>OY282450.1:96499469-97699469 GCA_958295655.1 Palloptera scutellata
GGAGAAAAGAGTATACAAAATTTTAATTTTAACAAAGTAATGCAAAATTTCCTAGGTAATGTAAAATAAATTTGTAACACAGATTCACAAGTTTTGGCTGATTTGAAAATTGGATTAGATTTACCAACATGAAAATTAAGAAGAAAAATGTCGCTCAATAAGATCCGCTACGATCCGCTACGATCCCCTACGATCCGCTACGTTTTTATAATCAGCCTACAGAGAAACAAAGAAAAGGTGACCTTGCCTTCGATAGCATCGATTATTGGTGTGGTTTTTGTTGACCCGGCGGCAATGAAGCGCAATCAAGTGGCAGTGGTTAACTGGCAACATTTTCATTGCACGACTAAAATCCTTTCACCAATTGTACGAGTAAGTAGAGTAAAGCAAACAAGATTGAATTCCCCTAATTCCTTTTACTGAGAAACTTTCTGCTGTATTCTACGTGCATGTAGAGGAGGAAAAAGTAGTTTGCTATTGGTACAACTGTTTCTGTATAGCATGCAACTTAACACTTTTCTTGAGAGTTAACAATAATAAATCGAAATGTGAAGTTAAAACTTCACTTCAATTTGAAATAATGCAAGAAAACATGCAGAGAATACAAATTTCTGCTTTTCTCTGTAGTAGTAGTCTGCAGTGAAACGAGATGAAAGCAAATGAAATTTTAAATACGATGTGTTGTTGCAGGAGAGTGTACAACTGCAACTTCAGCAGCAACAACAAGTTGCGGCTATATATGCTATATAAGAAAAAAAATAAACAAGAAAGCCAAAAGCGAGAATATTTTAGACAAACAAAAACAAAAAAACTTGCAACTGACGGATGCAAAACATACTCACACACAGAGACATTGAAAGAGATAAGTGTGCACGGCAGCAGCAGAAGCAGCAGCAGCAGAAGCAGCAGCAGCAGCATCAAAACAACGACACCAACAGCAAATAGCATGCATAATTTATTTCAACTTCTTGCATGAAGAAAATGTTTATAAAAGCAAAATCAACAAGAAAACGCGTTTTCACTCTGAAGTAGCAGCATGCTGTTGTTGTTGTTGCTTAGTTTGCAAATACTTACTTTGCATCCAAGCAGCTACATTCGATGCCGTCGCATCCGTTATATATTTCGCCCTGTTCCCGCCCCACCTCTCCATCCTCCTCCTCCATCAACAACTGTAGCTCTTCAAGTGACTTTGCTGCTGTTGCTGTTGCTGCTGCTGCTGCTGCTGCTGCTGCTGCTCTTACTGTTGGTTTCTGATGATTGCCTCGAGGAAAGTCATCGATCGTTTCTTTCTTTTTTGTGATTTTTTATTTTGTTGGGTTTGTTTGTTTCGTTTGACTTCGACCGCAGTGCGCTGGTTGCGCGAGCGATACTATTCCATTTTACTACAATATCTTAGCAATTTCTTTACACTGACACACACACACACACACACACACACTTGTACATAATATTCAACAGCATAGCATTAAATTCTCATTTTTACTTTCTCCAATGAGAAATAAAAAAGTACATACATAAATAAAAAATACAATAAAATATTTCTTTAAATTTTTCTTCCATTTCATTTCCAGCAACAAAAACACCACAGCAGTAAAAGCAACAGAAATATAAACAGAAGCGGAAAAAAGAAAAAAAAAATAAAAAGAAAAACAACAAAAATAGAAATAAAAAAAGGCAACGAGAAGAAACTCTTCAAACAAAATTCGCAGTAGTAAGTGAAATGTGCGCACGGTGCAAGTGGCAGCAATAACAAAAGCACACAAGCAACATATTGCTGTTGTTGTTGTTGTTGTTGTTGTTGTTGTTATTAGTGCTGGCTATATTGCTACTAAGCATCATTGCTGTTGTTTGTTGTATGTGCAGTTGAATGCTCTTGCTGCTGTTGCTGCTGTTGCCGCTGTTGCTGCTGTTGCTGCACCGCTACCGCTCAAGTACATATCTGGAAATTCCTAATAATAATTGTCAGAAGTAATTTGAGTTTGGAAAAATGTTGTTGGTAATTTTTCCTGTTGTTGGTTTGTTTTTCTGTTGCTGTTGTTACTATTGCTTTACACCACATTCATTCACATTCGTGGTGGTGCTGCTGCTGTTGTCGTTGCTGTTGTTTTTGTGTTGGTTAATGTTTTAGCTGCTCATGTTTGGGAAAATTATGATTATTTACTGTTGTTGTTGCTGCTATTTTCCTGTTGAACTGAACTGAAATATATGTGCGCGTCCATTGCTATTGCTGGTTGCTTGTTGTTGTGCTGCTGTGAGCTTCAAGTGCTTTTGATTAGTTTTCTTTCTTTTTTTTCAACTGGCATTTTTTTTTTCAAATTTTTTAAATTTTTTTTTTTTTTTTTTTGGCAGGTTCATGAACTTTTGTGCAATTTCAATGATTTGTGTTTTTCTTTCGGTTTCATTTGAGAGTGCAGCCTGACGTATGAGTAACTTTTGTGGTGCAGTGTTTACTTTATAGAGTGAAAGAATAGTTACATGCTTATGTAAAATAATCGAGAAAGTATTTTCAAAATGATTTTCCCTATAGAGGTAAAGATAATTTTATAGAATTTTATATGAGCAAAAAGAAGAATTGAGATAAACATTTTTGAGAGCAACAACGAAACGTATTTTGCTTGAACGAAATTAAAAAGTTAACACATTTCAAGCTTGAAAATTCGCTGCCTTCAAAATTGCATTGAAATAATTTAAGATTTGCCTTGCTAGAAATCGACTTGCTTTTTTTCTTTAGAAAGAATTCAAAGTTTTGAAAATTAATAAAGAATAGTATATTTATTTATTTTCTATTTGAAATAGAAAATTCATAACCTCCGATCTTCCCATACAATTTTCAGATACCAGAAAGCATAGTGGAAAGTAGGCAAATTTCGGTGACTTCAACTTGCAATAACTTTCAAAATTTATATACTGAAAGTATTTGATATGGTCGCCGTGGCGTAGTTGGCCGGTAGTGTCCGGTGTTCTAATCTCGGCACAGGCAAAATCAAAAAGTAGACAAAACAATATATATATGGCAACATACCTGAGTAAAAACTGGCAAAGAAAAGCTTTTCACTTCGCAGTCCAAATATTCATGCACAAATACACGCACTCGTGAGGGGATGCGAACATTTCGGCCTGGCCCTCCATGTTGTTACGTATGAGTATTTATTCTTTCCTGCTCACTTGCTCACCTCATTTCTTCGGGGTAGATACAAATCTCTCAAATACTCTAAAAGTCACAACAAATCGTGTATGTAAAACTTATTGAATACCCATGAGTTTGGCATTTTATAAATTTTCTAAATCGCATCACATCTAGTACCTGTTCCAAATGGTTTAAAAGTGTTCGCTATTTTCTCTTTCCCCGAGAGGAAGCGATATACATCAATCACCAGCAATAGTCCCGGCTTCATTATGCAGTTTAATTTAACTTTAACAAGTATATCCAACATTTACTTGCCCAATTCACTTAAATTAAACACACCTACCTCAACTCAATGTACTGAAATATAACTCAACACTTGTTGTGCTTTTACCAAGTTATCGAATTGTTGGTACCTTGCATGAATTCTAAATTAAGAGGGGCGCATGGAAATAGTTTATGGCAGGTGCCAACTACTTACAATGTAGGTAATGAAATTTTGTACGAGAAACTTTCATATATTTAATGTTGAGTGGCAAGATTTTTCAATTCTATTCATATACTCGTACATACATGCGAGTGCGCACACATGTACGATATAGTATGTACATACTACATACATATGTGTTTGATATATAACATAGTGCCCAAGTTAATTACTCATATCGCCTAAAATTTCTACTGCCCAGTGTGAGTTTGTATCATTCATATAGCCCTAATTGATACCACGCTATAAGCAAAAGTGAAAGTTCTGATACTGAAGTTATCAAAAAACCATTAAGTTTGCAAGAAATCAACATTAAGAAACTATTAATGGCAATAAGTAAAAATTTAGTCAAAACAAAGAAGTTATTACTACACAAATACCATAACTAAGTATGACCATAACTAAGTATTTACAAAGCAACTTATGAAGAGATGCAGCTTGAGCTACATAGATGCACCAAATACGAGTACAGTGATCGCACAGAGAGTAATTCTTATCATGATAAAGGAACTAATACCAACGAAATGGTCCAATGAATTATCAAACTAATGAATTACTCTCATTTTTTAACGAAAAGTAATAAGGTAGAAATATTTCTATTAGTCTCGGTGAACACAACGATAATATCTTCGGGCCCTATAATGAGAAAGATCGACAATGCGTTTGTGTCCACAATTTGCCTTTATTTAATTGAGCTGTGAACTCTAAAATAATTTTCAATCGAAAAATTGTTGTTGCACAGTTTTATAAGTTATGTATCCCATGCGGGCTTTTAGATAATATTGTGGAATTAAAATCTTTTATATTATGCATTAAATGGACACTTTCTCGGGAGCTCCACGACCTAGATTACGCCGATGATATCTGCGTTGTGTCACACAAATTGTCTGACATGCAGTACAAAATCGACCAGCTAGTTGCTGAAGCTCAAAATGTTGGCTTAGAGATAAACATCTCGAAAACCAAATCAATGAGAGTCAACAACACCAGCAACAATAGTATCATCATCGGAGGGCAAACAGTACAATTCGTAGAGAGCTTTTGTTACCTCGGCAGCGTAGTCTCAATGAATGGTGGAGCCGAAGTAGATGTGGAGAATCGGCTGCGTAAAGCTAGATCGGCCTTTGGACGATTGCAACGCATATGGAAAAGCCCACAGATCTCAAGAAGAACCAAACTGAAGATCTTCAAAGCATGCGTAAAATCTGAACTGCTATACGTTAGCGAAACCTGGCTAATTTTAAACTCCATCACTCAGAAACTATAGGTATTTGTAAACAAATGTCTTCGCATAATATGCAGGGTGTTCAGGCCGAATACCATCAGGAACGAAGAACAGCAGGACCCCATTGCTAAACAAATAAGATTTCGCAACTGGCGGTGGATAGGTCACACACTGCGAAAGCCGTCCGAAAGTATAAGCTGAACTGCGTTAGATTGGAACCCTCAAGGTCACAGACGGACTGGACGCCCACGCAACACCTGGAAGCGGACCATTGAAAGTGAACTGAGAGCAGCTGAAGAATCGTGGAACGTTGTCAAAAGAATAGCTAACAATAGAATAAAATGGCAATGTTTTGTTGAAGCCCTATGTTCCCAAGGGGAATAAAACAGGAAGAAAAAAAAATATGTATTTTGCTGCTGCAGCTAGCATCTTCTCAGATGTTGTAGCATTTAGTAGTTATGTGTAGTTGCTGCTGCTTTATCATACACATTTAAACATTCATCTCAAAGAACATTCACATTGCTTAGGTATGCGTTTGCATTCAACTTTTCAGCTTTATCTATTGTATATTTGTTTTTTAGTTGCAGTATATTTTTTAAACAATCATTAATTTTGTTGCTGGATTCTTAATTTTATTGGAATTTTTACTATTTTTTGCTGTCTGTCCCTCTGTCCTCTGTCTTTCGTTCTTAATTTCCTTTTCTGCATTTGATTTTAAATTATATTTTTACTTTGGCTGTAGAAATTTATTTATTAATTTTTCTCTTTTTTTTTGGTTTTAGTTTCGGTTTATAAATCACGTTTGACGGCCAATTAATAAAACCAAAGAAAAATGGGAAAGAAATGCAGAAATCAAAACGGAATTAAAGAAAAAACGCAGTTTCTTCATAAGTTATGTAATTTAAATTTTATGCTAGTTTAGTTAATTTAAGATTTGTTTTTTTCTCTCTTTTAAATTTTAATAACTTATGCAACATTGAAGAATCAATCATTTGTGTAAGTACAATTTATGGAAATTTATGTGCCACGTATATTACATTTTTATTGCTGTGGACTTATGTGGTCGCTGTGGCGTAGTGGTAGTGCGTTGGACTGCTGCGCAGAGTGTCCGGGGTTCGAATCTCGGCACAGGCAAAATCAAAAAGTAGAAAACATAATTTTTCTACACGGCACGGCACCACCTCTTGGCAGGCAATGGCAAATGGCAAACCTACAAGAGTAAAAATTGCCTATGAAAAGCTTTTAACTTCGCCGTTCGGATTCGGCATTTAACTGTAGGTCCCTTCCATTCATGTACAAATATAACATGCAAAACTTGAGTGGATATGAAAAGCTCGGCCTAGGCCCTCCATGGACTGTTGTGCCATTAAAAGTAAAGTAAAGTAAAGTAAAGTAAAGTAAGGAGTTATGGCAAAACAACTTATCTCTACGACTGAAGTTTTTTCTTTTTTTAGTAAAAATTTGACGTGCTTTTGTTTTGTCTCTCCCATATCTATGCCTCAAGAGTTACAACTTGAACTAAAACTACTTGCGGGAAACTTGACTCTTCATCTTTTCGCATCCATTCATTCGAGTTATATTCGTACACGAATCTAAGGATGGCGCATACAGCTTTATGGCGACGTGATAAGCTTTTCTTAAGCAACTTTTTACTCTTGGAATCGATCGGTCTTTTTACTTATCCCCGTTATCACGTTACTCCTCTTGTGTTAAAAATTAAACGATGCGCACTTGTTCGAGTGTAAAGCAAGAATGTTAATTTTTATTCTCTTCAATTTTCTTTCTTATTTCTTATTTCCTAACTGTAACAATTCAGCGATCGATTAGTGATGATACAAATTATACTAAAATACTAAAAGTTAAAAGTATCGAAATGTATCGAAAAGTACTAAATTTATAAATACATAAAACATTTTAAATTTTGACATTATGTACGTGACTGCTACAGATACATATATTCAAAATATTTAATATACGATGTCCTGTGTGTTGAGACTAAGTCTCAATGTGATGTTTTACGAAACTAAAACCAACTAAACAAACCTAAAGATGGCGAATTCTCTCACATCGACCGACAGAATCCATAGTTGTTACCACAACTCTCTTGTGCTACCTCCAGCACTGTTTCCAGGACGAAAGAACCGAAATTTAGCAAATATTTTAAATTAAAATATAGCAAAACAGTTTAATGAAATGTCACTATAGCGAAAATCTTTTAAACCATAAATTTCTCAAGCTTAAACGGCAAAGCCAATTTAAATAGTTCCAAAAAATAATAACAAGCAATTAAAACTAATAATAATTATAATAATAACAGGGCATATATGTATGTACATACATATATAATGATCATCAACACCAACAACACCAGCTCCACCAACGAACAGTGCGGCACAATAAGCAAAGAAAATAAGTAGCAACAAGAGAAGAAAGAAACTTAAAATTCACTTTTATTTTCTATACATAAAATTTTTAAATACACATAAAGTTATAAGCTTGGAAAAAAACCAAATTTTTAATGCTACTTAAAATAACTTTAAGCCAAATCAAACAAAAAAAAAAATAATAATGTTGAAGAAAAATTAAAGAAAAGTAAAGAAAAAATGAAACGGATTTAAAATTCTTATCAACGCATTCAGTTGCTCACTTTTTCACATACAAGCAAGCGCAAAGTCACATTCATTCGCCAGCATAACTTTCACTTTAATAACAGCGAACAGCAACACAGCAACGAGTAAAACGTCAGCAGCAGCAGCACCAGCAGCAGCAACATATTAGCAGCTTAGAGAAACACAAAATTCATATAAAAAACGCACCAACACTATAAAAGTCTACGAAAGCACACAGATCCATACAATGATCGACGCATACATACCTACATACATATAGTACATACATACATACATAGCTACATACATACACGTATATCAATTCACGTACTTACAATGTGCGTGTGTGTGCATGGTCAAAAAAGCGATTTAACAAACCAAACGACAGGTAGAAAAGCACAAATCACACCGATACAAAACAAAGTTTCACACACAAACACACACACATACACACACACATATATATATATATATATATATACAGATATGTATGTAGCATAAGGTTAAATAAAAATACTTAAAAGAAAAAAATAAAATACAGAAAATTTTTTTAAAAGTGAAAATTACTTCTTTCACAAAATTAACTCATGTATTATAAGTAGTGGTAGTGTATTATAAATGTGGTCGCTGTGGCGTAGTGGTAGTGCGTTGGACTGCTACGGAATGTCCGGGGTTCGAATCTCGGCACAGGCAAAATCAAAAAGTAGAAAAAATAATTTTTCTAAATGGCACCTTTGCCTTGGCAGGCAATGGCAAACCTACAAGAGTAAAAATTACTATGAAAAGGTTTTCACTTCGCCGTTCGGACTCGGCTTTAAACTGTAGGTCCCTTCCATTCATGCACAAATCTAACACGCACAACATGAGTGGATGCGAAAAGCTCGTCCTAGGCCCTCCATGGGCTGTTGTGCCATTAAAAGTAAAGTAAAAGTAATTATAAGTATTAAGTATTTGCAATGAATATTTATTTTACTTAGTTTTATTTCTTCCTTTCTTTGCGTGTCCAACTTCAATTGGCATCATTTTTTGCATTCAACTTTTTGATTGCTTTTCGTTTGTTTTTAATTATTGTTATTTGTTATTTTATTGTTATTTTATATTTTCGCAAAATTTTTCATTATTGTTATACAAAAAATAAAAGCAAAAATCTTTAAATCTCTTTACAATATTCATAGGTAGAAAAAAGCCAATACTAGGTAACTAATAAAGTAAATACTTAAATAATAACATCCGAGATAATGAAAGGCGATTAGTTTTTAATGAAGAAAATGAAAAGAAATCAATACTGAAATCTGTCTTTCTTTCTCTAAAAAATGATGTTGCATTTGTAATACCTTTCGTTGTTAAATAAACTTATAGTATGTACGTGACATAACAAGAGGAATATAATACTATATAACACCTGAATGTGCTTTGTTAAACAGTTTCAATATTTTGCGAACAGCCATAGAATTCTCAATTATTTGGTAGTAGTAGTTTAAGGCGTTTTCCTTAGATATGTATACTTAGTGATAGCGACGTAAATGGTGGGGTTTGGAGGATCAGTCATAACCCTTTTTCCCCTAAGAAAGGCACTGACCTTACCTGAGAAGGATTAAGATAACGAGCACATGGCAACTTTTAGACTACTACTACGCTACGGCTCTACTCCGAAATCCCTCCTAAGTAAAATAGAAACAATAATACACTCCGCCATTAGAATCAGTCTTGCATCGAAACAGATGCGACTTTATAACAGCTAAAGTCTTTAAGTAGCTGCTGCTAGGTAACGATACTGCACTAGGATCTATCATTAGTACAACGATGACAGCAGAAAGACCACGCAAGATCCCATCACCGATAACTAAAGCCATCGCACTATGGAAAAAAATAGAAATTCCATTCAAACCAATAAAACTTCGGAAATGTAAACGGCATCTGGCTGTTTACTTAATACGCGCGCGACTAAATAACACCATCCCTTACATACATTTACCACTCCAAAAACATTCTAATCACTTTTCCCAGAATTAAAAGATACTCTTTCAGACCTGACTTTTATGTACTTAAACACTGATCGCTCAAAAGTAAATGACACATGCGCAGTCAGCGTCTCATCCAACAACGCAATAATAACACTAGCCCACCTACCACCTTGGACAAGGAACCTCTCATACGAGTGAAATTTTCAAACAGAGAGATATTGACGGAAATTCTAAAACAAATAAATAGAAATGAAATATCTTTCATCGGAATTGTAGTAAACTTTTTAAACATTGGTCAAAAGCCTTCCGTACGTGTAAATGAAATATTGCAAGAGCAATATTGTGAGCAAATTAAAACCAATTCTGTGCACACATTTGAAATGGCTTCAAAAATAACTGATGTGGAAATAATCATCATTGGAGAGTAACCACACCTAACTTTCTTACAAGTGAAATCTTATAACGACAATGCAATACAAAAGGAATTATTGGTATAAATACAACAAAATTTTATAAAAAAAATATTTAATTCAAAAACCATCGGAAAAGGGCAAAGCTAATATTTTTTTATGTGTATCTTAATTTCTATATGAATTTCACATTTTAAATGCAAAACAATTCAATTTAAAATTTATGTAGAAATATTAAGAAGTTATTACTTTTGGGAAAAGTTTATAAATGTATTTTTGACAATTTTTTAAAATGTGCTAAACTGAGTTTAGGTTTTTATCCATTGAGGATATTGCGAGAATTTTGCTTTTTAATATTGTGAGCAAAATTTAGTGGAACCCAATAATAACTAAGAGTAAACTGTGGAACTGTTTTCTCTCTCTCTCTCCCTCTCTCTCTCTTGCTTTTTAACAAATATGGTTAGAAAAAGAATCGACAGATGAAATATTATTCTTCCTCACGGGTAAATAAGCTAACTCTTTATATACATACATATATGTATGTAGGTGTATGTGCAGGTACACATAAAACCCAAGTCTAACAATTTCTCCATAAGTTATACTTATTCATAAATATGTAAAATTAATATGAAATATGTAGACAACACATACTTATTGGAATTATACATTTATGTATTCGTTTTTAAAATACGTTACATTTTTTTAAAGTATAGTGTTGCATAACTAATTGAAAATCAAACCAAAAAAAAGTGAAAAACAAGTTCATGAAAATATAGTTATAGACAGATGCTATTAAGTGCTAGCACGAAGAAAAGATCACACAATCTCAGAGAGACACAAAACAAAAATTAAGCAACAATTCGAAATTTAACTATTTCTCAATTTTCACTGTTGTAATTTACAATTTTTTTTTTTTTGTATTTATGATGAATCATTTCGGTTAATTAAAGTATATACATACATACATACTATATAAACACACACAGTATTCCTATAAAAAAAAAAGCTTCAAGACACGAAGAGGAAGTATCAGAGAAGAGAAGAAGTAGAAAAAATCAGGTGATTTCACATACAGCAAAATGCAGCAAGCAATGATTGAAGTTACATAATCACTCAACAAAACGAGAAGGATCTGGATTTCGTATTAGAAAATGGCGGAACGACTACCGCCAACGAAAAAGTAAAAGAAGAAACAAAAGAAGATAGCGAAGGCATTGAACTTTCAAGGCAACGGCGCAACGCAACGTAACGCAATGCAGCAGACGCAGTTGCCGACGACGGCGATGACGACGAAACGTGAGACAAACAAAAGTTATGCAATACACATCATAACATAATGTAAACAATATTATTATGGAAATTCCATATATAAAAAACAACAGCCAAAACAAAACTTTTTAAAATATACTATGTACCTATGTATTGAAAACAAAAGTAGCAAAAACAGAAAGAGTTGAAAGTCGGCTACAGAAATAATTGCGAAATACTTATTTAATGTGTGTGTGTGCATCGCAATATTTCATAGAATTTTTGTGTTTTTAATGTTGTTTTGTTGGTTATTTAGTTTTTGACAATTTTCTCAAATTGAGTTGCATCAGTTTTTGGTTAGTATAAGTACCAAGTAACCAATGATATAGAAATATATACTATAGAAAACATAATGTGTGCAGTAGCAGAGGCTGAAAAAGAGAGGGCGTGGTTATGGCTTTTAGAATGATTTTCAGTTAGATTTTAAGCTAGCACTCTTTCCTGCCTTCAGTTAAAATAATTTATTGTTGTAATTATTAATATTAAATAAATAAATAAATAGTTAGATTTTTGGTTTGAATGTCAGCTCTAAATTTGGTCCTGAATTTTGGTCTAAGTTTCTGCTTGTTGTTAATAGAGTATAGTATAATTTTTTTACTTCTTTTTGTTGGTATTTTATCGTATTTTTGGTTTAAATTTAAGTTTTTGTTATGAGTTTTGCTCAGCTTTGCTTTGTCGGGATTTGCCCCGATTTCTGATCATTTATTATATTTATGGCTTAAAACTTTGTTTTATTTCAGTCAAATTTGGTCTGAGCTTCGGTTTAGTTTTTGGTCTGCTTGATGTCCGATTTTTTTGATTTGGATCTGATTTGAGTTTTTTTTATTTTTAATTTGCCATTTAATTTTATCTTACCATACACTTAATCTGCTTGTGGCCCTGATTTCAGTTAGAAATTCGGTCCATACTTTGGACTGAATTTTCCAGAATTCAGCAAAATCAACCTCACAACCTGATAAATTCGTCACTGGTATTAACCATTTGATTACTTTCATCATTATTAAGAAGTAGTTTTTGTTGATGTATTATATTTGTAAAAAAAAACTCTACTAACCAAATAAACTACAACAAGTTGGTAGTGCGCTGGCCTGCAGAGGCAACAGGCAAAATCGAAAACTAGAAAGAAATATTAATTTTTCTACCCGGCAAGGCACCACCTTTTGGCAGGCAATGCCAAACATAAGAGAGTAAAAATTGCAAATGAAAAGCTTCTCACTTCGCCGATCGGAATCGGCATAAAACTGTAGGTCCCTCCCACTCATGTACAAAGGCAACACGAACAAAATGAGTGGATGGGAAAAGCTCGTCCTAGGGCCTCCATGCGCTTTTGTACCATTAAAAGAAGATATATATTTGTAATTTTTATTATAAATTCCAAATGAATTGAAATTCAAAATTATAAAATCAATTTCTTATTCCGAATCTGGACAAAGTTCTAACATATTATGAAAAGGAGTAATACACTGATTGTGACTAGCGTCCTGGTTTTTTGTTCAATGTTTCTTAATTTGAGCTGCTATTTGAATTGAATCATTCGTTTAGTAGATGGGTTTTTTTCCACAAATTGGAAGGTAGGCAGCTGCGTCGTTGCATTCAAATGCATAATTTTTATCGGATGGTGAGAAAATCTCGTACATAAATTAGTACTCATTAGTACACATTTAATTGCAGTTACTATTAATTAATTTTAATGCTGCAATAAACCATTCTTTTTGGGTATAAATTAACTAAATTAATAAAAGGCAAATATGGTACATTGCAACATAAACTTTCCTTAGTATAAGACGACGAAATTCTAGGTCAACATCATAAATTCCAGGCAAATGTATATTAAGTAGTCTGTACACAGGAGGTTGAATACATAAACTTACATAAGAATGAATGAAGAACGTACATCAAAAGTATTAACACCCACACACTAGCAATACAATCACCCAGCAGAATAGTAGCAAACAAGCAACCAACATTGCATTAACAACGGTAGCCGTAGCAAAAACCAAAACAAAAGAAACATTACCAGTATCCTTAACTTAAAAATGAACAACAACAAATAAAACTTATAGAAAATAAAGTAAAATAAAACAAAAAGAGATAATTTGTGTAGCAACAACAATAAACAAGAAAAAAAATATAACTATTCATATACATATATACCATATACTCGTATAGAAATATTTAACAGCAATAATGACAGCAACAACAACAACAACAACAACAACAACAGCAGTAAGAGCAATAGCAATAGCAACCACAAGAAAGCAAAAGCAACAACAGCAGCAACAAGAAGCAGAAGCTCAGCAACAATCAAAAGCGAGCAATTTAAAGAAGGGTTCAATTCAAATAGAAATTCGCTGAAATTGTTGCTATTACTTTAGCTGTTGCCGCTGCTGCTGCTGCTGCTGCTGCTCATGGCGATAATAATTATGATGACGATGATGACAATGGCGCTGCTCAAGCAGCAGCAGTAGCAGCAACAGCAATCAAGCAAGCAGCCAAGCAACCAACCAACAGCAACAGCAACAGCAACAACTTTCACCTATTAATATTCGTGTCGTTTGCGCGTTCGTTTGCTAACGAACTAAGTAGAAAAAGAAGTACAACAGTAGAAAAGAAGACGAGGCAGTAACAGAAACCGAAACAGAAACAGAAGAAGAGTGAGTGGTAGGAAGAAGAAGAGGCAACAGCAGCAGTAACAACAACAGTTAATATTATAGTAAGTAAGTATAAAAGTTTCATATTCAGTACGATTCATTCATTCGTTCGTTCAGTTTTAAACTAAACGAGCAGCGCAAAGACAAAAATCCTACACACAGGCCAACGGAGAATGTTTAAAAAAATGCGCAGATACTTTTCGGGTATGTATCGGACGTGCTTATGGGAAAGAGTAAATGATGAATGCGGTGAAGGCGGTGAAGGCGCAAACGTATAGATTTTATTTTTTTTTGTTTTTGGTGAAAGAAAAGAAACTTTCTACGTTGTTGTTGTTGTTGTGTGTACATTTTTATGAGTGTTGCATGCACGAAGGCACACACTTACACACACACACACACACATGTTGTGGTACGAACGCAACTTTTTGTTTTTAACTGTTGCTTGCCCTGGCACATGTGGTTTCTCTCTAACTGTGCGCAAAAGAAGGTTGCAGAAGATATAGCCGCAGCAAGCGATTATGTCGCATGTGCACTGAGAAGGTCTTTCAATTGCAACAACAACAACAACAACACCAGCAACACCAGCAACACCAGCAACAACTAACATTTTCTTTGCATTGTGATGCGCTGCTACGATGTGGTTTTTCCAGTACACTCAAGAGATATCGCCACGACTATCAGCAGCCAGCCAAAAGTCAGTCAGAAGAGATTTTCATCTCATGTTTCACAATTCAAGTTGAGGGAAAATTTGTTCGTTGAGGAGAAATTTCTGTTGTTGTTATTATTGTCTACAAGCAGGATAAAAGAAAGAAAGAAATGTCTTGGCAGCAACAGCAGCAACAACAGCAGCAGCAGCTTGATTTTGTGTGTAGAAATTCAGAAAGTTTTCTTCTTATTGGGCAATTATTTACTGCGCTCTTAACTTTTTATGTACGACATTTAACTTGTATCTACTAATGGAACTTTCCTTGATTTCATTATTATTGTAAAAACAATACATAAATGTATCAATTCTGATATGAGAATAGTTATTTTAAACTTTTTCATTAAACTTTTTCACAACATTAAAGCATGCAAATAATGTATGTAGTACATAAGTATATGGATGTGGGCAATAGACACACAAATAGTCACATTCTCAGCATATTCATATTCTTGCTGCTAATGAAAACGTTGGAACGAACTTAGCCGGAATCAAATCATACTTAAGTATTTCGGGACTTAAATCTAATGAAAAGAGTCATTGTTATGTTCTTCGATAAAGCCTTAAAACTCAGGAAGGCTGAGTTCTCATCTCCAGAACCCCTTTCGCTAGTGTCTTTAACTATGAGAATACTCTATGAATGAGCTCTGAAGTATTCAGAGATTCACTCTTAAAATAAATTGAACACTTTAACTTGAATCAAACACATGCATTGCAGAACCTTATATGGTAAGTAGATGGTTCATTCAAATAAAGATAGTATCAGATTTGTGACCTACAGTTTTTATACTAGGTTCACTGCCTTACCTAAGCTAGTGATATAATAGTGCAACAAATGGATTGCAAATAATATCATGTACTAATTGGAAAGTCTTAGTTCTTTCGAAATCATAATTGAAATTAATAAGACCGTTTTCTTTATGAGAACATATGAGAACTTCTTTGGGATAGAATAAATCACCTAATGATCGCAGAACCCTTCGGCATGATAATCGAAATTTATAAATCGAAATTATAGGTAAAGTCCCATTTTGAAAAAAATTATATTGAGATGTTGTCATGGAAAGATTTTCTTGTACTTACATATATACTGATTAAATCGGAATGGCGTAGATATTGCAAAGATTTGAAAAGCTTCTACTACTTATGAGAATTAATGCCTACGATTTCAAGAAGAAACAAAGAGCCACAACGAATTGCTTCCATTAGGTTGTGCTCAGATGCTCTCAGATTCATGAGAACAAATTTCACTTTTGGGAAGCTGAGACTTTCACTATTGAAGAAGTACCACCACAGCTAGTGAAATTCAGACATGAGAATTTCCGTCCACAATAAGTTAATTTCCTGTGTAATACGTAAAAATACTTCTTTTTCCCATAATGTAAGTGGAGATTTTTAAATCAATCTGTATCAATCTGTGTGAGCTTGTGGAGCAGGCTGAGCTCTAGGTGCACAAGTTATAATGATTTGACTTCTGAGTTTTCAGTGTTGAACAAAGCCAAAGATCAAGGGGCAATTAGAACTACATAGTTTCTTGACGATTTCTGCAATTATTCACGTATTTTTGATATTACCACTAACACTAGCCGCACTAGTTATGTTAAAACAACTGGTTCAGGATTTAGCTTGAGCTTTTACGTTCCCACATTAATTATCCTATACTGAGCGGAATTAGGCGCTGAGTTTGATCCTTGAAGAATATTCTTTGTTCTACTAGCAATCACAATATAGTTCTTTGATTTAATAAATATATTTATAAAAAAAAGGACACTTATATATTAATAAATGTTGCTTTTTAAAGGACAAAATGTTGGTTGTTATCGATCTGGAAAAGGACATCGTACCTTGCAAATTTTAAACTATAGCCCACAGACTTTTATTTTCCTATTGCATAAGGTAAGAATTCTTTCCAGAACTTGTGAAATTCCCTTTCTCTATTTGAGCTGTGAATAATCCTGCATCAATTTACTACATAGAAATCCTCTCAGCTGCACGTATAAACTCATATGTAAAGTTTAGTCATTAAAAAAGCTATTTCTATGCTTTAAGACTATACTTAAAACTTACTTGTGTGGCTCATTTCGCTTGTGCGAGCAGGTTTCTTACATACTTATGTACAATACTCTGGAAACTTCTCTTACATTTCAGCTTTAAATTAAATAAATTATTAAGGGCATTCATTAAATCGTGTAAAAGCCTTGTTAACCAAGTAAACCTCGTAAGTATACAACTCTCGGAAACAAACTGTCAAAATTTGAGTGGGAACAAGTTTACCGTGCAACGTAAAAAACAGGAAAATGAAGCTCTAATTAAACTGTTAAAAAGCCTATTTACACGTTCTTCACATGGTGCCTTCATGTAAAATATCACTTAAATTCCGAGGCTTAAACACTTTACGAGCTTGCACGTTTTAATGAATACCCTTATTGTAGTTAATTTGATAGATTTGCCAGGCAACACTTAGGGGCATGCATTCCATTTACGCTTACATAAAATACTGGAGTTTAGGCTTTACTTAAATCAATCATCAAATTATGAAGGAAAGCATCTTCTTAAATAATCCTTGTACATAAATATCCTCGAAAATATACTTTATATATATTTACCTACATATGTATAGTACATAGGTATGTATGTATATTTGAATAGCAATAATAGAAACTTACAGCAATATCTGGTTGAATATTGGCAGTTCGCATTGACACTGGGCACCAAAATTTCATTGGCAGCCATTATTTCATTGACAGCCATATCCATGGGTGGTGTTTAGTTATTTTCTAGAAATGATGATGATGATGGATACCAAGGTAAAATTTATATTAATCCAAAAGCGCTGAGGTGAGTATGAGTCACAAGTAAATAAATCCTTGCTTGAGATTTTGTTTGTTTGTTTTTATGTAATCCCAATAGAGTGTCAAGTTGTAATTACTGAAACTTTTTCCTTTCCAAAATTGCACTTTCACTTTTGCTAGCTTTCTTGCTTTGCCATTAAATATGGAAAAAATACAGTAAAAATTCTTCGCTTTTTTATTTATTTATTTATTATTTGTGCTTTCTTGACTTTGCTTTAAGCATAAATTAATAATAATTTTTGAAGTCATTGTTTTTCCAGAGCTTTACACACGCACACGCAATAACAAAATAGTTTTCAAAATTTATTATAACAATTTTAATTTCTAATTAAGTTTTTTAAGTTATTTAAGTTTTTCTTTAACAACACTTTCTTGAAAGAAGCACACACACACACGTTCTACGTTCTGCGACTACGAGTTTGTTGTGGTTTTTGTTTTAGGTTTTACCAATATTTTAACAAATTTCTTTTTCCGTTTTTTTTTTGTGTTTTTGAAAACGACGAAAAGACGATAGTGTTGGGAAAATGAAAACGTTCTCCGCGTCTTTCGAAAAAACGTAGCGTTTACTTCGACTTACTTGGAACGTCTGTGCGGCATGCAGCAGTGAAACTCTCGCTTATCCTCAACCAGCAGAAAAGGCAGCAACACAACATTTTACTCTAAGCTTGACTGTGCTGATGTTGTTGTTGTTTGTTGTTTGTTGTTTTGTCTTCTTTTCTTTCTTACTCGATTACTACTCGATAGTCACAAACGATAACTACAACATTTCATTTTCGCAGTGTTTCTTACATTGAATGCTCCTATGCCGTTGTTGATATTGTTGTTGCTTTTGTTGTTGTTGGCTTTCGCTGAGCTGCTGTTTTTTAGTTTAGCTGTGTATGTGTAGATGTGTAGATGTGTATGTGTTGCTCTTGGTCTTGGAAATGCTTTCACGCTTATGTGTATGTGTATGTTTATGTGTGTGTGAGTGTGCGTGTGGCTGAATGCTTCTATTACCAACCATCATCGTGAGACATTTCTCTTCTTGAGCTCTGTTTGGTTGTTCGTTCCATAATTTCAATTCGTTGCGTTCCGCTTTCAAGCAGTTGCGCTTGTGTTGTTGCTTCTTCTTCTTCTTCTTCTTCTTCTGCTTCTCCTTGTTCAGTTAATTTAGTAAGTTTACAGCCAAGGAACCAACCAACGAACGCAAACTTTTTAACCAACTATGTTACAGGCAGTGAAGTTGTTGCTTTTCGTTCTGCTTGCTTTTATTTTGATTGTTGTTTTTGCTTTCCTTTGAATGTTGAAGCTTAAAAAAGTACTTATCTATCTGCATGCAGTTATGTTTAAATTATTGTTTGAGTGTGTGTGACGGACCCAGTTGAGTAGATGCCCAGTAGATGCCGCGTAATTTCAAACACTGATGAGATCAAAGAGAATAGAAATTACATATCTGAATTTTTTTATTTTTTATTGGTAAGTACATTTATCACACGTGGTGTACCCCTATGAATGCAGATCATTGTGTTGTATGGAAGGAAGATTGATAGGTGAGAGGAAGAAGGAGGGAGAATGAGAGAGTGAACGTGATCACACAGGACACCGATAAAGAGATAGGCAGCCATTGTGGCAAGTGTTATGCCTTTACCACAATGAATTTCAGTTTATCAGTGTCGACTATGACCGCATGTAGCGCCAAAGACCAAGCTTTTCGCATCCACTCATGTTGTGCTTGTTATATTTGTACATGAATGGAAGGGACCTACAGTTTTATGCCGAATCCGAACGGCGAAGAGAAAAGTTTCTCATAGGAAATTTTTACTCTTGTAGGTTTGCCGTTTGCCATTGCCTGGTTGTTGTTGCATTTTTTTTCTATTTTATTTAATTTTTTTTATTTTGCCTGTGCCGAGATTCGAACCTCTGACACTCTGCGTAACAGTCCAACGCACTACCGCTACGCTACAGCGACCACAAATAATTCTCTGAATAATTCTCTGAAGTGGAAAGGCGCGAAACTCATAGAAAAGTGCTTATGCACGTTTTATGATAAAAATACCTGAGTTTCTTTATACTCAAAGGGAATTTTACTTTCTTTGGCCCTTCGTAATTAAGAAAATACAGTCAATTTCAAATTTAATAATGGATTTTGAGACGGTTTTTACATATTAAAATGCAAGTACGAAGTCAAGAGGAGTAAAGGAAGATCATTAAGTTGCAAGTGTTGGCAATACAAAAAGAAAAAAAAAACTATTAAATTTTACGATAAAGCGTTTTATGTCTGAAAGGGAGCGTGGAGTTTGGATTGCCATATAAGGAAACCTGAAACTTTAAATCAGAGATGGGCATGGAACAAAGAGGGAACAAAGAGAGTGCACGGCACACGAAGTAATTTCTTGGAGAATATCGTGGAGAATTATTCCAGCGGCACAACCACATGTTTTAGGATTTACTACGACTTTGCGTCTGTCTTTAGGACATATCCATCGTAATGTCTTCACTTTTGTCCACAGATTTTCTCCAAAATGCTAAAATTATTAAGGGAAACTAAATTTGTATGTATTATTCCCAACTGGGTATTGGCTAAAGTAAGAGTTTTTCTTTTCTACCAAGTGTGCCAGCTTATAACGTTTTTGTCGATGAATCTTTCTTCGTCGTTGTTAACTAATATGAAAATTGCTGAAGTTGTATTTGTTGTTGTGGTTATTTCAGCCAAGCCAATACAAACTTCTTCTTTCTATTATCTACAGCCATGGGAGAATTAAACTTTTTTTCTATATTCGTTTCGTTTCGTTTCGTTTCATTTCTAATTTTTCCATTTTGTTTCATTGCTCATTTTGTTTGCTGCTTTCTTGATTGTTGTTGTTGTTAGTGGCTTTTTGATTTTTAAACAGAAACTTTTAACTTTCTTCGCAAATGCTTTTTTAACCACAAAGAAAGAAAAATTAACTTTTTTCATCCGAAAATAACCAAATTTGATATTGTTGTTTTTATTGCTTATGTGTGTCTGTCTGTCTGTCTGTCTATGTATTTTTCTACATATATTAGTTAATCATGTTTTGTGCCCAATTTTCTATAATATAAAAAAATATACAAATATATTTCTTGTTGAGAAGTTTTAAATTATATAATTTGAATTTTTAATTTTTCATCCATCTCTTCTTCTTCTTGTATCTTCTGCTTAATTACTTACATATGTATATATTTTTATGTGTCTTTAATATGGAGATTATATTTTTTTTTCAAAAATCTTACTTAAAATTTAATTTTTCGTTTAGTTTATTTTAGGGGTACTTGCACTTGCGTTTTTTGTGAACCTCTTAATTACGTATGCTAGAGAAGCAGAAGAAGTGTATAACGATCGAAGTTTTCCTAATTCTAAAATTAAAAGCAGAATTTTCAATTTCAATTTCACTTTAAGTAAAGATTAATTATTTTGCTTAATTAACTGTGAAAAGATGAAACTACCATAAAGAAATTATTTTTAAAAAGCACTTCAACTGCCTAAGTGTATATTTCAATACACTGAGCTAAGAATGGTCGCTGTGGCACAGGCAAAGTCAAAAAGTAAAATAAACAATTTTTCTACACGGCATGGAAGGCAATGGCAAACATACAAGTGTAAAAATTGTCCGAAAAAGTTTTTTTCTTTGCCGTTCGGATGCGGCATAAAACTGTAGTTCCCATTCCATTCATACACATGAGTGGATGCGAAAGGCTCGGCCTAGGCCCTCCATGGGCTGTTGTGCCATTAAAAGAAAGAAGAAGAGCTAAGAGGTATGATTGAGCTAAGGATACGGGTATAGCCCATTTTGTGTATGGGCATGAAAGAATTTATAAGTGGAAATTGAGCAGAGAGAGCATATCCCCTTCATTGTACTTGTATATCTACTAAGCTCATTCGCCTCCTTTATCAATATAGAAATGAGAGAATACAATATTGGATATTGAACATATCGCATTGTAATTATTGTTCTTAAAATGCCAGATGGCGAGGAACAAAGTGGAAGTAGAAGAGAAGGAACCATTTTGCAATAACGGGAGTCGTGAGTGAGAAGATATATATATATGTAGGGAGAGGAAGACCGGGTTACTCGAATATGTATGTATATTACTCTTTTCTATAAGCTTTACATTTTAATGTGGAATACGATCCACAATATTGATTTCCTAAGGCCGTGGTTATGTTATTTTTCGCTGTTCGGCGAATACGTCACATTTTACATCGCACGTCACATCGTACTCTGTCTGGTGATTACATTGAGCTCGGTGCAAAGTTGCTTTTGGTCGAAATGTATTTTTTGATAATATTATGTTGTGCGCAATGCAACACTAAATACTTAGTATACAAACAAACTTTTACCCTACGTCAAACATTGTGCTATTATGTCAAATCGCTGGTAGCGTCATTGTGATCAAATAAGGCATATCTGCGACTCTGCCAATGGAACAAATGTAAGTGTATTAGTGAAAAACTGTGAGTGTGTTAGAGTTGGCATAACAGCATTGGCATTTGCAAACGCTGGGTAAATGGTCTTATTTTATTAACTTCAAGCTCTATCTTAATAAATAAAGCCAATGCTAGCCTGTTTGTTTTCGTAATACTTTACATACATATTTGTAACTTTTTTTTTGTAAAATAGGTCATTGCCACCCTGAACACTCGGCGTGCTCAGTGTTCATTTCAATGAGCATATCGTGTTCATTGGGAGAGTGAGTAAAAGCTCTCTCTCTTTGTGTTCGGTGCAAAAACAATTTAATGGTGTTTGCCGAGCAAAATCTGAATGTAACCACGGCCTAACCAAAAGACTGATAAAAACTCCATTTTGAATTGTAATTACAGTTTGCAAATTCAGTGGAGATCAGATATAGTGAAATATTTCTCTCGTTTTAAAAAGAGGATTCCTCTACTTTAACATAGCAAAATAACTGTAAAATAAAGTATTCTTCGAGCATAGGCACTGTTTTACTCGAATTCTGCTACAAGGTCGTCATAAGAGATAGCAAAAAAATGATTCATATTAAATCAAATGTTTCTTAAATAATGATAGGAACTGAAATATTCATATATATAAGTAAGTATATACATACTTACAATACTTTTTTCACATATTTTTGTTGTTTTAATTTTAAGTATTTAATTTAACTTTTGTTGCTGCGATTAGGCAATATCCGAAAAATACTACAGGTACTACATATTGCATGTGCAGCAATAAACGCTTATGTCTTTAGCTGATCTTAGTACAAACTCGTATTATTTTGTTATTGTTGTTGTCGTTGTTGTTGTTGCTGTTATAGAAAACTTTCTAATATAGAAGATTTGATTTTTCTTTTTCGTGCTTCTTGTTGTAAATTGAAAATTGAAATATGTATTTGTCAGCGCGTATACGTCGCACCTCTCTCTCCCTCTCTCTCTCTCTCTCTCTCTCTCTCTCTCTCTCTCTCTCTCTCTCTCTCTCTCTCTCTCTCTCTCTCTCTCTCTTTAACATTCTCAAACTCTTTGTATCTGTGCTCAGGCTGTTTAATTTCTTCATAATTTGTTGTTGTTGTTTTTATAGGTTAATATTGTTGTAATTTTCTTCTCTTAGGAGAGCGTTCGCGTACCTTTCTTTGTTATCGACGCAGTTAATCGAAAAATCTTTGTTCGCTGTCGTAGTTCTATACATACAAAATACAAATACAGATTTATATACATATAAGTAGTATGTATGTACATATAAGTAGTATGTATGTATATAGTTACGAGTATGTACGTATGCATGTTTAAAATCCAAACGTCATACTATATGCTTAGATACAGGGTGAAAGTTTTATGGTTAATAAAGAAACTTTTAAGTGCTCGCAAGCAAGTACGAGTAATGTTGTGAGTACATGCAGCAACAACTCAACTGACGGAGGAAGGTGGGCTAGGCGAGAAGAAGAAACGAGAAGGAGAAGGAAGAGCATTAATTTATTAAAAGCAACAAAAATAATATCGTATTTGATTTTCTAAAATTGTAGGGTTTTAATTGCTTATAATTTAGAAACTACATTTAGAAACTACCATATTACGTACGTTTAAGTAGATTAAATGCCACCCTTACATTTAATTTCCCACATATTTATTGTACACACATGTATGCATGCATTAGGGACTAATATTCACGAGATCGCATATTTGATAGCTCAAAGATTTTCATTTTTACCCATACATAATTATGTGATACATATATAGTTTTAAAGCGATTTGTATTTTTCAAAGTATTGGTATATCAAAGCGTTTTCTACGCGGCAAGTCATATGCTCCCACTTAAGACGACTATCGAAAAGTACAGCCAAATGACAGGCGAAGAATGCAATTATTGTTTTTTAAAGCTTAATTATGAACCTCTCTTTGAGTATGGTTGGCTATTTTGTCTTTACCAGAAATGCAACGTTTCAAATTTTTCAACAGACCGTTTGCTACATTACAGCAATCCTGCTCAATGGTATCCATTAAAGATTATAAACTCTTCCTGTCTGTTTTTAACTGGATAAATCATTTCATCTTCATTCCTCAGCTCAATTCTCAGTTCCGTGTGAAACGCATTTCAGTTTTGTTTTTTTGTATTTTCTTAAGAGCCTTAATAATGAATACGACAAAGTTACATTGAGATGAAAGCTTCAATACGACGAGACAAGCTTTAAAGGTTAAAGCTCTGTGGTAGAAGTAGTGATTGCGAAGCAAAGATCAATAGGGACAGACCGGTGGCGGACATGGTGGAGAGATATAGTGGTAGAATGAAGAGAGAGTTTGAAGGGTAGAGAGGTAAAAAGTAGAAATAGAGATAGTTGATAAATGCTAACATGTGGAGTTCGTATAATTTATTCTCAATTATTATTGTTTAATTAGAAGGAAAATTATTTACTCTGTTTAAATGAACTACAGAAAGGTGAAGAGGTTGTGATAGGTTGGCAGAGAGATAAATATATAAAGTTCCAGAAAGAGATGTAGAGAAATAAAGAGTAAAGTTGAATACATTTGTATCAGAAATCTTGAAGGCTGGGCTTAAAATCTTGATAAAAAAGATACGAAATGACTACGGAAAGTCTTCCGTAAGTGAGGTAAATCATACACTCTCAAGAGATATTACAAACAACTTTCATAATCAAAGGAAACTATAATTTTTGGTTGATATTCTCCTCATATAATCTGATCCTATTGATTTTTATGCAATTTCTTTTAGGTATGAATGCGATATACTCTTACCATAAATATGTGTAAGTAAATTCTCTACAATTTTATGTATGTATATTTTTATATTTAGTTTTAAAATGTGTTCAAATTAGTGTAGTTTGTCAACTGAAACAGAAATTCACTAGAAATTTTAAATTACAAAATTATACCAAGTTCACTCGTAATACAAACAAAAGATTTAAGACACAAACCAGAAACCAAGAAATAATAAAGAAATGTCGATGATTAATTCACATACACACACACACACAGAAACCAAGCGAACTATTTTCACTTTTTAAATAATCAACATAAAATTAAAAAGCCACTACAACAACAACAACAATGATCAGAAAAAAAGCAAAACTGAAAACACATTAAGCACCAAAAGACAGAATCTGTTGCGAGTGCGCGAGGTGAAGAGGAAGTATGAAGAGATTTCATGAAATGATGAAAAACAATATGTAAGTATGAACACTGAAAGTTAATTTTAAGAATTTTTGGGATATTTAATGACTAAACCTAAAGAGCACATCCAAAAATAAAAAAAGGCAGAGCCTAAAATTATGAAAAAATCGACATTAATCCAAATTTTAAGTTTTGAAATGAATCGAGAATAAAAGCAAACGAGGAAGAATGAAAGAAAGAAAGAAATGGGGAGAAGCTGATGATCATGAATATGATGATGATTTTCCCGCTATGACCCAATTACATATTTACACAACCGCGTACCTCAAATCGAAAAGAAGCCAAAACCCAGAAAAAGGTAGGTATATATAAAAAAGAAAGAAACAGTTATGTGCAGACAATCGAAAGTTTTTGCTGCCCGTTGCTGCTTGAAACAGAAATCCAAAATAAAAAAAAAAAAAAAAAAGAAAAAGACAAGAATAAACCAAAAAAGAGAAAAAACAAAAAAATGAAGTTAAAATGCCTTCTTTCTTTTTTCTTTTTTCTTTTAAATAAAAATCTCAATAAATAAATTTATTCTCAATAACATTGTTCAATACAATAGCGCAAACACAATTTGAATTAGAATCTTTTGTTTATTTGCACTAGCAGTTTATCCAAGGAAATGAAATCTGAAAGTTTTTGGCGTAAAAAAAGATTTAAAAAAATAAATAATAATTTGACATAGACACTCGTACATCAGTTGTACATTTGGATACATCCAATGTTGCAATTCGAAAGTCATGATTGAAAAAATTATTCTTCTGATAGGCCTAGCATAATTGAATACAATTGAAACTAAAGAAAAAGTGCGCACATACATGAATACATAGATAAGTATATACGAGTATATGAACACACGCCTCGCACACATCGGATATACTCGTACATTATAAGTATACATATGAAGATATCAAACAGATAGATACTTCTTTCTTTTCCTCAAAAAACTTAAACCAACAAATTGCACGTTTTACGTAGGCTGCAAAAATAAAATAAAATTCAGCTGAAAAAAAAATAATAAAAAATAAATAAAAACCTTAAAAAAGAACACAAACAACAATCATATAATAACACGAAAACTCTAAGAAAGCGCTGCAACAACGCAAGAAGCAGAAGCAAGTAAGAAAGCCAAACAAGAAAGAAGCAATAGCAGAGGCGAAATAAAAAAATCGAAGCATGAAACATTCTGATTGTGTATACTACTGAAACTAGGTCAACTGTGCTCGATTTCATGTGGTTTTCTAAAAAAGTAAAAGACAAGACAAACACAAACACACACGCACACGCACACGCACACGCACATACATAGGCACCATATGTGTATGTGTCCAGAAAACAAAACAAAACCGCGCCGGAATACTTAAGCATCCGTCCACTTGCACTTTCTTTTTCAAGACTACAACAGCGAGCGAAGCTTTAAAACGTTCATTGTTGTCGTTGCTACGTTTTAGTGGTTTTTGTTTTTTTCTATTACTATTTGCTGTGTTTGTACTTGCTATTAGCTTCTGCGTCATCATTGCGTATAGCGGTGAGTCTTTAGCTCTAGCTATCTGCTGCGTTTTATTTCTTCTTCTTGGCTTTTTTCCTTTTTATCTCTCTGTGGCGGCTGCTGCTGTTGCTGCTGCTGCTGCCTCTTATGCCTCTGCTTGTGGTTGCTGTTAGCCACTTTCTTTGCTTTATACACGCTTGAATACTTTGAAGCCATGCAGTAGAATTATCTCTTACTTGTAGGTAGCAAAGAAGAAATGTGTTTGTTTCATTTTCCTATAAGTTTGTATAAAATATTGAAACTCCAATTGGGTGTTGTTACCTGAAATCAGTCTGCTACAATTTCATCTCTTCATATTCTGAAGGTATGATTTTGGGTTGTGGTCTTATGGAAAATATAACTTTAACTTGACTACTTCAATTGATTGGCTATGCATGCATACCAAATAACCAAGCGGACCTACGAGCAAAAATGGTTTATCTTACAACAACTTACTAAAGCATCTATGTATAGCAGACGCAAGAGGAGAACTCAGAAAATATTTCATACAAAAACATTAACGAATATTGTAAGAAAAAGATTTAATCTTATGTATTTTATTTTGCTAATAATAATAACAATGAAAAATATGAAAAACTTACTTTCGGCCTTAGAATCTGATGGTCTGAGTTTATCCTCGGCACGTTACGTTTTGGCCATTTTTGACTCCTTTTCTTCATAAGACACTGAAATCAATTTTAAAATAACTGATATTCTTCATTATTTAAAGCACAACTCTTACCATTCGCCGTCCATTTTCAGGCGGATACAATTAATTTTTTATTTTAGTTCTTTTTTAAGCATTTTGGGTGAAGCTGGAAAAATCTTAATAAACCATACTTACAGTAATTTTTTCTTTAATTTTTGATTAAAATTTGGGAGCACGAAGGCAAAGCCTAAGTGAATTGTACCCATTTAAACCGGACCATAGATCCCGTGCAACTATTTTTGATATTGAGTAACCCACTCAGCTCTACAAATAGCAGCACTATGTAGTCCACTTGTTCTCGAAGTGGAATTCATATGAAAATGCAACAAATTCTATGTTAGGTTAAGTTAAGTAAGTATTTAACTTAACAAATTATAAATAAGTTTGTCTATAACTCGCCATTTCGGTAGTAAAAAAGGAGTGAGATCGAAAAAATCTTAACGTATATAAAAATCTTAAGTATACAACGTATATAAAACTCAAGTGGTCGCTGTGGTGTAGTGGTAGTGCGTTGGACTGCTACGCAGAGTGTCCGAGGTTCGAATCTCGGCACAGGCAAAATAAAAAAAAAAGTAGAAAAAATAATTTTTCTACACGGCACGGCACCACCTCTTGGCAGGCATTGGCAAATGGCAAACCTACAAGAGTAAAAATTGCTATGAAAAGCTTTTCACTTCGCCGTTCGGATTCGGCATTAACCTGTAGGTCCCTTCCATTTATGTACAAATATAACACGCACAACATGAGTGGATGCGAAAAGCGAAAAGCTCGGCCCAGGCCCTCCATGGGCTGTTGTGCCATTAAAAGTAAAGTAATATAAAACTCAATAACTTTTAAACGGTTGATCTTAGAGTTTTGATTTTTCTTTTATTTAATTGATAATATTTTACAAATTACAGAAAAATATAATTTTTATAGTTCTAACCACTATTTATGAACTCGTGAACCTTTTTTGATAAGCCTTCCATTAGAGATTTGATAGTTGTTTCACACACTTTTTTGGGCCAGTTTAAAATCTTCGATATTTTGGGACACCTTTTTTGTGCTCTTTAAGTTTCTTTTCACAAGAGTCCAATATCTCTCCACTGGTCTTAGCTACGGACAATTTGGAGGATTGGCCTCTCTTGGTACAAAAACGATATTATTACTTTGGTACCACTCCAGAGCTTTCTTGCCGTAGTGACATGATGCCAAATCAGGCCAGAACTATGTGGACACATTGTGCTCTCTTATGAAAGGAAGAAGCCTTTTTTTCAAACATTCTTTGATGGATATTTTCGTATTTATAGAGCCCACTGTGACAAATGACTTGCTTCTTTTGCCGCAACTGCATATAGCTTGCCATACCAGGAATTTTTTAGAAAATTTTGTCTGCTTTTGGATTCTAAATTGTTCTTCGACATTTCCTCGAGCATCAGCAACATACAAATTTTAACCCGGAAGCTGCGTAAAATCTGCCAGTACATACGAGTACGTTTCCTCGTCCATTATGCAACATGAATATTTTTGCATGAAATTCGCTTTTAATTTCCGAGCCCTACTTTTGGCGTCTAAATTTCTTGCAGCATTCCTGTCTGCAACTTTTTGGACTTTGTATGATTTCAAACCTGCATTGGCTTTAACTTTTCGAAACCAAATAGTCAGAGCACTGGGCTAACCGGGCAGCTTTTCTAGCAGATGTGTTTGGAGATCTTTTCAATATGCTTTCTATTTTCTTGGCTTTCCCAATATCATGTGGTGCTTGTTTTCTTCCCGAACCAGGTTTCTTATCTATGGTCAAATTCTCCTGAAAAACAGGAGAATTTGGAGAAAAACATTGGAAACAGTTTGACGGCAGACCTTCAATTCTTTGGCCAATGTTTTGTAGGACCAATTTGGATTTTTTTGAAAATTTCATTTTGATCAAAATCAACATGTTTGTTTGTCATTAAAAATAATAACTGCCATATTTTTCAAAGATAACTAGATCAAAGAAATTTTTAAATTTTACACCCAACAAAAATTATTAGTTAAAACGTGTGTTAAGATTTTTTCAATCTCACTCCTTAGTTGCCGCAAAAACCATTGAATCTGTGGGTGCTTTCAACATTCTTCAACAATTCTGTGGCCACAAGGAATATAAGATCACAGCTGAAGTCCCCTTAGGAAATATTGAAACTTATTGCATATTTTTCATTTTAAATACCCAAATGTTGAGAGTTCTTCAAAAATGTCTCCAATGTAGCATTTCTCACAGTTGCTTGAGAATATTCAATAATTTGTGATTTATAATGAAAAATATGCAATAAGTTATAATATATGTATCTTAAGTAGTCGCTGTGGTGTAGTGGTAGTGCGTTGGACTGCTGCGCAGAGTGTTCGGGGTTCGAATCTCGGCACAGGCAAAATCAAAAAGTAAAAAAAATAATTTTTTTTACACGGCACCACCTCTTAGTAGGCAATGGCAAACGGCAAACCTACAAGAGTAAAAATTACTATGAAAAGCTTTTCACTTCGCCGTTCGGATTCGGCATTAAACTGTAGGTCCCTTCCATTCATGTACAAATATAACACGCACAACATGAGTGGATGCGAAAAGCTCAGCCTAGGCCCCCCATGGGCTGTTGTGGCATTAAAAGTAAGTAAGTAAAAGTGTATGTGTCTTAATTCGATTTTAGCTATTATTCCTTATGGTCACAGAAATGTTGTAAGACTTGAATTATTAATTTGTAATACACCGAGTGAATAGAGAGTGTACAAATTATATTGGATAATTTTCAGTGCATACTTGCAGGCGAATATGTTGCCAATTGAATATATTGATTCAATAGCGAAACATGTTGCTAAACATATGAATATTATATATACATGTTGCAATTACATGCATTTGTGTCGCAAGTTTAGTGTTTGAAATAATGTTATTTTTTATTTTTAAAAAACCATGTCGAGAATTTAGAAAAACGCAAGTAAAAGTAAAAATTTGAACCAAAAAAAAAAGAAAAAAATTAAAAAGTTGTTTGCCTACTGTGCATTTATTTGCTGTCATCATAATTATTTTACTACTTCTAGGGCATAAACAAAACATAATTTTTGGAAAGCGTCGATTTTCGAACCTTACACGATTTAGTAAAGAATGTCAATGCCATGGTAATTTCCGATGGAATGGGTTGTCTGCTAATGAGTGTCCGGGGTTCGAATCTCGGCACAGGCAAAATCAAAAAAAAAAAAAGTAGAAAAAATAACTTTTCTAAACGGCACGGCACCACCTCTTGGCAGGCAATGGCAAACCTACAAGGTATTAAAAACTGTAGGTTCACTTCAGTTACAAATATAACACGCACAACATGAGTGGATGCGAAAAGCTCGGCCTAGGCCCTCCATGGGGCCTAAGTAAGTAAAAGTAAGTAAGTAAAAGATGGTGGTGAAAATGGTTTGATTTTACATCTGCTATATAAATGGCCGTTTCTGATCACTAGATTCGTCGACTTAATGGGAGGCATACCTTTTTGGTTGGCAAAACTTGTAGAAAAGCTTGTTGGTAGGAGAATCGTTTACCGATTGGGAGGCCTTCCTTTGGGCAGGCGGGTCTCAAAAATGGGTTGCGAAAGGCTTTATTGCGGTATGGAATAATTGTGGTCGCTGTGGCGTAGTGGTAGTGCGTTGAACTGTTACGCAGAGTATCCCGGGTTAAAATCTCGGCACAGGCAAAATTAAAGAGTAGAAAATAAAATTCTTTAAACGGCACCGCACCAGCTCTTAACTATCAACCTACTGGAGATTCATACTCATGAGTGGTTGCGAAAAGCTCGGCGTAGCCCCTCCATGGGCTGTTTTACCATTAAAAGAGAGAAAAAACGAATTATTATTATTTTAAAATAGTTTTTCATTTGTAATTCAAAAAATGCATCTAATTTTATAATCCGAATCTGGAAAGGTGATCCTTTAAATTCACTTTTTCAAATATTTCTGAAGTCTTGTGGCTGCCTTAGATTAAAATAGAAGCGCGTGCAAAATTATTGTGTGAAATAAAGCCTTACCAATGTAACTAGCTCTAGCAACATTTACTGAAGCAGTTTTGGAAACCAAAGAGTAAAATAACCCAAAAAATAAAATTTAAATAAATTTATATGAACTGAAAATTATAATGTGGTAGGTAGTAAATAAAACGATGACATTTTAAATGTAATTTAAAGTTAGACCACTTGTTCCGGAGCATAAAGCAAACTTGTTTTGGTTCGGTCTTAGGATTATTCTGCAGCTCATGACTAGGACGCGGTAGAATATTCGGTTTAAAGATATCCATTTTGTTTCTGAGCTGTAAATCGTAAGCACACATCATTCGCTTTCTCAACCTTTGTTTGCGTAGAACTTATTGGCGCCCCGTCTTGGGAACCCGTCTCTCGTGCGCTACGTTGGTGAAGCTTTTGTTTTGGCTACCTGCTCCTTTACCGAGTTGCCTTTCAGATCAATCTGTTCCAATTGCATTTTTGACCTTTCCCAAACATGAGACTAAAATTAATAATATTTGTCTGTATATCAAATAATTCATAATAATCCTATGCACATTGTTAATGTGACTGCAATGTTTTGCAAATTAATTATTTTTAAAGAGATTAGAATAGCTTTTTGAAATCCTCAACATCGTTAGTCATGCCATTAATTTTAAATTATTAACTCTTATAACTCTTTTCACTGAGTGTGTGTTTCTGAAATAAATATAAAATGAGAAACAATTTGCAATCAAGCGGACGTTTCCGTTCGATTAAATAATTTCGTTGATTTCATTGATGCAAGTACATATTTTTAGAAATCTTTCGTTTTAAGTGCGTATAAATTCAGTGAAAGTAATGAACTAGAAAGTTGCATACATGCTGCTGAAGGTGAGCACCAGATATCCTTGATAATCAGTGAATATTACTTGGCGCGATTAGGGTCATTTTTAAATTAGGTACAAATAAAAGAACATATTTTTAAGAAGGGAACTGGAACTTTTGAAGAAGGTGAAAGTGAAAGGTGAGTGTTAAATATTTGTTTTCGAACTTCGTTTCAATTCTTGGGCTATATGATTCCACTTCCATTTCAATTCGATATTATGGTTGCACAGCGACGAGGATAGCTCAGAAAATTAGAGAACAACTAAGTGCATCGTGTACATGTGAAGAATATAGAAGAAAGTGTGAAATACTTGGAAGTAATTAGGCCAGGGAGATTTGAAGATATTGATTAATCCGTGGGTTAGGGTTTATGTTATGGAGCTAATGAAAAGTAGATGTCTATCGCCATATGTTAGAGATGAGAACGTATACCAATAAAATTCCATTCGATTACACCATTTGCGCTCAACAGCCGTACATTAAGGTTTTGTTTAGTTCAGAACGGAGTTTCTGAATTCAGAGCTTTGTGAGGTAAGTATTTTCTACTTTCCAATTTTTTCGTGGACTTAATTCCTTTTAGTAACTACAAGTAACACATTACGAGCTCTAATGTAAGTTTGTAAAACATTTTAGAAGATTTTCTGTTGCGTCTACCTTAAACCTAATGCTTAAAACATCACAAAGCAAGAACATACTACTTATATACGTAGGTATATGCTTTCACAGATATACAAACATGCATACATACATACATGCATACATATGGTATATATAAGTATATATAAGTATATCTGTAAGTATTACTAACAAATTTAAATTAACAAATGATGTATAGAAAATTTGTACATGACCTCATGCCACAAATATAGAGTGAAACCATTTAACATAAAAGGCGAAATTCCTAGTAAGAAACGAACTCAACGAACTAAAAATAGATCGAAATAAAAAAGTATTTAACAAACGAAATTGAAAATAGTAATAAATTACTATGGCCAATTGTAATGAAAGGTAAAATAAAGAAAGAAGATGAGGCAAACGCTACAACAATAGCAACAACAATAGCAACAACAATAAGGCTATTGAGCACATTTCTGTATATGCGCATAGTACAGTGAAAAATGTTGCAATAACTCAAAAACCAAAACAAAACTGCATAAGTCACAGGCAAAGAATGAAAGAAATTAAGGGAGACAAATGGCCACTGCCACTGCGAACGATGCAATTGCAAGAAAAATGCGTTAGCATGTGTGAAATGTACTACGAACATACATATGTATGTACATATGTACATATTTTGTCGATGTATTTTCGTAAATGTGCATATGCTTGTGTGTGCGTGTGCGTGTGCGTGTGAGTGCTGAATTTTGCAACTCTAACAATGGCAAAAAAGAAAAATGCAGCAAGTGAAACGTGCTTCCTAGACTACATAAATGCAAAACGCGAACACAGACACACACACGAATGCATTCATAGGCATGTGCACATACACATACTTGGCAACCTTGATGTTGATTTATACTCTAAATACTGTTGATATGTTTCTGTTGCTGCTGGTGCTGCTGATGCTCTTGTTTTTAATTTATTAGTAATTATTGTTGTCAGCAACACGTTGATTGTGTTGATCAACGAAAAATCGAGCGAGTGAGTGAGCGAATGTGCGAGCGAACCGAGTACCATGCAAATATCTATGCAGCACCATGTCCGTCCGTATCAGTCCTTCTAAGGTTCGTTTCTATTTCAAGCGATTGTTGTCGTTGACGCACACGAGGTTATCGCTCGTTCGTTCGCTCGCTCGTTGTATTTCCCGAATTCATTGTACGTATGTTGTGTTATTCGTTTCCTTGTTGTTGCTTGTTGATCGTTGTGTCGTTTCCGAATCACTCGTTATTCTTTGTTGCTTTACAAAAGCACGACGACGACAGTTAATTGCTCTTTTATTATGGCTCCCTCTATTGTCGGACAATTACTATGGGGCTGCTTACTCTCGTGCGATGACTGTGTTGTTGCTTACTCGTATATACTTAGTATTTTCTTTCTACAGTGGCACGCAAATTTATCGATTTATAAAATCTCGCAAAATTGTAGAAATTCCTATTTCTATAGTAAGTATATTGTGTAATTGTTGATTAATTGTTGTTAGTTTAGCTGTTGTTGTTGGGCTAACATTGCAATCGAATGGGATTTGATTGGCTTGCATTCTCACCTCCATCATAATGCACTACACATTCACTTTTCCACGTTTCGTTAACTTATGGTAGTTCGTTTATTATGGTGACCCTATGTTCTTCCTTGGTATCCAAACAATCATCTTTCCATCATCAAAATATAGTCAATATTTATGGACAAAAATGTACCTATATATAAAACTTTATAAGATAGAATGGAAACCCTCCCGTTCTATTTTATAATCTAATCTGGTACCCAGATGAGGCAAAAGTTGCAAACGGAACTTTTTGGAAAGGTTTGAAACCGATACCGAATTCTCGATTGTTATGAGCAAGGGGCACCGGCATTTGAAGGCCATAGTTACCGGCGCTTGAATCAACTTAATTACCCACAAAAAAATTAGAAAAGGCTTCTGATAGAAGGTCTATGGTATTCTTCCTGTTTCATGTATTAGAAATGTTCCGCAAAGATGTGGGAAGGTTTTGGGAAGTATTTATTAAAGTATTTTGCGAGATTTTATATTATTGAATGCAAAGCGGAAGTAATTTCCCTTTTTTTTGTGGAAACTTCTAACAGAAGTTATACGGATTAAGGGAAGTAATGGTTCCTCACAGCTTGTTGATGTCGCGCAGACGAAGCCTTCCGCTTAATGTCATCTTGTGTTAATAAAGGTATGGAGTGCGATGCGTCGAGGAAGACTTAAACGCCTTTATAAATCCCTATAAAGGCTTCTGAGGATAATGACAGGAAGGACGCTCAGATTGCCATATTTTCCGATCACTGTTAACGCTCTACGTTACATTTCTCGATCAACTTTAGGTTGGAAAAAAGCTTCACCAGAGCACAAGATTTCGTGATTCTATTTACTTGGCAGACGGAGAAAAAGAAAAAGAGAGAGTCAGCTGGTGAGAGCAATTTGATTTGAGCTCTTGAATATCACATTGATAAAGTATCAAGCTTGAGCCTTTTTAAAGTGTGTATAATTGTGCCATTCAATTATTAGTCATGTTCATGTAGTATCAGAAAATTTGTGTCAACGTATTGAAAGAATTATCTACGTATATTTTTTGGAGTATATTTTCAGGTTTAAATTTCCTTTTACACTTACTAAAACCAGTGAGTTTTTTTTACTAGACACAGACTACTCGTATTCAAGAAAGCCTATATATTCAAGAAAGTAATTTTTAGAATTGAAGCCTTCTCCTCCTTTGATCAAAATGTATTTTCCAGCTCCAATATCTCAGAATCTACATATAGCCAGACGGGGACTGATAGTATGGTATATATTCTTGATTGAAAGACGAGTTCTACTTCATCATTTATCAAAGACGAAAAAGAGTCAGACATTTCTGATTTCTTTACTGATGATTGCCGGAAGTTTTAGTGTGCTTGCTTATCTGCTTGTAACTATGTACATTCAGCATTCTACCATACTAACATCTTCTATCAAGTGCACACTGCCAACATGTAATGTATTTTTTGATTGTTTGCCCCATCCAAATGAAAATGCTTATATGGAGATCAATTCTCTTTGCCGGCGTTGTTCGCTGCTCAATGCTACATTGCTGCTATTTGCCAAATTCAAATTCAAATTGCTGCAATTGGCGCGTTCACACATACACACTAGCGCACACTTTGCATATGCATTGGTATTTGTGTGGATTTGTATTTATTTTGAGGCTGTGAAAATTTGTTTTGACGATGGATGACACCGTGTTTTTGTTGTTGGTTGTTTCTGCCTTAATTGAGCATTCGCCATTCACGTTGAGAAGAAAGACATTTTTGATATAAAGGGTCTGCATTGAGCTAAGCGTTCCATTTGTTGTTGAGTTTGTGGCGCCACCAAGGATCCGCCAGAACAAGATATAATTAAAAAGAAAAATTTTTCCCGTTCGTTGGATTAAAGTTTGTGAGTGTATAAATAATTATAAATTTTTACGGTTGCTGGCCATCAATTCAATGAAGACGAATTTGTCAAAATAAAACAACAAATGAAATATTTAAAAAAAATTACCAAGTGTTAATAAGTGCTGGAAATAATAATCATAGTACATAAATACTTCTCTTTATTGCAATGAAGTTTAGCATCATGCAAACAATGAAAGCACTTTATTTTATTTTAATTTAACTTGATCACATATAAAAACAAAGCATCATATAATCTATTTTGAGATTTCATCGTATTGAAAACGGAATGATGTCGTGTGAAACACAAACACAAACACAAACGTACTCAAGTTTTGCAAGCAAACAGAAATGCTCCTCTTAAGCGATTATCACATATAAACAACTATTTCCATATAAAGAAATCCGCGTATATTGAAAGCCAATAAGATTTCTGTTTTCAGAATTGTATACTGCCAATAAGCGCCGAAAGTTAGAGATCTTCGTTTTTGGCTTCTTAGATCGGATATGCAATTCTATGCAATTGAATGCCACTGAAGTTTTCAGTAATGAACAGCGCATTTCCGATCAGTCCGATTAAAAGGTCAAGGGTAAAAGTGAAAAGTTATTTTGGTTTGGATGAGTGCGGTTTCTGAATCGATTCCAAAATGAAAAGGGAAACAATTCGACCTGTTTTTAATTCTGATAAGGTCATATAAAACCTAGTATAATGTGGAATTAGCTCAAAAATTAATTATTCTAGTTTCTGATGTTCACCTGAACGGATAATTTAACCCTAATCTGCCGCAAAATTCATCCAACAGTTAACTACCACAACTAATATAGTACATACATAGTCTTTGATTTAGTTCATATTAATTTCAAAGTTATATCTAAATTCATACTGGAAAATTGAGAAAAGGTAATTCTTAAAGAAGCGTGGTAATAGAATCAGAGCGAATGGAATCGTCGTGTGAAGATATTAAAATTTATTCACTACTTTTTATGTATATTTATCTCGTTTATGGATGTAAAAGATTTCTTACAAAAACAAAATTAAGTATAGTATGTATAAATAGAGTGTAATATTGAGTGTTAATGTAATTTGAAGCTTTCAAAAAATTATCACAAACACTCATTCTATGATATACTCGTATATAGAAGTATAAATTTTTTATATATTTACAGAATCTTCACATAACTAACTACTCAAAATGTGTGACGATGATGCGGGTGCTCTTGTCATTGACAACGGTTCGGGCATGTGCAAAGCCGGCTTCGCTGGTGATGATGCGCCACGTGCTGTCTTCCCGTCGATAGTCGGTCGGCCGCGCCACCAGGGTGTGATGGTGGGTATGGGTCAAAAGGACTCATATGTCGGGGATGAGGCGCAGAGCAAACGTGGTATTCTCACGCTGAAATACCCCATCGAACATGGTATCATTACGAATTGGGATGATATGGAGAAGATATGGCATCATACATTCTACAATGAATTGCGTGTTGCACCAGAAGAACATCCAGTATTACTGACAGAAGCTCCCCTCAATCCTAAGGCGAATCGTGAAAAGATGACGCAGATTATGTTTGAAACATTCAACTCACCCGCCATGTACGTTGCCATCCAGGCAGTGCTCTCATTGTATGCATCCGGTCGTACCACTGGTATTGTGTTGGATTCGGGAGATGGTGTCTCACACACTGTGCCCATCTATGAAGGTTTTGCACTGCCACATGCTATTCTCCGCTTGGATTTGGCCGGTCGTGATTTGACCGATTACCTGATGAAAATCTTAACTGAACGTGGCTACTCGTTCACCACCACTGCCGAACGTGAAATTGTTAGGGATATTAAGGAGAAACTGTGCTATGTTGCTTTGGACTTTGAGCAGGAAATGGCTACAGCTGCTGCTTCCACTTCATTGGAGAAATCATATGAATTGCCCGATGGCCAAGTGATCACCATTGGTAATGAGCGTTTCCGTTGCCCCGAGGCTTTGTTCCAGCCCTCGTTCTTGGGCATGGAATCGGCGGGTATTCATGAAACTGTATACAGCTCAATCATGAAGTGCGATGTTGATATACGTAAGGACTTGTATGCCAATTCGGTATTGTCTGGCGGTACTACAATGTATCCAGGTAATTGTATTCTTCATTGTACTGCAATTAGTTTCAGTGGTGAGATATAATATGAACATTTTCCTTTTGTCTCCGTCAGGTATTGCTGATCGCATGCAAAAGGAAATCACCGCTTTGGCTCCATCCACCATCAAGATCAAGATTATTGCTCCGCCCGAACGCAAATATTCCGTATGGATTGGTGGCTCTATTTTGGCTTCATTGTCCACCTTCCAGCAAATGTGGATCTCTAAGCAGGAATATGATGAATCCGGTCCTGGTATTGTGCACCGCAAATGCTTTTAAATCTTTTATTGGAAACCGATAATAAACCGCTAAATCGAAATGCTTCCGAGAAATCACCAATATCAACAGCATTATCACCGATAAGATCAACAGCAGCATATCGCATATTATTATTTACACTACATATATCAAATGAGGCATTAACATTTACAAGAACAACTAAAACTAAAACCACAACCAACCAATAACAACACCAATATATTTTATAATTTATCAATTATACTTTAATCAACTCCAGCTATTGTCGAATCTCATGCGTTGTTTTTTTGTTTTTTGTTTGGATTTGTTAGTATTTTGTTCAATTTTCGTTTCTTAACTTAAGTTTTATGTAATTTTCAGCTAAAAAAAGAAAGAAAAAAAACAAATACACTTAATAATAATTTAATTTTTAATCCAAATAAAGCCAAAGCAAACTTTTCTATTTTATCTTCTTAAAAACTAAATTAAATTTAATTAAAGGAACAACAAAAACGTTTATTTTTTTTGCAATAATTGTACGAGTATTAATTTTATTGCAATATCAGATATTGAATAGGGGCCAAAGTGTAAAATCAAATGCCGAATTACAATAACCACACAATCCATAAACCTCTAGCAGACCTTTCCTTAATTATTTTGCCAGGAGAAGTTCTTAATGCAAACAATTTGTTAGTTAGCCCATTTATACACTCAACGAAGAAGGAAGGTACGAGAATAGGCAGAACTACTCTCTTCGAAAGATGCAATGGGTATGAAAGGCTTTTTAATTGTTTTTTTTTTTTTTATTGATACATTACGATTCGTTATGTTGGGTGTACATCATTGAGCCGTTAATTTTGTTGGACTCTATTTTCAGTGTTGCCTATGCAAACGAACTGCGAGTATTAAGAGTTTGGGAATTTATATTTATTGCAAAATATTATCGTTCTAACAAACTTCCACTGTACGCTGCAATCTCTCAGAGCAAGTCGGTTTCTTGAGTTCATTACTCATTAGAGGCAACCAAATATTTACTGCATTTCAAACATCACATTACATATTACATTCTTACAACTGCAATTTTCTCATTCCTCATGTTGTCAGTATTCTTTCTTCGCATTCATCGCTTCCGGCATTCCCATCAATATTTGTTCTACAATCAACATGGACGACTGTGAAACAGTTTGCATATCGATGAGTCTAGTGGTGATCGTACAGAAATATGAATGCTTAAAAGCTTTCCACTTCGCTGCTGCGAACACCTACATATAGGCCTCCATGGAATGTTGTGTCATTAAAAGAAAGAAAGAAAGAACAATATTTCTACATAGTTATTTGCTATGGAGAGCTTGATGTTGTATTCTGAGCTGTTTCTCTTTTCTTTTTGGTTTTCGTCTGATTTTTAAACTGAATTTTGGTCTTACTTTTGAACTGAATTTGGAATTTTTTTTAGCTTAGCCTGAGTTTAGATTCAAGTTTTTGACTAAATTTTATCTCATTTTAATCTAACTTGTGATGTGAGCGCGATATTTTAGTCCGAGTTTTGGTTTGATTACTGGCTTTAGTCTTGGCATGGATTTTGTCTGATTTTTTACATACATTTTTAGACTTTTGATTTTTTGTTAGACTTTTGATTTGAATTTGGTTTAAATTTTGATATTGATATGATTTTGACCCATAAGATCTATTGTATCCGTACATGGACCTACAGTAATAAGATCAACCGTCGATAGAAATATTAATACTCTGCTTCTATGGAGTTCAAATTGACTCTTCATCGTAGATGCCGTCCACGAAAATGCTTAATGGCAGTGCACTTTCCTCCCGGCCAGTTGCCCCTTGGCGTCTTGCAGTTTTCCTGCTTTCTGTTTTTAGAATCTGGTGACCAGTATCATTTAGTCTATGTTTCTATTGACCGATGGCAGAACCCGCAAGTTTCTTAATATCATATGTTCTTTTGTTCCATGTCAAATCCATGTGTGTAGGGGTAACATAGTTTTCAAACCATGTCGAACAGGCTGTGGCTCCTCACCACGAACTAAACAAAAGGCTGGGTTTCTAGGAAGTTATAATCGCAACAGTGGAATGATGGAACTGCTGACAAAATGAGTCAGCGATTTCTAGAACAATCTAAAATTTTTTATAGAAAATACGAGTAGTGTGAAAAAATTATTGTTATTTATGAGGATGACAATATTCTTCACATAGCTTCTGATATTGGAAGAGGTTTCCCACATTTAAATACTTAATCATTTCGACACGCTCTGCCAATTTATAATGCCGGCAGACAAGTAGCGCATTTCTTTAGCAGCAACATAAAACTGCTTATATGGATTGCTCCTCTTTGTCAATGTTCGTTCTACTTCGCGACGTTACTTTCGCCATTTTTCAAATTACCACAATTGGTGTGCACACGCACTAACACTTGCATAAGTGATCTGTTTGCCATAACCCAGTCGAAATGTGCGAGTGTAAATAAGATAAACTAATTCTAGAATCGATACAAGAACAAGAACCAAACGAAATAATGCATCGACCAATTATGAAATGTAAAACATGTAAACATGTAAGCTAAGAAAAGGGAATTCCAGTGTTAACGAAAATCGATTGACTGCTCGATGTAAGTATTCCTGTTTGGAGCTAGTAACGGCATTTTATAGCTTCTTTACATTTCCTGAATTGATTGGCTGGTGTACATAAGTGAGGACACTACTTGCCGAAAGTATCGACTTATCACTTCTTTGCGTTTTTTAAGAACCCTAGTTCCCAAAATCTTTAAGGTCTTTGGACAATAATTTTTATTTTTATTAATTTAGCTCTAGTAGCAGCGAAATATCCAATGATTCTTGCAACATCTGATCGAAGTTATTTGATGGGAGTTTCTTTTTTGACTGCATCGATGCATACAGTCCATTCCCATCACTTTTGAAAGAATGTGAGAACACAATTCATTTTGAAAGATTTTACACTTTTTTGCTGGGCTCCTACATGTGCAAAATCTTTGTATTTGTATTTATTTTGAGAGACTACAATGCATGCAGCATCGTATTTTTACCTTAATTCATACCACAAATACATGTGGCGCTGAGAGTTTTCGATATAAAGGGTCTGCACCGTTGATCGGTCGTTTGTTGTTGAGTTTGAGGCGCCAGCAAGGATCCGCCGGAACACAAAAAAAAAAGTGAAATATTTTACAACATTTTTTTCATTCGTTGGTCTAAAAGGTGTGTGAAGCTTAAAAGAAAATATATATTTAATAAACTAATTCCGAAGAGGAAAAGGATACGTGTGGTATTAGTTTAAATCCAAAGTGAAGAGATGAAAAATGTATTCAGAAAAATAAAGAAAAGTTGGAACATTTTAATTAGAAACTATTTGTTACAAATATTTTTAGTGCTAAACTGAACCGTTCAAATGTTAAAGGAATAATTTTGATATTTATAAGACTTTTCGTAAAATATTGTGTAGACCTTCTCCTGCAATGTGAGAAATATAGGGAAAAGTGCAATTGCGTAACATCAAAACTCAAGAAATCTATTTTGAGTTTGCATCGTATCGAAATCAAATGTCGAAATGTCGTCTCATTTAAAATTAACGCACACTAATTTCTCAAACAAAAGGAAATGTGCTTCTTACGCAATTATCAAATGTCTGAGCAAATATTTGCAGAGTGCGAGGCAATTGAACTGCCAAGAATTGTGTGATAGAGTGACGCTTGTTGAAGGCTTTGGTTGCCAGTGGCAGTGAGCTGAATAGAAAGAATAGAAATAAGGATTATCTTTATAAATTTTGCAGCAAATCAGCTTAGTTTGAGAAACCTGCACCAGTGACTTTCATCCTGAATAGCCACCGTAATCTACTGGATTCTGTGAGTGGAACTGCGTGCAATTGGGTTTCTTACATAGTTCGCCTTCACGTAAATTACTGCAAATAAGAGGAATCAGAAGATCATCTGATTTTACATATTTATCAAGACAATGATGGAAAGGCTAACCAAGACCAACCAAATTTTTTTGGCAGCCAACAGGACGCAGTTCACAGATTAGTTATCGATAAGAAACCGATTGAATAAATACACATTCAATCTGGCCCTGTTTCGAGTGCCCATGAACACAAATTTGAAAACTATACTTTGAAAAAAGATCTTAGAAATCAAACACAGTTTAGAAAAGCAAATATAAAGTTAAACTCTTGAGAATTCTCAAACAAATTTCATGATCAATGCATGTAAATCCTCTTTAGTCTCATACCTCAACTTTAGCGGGGCTACAACCACCTGATAAAGGGCTATGAGCTTTCGCAAATATTATTGGGTAATACAACAACCTACCATACATATGTACAAATATGTATTATGAATCGAGTGCAATTTCAAACCTCCAGACTAGTTACGAGAAACAACGAATTAGCTCAATCTAGAAGTAAAACAACGGCGAAATTTCTGAGGTTCCTTAACATGCTACTTTCTAAAATGTTTACTTGATTTACTATTTAATAATTTATATGAGGAGCTTCAAATCAAAATGCAACATAAGCATTTAAATTCAGTGTCATTCGGTTTATTGTATTTTGATTTGGAGCTCCTCATATTCATAATATTTAAAACGCCTAAAAACGTAAGAATTAGTAAATCGAGTAAAAATAGTAAAAAGTTTAAAGTAAACAAACGTCTTTAGTAAAACTTAACTACATCTTTACCCACATTTTTCATACTTATAAGTATTTGCTGTATTTTCAGAACCTATTAACTAGCTCCTCAAAATGTGTGACGATGATGCGGGTGCTCTTGTCATTGACAACGGTTCGGGCATGTGCAAAGCCGGCTTCGCTGGTGATGATGCGCCACGTGCTGTCTTCCCGTCGATAGTCGGTCGGCCGCGCCACCAGGGTGTGATGGTGGGTATGGGTCAAAAGGACTCATATGTCGGTGATGAGGCGCAGAGCAAACGTGGTATTCTCACGCTGAAATACCCCATCGAACATGGTATCATTACGAATTGGGATGATATGGAGAAGGTGTGGCATCATACATTCTACAATGAATTGCGTGTTGCACCAGAAGAACATCCCATCCTGTTGACCGAAGCGCCACTCAACCCCAAGGCAAATCGTGAAAAGATGACTCAGATTATGTTTGAGACATTCAATTCGCCCGCCATGTACGTTGCCATCCAGGCAGTGCTCTCATTGTATGCATCCGGTCGTACCACTGGTATTGTATTGGATTCGGGAGATGGTGTCACACACACTGTTCCCATCTATGAAGGTTTTGCATTGCCACATGCTATTCTCCGCTTGGATTTGGCCGGTCGTGATTTGACCGATTACCTGATGAAGGTCTTGACTGAACGTGGTTATTCGTTCACCACCACTGCCGAACGTGAAATTGTTAGGGATATTAAGGAGAAACTGTGCTATGTTGCTTTGGACTTTGAGCAGGAAATGGCAACAGCTTCTGCTTCGACGTCATTGGAGAAATCATATGAATTGCCCGATGGCCAAGTGATCACCATTGGTAATGAGCGTTTCCGTTGCCCCGAGGCTTTGTTCCAGCCCTCGTTCTTGGGCATGGAATCGGCGGGTATTCACGAGACGGTGTACAATTCAATTATGAAGTGCGATGTTGATATTCGTAAGGACTTGTATGCCAATTCGGTATTGTCTGGCGGTACTACAATGTACCCAGGTAAAATTTTCTTCATTGTACTGCAATTAGTTTCAGTGGCGAAATATAATATGAACATTTTCCTTTTGTCTCTGTCAGGTATTGCTGATCGCATGCAAAAGGAAATCACCGCTTTGGCTCCATCCACCATCAAGATCAAGATTATTGCTCCACCTGAAAGAAAGTACTCCGTATGGATTGGTGGCTCTATTTTGGCTTCCTTGTCCACCTTCCAAACCATGTGGATCTCCAAGGATGAATATAATGAATCTGGTCCTGGCATTGTGCACCGCAAGTGCTTCTAAATGCTTGCGCTTCTGAATTTTTTTTCCTTTGGTTATTCAATCCTCCACCTTGAAGGGCATTTATTAAGTTCGTTCTTGATCAACCACACAACATGCGAGAAAATTCGACATTTCTCCACCCCGCTAAAGAATACTAATCTTCTTCAATGTGCCCCTGGGGAAATGAGAGCGTTAAAATATCAAAATATATATTTGTATGATCACAGTTTTGTTTTATATGTTTAATATGCTACATCACAAGTTTGTTTTGGAATTCGTTTCGTTTAAATTTTGTAACACTTCAATGCTGCAAAGACGTTTGCCTCTTTTTCTGGAATTGGAGAAATCGGCATTTCATGTGTTCAACCACAATGTACTTGACCGAACTTCCGGATTTGATTCCATACCACAGTGTGTTTTTCAAATAAAATATAAAGACAAATTCATTTTTAAAATTTTCCAAAATAAAATAAATTTTATTCACATTAATTTTTTGTTATTTTTTCATTTGATTTTATTTGCTTATTTTGTTTATTACTGCCTCGTCAAATAAAAACATAATAATTATTAATAATAATAAATTTACTACAATTACAATAAACACTAATAAATATGACTCAAAATTTTGTTGTTGTTTTGTTGGTTTCACTTAAATCGAAAATATTTTCAATTTACATAATTCACATGAAAATTGTAAACTAATGGCGCGTTGGGAATAATACCTTTCATATTTCTTGTTTTTCTTTTTCTTTAGTATAAATGTAAACAAAATTAATTTGTAACTTTTTCTCCTTTTTATTTTTTATTTAACTTTAACAACGCACTTAAAACAATTTCATAAATTAGGGCTATTAAGAAAAACAAAAATTAATTTATGTATATAAATTACAGGCAGAGATTGCTTTGTATGAGTATTACGAGTATATAGGGATAGATGGGCAGCATTAAAAATAAAATATAACCATTGCTGGTAGAGATTGTAAATTTTGCTATAATTATAACAAAGAAGGCGAGACAAACAAATCCTACATAGGTAAATGAACCTTTCGACTTTGCAGAGTTTGATATGCTTTAATTATTTTTGTTGGATTTTCGGTGAGAAATAAACTAGAAGAAGAAGACTTATTTATATGCAACTAATATGCATGGCAGTTATTTAATTCAATATATACTTATGTATAGCCAGCCAGTGACTGTTGTGATAGCAGTGACTGATGCCAATAATTTTCATAATACACAGCGTGAGCAATTGCGAAACGAAAATTGAAAGCATTTCATGTTCGTTCAATGAAATTCAAGGGATATGCTTGGTCAACTGAGTGCATACGTGTGAGAGGGTGTCGTGTATGCTCTCTATCTTCTTCGTTCCATGTGAGAAATTATCGGCTCACAAATCCAGCACATAACGGCGCTTGCCATTCTCTCTGAGACAAGGTTGCTGTTTGAGCAGTAGTGATAAAGAAAAGAATGGCGATATTTTCATACGAATGTTATTAACACACAAGCACACATGTAAACGGTAGAGTTATTTTGCATTTATATGAAAGGAGGTCTCTCTCATGCTCATGAATGAATGGAAACTGATGCGGTTTTGTTGGTGCTGGTTTTGGTGGTGGTGGTGGTGTTGGTTAGGTGGGGGCCCTAATCTATGCAACTGTACTTTGTATGTGCGTTTTTTTTCTTCTAATTTCAAACTTTTTAATTACAATAAATAAGACTTTAATTTAATGCACTCACACAGAAAGTCCCATAAAGCTTACTTCTAAGAAATTCTAAAAAAAAATTCTAGCTGACTTCTATAAATTAAACAAAACAAAAGTTATGGCTTCACACGAAATTTTGTAGAGCAAAGCACCAAAATAGCGTTTTGTTTTAATTTTTAAATTGACGTTAACATTTTCATTTCTTCCTAGCTCTTTTTTTTGTTTTGTGTTATTGTTTATGTTTTTGTTTTTTAAATTACGTATATATTTTATTGCTCACTTTCATTTCACATATTGTACAAGTATATAAAATACATAATAACAAAAATAAGAAATTTACAAATTACAACATCGCACATTGCTTGGACTAAAGTCATATTAACTATTTATACAAACATACATACATACGTATTTATATAAAAATAATAAAATATGTATTAGCTTAATTTGTAATTATTACTGAAATACGTGTTAATGCGTTAATGGATTCATGAAGTGCTTACTTAAATACAATAATGATTTTGCGTGTTTTTCTATTTTAATTTGTTTTATAACGTTTTCTTGGAAAATGTGGTTTCCATAATATTCATTTGAGTTTGAGTTTTTTTTTATTTTATGGAAGGAGGAATAATATGGTAAAATTATAATTGTTATTATAATGTATGTTAAACCGACTTTTCAAATTCTTTACTTTCTATAAATTCACAGAATCTCAGCATTGAGAGAAAATATTGCACTTTATGCTCTCTGTATTTCGGAATCACATATAAAGCATAAACAGACTCAGTAAGAACTGGACGTCAGATAGAATTTAGAGAGAGATTTGCTCTCAGACACTTTTTGCAGTATAAAGGGTTACAGCAGTGGGGGCCGCTCCGCAGCACGCGTTTTCAAGAGAATTTTATACATCACATTTACCAGGTACATTTCCATAGCTGTGCATATGTGGATGGCCACCACCGGGTTACAGTCACACCTAAATACGTTTCGTTTATCTGTCAAAACTGACTGTGTTTGTATGGATCTACGATAGTAATAATGTAGGTGTGAATAATAGAAGCCATCTAAAATATTTTCTCTATTTCGTTCTGATTAAAAACCCAAGAACTATAGAGGAGTTGTAAGATAAGTACATTGATATCAGTGCTGAGAACAAATAAAGCAGCATTTGTGATGTCAGCACTGTTAAAGGCATCAGTATAAAAATTGATTATGCTTACTGGGTGTTTGTAGTTGTTAACTTGATTATTAAGTTATTGGAGCCCCTTGCTAGTAGTATATCAAAGTTGGAGCAGCTAATGTTGTTAGTATTTTATAGAAACGGAAGGCAGTGGAAAGCATGACTAGTACAAAGCATTAGCCACTTTTAAGATGTCAACGTGTTCAAATTCTATTTGAAGAAAGTGCGTAAGTTTAATCCGAAAACACAGCAAGCTGTTCAATCTTTCTACGGCAATTTGATCTTGAGAGTTTTACTCTCACTCATTGCTAATTAGCGATTATGATTGGTGGAATGAAATATTTCCTCTCTAAGCTTATTTGCATGTAATAATTCGTTGAAAACGGACTATATTTTTAGAGATTACCATTATGGCTTTTCATACACTATTTTCACTGTACACTCAAACTCAAATTTGTTCGGATGCATATCTATAATAACAAAATTTATTTCACAATATTTTCTTAACATAAATACTTTTCATTCGTTTGACAAAATCAAAAAAAAAACAAAAAAAAATATTTACAAAAAATATAAGACAAATTTAAATTACATTCTATTGAACACAAAGTGAACTTTAGATTTGTTTTTATTTGTTTGTTTTTATTTTACCTTTTAGTTAATATTAAATTATATTTATACAAACTGCTTATATAAAGTCATAATACTCAATTTACTTTAATTACATGGTATATAAAAAATAAATTTCTCACTTTCATTGTATAGTGTGTATGTACTGTACTAGTAAGTATACCTAATAATTATATAAAAATATAATTAAAGTTGATAAAATTCAACTTTATTTCAATGGATATTGCATGAATATTTTTTTTTTTTTAATAAATGATACTTTTTTTCGAAGAGAATTTGCAATTTCTAGTGACAATTTCACACACTAAAGAAACAAATACATTAAAAGTGTGTGAGAAAGAGAGAGAGAGCGAGGGGAAGAGAGTGGGAGAGAGTAAGCGCAAGCGAGATCCGTACGCCTCTGCTCGAACACGTTTCGTGTGTGAATGAGTATATTTGCTACTTTTACTCTCAATTTTTCGTCTCGTTGATTGCATATCGCATTTCACTGTGCAGATAGTAGTTCTTAGTTCTCTTTCTACTTATAGTCATTGCATCCCTATTGCACATAGGTAAACGACAGCTCTACATACATGTGCAAAAAATACAAACATACAGAAATCAATCACCGTCTCACCGTAAATACTTGACTCTTTTGACTGTAGGAATATAAATGCATAAATTTATAATTTTTTTAGCACCGGCAAATTATTAATTGTATAATTGATTGCTGTATAATCACTTTGCGACACACATGTTCTCCGCATGTGTGTGTGCGTTTTGCGTGATCAAACAACATCAATATAGAGTCCGAAACGTGTTGATATTGAACAGCGTCCACAATAGCCACCACAGAAGGCCCGAAGAGAAGTTGATGAGGACTCGAACTGAAAAGATAGAAGAACAATTATATTAGAGTAATTAATAAATGACAATAACAGTGTCCTCTACAGAGAAAGAGAGCGAGAGAGAGAGAGAGAAAGGAGAGAGAGAGAGAGAAGTTTTATGAAATCTATTGTAACTTCAAACCATTTGACTCACCGTGTTGGAGACCTTCATTATCACACTATTACCGAAGCGATCCCATATCGTGCCCGGCCGTATATAAAACCCAGTATGGTCTAGATTTATGGAGAAATCACCTTGCGGGCATTCCTTATTGCGATTATAACAATCGCCGGCCGAGCCGTAGGGCTGTTCAATGCCTATGGTTTCGGCAAAGGTGAAATCATTCTCAATTATGCGCATATCCGTAATGTTCATGCGAATCTTATGGAAATTCGTACGCCCCGAACTTACACTATTATCACGATATTCGCGGCGACGTGAATCTGGCGGACATTTATTCGGGTCTTCGGTTTTGTAATCATAATAAATGGAATAGTTTTCAATTGGATTCACAGTTATGTACTCTTTGGGTGTAGTGCTCATGTTATGGCAAAATATTTTCTTTGGTCTCGATCGTACGTATATCGTATATTCGCGATCCTTATAGTATTGATGGAGGCGTCGCAGATCTTCACATGATTGCGGCTGACATTCACGTGGTGGCTGGCATTTTTCCCTAATGATTTTCTCTTTGGTCGGGCAGGGAATGCGACGGCGCGTAGAGTCATGGCACACAATTCGACGCCGGCGATAGCCTTCACAATTGCACTGAAAAAAAAGGAGGAGGAAAATGAAATTATGTGTGAGTGAGGCCGCAAGAGAGAGTTAGTTGTAGGTCCTCACAAATACCATCTCAGTGTTCTCATGCCATAGACACTCACCGGTAATATAATTTTCGATTCACGACGCACACAATTATTGCATATCTTTTTCGATGGCGGTTTCTTTGTAGCATCACAATATTTATGCATTATTGGATTACCCAATACCGATTCACAATATACCGAACGTGCTTGATATTCTTCACTGCAGTCAGCTGGACACTGCGTCCAATCTGTGGTGGACCACTTGCAGCTAACTTTGCAGGGCTTTTGTGTACGCTTTGGCGTTGGTACGCGCATATGTCGACAGAATGACGGATCGATAATCACACGCCTGCGTGGAGTACCCTTGATTTCTGGTTTATAGACACGTGCACAGTGCAGTTCTTTGCGCCGTGTACCCGTACCACATTCTACCGAGCACTGTTAAGAGCAAAAAGGAGACAAAAATATGAGGGTGACTGCGTGTGGAAGAATGTCAAAGTTTAACCTACATTGGACCAATTTGATACGTATTTTATATTACAACATTTTCGTTTCGATATTGGTTTTCTTTCCGGCGGACAGCCGTAACCATGCGGACTACGGCATGTAACTGTGCGATTCTTTTCGCAGTGATCATCGCATTCACCCCAATCACTTGAGAGCCAATGATTTACAATTGATCGCGAAGTTTTCTACAATTGACCAAGAGCAATTATATAAAATACATACATACTTATATTATTGTAATAGATAAGTAGAAATAGGAACTAGATGAAGTGAGAATGAGTTTTGCGGATTGTCTTTGTAATCAATGTTTACCTGTAATTATAATTAATTATAGGTAAACATTTTCTTTACTCCTTTAATCCCACATACCGTGTTCTCTTCGTAGTAACGACATGGTTCAGCGTTGCAACTCTTTAGAGTATCCTTCAAAGACTTCCTGCGCGGATTGCATAATGTGTCACTGACGCGAGTCTGATTCAGAAAGCATGCGATGCCGCGTGTTTGCGTGCCGGTACCACATGATTTTGAGCACTAGACGTATATTTAATTGTAGTTAATCAGAAAAATCGCTGAAGAATTTTGGTTACGAATAACACTTACCGGTGTCCACTCGGTATAATCCCAACAACCTTCTCGACACTGCTCGTGCTGACTAAACTCAAATTTCGATCTACAATACGACAAGTCTACGATATTCGAACGACCAATATCGGGAAATGTTTGTATGCAATAATAGTTTTTCTCACGCGTACCCCACATGCCACACGACGCCGAACATTCCGAGATGCTGGAGACATTTAAACTGCCAGAGAAACAGCATAGCTAAGTAAGATTTACTTGATTGTTTTATGCAACAGGTAAAACTTACGATAGCACACAATCCGTATTGCAGTTACGATATTCCATTGGCGGCTTTGCTGCTTCATCACAAAATTGTGGCGCCACTTTCAACGCCATCGTTGTACTCACGCACACCGGCAGGCGATGTGAGATGCCACGACAGAGGGCATCGCAATTACTCCACGATTGCATTTCCCAACGGTAGATTTCCACATTTTCCTCAATGTAGTTCGGTTTATCCATCGTATACGAGTAAGTTAGTAGCAATGAATTATTATTTTTGCCAGCATTGGTGCTCTGTGATATTATCTGTGGAAAACGATAGTTAGATTAGATGCTTCTCTCTCAACTGACCAATCACAGTCGTTGGTTCGGCTTATATTTGAGTGAGCGTTAGATTCTCTCAACTCAGTTGAAAAGAACTTAAGTATTATTTATATCTTCACCTCAACAATTAAATCTCTTTTCAGTTTTCGTGAATATGTTGTATTCACTCGCTCGACGGTACTGTTCGAACCATTGTACTCGAATGTTAGACCCGCATAGAAGCTTATATTGCGAAAAGTGCTTATGAGCTTGTTGCCATTTAACAGAGAATTTCGCTCGTCGTCACGTAGCACAATGTAATTTTCATTATGATAGCCTGGCTGTGTAATCACTATGTTCGAGGCTCCTATTGAATACAAAGGAAAAATATTTATTTCTTTTAACAATTAATATTATATGTGGCATAAAATTAAAATTACGCAACCTATGATAATAAGCCCAAAAATTCATGGTGCATAATACGTTCATAATAATTTTTTTTATAAAAATTCAATCATACGGCACCAAATTATCTCAAATTTAAACTGTGAAAGGAGATAGTCAATTGCGGTTGCTTGATCCATTCCATTATTTTTTCTTTTGCTGAATGTAATGAATTTTGTTCATGAATTCATTTTGAAGTCAATTGATTGACAACTCATTTTCCGGTCACGAATGTAGGGATTTCAGTTGCAATTTCCATTTTAGAAGTTCATTTATTGGCTTTAGGTCACTTATGTAAGTAAACGTATTTTGAAGACAATTGAATTTATTGATTGATACACTGAAGATAAACTGAATACATTCAGATAGGTAAATTGAATTGATTGAAGTTAATTAAATTCACCGTTTCCATTTGAATTCATAAATTTTGGGACTTGATTTGTAGATGAAGCCTTAATTGACTGCCAGACTTGAATTAAACTTTAAGTCACGACAGCGGTTTCAATCCTTATGTTAACTAATAGATGTGATTGTGACTTATTTTCCTTGAAATCTAAATTGACTGCTCAAAATGAATTGCCTTAATTGACGTACAAAAGTGCCTGACTTTTTTCAATTCAAATGAAATGAAAGAATGCTATCAGGAAACTCTGAGAATTACTTTGAAATGACTGCCTTCAATTAATGAAGCGTTCTTTTACACATTAACCAAATTTCAATCCACTCTGACCGGTCAGGGCGCAATCATTTTTACATATACATACTATATATATATAATATGGTAATAATATAATGCATACAGTACTCAGCCATTCAAAATTTTAAATTTTTAATTAATATGCTCGCGTTTACGTGCAATTAAGGAGACTATTTATTTTCTTTACGTCAAGTAAATGGCTAATTACACACAATATGTCTTGGCTAAGGAACACAATTGACTTGAACTTGATATACCATATGTATATCGTACACACTAAACAACTATGGTATACTTCCCGTATACTAAATACAGAGCTGGGCATCGTTACCATTAATTTAACACTAACGTTTAAATTAACAGAAGTTGACGTTAATCGCTAACGTTAACTTTGGGGAACATACAAATAATATTTTTCACACAAAAACACTTAAAAGGAAGGTGTTACGACATGTACCGCCTAAATATCGTGTAATAGGTAGTGATTTATATATTTGCATATAAACACACTGGTGAATATTCGCCGCAATTTGTGAATTCCCTACAATCTGGCATCTCTCTGATAAACATACTAATTGTCATTAGCTAAGGCTAAGTTGAAGACGTAAGGAGTGGCTGCTTTCCCTAAATTACGTAACTAGTTCTAGGCTTACTCATTTAAAAACTTTGCACAGAAAACTTTGAGAAAATCATCAGCATTCTCTGACTCAGAGCTGGGCCGAAACTTGGGGTGCCCAGTTCTGCTAAATACCTTTAAACCGGTCTTTGCTGCCACATTCGCTCATTTCATTATTATTTTTACATAATCTGCTTAGTATGCATGCAGTGATTGCATAAAAAGGAAATCAATAATTTTTCCATTATTAAATTTAGATGTGTGATTATCCAACCCAACCGTCGAATGCTAGGCTGCCAGTCATGCAAGCATGGTCCCACATATGTAATTAGTTAAGCGCGTGAGTGTAATAAGTTAATAACGCCATTAACTGTGTGTCTGTGCGTACATTTCTGATTCTACTTATTTGCAAGTATGTAATTTAATTTACCATAATATCCTTTGTAAAATTGTTTGTAGTCATAAAAACTGAAAACTATTGGTTTTTCTATAGGTTCGCATGAAAGTTATTGCAAGTAGGTATTATTGTTATTATCACCGTCACCATCCGAACGTGAGGTTAATGTACTAATTGCGATTTGTGATTTGACGTATGGCAGCGATGAAAACGGCAACGACAACGACAACGACAATGGCAACGACAACGACAACGACAACGACAACGAAAATGACGCCTGTAGTTGGTCTCATGCTAGGCGCCACTGTCTACTGTGTTTAAAATTAGAATCACATGCACATGAACTTGAACTTATTTCGACATAATTTCAAGCATCTTGATTGGCAGTTTGAATGATTACAGCTGAATACGACTTGGGAACATTCAATATTTAATAAACAGTTGCTGCTATGGCGATTGAGTTGATTATACTTATACCATATTAGCGCCAAAAAATAAAAGGGTCTTTTGCCGGCATCTGTATTTAAGTGAAAATGAATTAATTGCTCCAACAGTCTGTTCTAATTAGAGCAAAAGTAATTTATTTTGTCTCTCGCTTGATTTTCGCGCTTTGATTTCAGTTAAATTGATAATAAGTTTACATAATAAATACTCTTAGTTCTTCAAATCATTTATTAAATTTTTATGAGTTTTTTGCCCCTACGTGGAATATACCAATGAAGTTTTTTCTCTATCGTTTAAAGAACCAACGAGAAATAAAGAGAATAACCGAGAATCCAGACTAATTTCTTGGCATTATGTGAATGTTTTTGCAAATTTTTATGTTTTAAAGCTTTGATTGCCTGGTAGATTAAAGGAAGAATTCGTTTTTACACTCAGCGAAAAGTCTCTGCTAATTGTTTACGTCAAATATTTCTGAGTGCACTTCCGAAATAATTTTAAAATGCAAAAAATAATCAAAATTAAGCAATTTGTAGCTAAAATTTAAATTTTGACACCCCAGCAAAAGCCGTCATTCACACATAAGCTGCTTAAAACATTCCTGCTTAACTTTGAGCTACTCAATTATGCACAGTGCATAGATTCATTTAATGTGAGTGCAATTAAACATAACAACAAAAAGTAACAGCAATAATTAAAAATATTATATCTTACCTTTTGGTATCGATGTGACATAGAAATAGTATGAGTTGGACTTGGGCTGTACCTTGTATAGATCTGAGACATAGAAGTTTCCGGTATATTCTTCGCATGTGTCATTGCGTCCCTCACAAACGCCGCATTTATCTTCACAGAGCACACAAAAATAAGCATAAGTAAATAAATGAAAATAAATGCTGCTGTTTTATAGTCAGATAGTCGGGTATAAGTATTTTTAGATAAACGATTAGACATATGAATGCCATGGATGAGTCAGAAATTAGCGGCCACATGTGTAGCTTCTTCGACTTGTCGGTCGGTGTGTGGCGTGCGTGCGGTCGTGCGGGCGTGTGTGTGTGTGTGTGTGTGTGTGTGTGTGTGTGTGTGTGTGTATTTTATTTACCTAATTTCGCTATGGAATTCAGTTCATTGTCGCAACCTGCCGGCCGGCAAATGCCATTGACACACTTGTCAAAACTGTCGAACGAGCATGTGGTGCCATCTTTAACTTTCTCGGATAAACGGAAATACGCGCTATTATCTTCGAGGCGGCAATATAGCTTGCATTTGTCTTTGGAGGATACTAAGGAGAAAATAAGTTACTAAACATTTATTTATTAACAGCGTTTTGCTCTTCCTCTCTTACATCCATATTTTGGTATCCATTTCGCTGATCGATCTATTCCTTTGATGCCAAAATTCCTGCCATTCATATCGTAGCACTGTTGCTCACGAGAATCCAACGACCCAGGCGGGCAACTTTGTGTGTTGCACGAGCGATATTTCTTTCGGCTTCCCGCGCAATATTTTCCACCATTTTTCGGTAACGGACTGTCACATTCACGTTGTGATTCCTGTACTCCACCACCACATGTCAGACTGCATGGCGTAAATTTACTCCAAGGACCCCAGCCACCGTGCACCACATGCAGCGTGTTGCCCTCACGCGGCACACATTCTCCTTTCTGACACCAATTGCGGTTGCTGAGGCATGGCGTGCCATCGGCCCACGGTAAATTGCTTGAACGACAATCGGCCAGATTGTTGTCTGCTTTACACCATAAACGTTTACATTCACCTTCGATGTAGCAATATTTCGACTGGTTGCCATGTATTAGCTGGCACTGATGGTCCAGTGAATAGATTTCACCGGGCAATTTCGTATTTAGATTCTTTATGTACACCGTGGGAGTGTCCTCGAGACATGATTTGTCTTCTTTTCTTTTTGTAGGCGAAGAACGAGAAGCAAAGAGAAGAGATTCTTATTTTTAATTTGAAAGGGGGATAAAAGAATGTTGGAAGATGAATTGAAAATAGCCAAGTTGTAGAGGAAATCATGCTCAGAAATGAAACATGATGAAGCTAAATGAAATGAAATCAAGTCAGATGAAATCGAGGCAAATGAAATTAATTGATTGACATGAAGTCAAATTATTTGAAATCAAAGGATGTAGATGTAATGGTGTCATATGAAGCCAAGCCTTAGCAGCATCAAGCTCAAATGAAATAAAGTCGGATGAAGTTAAGTTCTAGAAGAATGACTAAGTGAGACCAAGCCTTCAGAAGAATTTAAGCTCAAAAAGGAACTAAGTTTTATATAAGAATTCAGCTTCAAACAAACTCAGTTTCAGATAAGTAGAACGCAGGTTCCTTTTCCACAATTCAAATTCATACAAGTCAAGTGAAATGAAATGAAAGCGGCAAAGAGTTGTGTACTTACTCTAGAAATTCGGATACATAATAGCGAGAACAATCTGACCATGACCATGGATGTATATCATCGCCCATAATACTCGACATAATATGCAATTTACGCTTGGTGCCAGGTTTATTGAATTGCTTGCAACGGTCGTCATCATCGTGTGGCATGTTTAAACTAATAAATAAAACAACATACATATTTGGACAGACATCAGACAGACATGTAGACAACTAGGCAAACTTACATATGACCCAATTCATGTGCAATGGTAAAAGCAGCGGGCAACCCATTATCTTGGACTATCGAGCAAGATTGTGGCTTGCACACCGTACCTAGTTCAGCCAAACCCAAAGTATCACACTTCTTTTCACGTTCATTGCGGCAAATTTGATCTCTGTAAATAGGTACTCGATTAAGTTTTAGCTGGAATGGAAATGTAAAGAGAAAGTTACTCCTTACCTTGTTATTAACATGGCAGTATCGTAATGATATCCTTGCTTCGATAAAAATGAACAAAACTGTTTTAACAGTTGCGAAGCTGATGTTGCTGCAAAGTTTTAAAATTGAAAATTAATGAGGATTGACTAAGAGAATGTTTTTGATCTACAGTGATCGTTAAACTTTGCTGTTGCTTTTTCAAAGGTCTTGCATCTATATACGAGTATGTACTTAAAAGTTTATAGTTTATCAGTCACTGTTCTCACAATATCTTCATATATAAGTGTAATATCTCCTTCATACTTACGTCTTCGTCTGCCATTTTTTGCCGCTGTGATATCATCACGCATTATCAAAATATTCGCTACCGATATATATATTGAATTTCCTATACTCGCATCAGAGAATATATTCGAGACAATCGATATCAGCGTCAGTATATACGATTTGAGATCCTCCTTATGGAATTCCAACATTGTATGATCTACAGCGACTAACACTTCCATGGTGAATAAATGCCGATCGACATAGTTACGTTTCTTACGTAACAACTTCGTAAATATACTTTGTTCCAATACTTCTAAATCCATGTCAAGACTACCGGAGACAGCGTGTCTGGCATTACGACGCGAATGACGCCAAACTTTATGCAGTATGTCGGCATCGTTGGCGTCATTTGTCTGATTGACAGGTTGTATGAGCAACGAACCGAAACTTGTTTTAATGTAACCAGTCTACAGCAGGCAAACAGGCAGACAGACAGACAGACAGACAGTCAGCAGCAGCAGCAGCAGCAGTATAGAAGTGAAGATAAGAGTAGAGTAGTAAAAGTGGTTAGTGAATTTTTTGTATGTATCATATAGTATGTTAAGTAGGTAGTTGAGATATGTATGTAGCCGTTAAAAGATTTTTATGATTTATTTAGCAAATGCTCGTATTCATTTGAAATGTCAAATGTTTATCATGTCATTTACATACATCTGAGGTCTTTGCTTTTAACTGGTGCTTGCTTGATTAACTACTTACCATGCCATTACATAACGAGACTGCTACAGCCGACTGATCATCACCCTGTATGTAACCTTTGTAATAGCAACCTAGATAGTGTCCTTCTTCTTCATCCTCCTCTTCTTCTGTTCTATTATTTAAAATTCGTATAACCTTTTTGATAGGAACAAACGTGAGTAGGTGATTAAATATTTATTACGTACATACATAGACTCTCTGTGGTTCTTGGAGCACAGACTTTGTATTTGATTTTAATTGATTCCAAGATTTCTTGTTTGCCTTTCAGATCGAAAGATTTTAAACACTCGAAAGACTTACCCTAAATGTTTTCGGTGGTATAAATGATGTATCTTGATGTAGAACCAAATGCAACTGATGATCAAATGTATTCAAAATATATTCCGGATGCGGATCCCATATTTGACTAGATTTACTACGAAATGTACCTGTTACGCTAAATGCGGAAAAATAATCTAAACAAAAGAAAGAAGAAATGTATTTCATTCACAGATACACTAAAGATTATACCTATAAAATACACTGCAGTTGCAACTCAGAAATGCTAATGAAACCCGAAATGCTTTTGATGGTAAGGAGTGAGATCGAAAAATCGGATAACTTTAAGTTGTCCTAGCATTGAAATCCCTTATGCAAATAAAATATGTAAACAGTTTTGAAAAGAAAATTTAATTTCTGATAAAATGATCAATAAAACTAATTTGTTGGTTGTTTTTTACAGAATTGTGACAGCTTTTCCGGTATGCCTGCCATTACCGCCTTTGTTTGTTGCCTTTAATGTTCTTTTCACTAGAGCCCAATATCTCTAGATAGGCCGAAGTTCTAGGCAATTTGATGGGTTTGCGATTTTTGGTACCAATTTGATGTTTTGGTCTTCTAATCATTTAAGGGTTACTTTACTGGAGTGGCAGGAGGCTAGATCAGGCCCAAAAGAAAGTAGATACATTGTGCTTTCTAATGAAGGGCAGCAATCTCTTCTGGAGGCACTCCTTCACATAAATTTCGGCGTTACCAGTGCCACTTGTTACGAAACTTTTACTCCTTAGCCAACAACTACAAATCGCTTGACATACCAGAAACTTCTTCGGGAACTTGGACTTTTGTTTGTCCTAAATCTTTCCTCAACTCCTCCTCGTTCCTTTGTGGTGCAAAACTCTTGACCAGATAATTGAGAAAATTTAGACAACACGTATGTTTCATCGTCCATAACACAGCAATCGAATTTTTGGAAAAAATTTGCCTTTAACTTTTTAGCTCGGCTCTGGGCTACCAAGTTCTTAGTAGTGTTCCGGTCGGGTACTGACTGCACTTTGTATGTTTTAAGGCCCGCATCTTTTTTAATTTTACGAACTAAAAACTCACTGCAACTCGCTTTTTCCGCCAATTTTCGATTAGACAACGCTGGATTCTTCTCTAAGAGAGCAACGACTTTCTTCGCCTTTTGTGGAGACACGAAACCCCATTTCCTTCCAGAACCATATTTTCTAGCAACTGTTAAGTCTGTATCAAATTTTTTAAGAATCATCGAGACAGTGTGTTGTGCAACTTTCGCCTTATTTGCAATGGTTTTCTGTCTGTCCGCGTCTTTCCACTTCCGATGCCATGACTCAACAGAAAGTTCACAAGTCAAAAAACATGTGACATGTGTTTATTTTATTAGAATTTATCCAACGCAAAGCCTACTGTTGAATTTTTTCATTCAGATGAAGAGTTTCAAAGCAGTGGTCTTTCAAAGTTATCCGATTTTTTCGATTTCACTCCTTAGATAGCGAGTTGTAAATATATGGTAATTTTCTTCCTAAGAGCTGCCATTTATAGAAAATCATAGCTAGAGCAAAATATGCTTCGTGAAAAATATGAAAATGATTTAGATTTCAATAAAGGTGCTAGAGCTACCACCGTCGACGGAGAAATACTTATGTGGTACGACAAAGAGTGTTGCGATTCTACTGAAGCGAAAAACGCTGTTTTCAGAGCCATCCTGCAGTCAGTTGCAACGCGAGCTGCTAAGGAGCGATACAGAGAGTTGAGGAGGGAGGAGAAAGGTCTTTTCAGGCGCAAGAAAAGAGATGAAGAAAGACGCGAGTTCAATGATATCGAAATGTTGCGGGACAGGAACGAGGTCCGAAAATTCTTTGAAAGAATAAGACGCCTGACTGATGGTTTGAAGACCGGGGCCTCTTCCTGCAAGGATGAAGACGGAAACCTAGTGACGGAAATCTGGTGATGTTCAGGGCACAATGCGATTATGGAGGGAACACTTTACGCAGCTGCTTAATGGCGATGACGGCAATAATCCCGCCACTGCGGAATCTACTCCGAAAACCCCAATCACTGTCGGTGTTGAAGTATCGCCGCCTGACTATGAGGAGGTCTTAACAGCCATTGCTCGGCTGAAAAACAATAAGGCTGCAGGTGCGGATGGCCTGCCTGCTGAGTTATTTAAGACCGGAGGCGAAGAGCTCCAAAAACGCATGCATGAGCTACTACTTATGCAGAATATGGTCGGATGAAATCATGCCAAGTGATTGGAACCTCAGCATACTTTGCCCAATCCATAAGCAAGGTGATTCCAGGATGTGCGCCTGTGGGATAAACCTTCTTAATATTGTATATAAGGTTCTATCGAGCGTACTGTGCGAAAAACTGAAGCCCATCGTCAACAAACTGATTGGACCTTATCAGTGTGGCTTCAGGCCTGGTAAACCCACCATCGACCAGATATTCATACTACGCCAAATCCAGGAAAAGACCCGAGAAAAACATATCGACACCTATCATCTATTTGTCGATTATAAAGCCGCCTTCGACAGCACGATTAGGGATAACTCAGTCGTATTTGCAAAATGACACTGACCAACACCACCAGTGCAGTGAAAATTGGGACAGACCTCTCCGCACCATTTGATACCAAAAGAGGTTTCAGACAAGGTGACTCCCTATCGTGCGACTTCTGTAACCTTATGCTGAAGAAAATATTTCGAGCTACGAGCATCGACATCGACATCTCTGGCACTATCTTCTACAAGAGTGTCATTCTGCTAGCATACGCTGATGATATTGACATCATTGGCAAAAACGCTCGAGCAGTCAGCGCAGATCTCCAATCTTGACAGGGAGTCTCGTCGAGTGGGTCTAGTGGTGAACGAGGACAAAACGAAATCCCTTGTTTCAACAAGGTACTCTTGGACAAAATGTCACTGTTGACAACTATTCTTTGAAGTCGTCAAGGATTTCGTATATCTTGGATCCAGCGTAAACACCAACAATAATGTCAGCCTTGAGATCAAGCGGAGACTAACTTTTGCCAACAATTGTTACTACGGGCTCAGTAGGCAATTGAGAAGTAGAGTCCTCTCTCGACTCTCTATAAGTCCCTCATCCTTCCCGTATGGCGCTGGATGGGTCATGTTGATTTTATTTTATTTAAAGAATTTATTTGAATGGCATCCAACGTAGTAATGGAGCACATAAGGGAACACATAATAGGAGCATAAATTTCGACTTTGATTCTTGAAGCTGGGAATTGCTTAGCACATAGCCATAAAAATTTGCAGTATCACATATGTATCAGTGTCTGCCGGCCTTCTTTCGCATCAATATAACACAGTTGGCACTGGAGAGACCAACACACAGGTTTATTAATAAATCGGGAGATTTAATGAATAGTAAAAGGAAACACAGGATATAGTACAATGGACGGACGTAGTGCATGTCTGAGTGTTGTATGCTTGAACACTTCCTTTGTAGTTCCAACAGGAAAAAAAAAGAAACACACAACTGGAATACATGGAAAGAACATCTAGGTTGCCTGGATATGTTCTTTGTCCATTAATGATTTACAATAATAGATCGCTCTGTTGAGCTCCAGATCTCTCGGAATAAAACTGCAGTTCTTTGAAAATCAACTCTTTTAAAATGAATTAAAAATTTACTCATTTTGGAATGTTGTTTTATGTTCATATACTCTAACGAAAGAGGGAAAGAGAAAGAGTAAATTCAATGCATCTATTATAGGACATACTTAGACCAGTGAGACCCGTTGTAATACCACTTGGTCACTTGGTGCTTTTGCCTGCCATTGCCCGCCGAGTGGCGTACTTGTACATTTTCTTTCTCATTCACTTGATATTGTTAGGAATGTATGTAGGTTGCGAATGGGAATTGACCACCAGACTGAGATGGAAACTGAACTCGCAACCTCATGGGGAGAGTCTAGTGCAGCTATCTGTGAGTTAGCTGCATTCACTTGGTACACTCAATTTATTTTTGTATAAGCTTCTTCTTCTGTTTCCTTCAGTTATTTTATATTCTTTCTCCCACTAGGGGCAGAGCGAATGAGGGAAATTAATTTTGTAGACCAACCTTTTTTGTTATTATTACTGTGCTTTCGTTTTGATTCATACAACAAATCATCTGCGTTTAAACTCAAATCATGCACCTTAAAAGGCTTGACGTAGTCACTGGTAAATTCATCAGGAATGCTATTGTTAATGTCATCGATATCATTTTCAATATCATCTGAAATTGATAAATCAGTTAATCAGTTAATAATTTCAGTTTGTGCACTTTTGTTGTGTGGTTTAATGGAACACACCTTCGCCACCCCAATCTTCGTCGCCTATAAACGACTGATTTACAAATTGCGGTTTGATTTCGGGTATATCGATTTGAAATCTTGTTGATTGCGTTGATTGTATTTGCTGTGTTGGTTGCTTTAAATCTGTGAGCGGGGCATTTTTGACACCGCCACCAATTGGCAAACATAAAAATATTATGAGCCCCAGCAGCAATAAAATGCATGTGGTCGATATGAGAAAAGCATTTTGTTTCCAATGCGTGGACATCTTGCAGCATTTATTTTTATAAAACCACCACTCGCAAGTTTTTTTAAGCACAAGCTGCAAGAAATAAATAAAAGAGAGAAAAGTATTACTTAAAGTTTAACTTGGAACTAGAAAAGAAATAATTACGTAGAAATTATATAGAAGTCAGCAACTAAAAGGTTACTAGACGATCCAGTAGATAGGGAACGTGGATAAAAAAGATCTAGTAATGGCTGTGAAAATTTGAGAGACTATCTCTAGCATGGGAAGAGCTTGAGGCGCAGCATCAACGACTTGAATTGCTAATTAATTATTCACCGTTCTATAAACTCAGATGACTTAACTCTAAAAAAATAATATATGGAAAATTCATAAGAAAAATATTCAATAATTCGAGCATGTCTCCGCCAAAAATGTATGTTTCATAAGCACTACACACACATTCTTATACATACCCCTCCACGCATGCAGAGTTATTAATAGAGAGCTCATGCCTGACATTTATTTTATTTAAGACTCAAGAAATCTCCATTGGCCAAACCACAAAGTGACTGCAAACACACCCAAAAAAAATATTTATGCGAAATGCTTAAATATTTGTGCTAAGTTATGGCGAAAAGTCACACAAAGTTCACACGAAACCATTGAATTTTTATATTTTTGGTATTTCAAATTAATTTTAAATTTAATGCGAAAATTAATTCGCTCTCATTTAAATTAAAATTTATTGTAAAATTTTAACTCATATGCAAATATTTCCTACAGCGACTCTGGCGATTAATCAAACGAAATAAATTTTTCTTAAGCACATATAAATATAATACATTTAAAAATAGTATAAATATAAAATAATTCAATAGATAAAATAAAATGCGCAAAAGTAATTGGTTTTCGTATTTTCTTCCTTTGTTGAAGTTAATGAATTGGCAGCCAAGTTAATAAAAATACCACACACACACAGCAAAAACGGTAATGGGCAATTTATTAGAAATATATCAGATATTGTGGCACATACTCGTACTTATTTTTCCAAGCTTCGTTTAAGGAACAAAATTATAAATTTAAATGGAATTGGTTATTTAGTACCTCTACATTTTATTATTTTATATTTTGGTTTTTTATGTGTGTGTATTTGAGACAGGGGCATTTTGGTAAAGAATATCTTTATGAGAATTGATTTGATTTCTCATTACTTTTAATACAATATAATTTATTATTTATTTCACAGCAGGATACTGCATGATAGAAAGCAAGTCTATAGACTAGAGCGTGCGCCTTCGATTCGATAAAACAGGTGGAGTAGTGAAAAAAAAACGAAATTAAAAATAAACCATGTTCTGCATGTTTATACTTGTATGCGCTTTCAGCTAAATTTTGCACAACACTGCCATAAATTCGATGATAAATTTTTCTTCCTTTTTCTCTTCGCAGAAATAACTACTGAATTGCCAGGCCGAAAATTACAGAAACCAAAAGCCCAAAGAAATCTTCTGTACCACAAACCATATATCAATTTAACTATTGCAACTGATTCAACGTATTCATAGTGTACACAAGTATGTACCTATACGTATTTGGACAAAGTACGTGCTTAAATAAACTACTCTGTAAAAGTGTATGTAAACAACTACACGCGAAGATGTGTATACGATGTGAAATATGCGCCTATACATAGTTATTCGCCTCGTCTGACAGACACTCTCCGACATACGATATGTAGTGATTTTGCGTGTGCGCGTGGATACGATGTTCAAATAAATTGACTGGCTGACATGTGTTCGTTTGTTTGTTTCAATGCGAGAGCGTTTGTATGTATATTGAATGTGTGCTTACCAACTGAACAGCAGCCGCCACTTGCAAATCTGTTTATTGTTTGGTTTCTTGGATTAGGCGCGTTTCTATGCCAGCAGTAAGCAAACTAAACAATTGGCAAACGCTAGTGACCAGTGTAAAGTATATTAAAATATGGGAATTATAGATCTCTATAAAATGAGGAACTGAAGTGATGCATTATTTAGATGCATTATTAGCAAAAAAAATTGCATTTAATTTGGTTTGAAAACATCATTTCTATGTATGTACTATTGACTCAGAAATGTTAGTAAGAAGTATTCAAAAAAGTCTTAAATACCATCACAGAATCATTGATATTTTCTTTATTATAATCTATGGTCTGAAATTACCTACCATCAAATGTCTTTTATAATTCATTGTTACTACCAAAGAGATCTTATAAACGGGTATCACATTACAAAAAGCGTCTGTCCAAAGTCACAGATATTTATCTATTACATTTGAATTTAAAAATAAATTCAAATGTCACACTTTACGACCACATTCCATAAATATCCAAAAGTAAGAAACCGTCAGCCGGAATTCTCCCGACAAGATGTCGACTTCAAACTAAAAGTAACTATTCTATCATCGAAGTTCTGTACGCAGTTCTGTCGAACTAATCCAAGATTGCAAAATTTCCTAAGATTTTACCTTGGATTTGTGTGTGATATACTCGTATGTGAATATACAGGGGTGTATAAAGATCGCAATACAGTTGCCATATTTGATTGCAAAAATTAATACTTAGCTCAGACATAGAATTCATAAGAGTTTCTTTGCGCTTCAGCGATCTGTTTGGCATTTAATTTGATTAAAAATGTTTCGATTGCCCGTCGCTTTTATGATTTTCATTAACATTTAAATGTTTTAAATATTGAAATTTGGCACTGGCACTGGCACTCGCACTGGCACTCGCACTGGCACTCTTCCTGTCGCTACTCAAACGCTACCTAGCCAAATACTTCTGAAACTACTTCCACTATTTTTAAGTGTTGCTTCAACATCTTCTCGTTTTTTTTTTAACTGTTATTGTTGCTGTTGTTTTTTTGTTCTCTATAGTTTTTTGGTGGTATGTTAATGGATTTAATTAAACGTTTTTGTGTTTTATTTTTGTTATTTTACTATTATTAACTTGTTCCATTTGTGTTGTTTTTCAATTTTTGTACGCTTATGCTAAACAACTTCATAAATATTCAATTTAAATAGTGTACATATTATCATCATTTTATGTTGTTGCTGTGTTGATGTTGTAACAATTTTTTCCGTTGGTTTAATTTATGGAACTGGTATTTTGTCGTAGGCCCACACGACCGACCGACCGACACAGTTGTTTCACTATCATAAGTACTTAAAAATGTATCTTATTGTGTTATACGCTCATACTCGCAGATAAACAGAGGAAAACCTGTTCTTTTTTTGTGTTTTTCTGAATTTTTGTTTTTTTTTACTTAAGTATGTTATTTGAAATTTCACAGCACTGATTTTTTCTGTGATTTTTTACTATTTTGTTTCTTAGTACGCTTGCGTTTTTTCTTTACCCGTCAATGTTACATGTGTGTTTGCCTTTCTCTATGTGTGTGTTAAAACTCAAGTCGACAGACTGTCTGTGATGGAATTTTGCTTTTTTGCTTTTTTGCTGATTTTTCTTCTTCTACTACTTCTTGGAGATCTTCATGATTTTATGCACAGTTATTCAAGCTTTTTCAAGCTTCTTACCTCGCTTATAAAGTTTTGCAAAGATTGCGCACGTATTTGAAATTCATTGAAGTTTTTCACTTACTTGTACAATTTTTGTGTTCGAGTATGTATGTATGAATGTATGAATGTTTAAGTATGTATGTAGTTTGGACTGCTTGTCGTATGAGTAATATCTACATAATTTAGTGAATTGTATTGTTACAGTTGCGCATGTGCGTCTTACTTCAATTCAAACTCATTGATTGCATGATTAATCGATTGCAATTAAAGCCAGAAGCATTCGTTGTTCTTCTCTGAGACAATTAAAGTTTAATGAACTGGTCGTGTCGTGTGTTTTTTTCTGTGTGCTGCCTAAAATTTCAGTTAAAAGTCGTTTTGTCGATCCCAAATATTATTTAAACGATCGTATGCCTAAATATATTTTTAAGATTAGTAATGCCAATTGAAACTATTTTCTGAGTTTTAATTAATTCATTTGCTTTGCTTCCATATGTACGGCTGATCTAGTTCAATGAACTCTAAGTGATCTGATCACTACCAAAGTACATAAATACAATAATGCTCTTTGATCTGCATAAATAAGTATGTGGGTTCAAGATCTTTCTTACACATGTGCACATGGTTTATCTGAGTTTTTGTTTAAAATTTTATGAACTTGTGTATACTGTGTTTGGTATGTGCTCATAAATTGAACTCGACTTCCACAGAAGATAGTGTATGAAATTTTAAACTTGCATTGAACAAGGTCAGTGAACTTTAAGAATTCACAAAAATCTTGGAAGCACTTGTTAAAATTGATTGATGAATTGATTTTTTATAACTAAAAACATAACTGATTGGTAAAACTTTAAAACTTTCTTGCAAGATCACTTCGTGGTCCCTCACATTTCACTAGAAAAAATTAAAGTTTAATGGTGCACGAAATTTTGATTTCACTTTGAACTAGAAAAGTTCACCGAAATCCTTGAATTATTTGTGATTTTCAATGCGAATAAAGTGGAATTAAAATTATACGAAATCTGACTATACAATATAAGTATATGGTAGAATATATTCGAATGTTAGTTGTTTGACCCATTGAATAATTTCTGCTTCACCTGTCATCGTGACCTGATACAAATTTTTATGTACTACAACATAGTTGTTTAAAAATTGTAAGCAATGGATAAATCACTAGCAGTTCTGGACTATCTAAGGATCTAGTATAAATTAAGTCCATAGATTTATACACAGAAGCATTCTTAAACTATTAGAAATTTGTCTAGATCACTCTGTAAAATCGTTTATCAGTTTCGGGAGCACTAAGCCAAATAAACTGAGCTAATCACTTCAGAAACTCTGGTATTTTCTGTCCCCTCAAAGTCAAAACGAGCTGTACTGATAATTTTTCAAATCAAATTTGATTCAAATATTCTTAGGCATGAACATAAATTCATTAATCCATCCTTCCATTAAAACGAAAAATTTCACAAAGGTAACTTCAAATTATATTTGATACACATAATCTGACTTCATGTCTGGCTAAGATCCAAATAATGATAATTGATGAGATCGTATTTGCTTTTCCCGCATTATATGCCAATGATTGATATCTCAAACATCAATTGTGAATATTTACATTAATACATTTATTACGATTTAGATTTATAGTGCATACAAATTTTTACGATCTGCATTTGAGAACATTTATCATATGTGTGGCAGACAATACGACATGGCGTATGAGTAACATTGTTTTCTAATGGAATATATTCAATCAGGAAGAAGCAAACAACAGCCAACAAGATAAACTTTGTTGTCACTTTTTTGATTTTTTGCAAATTCCTATTTAATTTATCACCACGAATTTGCCAAAAAAAAAACAAAAATCCATGTGACAACGTGACGTATGAGCAACAAACAAGAAGCAATCCGAGCCACTATTTAAATTTTTATGATTTTACAATGCACAAGTATAATTTATGAATATTTTATGTATATTTTTAAATAAATTTAATAATTTGGTGTCACTAAATATACATTTTGCTAAACTGATTCCACACGACAAACTTTCTCTATGAGAAAATGTTCCCAAACAGGCTGCTGCTATTCTATAAACTGTAAATTCTACACGTTCGTCTTACTTAAATACAAAAACAAAAATGCGTCTTGTATTTGCGCTAAAAATTCGTTTGCAAATTTCTATTTATTATAAAAAATTTGGAAAAATTTACTTGGAAAAAAAACAAAACTATAACAACGACAAGTGAATACAATGAAGATATAAGTTAAAAAAAACAATTTGTAAATATTTTGACAAAGGAAATTTGTTTGTTTAGTAGCATTATAGGTGCTATAAATTTCACTGTGGAGCGAACTATAATTATAATTGATTAGAAATTGATTGGGAAGTGGAGACTTTCAGATTGCCTTATACTTCCTTGAGTCTCATATCGGTTGTGATCCTTGATCTGATATAAGAAAACGCAGCTGTGAGTACCCCTAAACTATTAAGCATCTTCTTTGAAGTTAACCAAGGTTAAGGTTACAATTGATCTGATACAAATGTTATCGAAATCTTATAAACATATTTTCCTTTTTATTTTTAAATAAAATAAAAATAAAATAAAAAACGAATTTTGTAATTATCTACACGGATCGGTGAAGGAACAAATTCTATCCAAAAAATTTGATTAGAATTGATATCAGTTACGATCATTGATTTAAATTTACTGAACTGACCTGAAATATAAGTAATTGGTTTATTTTTTTGGAACTTTAAATTGATCCTGATCAAAATTAAAATAAAATAGACTACAAAGATCAATATGCTACAATACTATGACTCAGTTAATAACATGAACTTATTGAAATTAAAGCCACAAATTCTCTAATCTTCCCCCACAGTGCACTTCAGTCTGGATTCAGTTTGGAGAAAAACAATCTATAAACTTTACTTTGGAAGAAAACAAAAATATTTGGTCAACATTTAACAAGAACTAACAAGGGTAAATCCCCACGCCTACAAATGAAACACATAATTACGTAGAAATTCATTGCAATTTTCTAAACAACAACCAACCAATGAAAACACACAAAACATTAACAAAATTGAATTTTCTATTGAATTGATACAAAAATTGCATAAATTTTCAGCCGAAAAAAACAGAACGCAGATGCCATTGCTGGCTGCAGTGAGCGAAATGGAGCGAAATATGGAAAATGCTTTCAGAAAATAATGACCATGAAATACAAATATCAATTACCGAAAAAAATTGTATATGAAAATTTAAAAATTTGCAACAAAACTGCCAAAAACAAACCAACAACAATAAATACAAATTTTTATATATTGTACAAAAAAGAAGAAGAAGAAGAAGAGGAGCAAAGAAAACTATTACAATTTATCGACAGACAATCAAGCACGCATAGGCGAATTATGTATGTATGTATGTATGTATGTATGTATGTATGTGTGTATCTGGCAGATATTATATACATATGTAGTTATTATTAGTTGAGATAGTGCACGGTGGCGCTGTTCTTGCTGGCGGTAGCTGCCGTTAGCACGCACTGTGCTGATATAATTATTGCGTGTATGACCTTGAATTTTTTAAATTGTGGCAGTAAAATGTTTCTGTTTCTGCTTCACTGCGGCTTTACCTTCAAGCTAAAGCAAAACAATCATGAAGATTATTATTGGCATTTTCGATTTTTTGTTCGTCTTACTTTTTGATGCTCTAAACATTTTCCTTTTTATTTGCACACACGCTTCGGGGTTTAGTGATTTAAAGATTAGTCATACAACTCAATAGCAACGTCTTCGTTACTCATCGGATACATCCATAGGGGGTGCAGTCCCAGCCTCAGCCTCAGCCTCAGCCACGCCATGCTACCGACAGCATAAAAGATTAAACTGTTTGTGTTTATGAGGAATAGAAATTTCTTGCATACTTTTGTGTTAAGTTGATTAAATAAATGAGCTCCAAAAGAATTCTCAATAATTATAACAAAATTTATAGTAACACATAGCAATAAAAGAGGAAAAGAAGCAGAAGCTGAAGCAAGCTTCTTCTCATCGACTCATTAGTTAGCAATAATGTTAATCGGCTTTTTGGGTTCGGTGCTTTTTGCTTGCTGGGCCCTGGTGCTTTATTAAAAATTATATTATGAATACTGTCTGATAAAAGATGTTTCCGATTGATGATGATGGTGCGTTAATGATAATGATGGGCTTTTTTTTTGGTTGTTATTTTATGTATTGTTTTTTTGCATGTGAAAAAGCATGTGAAGTGAAAAACTGTTTCTAATCTTTTGAAATTACATTAATCTTTTTGCTTTTCTGATTTGTTTATATAATTTCCACTCGATTGAAAAATTGATATTGAAATCTTAAAAGAAATCAAATCTTCTTTATCCTAGCATAATAAGTAACATAAATTAAAATGTTTTAAATAACTTATGAGCTTTAAACAAGTAGCAGTGGAATTTGATTCGAAACTATTCAGTTCTGAAATTCTGGTTAATGTTATTTTTATAGCAGAGTGCTATAAGGAATACAACAATTTTAAACTAGATCAACAATGCGTAAATGTAAGCAGGTATGATGAGAAGGAAGCATGCGGTCGAGGAGATTTCTCCGGGTCCACATTCTTTGCTGAGCCTGTGCCTGAAGGCCTCCGAAAGCAATATTTGGAAACATTATTTTTTTTTTTTTCAATCTAAACTATTTTAATACAATTTTAAAGCTAGAAAATTTGGAAATATGAAATAGTAATTACTTTTGGGAAAAGTTTGCAAAATTGCTGCACGAAAAATCGTACTTACTTTAACACAACAGCCCATGGAGGGCCTAGGCCGAGCTTTTCGCATCCACTCATGTTGTGCGTGTTATATTTATACATGAATGGAAGGGACCTACAGTTTTATGCCGAATTTCATAGCAATTTTTACTTTTGTAGGTTTGCCATTGCTTGCCAAAAGGTGGTGCCGTGTAGAAAAATATTTTTTTCTACTTTCTTAATTTTGCTTGTGCCGAAATTCGAACCCCGGACACTCTGCGTAGTAGTCCAACGCACTACCACTACGCCACAGCGACCACAAAAAATCGTACACATGTCGAAAATATGTCAAAGACTCGAAGACTTAGCTGCAAAGAGTGCGTAAGTTTTATTGATGTGTCGGTGGATTTCATTTATAAAAGATCGATAAATCATGTGCAATCGGCGACCTTTATCTCTAATCTACATAGTCTTTGTCTCTTATCATATAGCCTGACTACTATAAAGTCGTGCCTGATTTGCCAAGATCAGTTTATTGTTTCCTTTCCTCTCTGGTATAAAATTGCTTTCGTTATTTCTATGGTCACTTTAATCAATACCAATTAATTTTCAGGTCTTAAGGTTCCTCTCATTTCAGGCAGTTTCTTTCCCTTTAATATTCGGAGAAATAATAAACAATGTAGAAATTCATTCACTCGAAAGATACCAAATATCTCCAAAAATATCAAGGAACTATATCAAATTTTGATAGAAAATCACTGCTTTTCCCTTTTTGATCTATGGTTCTTTAATACTTTTTAGTGCATTTCATTCTAGGAAACTTGATGTTCTTGAAGCTAGAAACAATGCCAGATGACTGGATAGAAATAGTGAATATCAGTCAAGTCAATAATTGCTTTGCGCCAAAAATATGTACTGCGTTCTGGAGAAATGTTCCTGGTAACATTTTACTATAGATCATCGAAAACATGCATCAGATGAGGTGCAAACCACTAGATGATGCATGGAAGGGATAAAACCAAGCTTCTCAATAAATATCTCGGCTATCTTGGACATTGCTACTGTGTGAAAGGACTTTTTGAAGTAGCGAAAATACACTGGTCCCACAATCACTAGGTCCATTCGATCCTAGTACAATTTCAGATAATTCACCCATCGGTGAACGGCTACAGCCGTGAGGACCGTGAATCAAACTTTTGGGGGGAGCTTAGGGGTAACTATGACCGTGGTCGTTAAAAATAAAGAAGAGCCTTGTCTGGTGTAACTTATTCACGATTGGTCACAACGATTATCGCAAAAATTGAGTTTTTTGCTTTCACAACTCTCTAAAACAGAAATTTGTTTAAACTGAACTAGAAAATTTGCTTTGCCATTGTCTTTAAGGAAATTCCTTTCAGGGTTAACTTTGATTTGCTTTTCTTTCACAGTTAACCATCGGAGAAATTCGGAAATTTGGTCAATGGGTAGTTCACATACACAATCGATTGCACTAAATAACTAAATAAAACTGCATCGTTGGTATTGATTTCGATACCCCATAAGCAAAATTCAATGATCTGCTGATGAGATTACTATATCCTAGACTGGTGCTGGGACTGACAGAATAAATACTCCAATCCCGCCTCCATACAACTGAATGCATCCTTATGAAGTTTCCCCTGACACTGACAATTGGGAACAGTTACTTAGTGTGATGACTAGCGCATCCAAGGAGGTCGATTTTGTAACCTTAAACTACTTGTTTATCACAAAATGTGTACTCGGGAATATGATCGTGATCCATGTGTTCAGAAAACAAGTTCTTGCAGTAACTTTTCAGAAAAATATACAGCGGGAATCAATTTCCATATAGAAAGATGCTGTTTGTTAACAAATACAATCATTCCTTTCCAATCCAATTAAAAACAATTACTTTTAATACATTCTTCGTTAACTAAAAACACTAAAATTCTCACCCAACAATGTTTCCTTTTTTAAGAAAAAAAAAACGATCTTAGAAAACTATCTAACATTGTTATGTTAATTATGTAGGTACTGCTGCATACTTGTATATACATAGTAAATTGGATAAACAGCAAACAAATCTAAAGGAATTTCAATTAAAACAAACCATTTTTTAATTTGTACACAAAACCGCATGCGAAGAACATTAATGGTACACAGCACAACAGCAGCAGCAACGGCAGCAGCAACGGCAGCAGCAGCAGCAGCAGCAAAATTAAGAACAAAACGCTTAATTATGCTAAATAAAAAACGATTCACTACACTTAGTACCAAAAGTCTAGATACACGTGCGCATAAATATTCCCTCCAATTCCACACAACAATTTCAATTAATTTATTAATTTAACACTTGGCAAAATCGCGAACCCCGACAGCAAACATTTAAAAAACATTCAACAAAGCACTTCACAAAAATATTTATCAAACAATTATTTTCTCTTTATTTTAGCAACAAATAGACAAATAAACAATTTGAAATACTTCACGCAAAAACTTTTTTTTGATTAATTATGCTTCTCTTTGGTTATTTGGTTTTTAAAACATCTCCACAAATTTTTGCATTGTGAGTACGTAGGTTGATCCAGAAATGTTGTACTTATGTTGCAGAATACGCGGGCGCACATCGACATCAACACAGCAAACCTAAGAATCGAGCAATTTTAAAACTTCACTGCCAGCGATTCGAATTGAAAAGCATTTAGTTTCGAAAGCGCAACACGGCGCGATTGTTGCCGCCACTGATGCTGGCATTGTCATTGACACTGAACGTGTACATGTGAAAAGAAATAAAGCAATATATATAAGTAGCCAGTAACAACAACGGGAGTACTAAATGCAACAATAACAGTCGAAGCAACAAAAGATGATAATACTGAAGAAGAGGAAGAAGTGAACGTTGACAGTGAAAATCGCCTGAAAGCAAACAACAACGCAATTCAACGTAATGCTGCGAATCACATCGCACCGCTCAACGTAATGAGGACGCAACGCAATTGCAGCAATGAAAAACAAAGAAATTGTAAACTCGTATTGCACACGTCTGGCATATGGCAAGCAGCAGGCGACAGGCTGCAGCGATTATCAGGCAATTGTTTGCTTGTGAAAATTAAACGAGAAATTCTTGTGAGAGGGGGCGAATGGTGTGCATGAGGAGCGCGTCAAGTGCGCCGATTTTGTAGTAGGTACTGAAAAGTATTGTGGCCATATTTCCAGAACAAGCATGAACTCGTACGTTCATGTGCAAAAATGAGTTCGCCTCACAAATTACCAAGTATATAAACTATCCAAAAACTAGCTAATTACGATACTAGTTCGCAGGAACTTAGACTTTTCTGGTTGTATATGCAACAACAAAAAACTTTGATTTACATCGACTGTTTGCGCTAGCTCCTTTCAATAATACTATTTATTGAAAATATTGCCTTGTAATTGTCATATACTTTAGAATATTTTTCACTTATATGGATTTTGGAAGTAAGGGATCTATGATGACACAGATAAAGAAAGCGGCCAAGTAGTTGTCTGCCCATTTGAATTTGTGATCTTTTTTTTGCTTATAAGTATAGTATGTATCTGCTTATCAGTATCTTTTATAATAAATTCTGAATACTTTTATTAAATTTCTTGTATTATTTTCTGACTATTAGTTAATTTTAAACTAGTTTGGCATTATATCAAAACGTGCTAGTTCAATAGCTAGTTCAAAGTAATCGAGGATAGGACAACTGTCCATTTGTAGGACATCAGCGTGGAAAAGAACCAGTATGTTGCGTTTAAATGAGATCGAGGAATAAACTAGTTGCATTTTTTTTTTTTAACTAGCTAATTTCTCAGTTTCTACGGTAGCTGGCTACACTGCAACGGATCTCATCTACGCCATCTAGCGACTTCGGAAAGTATTAGATTAGAAACTATGAAAAAGCTTTAAGGTTCATGGCCATGCTAATTGTTTGTTGTTATGTTAACTGATGACATAAAACAAAGCACCATGTGGAAACTTCGAAGAGCTCTGGAATGTTTATGCCGACGATGACATCTAAACTATCGATACGACTGCAGCAGCGGAATAGAATCAGTCACAGTTCGACAATCTCAGTGAAAACACAGAGTGTGTTAATAAAGTTGCAATAATTTGCTTCTCACACTATCCAGTGATCGAACCTTTCTATTGGTTGAGAATAAATAAACAGTAGAAACTAGATAATCGCAAAGGCCTGTTATTCTACAGTTAGGCGATATACATATATCTTCGATATAGAATCTAGTTGGTTAAAGCAGCTGCCTTTCTGACAATACTTCTAATTTATATTTTGTCATAGAAATTTTCATTATTTTCTGAGGAAATCATTGTAGGGCAGTTCCTTGCACTTCTAACTTCGTAAGATTCAAATTCTTTCCCATGGGAACACATGCAATGTGTCCATGCACATATCATCCTAACTGACACACAACGTCGCTGACGCCAATGCCGACGCACTTCCAGTTTAATTGGGCGTGTAGCAGAGAAACATTACGGCCCAAGAAAAAGAAGAACATTTCTCTTTTTTCCCTTGCTTGCTTTGCTTGCTTGACTAAAGTCAAGCAACACAAAGAGGATCACAACAAAGCATTTTTCAATGATCAATGCACGTTTCTTCAATGTCTCACTGTCACAGATGCAAAGCGAGCAAGCAAGTAGAAGGTAGAGCAATAAGAGCAGCAGCAGCAACAGCAGCAGGAGGAGCAGTGCAAGCTGAAGATGAAGAATGAGCTGTTGCTGCTGCTGCTGCAAAAAAAAAAATTTTGACTGTAAGGACGCCACCATCACCAACACCGATCTTCATTTAGAGAATTTATTTTCACATTTTTAAGCTTTACTTCTTTTGTTGCATGTTGTTGCATTGCACTGGGGACGTTGTCTTTTATGAGCAACTACAACAAATCACATCCAGCAAACAACCAAGAACAACAATAACAACATACATATGTATTTACCATATGTATTTGTTGTATGTATAACGTGGTGCATTAACTGTGTAGATACTTTAAAATAAGCTATAAGTGAAACCAGAAATGAAAAAAAGAAATAATAAACTCATATATGATATAAAAAAGATCTTTATAAAGTCATTCAACTTGTCTTTTGTATGCATTTTAAATTGATCTTTATGATAATGTGTGTTGTTGTACAAGAAAAATATATCAACTATTTTTTTTTATATGCTTTGGAATATTCTATACATATTGCAAATAAATTTTAATATAAGACCATTTTTAAATTGGCAAAGGAACTTCTGTTGAAGATGGATACAAGCAATTGGACAGTAGCGCAAAATGCTTTAAAAAACAAGTAAATTTAGGAAGAGAAGAAATCTGGTTGTACTTCATTTTCTGAGTTGTGGAGAAGTAATGAAAATAGCTAATTTCAGGATAACGAATGCCGTTGAATTTTGCCCCAGTTTTAATGACTTACATTATAGATATAACAGAATCTGTGCAGCTGTGTAGTACCTTCTTGATACCAGAACAATGTAGTAATTTCTTTAGACCTGCTCTTCTACCAACTACTGCTCTGAGGTTACTGAAATTCTTTCGAAGTAACACACTTAATCAGTCTAAATAAGGAAAGATGTAGAGATTGCTAAAATTGGGAATCACAAGAAATTTCAATTACTGTCACTGCAGTCACCGTCACTCAAGGTCGACCTGCGAAAGAAGCACTCTGACTTCCAATAAGGGTCGGTATGGAAACAAAACCGAAGTTAATACTGGCACCATAGCAACCATGGACTTCCATATAAAAATTCGAGAACTGTATTCACTCAGAGAAGTCTGAGAGAATGGATCAGCGTTGTGTAACACTATTTATACCGATGTCAAGAGCCGCATGGCCAAGGGTAAACAAGAGCTCTCCTAAAGCTTATCAACTTTGCAGTACGTGTGCTAATAGATAAGATTCATCACTGTACGCACAGTACAGTACGATTTCGCCAATGCTCCAGCATGTAACGATTAAGAATAGGAGCAATCGATATTTCACATTCTATGTGAACGTCAAAGAGTGCCGAATTAAAGACTTCAGTGCATTGGGTGGAGATTCTAACAGAGAAAACTCAAATTGGAGGTATCGTAACTGCTCGCACTTACATAAATGGATAACTAAATGGTTTAGTAAGTGAATCGACACCACCTAATATGTTCTGGAAATAATAAAAAAATAACACAACTAGCTTGCCAGTGCTAAATATAAACACAAATATCTGTACTTAACTAACTAAAATAAAATAATTATAAATGCTCAACAACTCACGGAATGCAAATACAAACTTATTTAACAGAACCAGACATTATTGATTAACTGTTTCCAGTAACTAGTAAATTATTATAAACTAAGAATTAATGCTCGAATAATAGAAATTCAAATCCACTTTATAAATTCTATGGGAATGTCGCAATGAACAAAATAGGAGATTAATCATGCTTAAAGTTGTTAACATTTCAAAAATGTCAACATTCATAACTAGTAGCAATTTATGCAAAAACATGTTGCTGCAATTGACCGAAACCTCAACGAAACAGCAGCAGCAAACAGCAAGAATACCATTGATAACTTGTAATGAATTGTTAAGCTAAATAAAATAAAATAAAATAAAATAATATTAAAAATAATTATGACTTAATTAAAATGTCAGTTGCGTTTAAAGAACAGCACTGAAACAGGAGGAAACACTCAAAATCAATTAAAATAAATGACAATGCAACCGATCGAAAAACAATATAAAAATTGTACAAATAAAACTACATACATATAACGAAGAAGAGGGACAGTGGGAAGTAAGTAGACGAATCGTCGCGTGCGAATCGATTTGCGGTATACGTCAAATTTCCATTTCTAGTAAAATTATTTATGGACTTAATGAGTCGATTGGTGATCAAAATAGATGACTTCCAGATCTCAGACTAAATGTTGTCACAATTCGCCATGAATTGGCGCATACGGCAAAACAGCTCGATTAATCCCCGTTTTGGTGACGTGCACAGCAAAGTGCAGACTCATAATCTCTCTAAACTCAAAAATGCTGAAATGGCGACTACGACAAAACAATTCTCAGGCGACAATATGGTATGTTCATATGTACTTACGTACTGAAATATATTCTGAGACTGTGAAAAAGTCATGAATATGTGGGAAAATAATAACAAAATAAAACAAAAGATTTTTCTTCCAATAAATTCTGAGTTTATTCACTTGTGAACAATAAATTAAAATTATAATGGAAATAAAAATCAATTGCAACAAAACTAAAAAGTGAAATACACACAAACACAGAATAAAAGTAAATTGCAAAAAAAAATTTAAAAAAAAGAAGTAAACAGGCGCATTTCATTCAACAAGGAGCGCATTTAAAAGATTTGCATGAATGATAATGTTTTTATAGTGGAAAGGAAAACGAAGTAAAATTAAAATATTGTGCAGTACAGCGAGGCAATTAGCTGTTGAATATGCTGAGAATATTAGCTGGCTGGCGAGAGGGGAGAGGTGCTCGATGTTGATGATTTTCACAACAGATATTCTATGTGGATGGTATTTCAATGAAGTTTATCGGATTTGATTGAATTTACTATGCATTTTCCTTTATTATCACTCTTTTAAAATTTTACTTCTATGGGAGGTACCACGCCCACTCGACAGATTTTTATTGATTTCAGAGCTCAACGTCTGTCTGACTATAAGACACGCCTGGTTGGAACAACAACTACAAGCATATCAACTCCGCTATGCGAGCTTATCACTTACTATGTACACATACAGTATGGTAAGTCCACCACGGAGAGAAAGTTGTTGTTGTACCCTCTTTCGGGAGTCTGTTAAATAATTTAACAAAAACTGTGAAATTTTCAAAGAAATCATATCATTACTTTGGGTCTATTAGCAGACTTTCAAAATATTTTGATGCAAAACATTTTCATTTTTCAGTATACCACCATATACCTTTCATATGTAAGCTTCTGGATTTCTGAAAGTAGAATAAAGAAAATACTCTCATACAAGAGATGATTTTAGATATTTTCTCAATACGATAGAGATCACGAAAAGTTTCGTATAGTAAGATTCGAAATATGTACTTTGGGATACATCATAAAATAGACCGAAGTTTCTGGAAAATAATTTCCTCGTCGAGGGGCTACAACAGTTACAAAACAACCGTTTCTCGATGTAAACCAACATACTTTTTATACAGTGTTTGTAATGGGTACTTTACAATCAATCATTTATATATTTTGTTTTAGAGAACACCGTCAATTTCAACATCGTTTGTCATCGATCCATAATAGTCTTGGCAGGAAGATTGACGTTTGTAATGCTTACCTAACTGATGCATTTATAGCAATTTTCTAAATTGACACATACGCCCACACAGAATATAAGCCCTCTGCACCCTACGCATACCTTCATAACTCTACTTATCATCAAGTATCAAAGATAGAAAACTCATCTCTTTCTTGTAAATGATTCATGTCATAGCGAGAAGAGCAATAAAAACAACAACACCTACAACAATCTTTTTTAATTACAAAAATATCTTCAAGCTTACACAAGAACACATAAATATGGTACATACAAGGAAAGATACACACACACACAACCACACACACACACACATACACGTAGGTGCATAACAACTCGTATCTATGAATTTTGCGGAAGCCTGAAGCGAAGGTTAACTTTTTAGTCGCCTCACATTAATTTCTATCGAAACTGTCAATTAACCTACTCAGACATATTTTTGTTTTTTTTTTTTTTTTGTTCTAAGTCTTGTTTGTGTTTGTGTGCAAGTTGATAATGAAAATTATGGCTTTTTGATCGTTTTAAATTTTTCATAAAAATACTACATATAGTATGTATGTATATGCTTTAAATAGATGAAATTAAAATTATTCATTTGGACATACTTACTCGAACATGCGGAAATATGTTGTTTAGGTTTGGTTTGGAATTAAACAAAATTTCAAGAAGTGTTCTTAGTTTCCCGCCAATAATTGCACTCGCCGCATGCTTCTATTCATATGAAGCAGTTCAGATTTTCTCGTGCGCTCTATTGCCAAGCTTATAATTGTATGTAAATTAATGAAAATTTTCGCTTCATGTGGTTGGAAATTAATGTTGAGAATGGTTGGAATTTGTGGAGAAATAGTTGATGGGTTCTATATAAGTACAATTGTATAATATACTGTACAATTGTATATAGGTTCTATATAATCAATAAAGCAAGAAAAAAAGAAAAACAAGCTTCGACAAATGTATAACACAAAATTAAAATGCATCATTCATTAGAATTATAAATATTTACAATTTGCAATTTGCAGTTTTATTGATAGTAACAGAAAAAAAAATGAGTAGGTATGTATGTAGTATATGATTTTATATTTTAATATAAGTATTTGCACTATGTGCAAGTATGAATGTTTTGTTTTTGGTTTATTATATGCATTATTTCGATTACATATTAATTTCTCATCTATGTTTACAATCATATGTAAAAGCTGCACAGATTATGATGTCGAATTGCAATAAAATTTGTATTTGCTTTTTTTGTGTGTATACCCAGTGGCGTAGCCAAGGGGGCGGTCCGCCCCGGGTGTCACCATTTTTGTGGTGACACCCGCAATGTCCAAAAAGCGGAAAAACTATTATAATTACCTACCTTAGTAGGTGTAAATGTCTAAAATTATACTTTCATTTGTTTTCATTTGATTTTTGCACGATGTGTTGGAGGAAGTGGATGCTACACAAAAATATTTGCAAACTCCAGGACTAACTGTCGATAAAGTAATAGCGAAATCGAATGCCCTAATTCTCTTTTTACAAGAAAAGCGGGAATGTTTAGTGGAAGGTGCATTTAAGAAGGCTAGTATTATTTGCTCAAAGCTCGGAATAAGCATCAGCCGGTGCATAAGGTACAAGAAAAGAATGCCGGGTGAAACGGAACGAGATATTGGCTTAACTGCTAAAGAAGAAAACAAGAGGACGATGCTTGAATGCATCGACAGTTTCTCGACAGAATTAAAGTCTCGAACCATGGCATTCAATGATAAAGCCGATAAATTTAGAATTGTGAAAACAAATGACTTGCTGTTTCGCACGGATGAAGAACTGAATATAAATGCAAAAAAGTTGGCGTCGCCCTACGATGAAGTTGTAGAAGAAGAACTTAAAGTAGAAGTACAAAGACTTCGTAGACAATTCAAAGCAGCAAACATTGAATTTAAAGTCGCAAGTAAATGGACTACGCTTGATATTCTAACTTTTATTGTAGAATGGGACTTAATAGAGTCTGTTTCAAATGTGTTTTTAGCTCTTCAATTGTTCTTAACAGTTTGTGTTTCTTTGGCTTCATGTGAAAGAAGTTTTTCAAAGTTAAATCTAATTATATCATATTTACGCTAAATTATGTGTCAATCTAGGATATGCGACCTAGACATTTTATCAAAAGAAAACGAATTTCCTAGCAAATTAGATTTCGGCAATGTTATTTCAGAATTGACTGCGAAAAAATATTTTTTAAAGCTTCATATCGTTATGTAAATTTGGTACTTTAAATATGTACTCACTTAGATACATCAATTTCTTACAACAGCAATTAAATAGACAGTTAAAAAAAAAAATTTTATGTAAACAAATATCTTCCAAGATGTTTAAGAAGAACATGCTGTAAATAGAAACTTCCCTTGTTGGTCTCATACTCGTAGAGGTTTTAACTATGTTGTGACTTAAATTAAGTACGTATTAATTTAAGTTCACTCATCTTTATGAATTCCTGTGTTATACTTACTTTTGAATAAAAAATAATCGTACATACCTACACATAGTACTTATAATTATTTCAAAAGAGGAGGAGGAAGGGGTATTATAGGGTGACACTATTTAGGGCCGCCCTGGGTGTCACCCGACCTTGGATACGCCACTGTGTATACCCACACATAAATTACAGTCATGACGCAGTGAAGTATGCTGAAAAATAGTTGAGTTGGTAACAACTTTTCTGAGAAACTTGGTTTAATTTAAAAATCGACACAGAATATTACGAATCACCATGTGATATTCCATATTTGATTAATTATAACTAATTAATGGGACAAGGTGACTAGCTCTTGCTGAAAGAAGCACTTTGGAAGCACTTTAAAATGAAATACATAAATACAAGCAGGAAGTTAAAGAAAGCCGGAAATAAAAATGAAGGAAAAATATCAAATAAATCCCTATTTAAAGTAAATATGTACATTCATAATTTAAAGCTTGCCTTTCTTGACAAGTGTCTGAATTCAGCAACATTTTAGGAGAATAAATTTAAAGCAATTGGTTGCTTTAGCTTTCCTTGGAAGCGCTTTTGCTGCACTATATTTTTTTTCCAAACAATAGCAGATCCAGAGCTGCGCTATGGGAATTGCAGCTGACAAACTGCAAACAAAATCTTTCTACAAGCAAATGATAAACAATTGTATAATATACTGATATTTGAACTACATTAAATCTTAAAATTTAGAGTCAGCTGTCCTTCTTTTTTCATTTGTATTTGTATTGTATTTGCAGCTACTAAGATCTGATTTCTTGTATGGTTTGGTCTTTTAGTTTGGGTTTGATTTGAAATTTGATCTAGGATTTTGTCATCCTACATTTTCGGTTTAGTTTAAATTTTGGATATTTTAGTTTTAATCGTGGCGTCATTATAGTCTTTTCCTCATAAATTTGGAATAACAAATTTTTGACACCACTATCTTGGTTGTAATATAACAAAAGATTTCTCATCAAAAGTATCATAAAGTTTAGGACTTTCTTCTTGCTGAACCCTTGCAAACCAAATAATAACTTACAGCTACATTAACCAAATTCGGGTCAAATTCTGAATTTCCAAACGGACTGAGCTCAAGACTCAAGCTCATCGAATATGAACAGAACGTTCAACTTCAGAAAATAAATTTTGTAAATGCAAGCATAACTTTCTACTACACTGACCAAATTGCGGTTAAAGCAAACGTAACTCAATTGATAATTACACTGAATATGACCAATTGTATGCCAGCAGCAATCGATTCATTCCCGGAGTCTATGCACATACCTCAAGAGATTCAAACAACTTAATTTCTGCCTGTCAAATCAAAGTATATGTGTCAGCAATGCTTCCTTCATATACTTGCCATATTATTTAAGAGAACGAGACGAGTAACGTTTAAATATCAACATCAATAACCCAGTTACAATGTGTGAATATAAGCTGAATCCAAGCATAAAGTTTAGACTTTCCTAGCCACAAACTATCAATTTTAATTAGGCTACAAAAAAGAGGAGTATTTGCGGCTGTCTCCTACAATATTTCACTTGTCAAATTATGTTAGGCTGCTAAATAAATAGGTACTCGAATGTGGTCATGGGTAGAAGTTGTTGTATTTCAGTTACTTCAGTTCACAGACTCATACAAAAAGGAAATGAGAAAAATACTTAAAGTTAATTTCCAATTTTATGTAGGTTTTCTCTAAGTGGCATTAACACTTAATAGTTTTTGAGTAGATTAATATTTTAAACTAAACGAAACAATAATATATCACTCTTAAAGTATTTTTTTAATTAAAACTATTTCATCTACTTATGAAAGTATGTACATATGTAAATACTCGTATATTTTATTTATGCACATATAGAATTTAAAAAAATATTTAAGAAATTTTTCACACTCTCGCTTTCTCGCCATTTGAGCGCTTCTAATTTTCGTCTTTTTTGTTAGACATTTTTTTTGTACATTTAATTTTTGGGTTTCTTTCTCTATAAACGCTTTTGAGTTCAACATTCTAATTAATTTTCGCTAAAAACTATATCACGAGCAATGGCATTGTGAGAATTGTAGCTGAGGAATGGGTATGTAAAGTGCGTTGGTTGTGGTGCTGGTGGCATCGGCTACGGTTGCTTCAACTCATTGTTAGTGGTTGGTCATGCTCAATTTAGAATGTGGAATCATCAAGCAAGTGAAGGAATACATTTGTGAGATTGTTTTTTGGTAAAAACTAATTTAAATTTAGGTTTTCTGCTTTCGTTTCAAAAGCAATTTAGGCAAACGTTGAAGAATTTGAAATTCACAGGTGAAACGTGCGTGAACGTGTATTTGTATTTATGTGCGTGCAATTGTATTAGTACATATGTAAATATGTGTGCATGAAATTGAATGTGGGCAAAAATAGAATTGCAAAAAACAGCAAAAAATCTCGCTTTCGCATTGTAGTAAAATATGCCGCCTTCGTCAAATTCAAATTAAGAATACGAAAAAATAAGTCGAGAATTAGAAATAAACAATTTATTCTTCATGAGCTGTTCAGGTCGCGCGTAGTTCTCCCCACTGTCCCACCTGTTTGAGTTACTAAGTGCGTGTGTTTTAGCTGCTATATTCAGCTGCTAGGCACAACGAGGAGTATTTAAATTTAAATTTTTCACCACTTAGTTTGTAAAAATGTTGGCGAATTCGTTAATTGTTCGTTTTTATTATGTGCAACTTAATTTACTTATCATGTATTAATTTATTTGCTTTTATGTTCATATTTGAACCGCTGCACATAATTTCTGTTTTTACTAGCAAATCAAGAAGAATACGCCTTTGGAGATTCATAAACTTTTAATATACGTTTGCATTCATTTAATTTGGTGTACTTTTACTCTGATTTTGGCATTGAATTGTTGAATTGTTGAAATACATTACACTGTGCTACGTGGGTTTTAGCCGAGAGAGAACGATAGACAATTCAATGCGTGTGAGAAAAATGTGATTAGCAAAGGTGAACTCGCAAATATTAATACTGAGATTGAGATCTGCTAAGGTCCCTTGCTATAATATTCACGCTTATTAATTAGTGGTTAATGAATGCCTTGTCAGTCGCTTAGGAAACAACGATTCAGCTGATGATGCCTGCCTTATTTCAACACAACAAGACGCGTCCGCAATGCATCAGAAAATCGTTGAGACCTGATTACGCAAAGACACTGCAGATCATGGTCCTTTAGACCGCATGATCGTGTTGATATTCAACAGATAATCAAGGAAAACTGACTACTCCGAACATTACAGATCACGGAACTTATAGGAATCTTGCGGGTTACTTAAAAGACCACGATTATGTGGACGACAATTGCCTTATTTCGCGAAAACGATCCGAGGTAGAGCAGAACTCCGATCACTGAGTACATTTTACTTTTGAAAATACTACATCTCGTGTGACTCATAGGAACCTGGTAGTCACACAGATAACCCCGATTGCGCTTACAACATCAACCTTATTTTGACAAACCAATCCGATATTCAGCAAAAGATCGACGAGATTTGTTCACGTAGTCTCCCAATGTTCTCGACGATGTTATTTTGAAAACAGATTGTACGATTCACAGGAACCATAAAATACGTAGCACAACTATGCAACAGAGAATCAGTGAGATCTTGAACTGAGGCCCTCTATCATCTTGGCAACTTAATCAGCATAGCAAATATCTCAGCCCTTGAAATCAGAAACAAATTGTCCATGAGTGCTAAAATTAACCCAAACATTTCTTTTAATTCTTCATATTAATAATTTTTATTTTTAATCTTTTCCAAACTAAGCACAGGCTAAATTTATTAAAACAAAAATTCCCAAAATCCGATAAACATTAAAAAATAATATTGCAATAATAAAACTGCAACTTGTCAACAGAATGCCAAGAACATTTTTCCAATTATCGTCTGCAGAAATAATTGCAAAAGTGAAAATGAGCGCATCCTTTATTATTATTTTTTTTTTTCGATGGATGCACTAAAGTCATAAAAATGCTCATGCTGCTTGCTACAAGCACACATTTTATTCCATTATTATTATAATTGTTTTTGTCATTAATATTATTATTTGCTGTAAGCTTAAGCGGCGCCACATCAATCATCGTAAAATTTGTTTCTTCTTTTTTATGTGCAATATGTGAAGTGAAAAGAAGAATAAAAATGTTTAAACTTGTGTCAGTCACTCTTCTTCATAAATTTTTGTTTTTTTTTTTGCATTTTTTCCAGTTTTTTGCATTTTTGAGTGTGATATTTTTATGTATTTCATTGTTATTCTAAATGTGAATATGTTTATGGTATGTGTGTATGTGTATGCGTGTGTCTGTGTCTGTGTATATAGTGTTTTTTTTTGTCTGTTAAATTAATAAAAGCGCGGGATTATAAGCCAGCATGGCATTCCTCATCACTACCAACATCAGAAGCAGCAGCAGCAGCAGCAGCAGCAGCATTCGTAATAGCAACATCACCATCAACATTGTCGAGAGATGGAATGAATTCTATTTTTGTAAAATCATTTCACTTTTTCTTAATTGTTAATTTGTTCAAATTAGTTGTTTTGTTTTTTGAATTTTTATGTACGAGTATAGTACACATACAAATATTATAATAATTTCAATTATGCTTTGCTCTAGTTTTTCCAAATTATAAAATTTTTTTGTAATAGTAAAATTTAATGTAGTAAATTGGTGATAGTGATATAGAAGAATGTTCAAAAGTGTCAGGTTTCTTTTAGTTTTGGAAAGATTGGAAAGATGAAAGCGTCTTGTAATCAAAAACCGATTCATCGTTTTCGAAGAAAGTTGAATGGTTATTACCCACCTATAAATATCAGAATACGATGCAAAACGCCAGGCTGAGACCTAATACACTGTTGAAGCCTGGATTTTCCTTAATCTCTTGCCTCTTATAGAAGGATTTGCTTAAATAAGAAGCTCTATCACTGAGTATAGGAAATGTTTTGAAAGAATGCAAGCTCTAATTAAGAATTCGAATTCAAAACCTTAATAAGATTTAACCGATTCCAACTGCACAGTAGGAAGAACATCTTGGAATTTCTTTTATACTTTTACTTTCTGTACAAAGTTTTCCCAGAACCCAATAGCTCAACTTTTATTCAATTAAATGGAGATTTATTAAATAAATGGAGACAATGCTAAGGAAGTATTGAATCAGATTCAAAACTTGTTAATCCTGGGTTTTTGTGAGGAATAAACTATACAAATGCTTAAGTCTTAATAAGCCATTACAAGGTGCAAATAAACTAGATAAAAGCTAAAACGGATAAAAAACGGCACCGGTTCTTCAAGAGGGAACCTGTAGGAGGGAGTAATTAGGGTGAGTGTTTGGGTAAAAACACTATGCAAGCATTTCAGGTCTTCATTCTCTAGATACGTAGAAGCTGTGCAAAGCTATCTAAATTATAAAATCATTAAATAATGTTCAAAACAAATGAAACATGACTAAGTAAGGCTAAAGCAAAACGAGCCTGCTAGTGCAGGTTATTAATATATACATTATTATTATATTGTAGCAATAATTATGTGACCGATATGTTGAATTTAATATTATTTAAATAAAACTAAAATGGAACACTCAAGACAATACAAACAAGAACAACCGAAAACTATCAACATTAGCTGGAAAGTTCCGGTCAAGTTAACAGTAGCATTTCGTGTTAGGCGGAGAAGCCTGGTGGAAGCTTTAGACTTCCAAATGATACAATATAAAAAGGAATACCACGACATACTCGTTCAGAATTTACGCCCCAAACATAAAAGAGTCGCATCAAATTATGTTCAAACATTAAACGCCTCGTCTTATTTAATGCATTGGAGCATACAAAATACTGAATAATCACTAAATATTTCTCACTTACATAATTGTATAGAACTTATTACCATAGTTCTTCTACCAAACTATAAAAATAATCAGAATTAATATGCATTCTGTTAATATCATCAATAAATACGAAGTAGGGGATTAAATAAACACTTTGAATGGAACATAATTATCTAATTAAAAAATATTATTAATAGCTATTATGAATACCATAGCTAGGAATGCAATAATAAACTCAGCTCCTAATGGGTTAATAAATAAAATTACCAGTGTGATCCAATGGTCAAAACTTTGTAAATGGACAAAGCTCAGTCATGGCTCATGATCAATTTATTTAACTTAAGGTTGAGGTAAGAGACAGAATTATATTTATAAAGTCAAGATATTAATCATTGTTGAAAGCGCCGCTACGAACAGCTGAAACACAATTCGTTGTCACTTGGTGGTTTTTCCATTGCCCACCAAGAGGTGTACTTGTAGACTTTCTTATTCGGTAGGAAGTTTTTACAATAAAAGTGTAAAAAATGCAATTGTTGTTGAATTCTGTAACCACTTAGATTCTAAAAGCTAATAAAACGTAGTGGCAGTGGTCCAAGAAATTAAAATATGTAAGACGCTGACTGCTCGAAATGAAATTTTATTCTTAAAAATGTCGATACAATAGTTTCAAAACTAATGCCATAAATTCAGCTTATTATTTTATATGGTAGTTACCATTTGGCCACGCCATGCACTGCAACTTCTGTTTAAACTGATTCTTTTGCATTTCTTAAGAAAAAATCTTCAATGATTTAATAATTTCGTTGGAAAAAAGTCATTCAAAATAATTTGTTTCGAATTAATTATATTGAATGCTTTAATATTTAACACTAATAAAAATATTTATTAATGATGGAAGCAAAAAATTTAATTGAGAGAAGCAAACAAACAATTAAAAAAAAAAAAACAAACTATCGCTGAATACTTTTAAGCATAATTAATCTTAAATCATGAGATTCGGGTTTGGCGAGAAAACATGATTTGTGTTTTGAAAAATATAAATAAATGTATGAATGCAAGAATTTATATACATACATAGGACTTAAATATATGCACATATGTATATGTATCTATTGCAAAAATAATTTGTTTGTTTGTTTGTTCAAATGTGGGCAATGACCGAAAACCTTTTACCAAGAATACTTTTATGCAAAATAATTAATTAAAATGACAAAAACCTCTTGCGAGAGGGGGACGACACGCCACAAAAAACTCAACCAGCAAAAATACTACAAAATCATAGATAAATAAGTGATGGATCGAGGTAGAAGGCGAGGCGGTGACTCTTCTCCACTCAGGCGTTACGAATGTTACGAAGAGACACGCAAAGATCGGGCAAACTAACTATCAAAAATCACTTGCTGTGCGAGTTAATTTTCATATTATTGATGCAAATGTATTTATTATATTAATGATGATGACGATGATGATGATGATGATGCTCATTAAAGTGACGAACGCATGTTTGGAAACAACTAAATCGATTCTCCTTAAAGAGTGATAAAAAATATTTCGTATCAGCCAAGCACCACGACATGTAGTGAGAACAAATCAAATTCTGCTGTGGGAATGAGTATGGTACTATTGCCATGGCCCGCCACTAAATGCCAATAGGTTTCGGAAAACGAGTTTCCTTTCAGAAACTTTTACTTTATTGTTTTCCTTTTTTCATGGTTCTGTTTACTGTTTACTGTTGCTGCTTACTGGCTGTAACTACAGATTACAGCTGCTGCTCCTGCTAGTGATGCTTTCGTGTGTATGTTCTTACATACACAATTCGTACCTACGTGAAATCTGTAGCTTAGAAACTTCCGCCACTTATGGTATAATGAAACGAAAATCATGAAAAATAAATAAAAATTTACAAAATTACCTACCTACCTAAGTAGTTTACCATTTACCTACCACCATTCATTAATTGTATCCCATGGACAATTTAATTAATTTTATTTATAATTAAATAAAATTATGACTCAAGGGTAAGACTTTAATAGTATGAAAAAAATCTAGTTAATTCGTATTTTTCTTATTTTAACCACGTTAAATCGAAATCTCGTTAATTAGAAAACCTCTGTAAATCGTAAAAAAATGCTGGTCCTTTTCACTTACGAGTTATAGTGATTATAATCTATTTTGTAAATGGAACGTTTATTAACCCGAAACACGCAAATACATAAAACATCATTTTGCCAAATCAAGAAGAAATCTTGCATGTAGAAAGCTGTGCATGTAAGATCAGGGTTTGAAAATTGTTGATAGTCAGACGAAATTGCTGATCATGTGCTTCAGAATGTGCTTTCAAATTCAAAATGCTAAGCTGTCGAATGCTGATGAATGCTGGTTAACTTTGCTTGCTGAAAATGCTAGTTATTATTTTTCCAGTAAAGGTCGCCCTCGTATTACGAAACGTATTTACGGTACACCACAATGACATATTTCGTACATAAAATCTATTTTTCTAAATACTTATGTAAATTAGAGCAAAGGTTTATTTTTTACTATTAATACGCAGCGTGCTGGCGAAGTATTCAATGCTGATAACAGCATGTAAGCAAATGATCAATTTTGCTGTAGTAACTAGCATTCAGCAAAGTATTTCAAATTGCTCTAGCAATTTAAATACTGCGTACGATATACATAGAAGAATATATAGTACATACAAAAATATACGATCGACTTCTACTTTCTGAGAAAATAATAATTAAACCGCAAAACGATGCAACACAGAGCCGTAGAAAATAAGAAAATAAATATTGAAAATAAATTTAGAATTGGAGAGAAGCAACAAAAATTAAATACTTTGACAATATTGACAAATGAGAAATGTCTCATGGCGCGAGCTATTTTTGAAATGCCATTTCAGTTCTGTTCTATGTGGCATGTAGATTTTTTTTTTTTGCGAACAAATTTTCACGGTCCATAACTTTTGCACACTCATGATTCCGCATCTAGTTTGCCAATCACTGCCAAAATATGTGTGTGCACAAAATTTAGCAAAATGTGATATTTATTTGAAGTATGTACATTAGAGCGGGTCGGTCCCCATACAAAAAAATAAAGTATAAAAAAACCACCCCCTATCTGAAAGCTTATGTTGAGAGTATTTCGAAACAATTTTTTTTTTTGGACCACCCTAAAAACCACCAAAATGAGTGACACAAGTTGAAAGTGTCAGATAAGTATATCATTACATTACATATTCCCAAGCATTGGATAGATAACAATAAACATTGAACAATAATTTGTACAACAAAAAATACTACTTAAATATACTACAATAATACTTAAAATAAGAATTGCAGCAAAATTTAAGCAGCTATAACTTTTTCGTTTATTAACCTAATAGAACACTTCTTGTGCAAGAATTTAATGATTTTCAGAGAGCTTCAAATTTTGGGGGGGAAAAATTGTCTTTAAGAGGGGACAACTCTGAGTACGCGACCTTACAAATGACTTCGGGGATGAATAATACCTAAGAAGAAAATGTAGCAATCGTTGAGCCTTTTACAACAATATATCATTTATGGGTTTTTGACCCGCTCTAATGTACATACGAGTACATGTGAAGAAAAACACGTTTCCGATTTTTAGTTCTTTAATCTATTTCGTTTTTTTGTTAGGCCGATAATTTTGGCTCTTCCGCTACACTTAAGGTGGAAACATAGTTTGAAATGTGAGTATTTTGGGTTGAGAATGCATTGTACCCTAAGCGGCACGATTGCATCTGTTAAAATCTTCTATCTCTCTTCTAAGGGAGACGATCAGAATGATGACGACACGACAACATTTGACGCTATTGCAAACTTTAATTCACTTACATACATATATTTGACAATGTGAGAAAGTGAATGGCAATTCGCCACAATATTATCTGCTCCCACAAATATGTACCTAGCTAGCTCTTATCTCTCTGAGACTATAAATTCTGCCTGTTTCTCCTGTGAGAAGTTGTCCTCAGTTATGCAATTAAAGGCTTGATTATGGAGGACAACTTTTTGAGTTTGTAGGGTAGAGGGGCAGAAAAGTTTATTGATCCTTTCTCTTCTTTCACAGCTTGAAAAAAATAACTTTCAAGAGTTGAAAAATGTAAAAGCGGACGTAAACAAACGGTGGAATGCAGTATCTTCTTCGAAAAAACCTGCTCAAATGAAGATTTCGTAAAATTGCACTTATGCACTGACGGATGCAAGGGGATTTTGAGATAAAACATCCGTCATGTTGATAAAAATTATAGTTTTTATGGTATTAAAAAACTTTTTGTACCAACGAAAGCCTAAATCTATTTTCCACCACTTCCCTAAGCTATGAATTCGCCAGTGTAGGTCCTTCCCGAAAAAGGCATGGCGCATAGGCAAATATACTTAGTTCCTGGTATAATTGTGTTATACCAGCCGAGACACTATCTCACGTATTAGACCCTGCCGGCATTTGCTCAGAAGAGCTTCCAAATCTTTTCTTATTTTTCCACCACTTTTCCTTATTATGATGCCTAATTTTCAGCTCAATAGCCACGTGCACTTCATTGCTTTTTAATCTATGTATTTTTATTAATAATAAATTTAGCCTCAAAATTTCTTTCTCTTCCTGCTAGTGCTAGTGTTCGTCATTGAAGCTTCGTCATAATGTTCCTAATGAGCATCGTCGCCAAACGCAGCATTATTATGATTATATTATCATTATCATGCTTTGGCCAGGTTTTGGTGTTTGTGCCAAGCAATTATTTTCTTTTTTCAATATTTTTATTTTTAGATAATTTTCATTTATTGTTTATTTTTGTTTGGCCCGGCTGTCGCAGACAAACAACTCTCATCTGCGCTTTCTCTTTTCCTTTCTTGTTCTCTTTCCTCTATGTTCACTTACTCTTTCTCATAAAGTAAACATATTTACAAAAGAATATTAACTGGATTTGGTTTGAATTCATTTGAATTTTCTTCTGTAGCTAGGAACACTATTTTTAATTAAAATTTTTCTTTAGATTATTTTATATTTTGCTATTATGGTTTCCTAAATTTTCTTTCAAAACCCCTCACACCCGTCAGTCACCTGCTGCCCCACTTCCAGGGGCAACTGCTCACATGTACCGAATATGTTTTTATGTGAATTTTCATTTTATTATTATAATTTTGCACGAAATTTTTTGTTAACATACATACATACATGCATACATACATACAAAAATATATACATATAAGCCAAAATTATTTAAAATTTTCCGAGTTTTCGAGATTTGGAGCATTATTTAATGTTTCCACTATGTTGATTCACTTAAGCATGTGAGATTTTGTTCTCAGCTTTTTATATTTTTATATTATTTAATCACATCAAATAACAAATAGTTGAATAATAATAATGCAAATATTTTTAGTATTTTATTTGTCACATACCAAACTGAAATCGTGCAAATAGAAATAAACGTTTTAAACTCATCATAAATATTGAGGTATGCACTTAGTAATAAATAAGAAGAGAGATAAAGTTAAAACGATATGAGCTTAACTATCTATAGTACTTTTATCGAACTCTTAGCAGTTAGCGTTACCCTGCGCTTATTATTTCTGAACAGACTGAAATGATTAGCACTGGAAAAAATTATTCAAACTAGTCTACATAGTTCAACTACAACTTTAGTTAATTTAGTAAAAATAATTAAAGCGACTGATGAGGAGAGAAATACGACATCAAACATAGGTAGAAAACTTATTGGAACTATCCAGTAAGAGTCTAATAGTATTCATGTCCTTCAAAGGGCTTAGTGAGCCTAGCCACAACGTAACAATTATGCTGCGGAAAAGCGCATTTCCTAGGCTAAAATATTTTATGCTTGGCTGTAACCTGGTGCAAAGAGACTAAAACATTAATCGAGTACTACTCGAGTCACGAAACTCAAGCAAAACCATAATGTAATTTTATTAAAATTTTTACTTATGGTATACCAAAGCTGTTTTGTGTTTCCATTGTTAATTGCGAATTTAAAAATGTCAATATCTTAACATTTACATAGTTTGTAAAATTTAGTCAATCACTTTTACCAGACAAACGAGTACAATTTGTTAGTGCCTTGTTATGCAGACGGTCACGGTCATATCAAGGGCAAGAGTTGTTGTTGCTTCAATATAAAACGAAAACTTGAAAGCGAGGGCGCGAAAGAGTAAAATTTAGCTTTCCATATGAAATCACCCGATCAAAATAGGGTTACGTTGTGAAATTATTTGCCATAATTCACTTTTAGGAGCAGAACAGTGCACTCTTGGTGAAAATGTATGCAAAAAACCAAAAAAAAAAACTGCTTAATAGAAACACTTATATTGGCTTGGTTCTTCGCGAAATAAAAAAGAATCAAGTAAATATTTACTTTACTTTTAATGGCACAACAACCCATGGAGGGCCTAAGCCGAGCTTTTCGCATCCACTCATGTTGTGCGTGTTATATTTGAACATGAATGGAAGGTACCTACAGTTTAATGCCGAATGCGAATCCGAACGGCGAAGTGAAAAGCTTTTCATAGCAATTTTTACTCTCGTAGGCAAAGGTGCAGTGTAGAAAATTTATTTTTTCTACTTTTTGATTTTGCCTGTGCCGAGATTCGAACCCCGGACACTCTGCGTAGCAGTCCAACGCACTATCACTACACCACAGCGATCAAGTAAATATGTATATATATACTTTTATATAGTTTATTTATTATTGTTCTCGTTTCTACGAAGTGGAAATAATAAGTAGTAAATAAATACTGAAACGCGGCGATTAAATGACCGTCTGCATAACATAATTTGGGCACAGGGTTGAAAGAACAAAAAGAGAGCGTAAAAAGTGCCATGGCCGACTGCATGACATTGTCCTTAGCTTTAATCAATTGTACTCGAGTAAGACCCTACTCGAGTTCCATCGCCACAAAAACAATATAAGCATTAATTTAATTTTGCGCAACTCTCTAAGAGATAATGTTTTCGTATTGAAGAAACTGCTTAAATTTGACCATCTTGAAGTAAAATACCAAGTAAGCTACCCAATACTTTACAATATCCACGGGCGATATAAAAAATGAACCCCGTTAATATTCCATTTAAATTTTATCACCATTTTCACATTTACCTACACTTGTAATTAAATGAAACTCATAATACATATTAAGCGAAGAAGGAAATCTTTAAAACATATATAAAATTATGATTGAGATAAAATGAAATACCACCCACCAACAAAATTACAATAAAGTTAGAGTGATATACGCGAAAGAAAAATGGATGCAGTGTCTTTCTTAAATAAACTCCAAGTAAGTTTTGAATGCCAGTTTATTTACGAAGAGGATTATGATAATGTCTCGTTAAATGCTTTTATTGGTTTTTATGCATACTGCAGTCAAGCTATATGGTAAAATAATACTAAAAAATCGTAATGGCCACTCATTTGAGACAAATAAAAATTGAAAATTTATAAAATATTAATGAATGAGAAATAGTTTTTATATATGGTATGTAGTTGTTTTCCATTAGTTGAGGGCAGTCACAATCTTTTGCATGTGCAAAACATCTATTTAATAATCCACTGGTGACTAGTAAGGAGGAGGAGTACAAATATGTCCAGGGTTAAATTCTTATTCTCAACTTACTTCATTGATATGTTTACTTAAAGAAAAGTGTCACACATTAAGTACCAACTTTTATGAAATATTGAAGGGTCTCTCTAAGTCTAGCATATGCCATTGCACGGTGGAAGAGGAGCAAAACTTTTAAAACAGCAACGTGCAACGAAGAAACAGCAAAAATAAACGTATGCTAGACTCAGAGAATCCACTTATTATATTGACTAGTGTATCAAACTTTACCATACATTTACATATGTAAAAACTTAGGAAATTATAAATCATTTCAGCTTTTATAGTTTCATTACAAGTGAAAGTAAACAAATAAAAATCGTTAATTCATAAAAATCTTTATATCAACACTTTACTTTTTGTTTGTAGTTTGTGTTGTTATGGTATTATTTTAACAATTTGTTTTGTTGGCTTTTGAATTTTTACTAAAATCACCGATAAAGAATAAATCTATAAATCTCTAACATTTAGAAAACAAGAAATCAATCAATAAATGAATGAAAAACGAAAATCACACTGAAAGAAATATAATTGAATAACAGGGAAAATGGTGCTACAAGTTCTTTTAGTTCTGAAGTTATTTGACCAAATTTAAAAGTGAGTGCAAAAAATTGAACCGTGTGCTACTTACTAGGGTTTCAATGAAAAGGCAGCAGAATTCTACAATTTAATATAATTTAATACCAGAAAAGCGCTAACAGAAATTGTAAAAATTTCCTATGAAAAGCTTTCCACTTGGCCGTTCGGATTCGGCATTAAACTGTAGGTCCCTTCCTAAGAATCCTTCGAGAACTTGTTAAAAAAAATGAGTTACATGTACCATATATATGTACATATGCATGTATAAGTTTTTGAGAGTGTTTCTTTAAGGCTTATTGAATGATACTCAGTCAATGAGACTAACAGCATTTCTTCATCATTGACGCCTACAAAGCTATTTAAAGGTCTCACAAATCATTTACATCAAATACCAAATAGTATACTCGTATAATTTTCCATTGATATGAGAACCAAAAATATTCAGAATTTCGTTCTCGTTTGTAAGAAATCAGAAAACTAAAAAAACAAAAAAAAACGATATAAAACAAATAATAATTTACTTATGTAGGAAATCACCTCTTAATATTCGCCTCTTTATATTTTTATTTATTTTATTTTTTATTTATTTTAAATTTTCACCAAAAGTAAAAGGAAACAAGCAAAAATCTCACATTAATCTCTTAATACACAAAAACAAACATATAAAAAAAAATTTTATTTCAACTAAGTATTTCAAAAAACTTGTACTCGGGCTTTTGCTTTACAACAATATATAATTTTTTTTTTTTACATTTGAATGTGTATTTTATTTTCAACAAAATAATTATGCAATTTTTACTTTTCAATTCGTAATTAATATGGTAATTTTTCAGATTTTCTAAAGGATTTTCTATGCAACCGCACCAGCAACACAATTTTTTTTTTTTTTGGAAAAAAAAATTATTTTTCAGGAATTTTCGCAAAAGTTTTTCATTTAATTTTTTATCGATACATAGGAAAGAAAATTCATATAGTTTTCAGTCAGTATATTTTTATTTTTTTGATATCTGCTGCTAAAATGAAATATTTTTCTGCTATTTTGTTTTTTGTTTGCGAAAATTAACTGAAAATGCCTCGGCGTCGCTGACGAGCCTGAGAGAAAACCGAAATAAGACTGAAAGTTAGAAAATTTGAAAATCTGCAAATTTACGCGGTGAGTTGACGAGAGAGACGAGTTGCTTTGCGTCGTTTCGCGTCTTGTTACGTTACGTTATATTTGCGTAGACGACTATGTAAAATATACACGCCCTAGCGCAACGCGGTGGGGCCCCAGTAGAAAATGCAATGCTTCAAGTGCAAACTCTTGAGTGTAGAGGGCCTTATATTTTTTTATATATATAATTATATTTTTTTGAAGGAGTGCGCCTTACTCTTATTATTACCACTCCGATAAAGCTTCTAAAAATCAGCACGTAGAAGCGTTCAGAGCTTCATAAATTACAAGAAAAAAATTTGTTTCTTTAGTAGGAACTTTTTTTATAACAAGGAAATTAATGTATGAAATTGTCTGGGCTCGAATCAGTAGCTGTAGATTATGGAACAAAGGTCTTACCAGCTGAACCACGGAAGCATCATGTAGATGCTAGAATTCCAGGTTCAAATCTCGTCGGCATTATTAATTTTCTGTGTTTATTTTAGAACTAATTGGATGAAATAATTACTTTGAGAGTAAATATTTGAGTAAAGTTTGAGTTTGACTGCCAGTTGAAATGTTTCACTTATAAGCACATAAGGTCGCTTGACACATTGCCTGCAAGGCTCACTGCTCGGCAAGGAGTGCTGAAAGTGCTCTGTGTGCAGTAATATTTAGATTTGTATTGCGCCTGCTTAGAAGTTGTTCTATAAAATCTTCTGTTGGGAAAGCCTTGTCAAATTTTCCACTGGGGCTGCATACTACTTGACTGAACCGGGTACGGTAATAGAGGTGGTGGGTGAGGCGCGGAGTACGGGGGTAACCGGGGCGCGTCTCTTTTCCAATGGTGATTGTAAACAAATGGATGGTTATCGGTAAACGCCGAAACACACGAAAGGAGCATGTGCAAGTGGATGTGTGTAAGTGAGTGTGTGGATGTGTGGATGTGTGTGCATGTGCGCTGCCGTACTTTGGCGCTGTGTGTTGCTCTGTAGAATTTCTGGTGCCAGAAATAGAAGTTCTAAATTTGTATATTTTGTTGATTTGTTATATGATGTTGTTATTGTTGTTGTTGTTACTCATGGCGGCAAAAATTCACGTAATTTGAATTTCCTCGGTGTATGTGTTTTTTTTTTTTAGTTTGTTTTAACGCTTTGAAGAATTTTTGTGTATGCGAATTTTTATGTTTCGGAAAAATTAAACATTATCGACATCGCGTGTGTGAAAATGGAAAATTACAAAAACAAGAAAGTACACCAAACAAAAAATAGAAAAATACCATGAAAATAGAAATAGAAAAATTTCAATCAATTGTTTACATTTCTTGGCAGCAGCTGCTTGCTAACGGCAGGATCGCCGCTGCGCGCTGGTAGCTACAACATTAAGCATAAGCAATGTCGGAGTGGCATTGGTGTCTTTGGCAGCAACGTACCGTAGCGAGGTCTCTCTGTGTGGCTGCTGTTGCCCATTTGTCTAACCAACTAACACTGTGTGCCTTGGTACGGGCGCACGTTACTGCCCTCAAACTCAAGGTCAATATTTTAATAAAATTGAAAATGTTAATGTTCCAAAAACTTTTAATTAACTCATTCCATTTGTGCTGATATAATAGCATTGGAGCGTTGAGCGCTGGCCACCTCCACCACCATCATATTATTATTGCCACCAGTGTCTCATGCCCTTGTCACTTCCAAAATCTCGTGATAATGCAATTTTTAAGTATGTTTTTTCACTGCCTCTCCCCTCACTCCATCTATTTCCTTACTCACATTCTTTTTGCAAAATTTTTTTTCATTTGAATTTATGATGCTATAAATCCATTTAAAATAGAAAAAATCTAATTTATGTTAATTTTTCTTTTGTTTCTGTTTTTTATTGTTTGCAATATTATATTTACTTCATATGTTGTTGTTGCTGTATTGCATTGACTCTGTGATTCTTTTGGGGTTTTTGGTGTTAATTGTCATCTAAAATGACATGTTCACAACGACGGCGACGGCAACAGTGCCTTGCAATTCCAATGGGAAAAAATTTTAAATTTCGGTTTAAATAAAATTTCCTTCAACCATACACAAAAATAAAAGTTCAAGTATTACGCAATGTGTAGGTGGGTGTGGTGATTTATTAGTTTTTTTTTCTTTATTTCATATATATTTTTTAACATTTCAATAGTATTTTTTCATTGGCTTTTTAATAAGGAAAGAAATGCCAAACTATTTTACTACAAATGACAAAAATGGGATGACACTTTTTTTCGAGCGGAGAAAAAAGTTTGAAGATCATATAATCAATAAGGAAGAACACTAAGTAATAGCTTCATAGCCTGTATGAATGTTATTGCAAAAATAAATCGCACTTCCAAAAGCGTTAGTTCAACGTGTCAACCGCAATGCTACTTCAAGATCCCTAAAAATACTTAGAATTTTTTCTTCTTTCAGCATACTTATATGTATTTAGTGCATAGTTAAATTGCTAAGGTTTGCAATAGATAAATTTTACCTAATCAATGCCAGGCAATTGGCAAAAATAAATCGTACACTCTTTATTCAAATCTCTGTCCAAACTTGTCAAGCTTAATGTTGCCTTAAGCCCGCTGAAAGTTCTTGAAGTACTCTTATTGTTCGCTTAGCTTGCATCAAATGAGTTCAGATAGATACGTGGTTATGGTAAATGTTATTTATCAAAAAGTATTTCAAACACGGCCTCCAATCATGAAATCATCGATTCAATATCAATAACTAGCAAACATAAATCACACACTCTCTAAATATTCTTAAACTGTTTCTATAGATCATGGACAGACAGATTTCAGTTCAACATGGCAAATGATATTTATGAAGTTATTCAATTAATGCTTCAAAGAACTTTTTTAATCAAAATCAGCATCAGCAAGCCAAATGTACAAGCAGCCAGCACAGCGAACAGATATTAAAATTGTTTCGCAAACTACGTAGGTTCCGCCTCAATGGTTTGTCAGTAATTGCTCTCAAAAATACCTCAAATACTTTGTATGTGCGTACGTATTTATATGAATTAAAAATGGTATTTATTCACAAATTTAATTTTAAAAAACATATTCAAACAGACATGCATAATTGTCATAAATTTTTGCACCACAATCGTGCGAAGTACGCGTTTCATGTGAACGGCAAGGCTGGAGTATTCATAACAATCGTTGACTAAATTAACATTAGAGTTATGATAAATGGGTAATTAGTTTCAGAGAAATATTGCAATTTAAAATGATTTAAATTTTTGTATATTGACCTTAGAATTAATTAGAATTAAAAAGCTAGAATAAACCGCGTTTGACTCTAAAGAAATATGTATGCTAAGAAAACAGACAGATCCACGGAAATTGCTCTAGGTTAGTTGAGAAATTTCATCCAGTGAGGTCTAGAGATCCAGGCTGCGAGAATTAATTGAGTAGGCGCAATGAATACTTCGTAAAAATCTCAATATTTCATGATTCAAAACTTTTACTAAGCACAGGTAGAACATAAAAGAAAATCCTTCACTTTAACAAACATAAAAGTAGCTTGAAATTTCGGATTTTACGCATAGTTTATGAAAAAATTATGTAATATCATACATATTATATATTGTATTTTTAGAGTAAAAAAAGCTTAAAATTAATTTCTATAGCAGCCTTAAAATTAATAATTTCAAATATTATATATGGAAAATATTACATATAGGATTTACCTTAAATTTACGTGAAAAATCATTTTGCGGCAGATCGGATGCAGTTTGGTTAACCTGGGTGAATGTTTCTTCAGACTCATTCGTAGATTTCGCCATTATCTAAATTTTTACTTAACACACACACACACAGACTAATATACTATGAACTCTTATGCACACATTTTTGTAATATCTTTATCTCTTTAACATAACCGATTTCAGTTTTTGTACTCTCGATCACAGCGTATCCGACGCACGGTATAACAAAACGCGCGTAACGCAGCAAACGTTTGCCGCTTCCTTTTTCAAAAATAAAAATAAGATGAAAGCATAGTTTTTGCAAAACAAAGTCAAAACTATTGTATGTTTTTTTGCATGAACTATCGTGACCCGGGACCCGAACTGAACTAGACCGAAATGGTCTGGCGCTATCGTTAATAGAGGGAAAGTAAAAATAGATGAAATATAGTTGTGATTGACCGATTGGAATGACAGCAGCCGAAGTAGAAAAGCATCAGCAATGTTGGCATTGAATGTTCAGTTTAGCTGCTGCTGTTGCTAGCCTTATGGTTCGTCCAGCTCACTGACGGTCTGTCTTTCTGCTGTTCTATTTGAATGTGTGGCAGCATGAAACTAAACTTAAAAAACATAAGAACTCAGCGAACTGGAGCTGCATACAAGTGAACTACCACAACGCACTTTTGCTCTTGCTTTTGGTGGATGGATATTCGTCGTAGTGCAAATAAACAGCAACAAGATTGAAACAAAGGCAGCCAAATACTTTAGTGTTGCTTTACATTAAAAAATTTTGGTTTTTGAAATTAAAAAAAAAATCAGACGAACAAAAATTCACATATGTACGTTTATAAAAATTATTCACAAAAAAGTAATACTTATAAAAATGAAAAACGTTTTTTACGCGATTCGATTCCTTCGCATTGAGTCGCAACTCGCGTGCTTGATTGCGCTGAAGGAAATGACTTTTGAATGCGCGAGCAAAACTTAAAGAAGTGTTGAAGAGAATTACCAGAAGCAGCAGCAGCAGCAGCGGCAGCGGCAGCGGCAACAGAATACACCAGAACCAAGCAAATTGTAGGAATCGTACTACTAGCAAACCAATACAAAAACAATAATATTGTATAGCACGAGTAATTGTTGTTGCTTTATCATACATACATACTTTATATATGTATGTTAAGATTGGCTGAGCAGTTGGTGATTTGGGTTTTTTTATTTTATTAATTCTGATGCTGACGATGATGGCGATGGTGAATGAGGCAGGCATCATACATATTAAAACAATTTGTTGCAAATGTAATTTTAATGAATTATTATTACATATTAATGAAAACTATGAGTGCGCACATACACGCCCAGGATGCCCAGTAGGAGATTGCCGGTGATGCGGATATGATTTAGTATTTAGGTGTGCCGAAATTAAACCTAACAGGATAACGAAGAATAACTCTAGGCACAAGGATGAAAATAACGCTCCACGTGGATCTTATCCTTATCGCTCTTCTGCATGGCTCTGAGATGATATTAGATTGCTCAGAGCGTTCGCGAGAAATGTTATTCGTAAGAGCTATGAGCTTTATATGGATCTGTGAAAAAAATCTGTATAAGAAATAAGAAAAGTAATTCAGAGAAACTTAAATATTTCAGCAGTTCTTATTTTTTGCAATTGTAATGCTAACGAATGTTAACGTTTCTTCCAGTTAATTCCAGTCTTTTATACCATTCTGTGGAAATTTATCGGGATGGTGCTCTTCTAAGTTTAAGCATCATTTTCAAAACAATATAATCTGTCATGAACAACATTAGATTGGCCAATAAGTGTTTCGATCTCCTACATATAAAATATTTATCTACACCCTGTAATCACTTACTTGTCATTGCAAAACTACTAATGGGCTATTCAAACGTCTGAGTCTAGTTCTATTAATATATTAATTATAAGATGGGTAAAAAAAACACCATGCCAGAAGAAATGAGATAATCTCTCAGTTCTGTGCCTTTTATAAAATTAACCTGTCTTTAGTATAGCAAAAAGTAATATTTTCCGACCAATATCAAGAGGTTCATTAAGACTAAAATATGAACGGGATAGTCTATTCTGAGTCAAATACTACATACGAGTATATATATTTAATGGTTCAGAACAGCGTTGTGGGATAAATAAGTCTTCAATTAACATCTGGGTAATGAAAAATTCGAAAGCTATTCCCAATATCCTCAAGTCTCCTCCTGACTAAGAGCAGCAGAGCCCTGTATCGTTTGTAATGACAATATAAACAAAATATATATAAATAAATTTCAAAACGATCAGCGAGTCCGAAACATCTTTAGAATTTGGAAACATTAGCGCTCCCTTATTGGCTCAACAAGGCCCTGTCATATTTAGCAGCGTTGGTGTGGCATATTGTTAGATCTTTAGTCGAGTTGTTGAATTGTTTGTTGATAGGATGTTCCATTTTCTACTGGGTAATGACGTAATTGTACGTAACAATCAAAGAAGCCAAAATTGGGCAATATTTTTGATATGTGTAAACAAATATTCACGCTTCATCTTTCTTTTAATTTGGTTCGGTAATTTTATTGTATTGTATTGTATTGTATGAGAGGCATATAACAACAACAACAAGAATGTATTCATTGTTTTTAACAATAATTTCCTTTTTGTTTCATACATAATTAATACCAAAAAACCAAATTACATATTAATAATACGTGCATACAGTCAAGTGTATGAAGAAAGCATATTTTCGGGCCAAGCATACATACTCGTATAATATAACTTACATACATACATAAGTATTCATTCAGCTGATTTCATGACCTCATAATTCATTATTTTTAAGTCACATTTATTTTACAGTTGTTGTGGTTGTTGTAGTTGTTGTTGTTGTATTTTGTAGCGATACCCTACTCCCCTGCACGATGCTTATGAGTAGAAAGAACAGCATACATATTAGAATTATTTATGTTTTTGTTTTACATGTAATTATTACAGACGAAGACAAATCATTGTCATTATTTTTACGTTAAATATTCATCACATACATACGAGTATGTATGTACATTGCATACAGTGATGAGCAATATTGAAGCATAAAGCATAAAACGCGAATTATAAATAAATAAATAAGAACCGGAAGTAGTAGGCGGGCAGAAGTCAAGTTGAAGATGGTGGAAAATATAAATATATTGAGTATTTTGGGCAATTTTACTTGGAAGACTTTTTTAAGTTTGATTCTCCAGATCAGTTTGATTTTACAACTCTGCATGTGGCAGTTCTCATATGTAAATCTTAATACTGGACTGGAATAAGCAGGGCACACTCTCATCGATGCGATTGATACCATAACTTATCACAATTTCAGTTCCCTTTTAATTAAAATTAAAGCAATCAGCAAATTATGCCTGAGAGAAGAAGGAACCAGTTTCAACGAAAATATAATTTAAATTCTGCTGTAGGGTAAGAAAAACCAAACAAAATAAAAAAATAGGAAACTGAAGAAATAAATTTGTAGCTTTTTTCATTTATGTGCTTTTAATTGATCCAACTGTGTGTGAGCGTGCGTGTTTGTGTGATGAAGATCCATCAAAAGCGATTAGTTTCAATAACTTAATTCTTTTTAGTAATTTTTTTCGTTAAAGTTTTCAGAAAAACACAAACAAAGCAAACAAACAAACAACGAAATGTGTTGAAGTGCTCAAATCAAGAAAAACAATTTGCCCGAATGAATTGAAGAATGAAATTTTTGACAAATTAATAAAGATGCCATTTGAGGGCAACCAACAAAACTACCATATACTTATACACACATATTTACATACGTACATATGTACACAAAGAGACTAAAAATTGTATTTATTGCTTTGCTAAATTATTTATATTGATTTTTTAATCACATTGTACATAATTATACGATCGGAGTAGGCCTGGCCTCATCAACGAGAATTAAGGCAGACATTCAAGCGAATTGAGTGTAACCTTGCGGGATTCGGTTTGCCTGTCTGACTGGCTGCCTGCCTGCCGTCATAGCTGCCGGAAATCATCAAACTCAGTGTTTCTTAAAGCACCCTACGGTTTTTTCTCAGCTCTGGCTGGTTGCTCTTCTGGTCTAGTAAATGTTAAGTAGTACCATAATTTTCTTTCCATTCCATTGACATGTTTATTTGTTGGCATTTTGTTTACACAACTTACATCTTTGTTTTTGTGTTTGTTGTTCGACCCACCCATAAAGAGACGCCCTATAAATCTGAATATTTGCGGCGGCCGCTAAAAAGTACAACGAAAAGATCCAGCTGCTTTTTGTCTAGAGGCACTTATATGAATATACGAACATTTTTTATTTGGAAAAATCATTAAAAGTTGTTATTTTATGAAACTGTTTTTTATAAATATTTATGGAAAACTCTTCCGATTTTACTGCACGCTTATTCATATTTTTGCTCTAAATAAATAAAATCAATTTGTATATACAATTGTATGTAACAACCACCAACAGCGTTGATTGTCTCATGCTGTAAAATTAACATTTCCTGTTAATGATTTTTCATAAATTTTTTACATCTATTTGTAACTGGAAGTAGTTTTTTTTTTCTAATTCTATATTCTATTCAGAAACGAAAAGTAAAGTAAAGTAAAGTGGGAGTCATTTGTTATTGTTGTACTAACATATTCTTATTTGATACATTTTTTTGCTGTTATTTAAGAAAACTAGTTTTATTTGGTGTTGTTCAATTCGATTTGACCCAATTGTCTTGATACACGCCTAAGAGTTTCACGTTTAATATTTTTTTTATATTTCAGTGTTTTTTTTTTATTAAAATACTTGTTATGTATATGTATATATCTGTTGCAAATACTTGGAAAAGACAATCATGACTTAATTGAATTTATTTGTAAGTTAAAATATGAATTTTATATAGGTAGGTACTCGTTCGTATTTTATAGATTACACGATTTACTTCAGCTTAAAAAATCGCATAGAAATCGTTATCAGAAAGTTGAATTTTGTAAGAATCTATAGAGCTAGGCAGATAAAGATATGAATAGATTGCAGAAGTTAGAGACACTAAGGATACAATATTTTTAATATGGTACATCGACGAAATGGCTTTAAGTGAACAGTTGTACCTCGCACTTAGAACCCACCTAGTTCAAAACAATCCCAATGAGTCCTCAGAAAGAGCCTGGGATATGGAAACTTCCTAATGTTGACGACCCCCGCAAACACCCACAGGAAAATGATTTGCTGAGATGCACCAGGAATGTTCGAACTCTCTACAGGGATGAGAAGAACGAAATGCCCAAAGATGACTTCTACGAGCTCCACGACAAATTGATTAGCATTGCCCCGCCTCGATATTAAAATCGTGTTAGGTGACTTAAAAGTCAAGGTAGACAAGGAAATTCTCTTTTGTCCGACGAAGCCACCGACAAAGGGATGAGACTGATTGACTTCGCCGCGGTACGGAACATGATAGTTAATAGCTCGAGACTTCAACATGTCAATGCTCATAACGTCACTTAGCTGTCCCCTGATCAAAACACATGAAACCAGATTGATCACGTTGTGATCGTCGGAAGGCCAATGTACTAGACGTACGCACAATACGTGGTGCAAACATCGACTCAGACCACCACTTGGTTGCAGCCAAGGTCTGCACACGTGTATGTGTAGCAAATCGCGTACGTTTAGGTACAAAGAGAAAGCTGGATGTCGAAAAGCTGCAATCACAACAGACAGCCGGAGACTCGCACTCCTCCTATCGCAAAACACACAACTTGATGATATATGCGCACATTTCCCGCTCTATGCGTACGGCTGCCGAAGAGGTACAAGGCTACCACCGTCGACGGAGAAATAAGTGGTACGACCAAGAGTATCGTGATGCTACTGAAGCGAAAGTCGTAGCTAAAGAGCAATACAGAGAGTTGATGAGGGAGGAGAAACGTCTTTTCAGCGAGCACTGCTCACAGCTGCTTAATGGCGATTACGAGAATAATCCCGCCACTGGGGAATCTACTACGGAAACGCAATCACTTATGGTGTTTCGCTCGGCTGAAAAAATCCACAAGAAGGAGTTTACATGATCTGCGCCAATTACCGTGAGATAACTCTCCTTAATATCGCATATGAGGTTCTATCGAGCTTACTGTGTGAAAGACTGAAGCCCATCGTTAACAAACTGATTGGAAGTTATCAGTGTGGCTTTATGCCTGGTAAATCCACCACTACACCAAAACCTGGAAGATTTTTTTTTTCATGAGGATGAAGCATCAAAACATTTGGCAGCAGCAGCTCGTTGTCCGGACGGTTAGCTCTTGGGGCTACTACGTCAGAAGGCCGTCATAAGCAATAATGTCTCAAAAGTCAGTTGAATAGGTTGAATCTGTAGCTACAAATGCAGGGATGAGCATAGCACCCAAATCAATAAATATGCAGTAGATAATGCCAAGCAACCAAAATCCTAAGCACTAGCGGACCTGGGTGTCACGGAATGGTCACTTCAACTTTTCTAGCGAAAGAGATGATTTCGTCTCCTAAATCTCAACCCTCAAACTTAAGGTCATACTTATGTAAAAGACATATATCGGAATTGTATGTACTCGTATGTCTGAATATATTCCTACAACACAGTCCCCAAGACATTTCCTTTTTTTCAAACGTTATTAAAAAACTAACTATTAAAAAATATGTATCCGCGAAACAGAATACAAAAATTTGTGATTATATTGGTGCAAAATACTATTTTAATTTTTCTTAATAATTTTGTCAATGAATATTACATAGTTTTTATGATTACACATTAAATTAAAAACATTTATTTGCTAATTTCACGCTTTTATTATAATTCACTTTTTTGCGCCCGTGTAATTTTTGTGGGAACATTTTTGGAATTATTTTTTATATGTCACTTTTGTTGTTTGTTTGTACACTTTCAATTAATGAAAGTGTTATTTAACCTAAAACAAAACTTCTGTTTCTCACTGTGCCTCAAAGACCCTCATGGCATTTGAAAATATGAAATTTTGATTTAAGGTTCCAGTTTCCTGCACGAATTATAGTCGCCGTAGGTACGCATGAATATTTTAGACAAAGACATAAATTATTTTTTGATAACATTTCAAAATCTTTAATAAGAATTAAGTAGGTATTAACAATTTTCTCATGAACATCTACTTTTATGTTTTCCAAATATAGTATATCATTTGAATCAACGACATTCTGTATGAATCAGAGCTTCTGAATTTTCCATCTTATGCAAAACTTGTAAACTTCGTAATTTGATAATTTATGGTACATGCATGAAAAACTCAAGCGCTTCCAGGGAATTTCTGAGTATTTACGGCATTTGTTCCATTGACTACAAATTAATCTTGGGTCTGGAATTTACATTAAAAGTGATACAAATTTAAATTTAGCAAAAACTAACAATTGAATCACACTCACGTACAAGCTCTAAATATAATAATAATTATGGATTTTTTTACACACAATTTCAAGTCATAGGCTGTCAAAATAATATATTATAAGTATACTCTTATGTATAAATATTTCCGTAAGAAAGTTGATTACGCAAATGCTACGTGAAAGTGGTTGAAAAAACCGAACGGAAATGACAATCTATTTGAAAATTTCTGAATGAATGGTACGAACCTATTAAATTTAAATAATTATTAAATCACTACCCAACAATATAAACAAGTATAACTTTGAAAACAACAATTGCTCGTAACATAGGCGTTTAGAAAATAACATTCACTCACGTAATATTGATAGAATTTTAATTTTAACCTTTCGTGAGACCTTTCTTGTTAAAAATTTAATTGTTTATTATTTCTAATTTTGAGTACTGATTTCTTATTTTCGTATTTAATTGTAATTGATACTTAATTCCTTGAATCACCAATGAGTCAATGCTACATGCTCTTTCTTTATTTTTAGCACATTTCTGATACCATACTTCTTGCTTCCATCATGCGAACAACAACTGAGCGACGTACTGGCGGGCAGCCTTCGGCTCAGCTTGTGCTCATCCTTGAATGTAAAGTGCGAAACGAACTTGTAATTTTCTTGTGTTGTGTTGAAAAGAACAAGGAAACTTTATGTTTCAATATATTCAATAACAGCAATAATGAAACACTTTGCTGATGACGATCATGATGAAAGTTTTCATTGTCGTTTGAACTTTTTTCTTGCTGTTGCTTTTTTGCGCTTCGTTTTGTAATGTAAACAAATGTTCTTTACAATCGATTGGTATTGGCGTAGAAATGCGATGGAAACGTGAACGTGTTCGATTGTGAGTGATCTGTGGTGTGTTGAAATAAATATAAAAATCATACATTAAAGTTCAGTCACCTTGTTTCTTCTTTTTGTTTTGTTTTTTTTCTTTTTTTGCCAATGATATAATGTGGGGTAGTATTTGCTGTTGCTAATTTGTTTGAATTGGTAGATAAGGTAGTCAGTCGTCAGTCAGTATGTTTGAGTATTTTATGACTCTAGTGTCTGAATAAATATATTGGGAAACATGTCACAAATTTAAAACAATTCTACTAGATCAAAAACGACTTTAAATGCTAAACAACAGACAAGGCCATAAAGGTAGGTTTGGTTATAAACACCTCTCCTCTACGTTATAAATATCTCAAATATTATTAGCGGTATTCATGAATAAGATGTAATAAAGAACCTCTGAGCCTACTGAGGCCATAACATTTTGGAAGAACGATAAGGAAAAGTTTAAAGCCCCTTTCCCGTCTACTGCTAGATACACTTAACTTTTACGTAAGCCCTTCCCCTCTCACCAGTCAATGCCCTTTGGTGAATTCTGAAAAGTGTTCTCATGGGTGGTTTGCATTGAACTTTGATGTGATCAAATTTCCATTGAAATCATTATCTTGAACCCCTTAGACTACTTAGTTTGATTGAAACCTTTCAATCTTTAGTTCTGCAGATCTAAAGAATATTTATTAAATTTTTTGATCTTCATACTCAGAATAAAAAAAAAACATTCCTAATATACTGCAGGGATCTGCTGGGAAAATTACAGAAACAGTACCGCGCATACATCCAGACATTCTAGTCCCAAATTCGTACAAACGTAAGCTAATTCGTAAGCTAAATGTTTTTTTTGAAGATTCTGTTTAGAAAAACCTTTTTAATGTGATATTCTTTTGTGAGGGTATGGAGAGCACGTATTCGGGAAAAACGCAGAAAAAAGTGTAAACGTTTTCTTCGCGCTGCTGAAAAAATATTGAATTATCTGTCATCGGAAGGAGATACCAATAAACTCGTTTATCCTTGTTTTCTGAATAATACATAAATATATACGAGGTGTGATAAAAAAATATTAAAAATTCAAATTTCGTGAGTTACGTATGTTCGATTTTTTTGTGTTATGTTGGTACCCATGTCTGTTATATATGTTGGCAATAACAACCATTTTGGATTGTCAGTTTGTTTTTGACAGATAAAAAGGTTAGTCGTGTTTTGGTGTGCTCTTCGATTTTTTACTATTCGAAAAAATGGATCAAAGAAACTGTTTTCAGTTTTGTGTAAAAAATGAAATTAAATGCGCAAGGACATTTGAAACGTTGACTGTGACCTTTGGCGAGTCTACAATGAACAGAACGCAAGTTCAATTCTGGTATAACCGGTTTAAGGAAGGCCGAGAAGATGTCAATGACGATGCTCGTCCTGGTCGCCCGAGCACGTCAACAACCAATGAAAACATTGACGCAGTGAAGAAAATCATTTTGGATAATCGTCGAATCACTATCAGAGAGGTTACTGATGATGTTGGCATATCGTTCGGCTCATGCCAAGCAATTTTTCCGGATGTTTTAGGCATGAAACGTGCGGCAGCGAAGATTGTTCCAAAATTGCTTAATTTTGAGCAAAAACAACGTCGCTTGTGCGTAAGTTTTTGGCCAAAAACAAAACCGTTATCATGCCTCAACCACCGTATTCACCGGACTTGGCCCCCGCTGACTTTTTCCTCTTCCCAAAACTGAAGACACCGATAAAAGGAAAGCGTTTTGCTACGATTGAGGAGATAAAAGAAAAATCGAAACAGGAGCTGTTGGCGATACCAAAAAGCGCGTTTCAGAAGTGTTTCGAGGATTGGAAAAAACGCTGGCATAAGTGTATTTTGTGGTCGCTGTGGCATAGTAGTAGTGCGTTGGACTGCTGCGCAGAGTGTCCGGTGTTCGCATCTCGGCACAGGCAAAATCAAGCAGTAGAAAAAATAATTTTTCTACACGGCACGGCACCACCTCTTGGCAGGCAATGGCAAATGGCAAACCTACAAGAGTAAAAATTGCTATGAAAAGCTTTTCACTTCGCCGTTCGGATTCGGCATTAAACTGTAGGTCCCTTCCATTCATGTACAAATATAAGACGCACAACATGAGTGGATGCGAAAAGCTCGGCCTAGGCCCTCCATGGGCTGTTGTGCCATTAAAAGTAAGTAAGTATAAGTGTATTATATCTGAGGGGGATTACTTTGAAGGGGACTACATAGTTGTTGATGAATAAATAAATACTTTTTGAAAAAATAATATAATATAACGGTTATTTTTTGATCATACCTCGTATATGAGAAAAAAAAATTGTACTAATCAAGTAGTGTGTCAATATGTTCTATTTAAGTAAGTTAAGCTAATGTTACAACTGGTAGCGGTTTGAGGTATATGTTCTCAATAAAACTGTGAGGATATAAAAATCAACATTAATTTATTGTTTGTATGACAGTACTAGCTTAAATACTCGAACAGAAGTATGCAGTATTAAATTAAGTAAAATTGTTGCTAACTGAAAACAATATTATATATGTATATTTTAGGTAAATACATAGATACAAATGAAATGATTTGGTACAAATTAAGCATTTTAAATAAATTTCGTGAGCAACAACCATACACAAGTTTGAACACGATTCGTTCGTAAAATTTGGCAAACATTTCATTCGAGTGCATTCTGCAAAAGCACACTTCCCCTCTACCAAAAAACTTAATTCACTCCCAGCTTTGGATTTTTGTTTTTGTTTATTAAACCATTTAAATAAATTAATAACATAAATAGTACAAACATAGATAACCACACACACACACACACACACACACACACACACACACACACATCTGCAATTATAATTCTCATTAGTTTTTGTACTAATTTTGTTTATTATTATTTGATAATTGTTTTTCTTTCTTTGGTTGATTTTAAAATTTATTTATTAATAATAAGATTTCATCTTAAGAGAAAAACAACTGGGGGAAAATTGTTAAGAAGCTACATATGATGGTAAATAGTTTCTAAATCGCACACATAGTACATATCTATCTATTTTTAAGAATAGATTGGGTTTGTTGAGGAGGTTATTGGTTTTGTTGAGGAGAAAAAATAATAATAAGTAAAAAGAAAATAAGTAAATAGTCCTTGATTTGCACGTGTTGATTTAATTTATTTCTTTACTTTGGTAATGACCTAAATTTATTAACGCCTAATGGTTGTTTAATTATTCGACAACAACAGCAGTATATGTATTAGAAATAGCAACGGCAGCAAACATAACAACAACAGCAAACATAACAATAACAATAACATCAACAAGCACAACTAACCAGCCACAACAACAGCAACAGCCTAATGCGAGCCATTAAATAATAAAATATTTATTGCTACCAATTTATGTATCATTATTTGCCAAAAATATAATTAAAAAAAAAAGACCATACAAGCGAAAATATACAAAAAAAAAAAAATAAAATTAAATTAAATACACAAAATAGCGGCAAATAAAAAAGGAAAATTAAAATTGAAGAAAAATTAAATATTTATTTTAACTTGAAAATAATTGAGAACAGATAAATAGAATAATAATATTTACATTTATTCTAGTTTTCGCTTTCTATATATTTTTATTTGTTTTATTTTGCACTCTTACTAAAATTAGCAAAGTTTGCTCACTATTTACGCTAGGTTTACGTAATCATGTTTACAATTTAAGTTACGTATTTTTTAACAAGAAGAAAGGAATTAAAGAACTAAGCGGTTGTAATATTTTAAATTGTAGAGTATTGAAGTTTATTTATGGATATGGATTTATGAGACAAATATGATGAAGTATGATGAATGAAATCTCACTGTAGTTTACCAAGAAGTGGTCAGATAGTCGATGCAGGGTTTTGCTTATGGTGGTGGCAGATATTTACAAGAATTTTGGGTATGTTATATTAGATTAAATTATTACTGGAGGTGAGCGATGTGTTCTCTGGCCAAGCCTGACAAGACGGGATGGGAAACGATTGGCTTACTCCCGGTCTCTGATTTGTTTTCAGGGCTTGTCCAAAAAATCATTCAGATATCCAAAATGAGTTCAAATGTAAATGTAAGGCTTGAATGCTAAAAATTTCAAAAAGTCCATAGGTTGAACATCAAAGTCTTCAACATCTTTTCCCTGAGCCCATGTTTTACCTTCACGACCCTGTCTCTGACAACTGCAACCAAGTAAAGCCTATCCTAATGTCCTGCGATTAAACAGATTCAATTTACAGCTCCTTCAAAAACCTTCAAAGGACTCCGGTAATGATATTCCATAATCTAATATGACAAATTACTTAGGGACAACAAGTAAACGTCAGTACACATCCGACTTTGTTACTATTCACTTTACATTTGTCAATCCCAATATTATTTCACCTTTATCTCTGGAAGACTGTTTTTGATATGAGTCAGTCCTTGCTCTATCATTTCCTCGCTGTACTTTATATCGCCAATTTGAGAATAGATAGAAATGCTTTGTATAACGAGAACTGACCAAATCCAAATAAATACTTTGCCCTTAACTGAACACCCATAGATTAATTTTTAACACTAAAACTATTTAAAGTCAAGCTATTTCAGGTCAAACAACTTCACAATTTTTTCAGCTAATTTTCAGACTTTAAATTAAAAAAAAAAAGTATTTTCAACAAATTATTAAACCAAAAATATGCAAGTATGCATAAATTTCACACATCTCCTTCCTCATTGCCTTAAAAAAAAATATGTAAAGCTCAGAAAATATTATCAAATTTATTAATGATAATTGCCTAAAAAAGAAGTAAATAGCACAATAACAAAAAACTTTTAATTAAGATAAACTTTGACAATGAATCTGATCGGTAGGTATAATAAAAATAATGTTTAACAAATTATTTCAAAATTATGTTACACGCTCACGCTCACGCAAACACAAAAAACAACAACAGCAGCAGCAATAAAGGAAAAATAAGCTAAACTATTCAAAGCAAATGGCACTCAATGAATTGGCGTACAATTCATTAACAAAAAATATTATTTGTTTAGATAAATTTTAGATTTTTTATTTGAAATCATTTTTTTGTGGACATTTTTGTTTTAAATACGAAGATGATGATCGGAGCGGCATGAGCAAAAAACTAAAAAATAAAGCACGAAACCGTCTAAGAAAAAGAACAAAAGTATTCAAGCCTAAAAAAAAATTAGAAAAAAGAACAGGAGCGGAATCGCTTATGATGTAAACAAAAGGCAGAAAGAAAAACGTTTTAAATTAACACAAAATATAAGAAAAAAATTTTAAATTTTTTAAAACTGAAGTTGCTAAACAAACGAAAACTGGCAATTCATTCAAATATTTTTAACAATTTTTTATTCAAGATATTGTTTAAAGTGTTACTTACTTTCCTGCCTACTTCTTTCTTGCATCGGCGTGATTTGAGTTGGCAGACAAGAGCCGCGCGCGCGCACACCTTTTGAGGTGAACATAAATATTTATAAGAAACAAAAAACAGATATATATTAATAATTTAAATATATTTTTTTCCTATTCAAAAAAGAGATTTCCTTGAAGTTTGATTATGTTTTTTTAACAACCACAAACCAAAGAAAAATAGAAGAAAAAACAAATCTTTCTGGTTGGTGTTGGTCTCTTTGAGTGCGTCTGAATAAATTGTAAAATTATGCAAATTAATTTATTATTAAATATAAATACAAAATGTGTTCTTGTAGTAAAATGAAATGATTTGATATGGAAAAATGTCGTTAAATAAAGCATTAATATCAACATCAAAGTGATTGACAAATTTAAATAAAATGTTTTGTGTTTTTGTAGAGAACTTGTTTTACTTATAATTATTTAATATTCTATTTACATACATACAAGTATATAGTACATAAATAATACATTGATATAAAATCTATTTATAGTCATTTGGTTAAACAAACAATACTTTAAAATCGTTTCAGACACACAAAATACGTATTTTGCTCACGTATTTTCCAACCCAGAAATACCACAGAAAGATTATTTTCATTTTAAAAAAATTAAAAAAAATAATTTATGTTTCGAAAACTGTTTCAAAATCATTAATCTTCGAATTCATATTCATAGCTCATACTATATATTTATGTAGGATGAAAAATTTATATACTCGCATATGAGTTTCTATTCTGACTCCTCATACAGAGATTAACTTATATCTAGTACGAGTATAATTCAGAGTGAAAGATAAAAGATTTTGACCTCAAAAATTTTACCCTAAAGTTACCCATTTCAAAAATCATGCCCCCACACTTATCGATTAAAAATTATGTGCTTAGGAAGATTTTTGCAAATGAAGTAACCTGCAAACATATCAAAATTGCTGATTCTTGGGGCATAGCATAATTCTTTTAAAAAGAGTCGATTGTAAGAAAAGGCAAAATCTCTCAGAATTCCCTCAATTGTCCCATCAACATCTTTAGTTTCCATTGAGTAGTTTCCGCGGCAGTAGAATGCCAACTCATTAGCCTAAGTGTGTTCTGGTGCACAAACACTTAACCTTAACCACTTATTCGTTTTCTTTAAAGCTCATTAGATTTCGAGGGAGCAGGTTTCCGGCTTCAGAAGGCTTCAGAATTATTCAGGCTAATGGGCCATTTTTCTTATTTTGATTAATCTAACTTTTTATGCACCGAATCTGCGCCTTGTTTTCAAATTCTAACGAATCCTTTGCCTGTCTTATCTTCCTTTCAGTTGTATTTCTTTACTTAGAACGAATCCTGCCTGTCTTATCTTTCTTTCAGTTGTATTTCTTTACTTGGCTTTTACTTCTCTCGATAGATCCCATTTAAGTACCATAGTTTGTTGTAGAGTTGACTTTCTATTTGGTTTTCTAAATACACAAGAGATACTTCAGAAATATGAGCTATGGTAAGTATGTGCATACCACATACCAGGCACCAGGTATACATATGGTATGTATTCCGATTGTATGCGAAAGTGTTGAAAATTAAACCGTCGAGAGAGCATTCACCCGGAAGTCTATACAGATGTACGAGGACCTATAGCATACATATGGTAGTTTTTACTTGATACTTGATACCCATTTACCAATCATATGTTGGCACTTCCTTGCTATTAATTTATTAATCTGCCATCATATATCTCTGCAAATGCTCTTCTCTAGCAATTTTGGGTGTCACTGTCGCTTTAATGCGTCACTCGTCACTCAAAGTTTTTCTAGTTTTTTGTGCTTTTTCCTCTCTTATTTTCGATTAAATTTCGTTTTTTCAGTTTGTAATTATAAAACGTATTTGTTTTTGTATATAATTTTTTTTGTTTTTTTTTTGTTTTTGAATAACAAATGTTCAATTTCAGTTAAAATTTATTTTTTTTCGCGTTGTGTTTTTCATTTTGGTTGTTTGAGTAATGTCAATGAACGCTTAAAATTTCGCATTAAGTCTAAGTGAAGAACAAAAATATAACCAAATCAAAAATACAACGAAAAGAAAAATACACCAATATTCAATACGAATTGAACAATTGTGGACAATTTTCGTTGTTGTTGCTTTTATAAATTTTATTTTTTTTTTAAGTTGTCTTATTTTTGCGGGTTTCTTTTGTGATGTTCCCTCAATCAGTTGTGTGCCATGCCATCTGAATGTGAATGAAAATTTTGTCATATCTTTTGTAAAAAAATAATAAATAATATGAGCGAAATACATTTTTGGAAAATGTCAGCATTTCTCGGTTAACTGAAAGTAAATATTTCTAATTAATAATACAAAGAAGTTCGTTAGAGAAAAATACTGCAGCGGGAAGCGAGCGTAACTTGGCAGTTGCGCTCTAAAATTAAACTGCTCAGGTAAAGTAAATTAACTTATGCGTACGGATGTGCTCTCTCCCTTTTTATAAATTCCACTTTTACAGTGATATTAGTTCTCTATTAAAAAAATAAATACTAAATAAATATAGTTATTCAAAATAATTGGTAATAATCATATCAAACAAACAAAATGAATTTGCTATTATTTGAAACAAAAATTTGTGTTGAGTAAATCTAAAAATGCATTCTCATTAAATTGAAGGCGAATCAAATACATACCATAAATTTAAATTGATGTGATTGAATGTGAGATTCAGCAGCAGTTGTGCAAAGTAAGCCAAAAACAAAAGAAAAATCGCTAAACAGAAATTCCCACACTAACATACGGCACTAAATCATGGTTCATAAATAATATTAAATAGACAATGTGTTATGATTTTAAAAACCATTGACCCTCATATCTTGAATTGTTAAATAAATATTTGGATACCGGTCATAAAAACAATGGGAGTTAGCAGCAGATCAGCAAAGTAAATAACTAAAAGTCGATTAGATCCTGAATTTAAAAAAAAAAAAGTGCACTAGCGCAACGTAAGCATCAGAGTTCGAAGAAAATGATTAGATGTTTACAGAAAGAACGCATCAGAGAAGAGATCTCAGCTTAAAGGGCGACAACTGTACAACTATTTCTGATGTCAAGACTTTGTTCAGAGAAAACAAGTGTCAAACGATTTAATAAAATCTCTTTTACTTTATTAGTATCTTATGTATATAAATAAACTTCCAATATGATTACAAAAATTTGCTTGCCAAAACTTTGACCCCATGGAAACGTACATATAGTATATGCATGAAGGAATATATAAATAATGGATATTTCTTCTACTTATGAGTTAATGCAAAAACAACAACAATTGAACGAACAAGATAATACCGTGGAATATATATCTGATAATTACCATCTATGTAACTAGCTATCACACACAAAGAAAATTACAGTTTCGGAATAATAAGTAAGTAAGGAAACCCATAAGTAAACCATAACTGCACTCGAATACTTGACTTCAAACCCGCAGAAACAAAACTGAAGAAAAATAAACACTAAAATAGTAAAGAAAAAGAAAAAAGACTTGTCAAAAATAAATAAAAGGAAAAAATAAACAAACGACCTTAAGTCGTAAAAAATAAAAAGTTAATGCTAGCAAACAAGAAAAAATCTGAAGAGAGAAAAAAAAAATATGACTAAGTATTATAAGTTTATAATCGTAAAGTAAAAAATTAATTGAAATGAGAAAAAAAAATAAAAGTTAGTATATGGATTACAGGCTATGTAAAGCTCAAAAAGTTAAAAAAAAAATTTTAAATAAGTATGCTAAAGCAAACAGAAATGCGAGTGTGTGAAATAACAACGGTCTAAAAAATTATTTATTAACATTTTTCAACGCGCAACAAACAAACAAACAAACGCACAAAGTAAAAACATTGAATACAGAAATTAAATAAAAAGCTAACACACACACGCACGCACACACGCACACACATCCTCATAACTTCCTAATTCACACTTCACTTACACATGCACACACAGCCCGCATTCATTTCTGCATGCACATGTTCATATTTTTATGGCAAAAAGTTTCAATTCTCATAATTTATGATTTTTTTGCATTTTTGCACTTTATTAAAAATAAGAAATAAAAATATAAATACGAAAAAGAATAAATATGTATTCATAAAGAAAAATGTGCACAGAGCAAAGAAATAAAATTGAAAACAAAAAAAAAAAACAATAATCAACATAATAAATCGCATAAAAAATTAAAAATATTGTAAAAAAAAAACAAAAAAATAGCAACAGCAGTAGCAGCAGCAGCAGCAACAACAATAAAAGAAGAAAGAAGCAACAATAAAATTAGAAACAGGCGAGCAACAACAACAACAATAACAAAAAACGCGCACATGGCTGAACGAATTTGTTGTTGTTGTCGTTATTGTTGTTTGTATTTTATTTTATTTGCATTTTTTATTATACAAAGACTTTATGTTTTTGTTGTTGCTGTTGTCCGTGTGTTTTTGCCCGAGCTGATATTGTATTAACCCTTTGAGGCATTTGAACTTAGGAAAAATAAAAATAAAATAAAGATGACAAACAATATAGGTACATATAATGAGTGAATGAATGACGATGATATTTTGTATTAAGTTAGGTCATGTCGCCATGTCGTGTCAAGCCAAGTAGAATTGAATTGAGTCGAGTCGAGTCGAGTCGAGTCGAGTTGAGTTGAACTGTGTACCGGCATTCAAATTTTCTGTTCAATGAAAAATTCCACTGAAACTTTACATTTCAATAAATTTTTTGTCGTGCCAAAGCTTCATTAGGCTCCATTGAGATCTCCGAGAGATTCATTCATACATATGAAGTGTAAAAAGTAAATCGTCTTGTGTTTAATATTGTCACTATGTCTTTCCTTCAAAGCTGTGTGCAACCCCTCACAAAGCTAACCTTTTTCTTCAATCAGTTCAAATGTATCATTTTGCAGAAAACGAAAACAACTAGATGTCTTTTGATAATCTCTAGTGTTAAAGTGGAGGGACGAGGTTGAAGACCTGTCACTAAAATTTGGTCCCCGTACAAACAAGCTGGCAATAGTAAAAACTTTAAAGTAAACAAACAGACCTAATGTCACACAAATTTTCCCGGTTCAAGAGCCTTAACCATAGTTGGGCAACCACTTGCACGCATACGTAACGATTTGAGAGAGTGAAGTGCTAAACGCACTTTACCCATCTCTGGTCTAACCCATTGTAGGGCAGTCTCTTGCATAATAATCGTTACATCTATACATATTCACAGATGAACGCAAATGTTTAAGAACCACTTCTAAGGCCTTCCCATGCAATTCAGAAACGTGTTATTATTAGGAGATGAGCAGCAACTTGTAACAAGTCTTTGTAGACTCGTGTTAATACGAATTTAATTTCTCCCTCTAATGTTTTAATTCGATTATCTAAGCTTTTCCAATATCAAACCAGCAACTCATCGATATCCGAGTCAATAAAGAGTTAAGTGCGTCAAGCAACGCTTAAATTGAAAGCATGCATGCCTTGCCCCTTTTCTCTGGCCTATAGTTGTTACTCACATCTGAATACATATGCACTCTCGCAATAAACACACAGTCTGACGATTGCCAACGGAGACTGAGACTAAGTCTAACTTGCAGTGTTGGTGCTGGTGCTGTTTTGAATTGAATTTCTGTGCACCCAAGCGTATTCAAATTCGATAGAATTTTTGCAACACATACGAAATTGCAAATAAACACAGACATACATATAGAAAACAAAACCCAACAAAACACAACAAAACAAACAAAGAAAAGTCCATACAAATCACATTGAATCAAATCAATAAATTTGTATAATGTTTCTTGATTGTTTCGGCGTATCTCATGTTTGTTGCTTAAGGTTCAGGCAGGGACAGGCAGAGGACACAATATCAAATGGCATTTGCTATACATACATATGTATGTACGTATGTATTCAGTGTGTCGAGTGACTTACCTGTTTCTCAACAAGAGGGCGCGTATAGATGAATTCCTTTTTGGGTGAGTACATTTCGGGCGGATAGCCTTTGAAGGAGTAACGCAATGCAATATCATTCTCGGCAGCTGCTGCCGGCACAATAAAGTTGAATGCCTCAAAATCAACGCCGACGTCGTCGTCGTCGTCGTCGTCGTTCCATGAATTACTGTTGTTCTTATTATGCTTTTGTGGCTTTTGTTGTTGTTGTTGTTGTTGTTGCTGCTGCTGCTGTTGCTGTTGATAATCGTAAGCGTGGCAGGTTGATGTATTCGATGCGCAAATTGTTGCTGTGCTAGATGCCGCCGCCAACGAGTTATGTGAAATGTTGTGTTGTGTGGCAGTGTTGTTGTTGTTCTTGCTAATGTTGTAGTAGTTGTAGTTGTTAGTGATGCATAAATTAGAGGGTGTGTTATAAAATATTAAACTTGGGTGCGCATGCGTCGCATTACTGCTGGCAGTGGATGTTGCTGCATCTGTTGCCGTCTGACAATCGCAATAGATATCATAATCATCGTAATAATAATCATTTTCATTATCATTGTCATCATTATCGCTATCGTTATCGCTGGCATCACTGTTGCTAACGGCAGCAACAGCGCCTATGGAATCTGTTAACAATTTTTGGCATTCTGCATTGTAAATATTTGCTGTAGCAGCGGCAGCAACAGTAGGAGTCGCCCCGCTGTTGTTGTGGATTTTGCTATTATTTATCGTATTAACAGTGGCTGGTGTTGGCGTGCTTGTGTGGTTGTTGGAGCAGGAGGCAACAGCTAACAATTGTTGTGCCTCGACAGCCATGCCTATCTTTTTTTTATTTTTTATATATGTATTTATGCACGAGTATGTATGTTTTACGAGAGCGTATTCTATGATCGTGTTTAAAATTAAAATTTTTTTTTTTTTTTTGACTTTGCTTTACAAAAATTTATAAATAAAAGACACTGCGTTTTTTTTTTCGTTTTGGTTTTTTCTTTTTTGTTTAATTAAAATTCAAAACCAGACAGCGGCAACAGCGGCAGTATTTATTATCATCGTATGTGTATGGTCGATCGTCGTTTGGACGCGGTCGTCGTTTATGTTGTTGTTGCAGCACCACCACCACGTTTTCGTCGTCGATGTCGTTGTTGCTGTTGTCTTCTTTTTCTGATACTTTTCGTTTGAGTATTGTTTTTTTTTGTTTTTTGTTTTTTTGCGAGTACCCAGCGTCAGTCTCAGCAGCAACAGCAAAAAATTCGCAAAAAGTTAAACATTAGATACAATTTGTATCATACAGATACGTATAATTTTTCTTTCTTGCCTTATTTTTGCACTTCACTTTGTTGTATTTATTTGCCGCGTAAACTAAAGATTCTTCTTCTTTCTTGTGCTCTTGTTGTTGCTTTGATTTGTTTGTTGTTGAAGTGGGTTAAGATTAAGGCGTTTAGATAAAGAACAGAAAAAAAACTAGCAAACTGAAAAATACATGAGATGATAATGCAAAGCAGAAATTTCTATTTGGTATCTCTAAGACATATCTCTATTTTTCCTGAAAATTTGCAGTTGAAATAATTATTCTGCATTTCTACACTAGAAAATTTGGAAGAAATATTTTGGATTCAGTGAGTTTCAGTGCGAAAATGTAATGTTTCTGTTATATATTAGCTTATTTTCCCATGAGACTCTTTTAATCGTTTTGGCTTAGTATTTAAGAAGAATTATTGAAAATCTTGTATCTCACCAATAAAATACTTTTCTGAATTTGTATTTTTCAGTTAAACTTGAAAATGTTGAATAAAAATACTAAATGATAATAATACTAATTACTAATTAAAAGGTAAACTGAAAAATTAATGGAAACTCTGAAATGTATCTTTGAAATACTTTTTCGAGATTTATACCTTTCAATTACTTGTTTAAATGAGTATTGTATCAATGAGATGTTTTAGTGAAATTTGTATCTTTTGCAACTTACAATTTTGGCTCGCAATTTACAATAAAATGTAAAATGCGATTATTTAATGTAAGGAACATGCTCAATCGAATACCTATTTTTTTTAAATTGTCCCCTGCAGTTTGTTTTTAATTAAGGCTTGCTATGCGGAAGAGAAATTTGAAAGAAATGAATTGAAATTATGAAAAATTTTAAGGAATTTATCTCGTAGAGACTGTTTTAATTTAAATGTAACTTTTCCGGAACTAAATACATACAATTTTCTAAGGAAAATCTAAATAACTCCAATTTGTTCAGGAAAATTCAATGTATCTATGAGATAATTTTAAGAGCTTTTATCTTTCAGATATAAATCTTTGATTTCGGGCTCGAAAGCATTAGGAAATGGTTAAAAGTTTACATTAGAGAAAAAGTACTTGCAACTAGTGCTACTCATTTCAAAATGGTATTGGCAATCTTCAAGAAAATCAAATCTGTTACATTAAAATTTTAATTATAGAAGCAAAATGCAGCAAAAACTTGAAGTATCTATGAGATACTATACGTATCTGCTATCAACACATAGAGCATGCTCATTTATTTCTAAAATTTTACTGTATTTGTCAGAAATTTCTGAAAGTACCAAAATATTCAAGAAATTCGTCAAGTTGTTGTTTTCTGCTACTAAAGAAATATTAAATTGTAATGTATTTGTGAGATATTTTTTTGAAACCGTGCAAGATTTCTATGGGCATCATAAATTTTTATAAAAATATACTTAAAATATAGAAAATGTTTATTGGAAATGAAGAAAGTTTTTTTTTTAGTATAAACTCAAATAATATCGTTCTGGAAATATGCACTTTTAACAAAATTTTCTACATCAACAGACACTCCAACTCAAGGTATTTAAACTTGAAGAAAAAATTCAATGTTTATTCGCGTTTTTGCTTTTTGTTTGTCTTGGTCGCGTATTTTATTTATTCATTATTATTATTATTATTATTATTTCTTTTACTTTTATAAAACTTAAATAACAAAAAAAAATAAACTGTAAGTTATTTTTTTTAAATCTTATTTTTTAACTTTTTTGAAATTTTGTGTGTTTATTTTGTGTAAGAAAAGCGCGAAGGTCTTACAACAACTCATGCCAAAGTTACACACGTTTGGCTTTAACCATAAATACACACACATACACAAACACAAACAAACTGAAGAAAACAGAAAACCACCGAAATCGTTACCGAACGATCGCACACAATTCTTTTTCTTTTTTATTCAGTTTTTTTTCTTTTCATTTCAAACGCAAAGTGTTCGTATTCATTACCAAAAAAAAAAATAAAAATTCAAACATCAAATCAAAATAAATTTTCAAATTTTTCGGAAAGCAACAGTGAAATATTTTTACAAAATCATTTTTCTCAAACAAATGAAAAAACAAAATGCTTGCAAAAGAATTGAAAATTATGAACAAAAAGTTTTGTTGTAGGTTTCTCCTACACAAAATTGAAATTGAAAAAATAATAAAAATCGCACTCGTTACCGCCACAGCAAACCGTCCAAAACCGACCGTCTGAAGTCTCTGAAGCGATTCGAGCAAAAAGCTAAATTTTTAAGACTCTTACTTGGAGATACAAAACTGTGACTGTGCTGTGCTCTGCTCTACGCTGTTATTCCTGCTGCTGTCTCCGCTATTCCATTATAATTTTATATGTATTTTATGTTTTACGCTCGTTCGTTTCTGTGTTGTTCACGCTCACTCACTAGCTAGCTAGCTTACAAAAATCGAAAGATCGGTAGAAAAAAGACATACTCGTACATACATAGTTAGACAATATTTAATATTGTGGGCAACACATCAGTGCTGCTGCTGCTGCTGTCGCTGTTGCTGACGATGATAGACGGACGCTTGAAGGGACTGTGCAACTAGTGGACGGGCAAACAGTCGTACGAGGTACTCTATAATATTCTGTATATTGCACACACAACTTAAAAAAGCTGACGTTGCTGCTGCTGTACTGTTGCTCTTTCTGCTATTGTATCTGTATCTATGAGTATCTGTCTGTCATTCTGTGTACACACACACACACACACACACACACACACACACACACACACACACACACACACACACACACAACACATACATATAGTGTAGAAGAGCGCGTGGAATTAGTGGAACTCAGTGTTTGGTACACTTGAAAAATTAAAAATAGATTTTAATATTTTTTGGTAAAACCAGTTTTTGTTAGAAGGTAATATTCATGAATAATGCAATGTATCCATTAATCGCTCCCGACATGACATTTCCTTTAGCCCCCATTTAAACCTTTCAAGGCTTGAACGTCAAGTTTTGTTATTCGATTTAATATGGTAATTCTTGGAAATTGTACATGTGCTGCGAATTAACGATTATTTTTGCATTTATCAAAAATTCGGAGCTCTTTCCGAGGATGCACTTTGGAAACGCTAACTTTGGGCTTTTCTGTATTTTCAATTTGTTTCCAAAAATTACTCAAAGAACAAATTATAACCTTTTTCTGTGAACCTATAAGGCAGATGAGATTTTCTTTCTGCGCAAGTATTTATATGATCTGTATTATAAAAAGGTAGCACTTACTGCCTGGGGAGTGCTCCATTGTATGTCAAGAAGTGCTTCTGAAACGCTTCCTTCCCAGTTGGGTGTTTTCAAATCTATTACGTATGTAAGTTCTGCTAGACCGAAACCTGAAACCTATATTTCCAGACCTAAGCATTTTGCAGAAAACATTTTTTCAAGTGTAGAAACGCGCGCGCAAAAACCAACAACAAAAATCGTACTACGAACACACAGAGAAAAGAGCACGTTTCAAGTAAAGTTTCAATAAATTTTTGTTCGGCATATTTTCATATATTGCTGTTACTTACTAGTTTTTCTTACTCGTGTGTAGCACAATTTGCATTTTGTAGCCGATGTTTATGTCAAGTTGAAATACAAAAAATTCTTGTCTTGCGGCCAAGTTTTAAACAGAAACGGGAAAAAATTATCTGCAGTTAACTGAAAGAGTAAACGGAATAAGGAAAAAAAAATAACAAGAGCTTAATTGAATATATTGAAGAAGCAAAGAGCATTGCAATTAAACACACAGAGGGAAAGAGGCAGAGAGAAAGAGGCAGAGAGATAGAGAGAGTGAAATGATAACGCTCTCACGCCTTTCATTAAAGACGCGCTTGAACATTTTTAATTGCATGAGAGCTCGCTCTCATTCGCTCTCTTTGACTCTGCTTTTTAATTTGGCCCAAAAAGCAGGGGGGTGTAAAAATCGCGCCATTCATGGTGGTTGTTTCTACTGCTACCAGGTATTGCCAATTTGCTTATAGCAATTTTTGTTAGCTCCCGCTGCTGTCGGTTGCTGCTAACTACTGTTGCCGGTTACTACATACTTCGGCTGCTAACTGCTGTCTACCACCGCTGCAAACTTCGACTGCTTTGTGCTGCCGGCTGCTGCTGATGCCTCTGCTGTTGTTGTCACTACCGCTTCCTGCCATTTTTGTGCTTCAGCAAGCACACAATCGCTGTTGTTGTAATTCCTGTCTTGGTTAATCTTAAATTCACACAAAACACACAAAATTTGACGTCATAGTTTCATTATCTTTACCTCATGTGCTTTTTTTGTGTTACTACTGTTGTTGTTGTTGTTGATTTATCAACAAACGGCAGTGATAAGGGTACAGAAAATGTTGATGTTGACTCGAAGTTGTTTGATCTTTCAACAGTTTTTTCCCCATCCATACGTATGTCTTCTATGTACATTGCGTGATTTAGTTTTGGTTTTTTGATAGGCTGTAATAATTTTCTAACTTATTTTTTGGTTCTTTGAATTACAGCCATGAAAATTTGCTATGAAAAGCTTTTCACTTCGCCGTCCGGATTTGGCATTAAACTGTAGGTCCCTTCCATTCATGTACAAATATAACACGCACAACATGAGTGGATGCAGCTGTTGTGCCATTAAAAGTAAAGTAAAGTAAGAATTACAGCTGCAGCAGCCGGAGAAGATGCGGCTTCAAGCAAAAAAGCCAAATAATTATGACTAAACTTAAACAATCTTGTAGCAATTTCGTTTTTTTTATTTATTTTAGCTGTCTATTTGAATATTTTGGGCGTGTCTATCACAAACAATAACAACAGCATCAGCTAAAAGGCAAAGCCATAGATCATCATACTTGCACTACACTACACTAGATATGGTGTATGTTTTCACCATGACTCTGAATGTATGCACGAACACGAAGAGAGTTTTGGTACTCTACCTTTGTATTCACATACATACCTATATACATATATACCATATACGTATGTACTCGTATATATACGTCAGTAGTATTTTAATAATATGTACGTACATAAATCACATCTTTTTAAATGTGTACTTTAATCTCGACGCTTTTAAATAAACCAATGTGCACTCCCATTAAATAATTATTATTTATGTATGTACTCGTAGGTATGTATGTGTATATCTAGTTTCAATTCCATTTTAAGTGCAACTTCAAACTATCTTGTCACAAATAAATAAAGCAGCGTCATGTACTGAAGAAATTTGTAATTTAGAAGGTTCCAAAATATACTACTCTCATCTCAGCAAAATTCTACATTTGGTACAGCAGGTACCAGGCTGTTACAAAATTACTTAGTGTAAAGATTTTAGAAAGTGTTTTTTACCTTAGCTTTTTTTCAGATTCTGGAGGCAGCAATGTTTCAAAGTAGAATCCATAATCTTTAGAATTTCCGTTCATTGCTTCAACTTGACAGGCAGATAACAACCTGATATTCAGATTCTCTTCAAGTAGTTTAAGTACACTAAAATGTGTGGCTCTTTGAACTGTGCTCTCAAAAACTAATTAATTCGTTAGACCATTCTAATGCTATAAACTCATAGTGGGCGACAGGCTACCGAATACATCTGTCAAAAAATATGAAATCACACGTTTTAATGAACCTGCAAAATTTGGCAACTACAAGAATTCACGACTGCATTACTTAATTTGAAGTTGTAGTTGAATAAATTATCTGGCCCATATAATCCAAAACAACCAAGATTAAATAAATGTTTCTTTTTATTTAGATTTAAAAAATATAATAATATATAATATTATGCCGTATATTTGCCGTACGTTAAGAGTGTGTGAGAGAGGGTGAAAGATATCAGCTGATAAATTTACTTGTATTCAATACGTTGACAACGTATTCAATGGGTTGCCTTTCTCCTTCATTTCTTTCATGTAGGTTGCATACTTCGCTCTCTTTAGGATCTATCTCTAATTTGACAGCGGCAAAACAGAGAAAGAGAGAAATGAGATCAGAAATATAAAACTGAAGAAGAAGAATGAAAGAAATTAAATGTAATTCTATTTGAGTAATGTCGCTTAATCCTGCAGTTGTTAATTAAATCTACTCTCTAGACCGACGCCAATTGAGAGCAACTGCAATTTCTATTACATAGGTGCAAGCCTGTAGTTCTTTATTATGTGTTTATACTCGTAGCGTTACTCTGCACAAAACAGAGCATTTATAAAGGAATTCTTAATAATTTTTCTTTCTCTCGAGTAATTACTGCTGTGAAGTTCCTATCATGCAAGCTGAAAGGTATCTACACTAATTCTATTATTTAGGTTGGAACGAGCTGAGATGGTATTTCAACTGCCCCTATTGAGAGGATTTGACCCTCCCTTAAAAACGAATCAACGACTGAAAGATTGTGATTGGACAAGTGAAATAATTGTGTAGTATAGTTTCTTTCTGTGCATTACTATGCAATGAGAATAAGCTTTTTAGAAATGTGACATAAAAGCAAAATTCTTTGAATATATACATATGCACATAGTAATTACAAAGTAAACAGGATTCTGGGATTCTGAGGAAAGAATTTAATTGTAATTGGCTAGAAAAGTAATAATATTAAATTTATCTATTAGTGTAATTATGCTGAAAAATTTGTTGAATCGTATACGAGTATATACCTCATTCTATACCTATACCTCATTTTAATGGCACAACAGCCCATTAAGGGCCAAGGCCGAGTTTTCCCACTTTTTAATTATTTACCTATTCCCCCTACATTTCAAAATCGTTTGCTAATAGGAAATCCATATAAAAATTTAAAATTTCATTAGTTTGGGAACCAATTTTCACAAAAATTTACAGTAAATTAAATCAGAAATTATAAGAATCTTCATAAACTTCCGCACAATTAAAAGCTTAATTTATAAACTTGGCACTCAAACAAGAATTTAACAAAAAAAAAAAAAAAAAAACAAACAAAGGAGAAGCAATTTTAATCAATTATGTACTTTCAGAAAATTGCAATTTTCCACATTTCACTCCAGAAACAAAGTACGTAACTGTAGCCACAAGGAATAACAGCTAAAGTCGACTTAGGAAAAATAAAAACTTATTGCATATTTTTCATTATATATGTATGTCAAAATTCTGAGAGTTCTTGAAAAATGTTTCCAATTTAGCAATTCTCATAGTTTTTATTAATAAAACTCGTATAATTTTTTAAGAACTTTCATTAATTTGGGATTTAAAATGAAAACTATGCAATAAGTATTTATTTTTCTTAATTCGACTTTAGCTGTTATTCCTTGTGGCCACAGATATACACAAAATATAAACATAAGTATGCAGATACAAAAATAAATATACAAATGGAAATGTAGAGAGAAACATCAAGCGCACAAAAAATAGACGCGTGCACCATAATACAACATCACCACAGATGTTACTAATCAACACACGCGCCGCAACCGCGCGAACGATGTACGAACTGGAGAAACAATCACCACCACCACCACCAATGCTACCAAGTCTTAGTACGTCCAGGCAGCACGCCAGCCAGGCAGCTACAATCTGCCAACTTTGAATACTAAATTCTTTGAATACGACGAGCGTGAGGCTGATGGCAACCCAAACATTGATGGATAGAAACTCTATTTTAAAATAATAATTATTTAAAATTAAAAAGTAAAAAAAAAAAATTATTTATTAAATTGAAATTAACATCTTCAAAAACATTTATAAATATTAAAATAACCAGTAAAACAAAAATATAATCTATGTATATGTACTATGTGGATACATAATAACATAAATATTATGAAACAGAAAAGGTGAAGAAAGGCAGCGTTCAGTAGTGGAACCACCACCCATCCATACGCCCCGAAGCCGCTTTCCTTATTGCAAATCGTAGCATAAACAAGCAAACAAACAAGCAAAATAAAATAATACTTATAACCGATTGCAAGTTTTTATTATTTGCACGCTTATAAATAGTTAGCTCACAGATACACATACAGATACACAGTATCTGTGAATCTGTATCTTTTAACCGTCAATTTAGAAAAGAAGAAAATAACGAAGAAAATGCAGCTACGCATACCGAAACCGTTGCGTAGCATTTGGCCTCCCAGGCTAAATGTGTGAGATCATTCATATGAATTGCACAAAGTAATAGTTTATAGCTATTAGAAGGAGATTCGTTGGCGAAGTCTTTAGCGTGCGCTCACACGCACACATACTCACCCATACTTATATTTATATCAATGATTGTATACTAGATATGCCTCGACTACAGCTGGACGAACTTTGGCTTCATTACGCCCAAATATACGCACGAGTATGTATGTATGTACGCGCGTATGTATTTTAACTTGTTCACCCAGTCGTGCACACAGCATGCGAGTACGCTAGCCATTCATTCCGTCCGTCTATGCGTCTATCAGTCCAGTTGTCTGCTGGCTCAGCTATGCGTCAGCTTGCAGCCGTTCCAAGCCCAGCAGAGATTTTGATTGGGTCTGAGCAGGAATATACTTATTGAATTGATTCTTGCAGATTAGATCCCTTTATTTCCTAACACCACGCTTCTCAAAACATTTTAATTTCAGGAACTGATACTCGTAGTAATCTCTGTATGTCTAACTCAAATCTATCAGTGCAAATCTTTACCAGTAAAAAGATTTTCAGTTGCAGAATATATCGAAAAAGTCGTTAGGGAAAATGAGATTCCAAGTCAAGATTTATCAACAATTTAAAAGAAAAACTTAAAATTTTTTGTAAGAGAAATCGAACGCGATTTTCATGCTTTCGAAAATCTACTGTTGCGATTCATATATAAAAACTCATACAAAATGAAACAGTAGGTACACTCAAAACATTCACTGAAAATCTGAGAAGCACACGGTTTGTTGATCGGTTATGCTGTCAGCAGTTGGCCGGTACATATAACCTCAGAGAAAATTTGTTCATTAAAGAATCAGTCAATTCCTTTATTCATAAGAAAACGACCAACAGCGTTGACTTTCGTCCCAGCGGAAGTTTATCCTGTAAGTGAAGTAAGCGGATGCTTTGGTCCCGAACACTTCTTACTTGAAAATTAAATTAACATGTGTGGAATTCCGGTCCATAATTTCCAAATCAATGCACAACACCACCCTCTAGATATATCAGAACACCTTGGCTCCCTCAATATAGAGATATATATCAGAATTGAATTGAAATCACATGTTCAGCGATTAATTAGAAATCTATGTCGCCAGTTAATTTACTGGGTTCATGTACGAATCGCACACTTGAGCGCTAATTACAAAAACTCTTGGAGCGTGTTCAATTTTTGCTTTTAATATTTTTTATGCTTTTCCTATTGTGTTTTTATTTCACTTTTTGGGATTTTGTTCAGAATAAAAACTTATTCATTGCGATTCTACTGGCACATGCCACGCCACGCACTCGTAACAATTTTCAATCTAAACATATTTCTTCTTGTCTGTCGTAAGTTTTGGAAAATCCAACAAGTTGAAATTTTGTAGGCATGTACTTTTTCTTCTTTCTAAATATTTAGTTGCTGTTGTTGTACAGATCATTCCAATAATACATACAAACATACAGACAATATTTCATTGAAATTAATTTGTGTTGAAAATTTTTTAGATAAAATTAAATTAAATTTACGTGAATTTTATAGATGCATTACATAAAGTTTAAGAATAATTAAGGCTGTTGCAAAAATAGAATGTTGGAATACTTTGGATTAGAAGTTATATATATACATATGCATATGTATGTACAATATGTAGTTATAAGCTAGGCGAACTGGGAACATATGTATCATGTGGGCACTGGACAGCTTCCAGATGCTGAAGCTATTTACATATACATGTGACATTATGGAACGCGATGTATGGCGTCGTTCTCAGACCTGCAGGTACAATGCTAGTAGGGTACGCAGTTGACATCGTGTTGGTGGCAGTAGAAAAGAGACTGGAAGATCTGCAGCTACTATGCAGTGACGCAATTTCCAGGGTGCGTTGCAAGAGCTGAGCGGCCATGGGTGCTTTAAGGGGTATTTGCACAAATTCCGGCATGAGGAACACCCCTACCGTTCAACAAGTTAATATGAAAACGAAAACGTAAGACACGTGGTTTATCATTGCTCACGCTATGAAAACAAAAGGGAGCAGGTGATGCAAGTTTATGGCAGGCTCCTAGCACGGTGCTGCATCGTCGTAATTGCACAGGCATTGCTAATTTTTTTTGTAAAGCATGGACATTTTTTAAACAATTTTAAAATAAAACAATGTAGGACATTATTTTAACCTTCGGTAAAATTTTAGCCACACACATGTACCAATGAAATTAAATTCCGTATATCCATCTCACAGCACAGACCATTCTGTGGAAATTTCAGAAGTTAGTTTTCCATTTATGAGGCAAGCTTTTCAACAAGATCTCTTCGAATGCTGTTATAATGTCATGACATTTTTTATGAGAAATGAAGGAATACGACACTAAATAAGGCACCTTAGCAATAATCCAAACCCGTAGCGTAGTTGGTAGTATGTTGGCCTGCTACGCACAGGATCCGGGATTCAAATCTCGGCACAGGCAAAATCAAAAAGTAGAAAAAACAATCTACAAGATTAAAAATTGTATAAGAAAAGCTTTTCACTTCGCCGTTCCATTCATGTAAAAATATAGCACAACATGAGCAGATGCGAAAAGCTCGGCCTAGGCCCTCCATGGGCTGTTGTGGCATTAAAAGAAAGAAAGAAAAAACAATGCCACAACAAAGTCAACCTCTTCAATGGAAAAAATAAAATGCTTAGGGGAAGGGCAGATTTGTATCCCTCTTCCCCTGGCTCACACCACTGCCCCAAACATGTAATTGCCATAAACTAAACAACGAAAAATATTTATCTTAATTTTAAAAAAATTTTACGTATGCATAAGCATGACAATTTTTTTTTGCTAGATACTGCACTGCACCAACACCGGATGACCTTACAACTCAGATGTGCGAATCTGTTGAAAAATGGAAGGTGACACGCGCAGTGGTTACGCGAATTACGATGGAACTAAGTGTCACTGGAAGAGTAAGAAAGAGAAGAGGGCAGCAGGAACAGACAGACAGAAATTGGCTTGACTGATTTGATTCCCTTTTTTATTTACTTTTTAAAGGAATGCCGCGGCGGCCAACGTACGATAACAACCCAACAAGGGAGATGCATACTTCAAACTTATCAACAATATGAAAACTTTTTTCGTCACAATATGAAAAAAAAATGCATACATACGAGTACATAATAAAATAATAGCTTATAATTACACAAATAAACAAAGCGAAGAGACAAAACAACAACTTATCTTCATGCTCATAAATAAACAAAATGTCAAAAGTTGTTTGGCAGTTGTCAACGCAACAACAACAAATAAAACAATTGATAAAAAAAATGCATTATTCCAGCAAATTATTAAAACATTAATAACGATTTGTTGTTGTATGAATATGTGTTTCTATTTAAATGGAGAAGGAAAAATGCCAACAACAGCAAAAACAAAATTGCATACGTTTTTAATGATGCATTTGAACAAATTCAATGTGCATAAAGGGTGATTTTTCTACTATTTGGTTTTTGACGTTTATGTTTCTGAAAGTTGACGCGTGATTCTTGATATGTGTCAAAGTAAAAAATGCTCAGTTTGGTTTTTCCATTTCATCATGGTTTGCCATGGTCAGCGATTTCAAGGAGAAAGGTACCGTTCGATGATAACAGACTTTTTTTTTGCCGAGAATGCAAGAATTGGATTCGACCGAAATGTGATTCCAACAGGACGGTACCACATGCCACAAGCCACACTGCACGCGAAACCATGCATCAATCGAGAAGCAAATTTGGTGAGCAGTTAATCTCACGTATTGGTGCAGTCAATTGGCCACCAAGATCATATGATTTGAACCTGTTAGATTAATTTTTGAGGGGCTATGTTAAGTCTCTTGTCTATAGGGACAAGCGCAACACGATTGCTCTTTTGGAAGCCAACATTGAACGCGTCATTGGTGAGATTCCGGCCGAAATGTGTGAAAAAGTGTGCCAAAATTGAACCTTCAGAATGGACCACTTGAAGCGTAGGCGCGGGCAATATTTAAGTGAAATTATCTTTAGAACGGGAGGAATATGGGAGGAATTGATTTATCGATTCATATAAAAATTTCATTCACTTTTGTAAAATTTCTGTGCTTTTTTAAATTTTCAAAAACTAAGCTCTTCCAAAATCACTAAAAAACTATGTTTGAATTCTTACATAGAAATGTAAATAAGTATTATATTTAAAATTACTAAGTTTCGCTGTTTTAATGCAGAACAAATTAAGAGCAGATGCTCGGATTTAAGAAACTTGGTGCTTCGTGATATCATACTTCAACAATAGTAATTATCCGCGAGATAATTATGGTGGGAATGATCGTCGAACCGAGCGTACAATTCAACGAATTATTGCAAAATTCGAGCTAAGTGGTTCAATTGATCAAGCTGATCGAGCAGTGCTAAACACGTGGCCTACTTCGAATCTTACTGTTGTTTCTGAAGACCCAAACCTCTCAATTCCTCAACATTTCCAATACGTCAACGTGGCGTGTTTTGTTAAAAGATATAATGAAAAATCAGTCATTAAACGAAAAGTTACTCGTTAGTTAGCAAAAACATCAGAAAACATATTTTCATAAAATACATTTCAGCTCACTATTTCTATAGATGTACATAATCAAGATAAAGACATAAATGGGCAATTTGAGCCAGGGAAACGTGCTGCCACCCACAAACTTATGACTACAGATCTACATAGTTGCAGAGCTGCATTAAACCTGGTAGTAGTGGAGTAGTTCCAGCCGATGAGTATGTTCTTGCTATCACTTTCCTGATAAAATGGTACTCATGACGGAAATTAAAAGGATGTAAATTAGTTCCACCGGTTTCTTAACGTAGAGTTTCATGCTGTGCGTTTTTCTCTGGTATGTATGTTTGTATAAAAGTTAGATAGCGATATGCATGTAGACAAATTACATGGAAACAGCATACTTAGAGTATAATGAAGTTTGTTTGTATTTTATAATAAGTATTTAAATGCTTTTCAGATATCTTTATCAGCATCACGGATTAATACATATTGACCTTAACAATGAAAACTGAGCTCTTTCTAAAAGTTTCTTCTGATGTAGGCACAATTGATTGAGATTACTTCATATGGATTTTCAAAAACATGATACATTCATGTCTATATTGTAGTGATGAAATCGAACTGAAGAAAAATCACACACTTGTGTGCATGAGCTGCAGAGCCAAAGAGGCCGCACAGATACAGCAAGCTGCTACTTATTCAATGAGTTCGCTCTATACACAATTTATGAATTGTGAATATCAGATTCAACAAATGAAATTCGAAATTTCAATATTTAAGTATGTTTCATATTAAGCGTCTTACCAAACCGTTATTTCCAGAAACGTAATTGAATATATTGTAAGTACATAGTAAGCATACGAGCATTATGTACATATATGTACATATGTATATGTATGTATGTATATAATAATTTGTTGTAGCTTTAATTCTTTCATTTTATGCATGGAAATTCCTTAAGCTATGAGCAATGAGAAATGAGAAATGAAAAATATACATATGTACTCGTACATACATATGTACATACTTCTTACATACGGACATGAAGAGAATTGAAAAAAACTACAAAAACAAAAGGGGAAAATGCTTGCAAATATTGAAATTATGTCAACGCTTGCAACTTCTATTAAGCAGCAACAGCAACAAAAGCAGTGGCAGCAACACAAATTAAATTTCATTACCAAATCAAAACCAAACGACATCAGAAAAGCCACAAGCATAAGCCATGTGAATATTGACAGCGCACAGTGTGTTCAGGAGCCCTATAAGATTATTATAAAGATAAAAAATTTTGAATGCTTAGACCTTGGGGAATGTTTGGGCTACCAAGGTGAAATCCTTATAAATAATTGATTTTAGATTTGAGGAGGCAACTTCTAATATTTGTCATTTTCAACTATTACCAATCACCCAAAAAGCTTATCAATCCTCGAATAACCCCTTCTGCGTATAGTGAATATGTATGGTACATACACGAAAACAGCTACATAAAGAGGGCAATGTTACGAAGCAAAGTGAAGAATGAACGAAAATCATTCGTTAAATTAAAAAATCAGCAAATTAATGAATAACTTCATTAAATCAATGAAACCATCATTGAGTTAATGAATTTGTAGATTAAGTTTTAGTAACGCTCATGAAAACGTTCATTGATATTATTCATTAATATTGTATGTACCATGCCAAACTTAAGCAAATGATTCTGACAAATTTTAATAAATTCGTTCGTTAATCGTTAATGAACACATTCATTCATTGACTTTGCAGCATGTGGTGAATTTCTATCAGAATAAACGTAAACTAAATCGGCAACACCGGGCACAGAACTGTTTTCTGTAGGTCCTGCTTCTGTATTGTCGATTGCTCTCTTCGTATAAGACCCACTCCAGCCAGGTCTAGAATTGTGAAATTCTGAAGTTATGCATCCAGACAGTCAATAGTTTCGGCATATCTCTATTTCATGCTCGAAAAACTCTTTAAATTTATCTTAAGTATTAAGCATTTGTGGAAACTGTGCAGCTGTAGAAGTAATGTGACAGGCGCGCATGGAACTGGAATGGCGTGACAAATTTTCCAAAATATTCACATACATTCAAACCTACATACATACATACATACATGCATACATATGTATGATTATGCATATCTATGTATGCATATGTTAATGTACATACATAAGTACCATATATTTGTAAATGAATAAAAGAAGTGCTATCATATTAAAAAATTCTTGTAGACTTAAGCTTTCTACTGGCTGCTGCTGTTCTCACTGTGCTGCTCCAGTAGTTCAATTTCAATGGTTTAAGTCTTTTCATTCAGAGTGTAAGTGGATTCTATTTCCGGACACTAAGCCGCGCTAAGATTAAGAAAAATACTTGCAGAAATTTATTTAAAGAGGGCAGAAATTTTTTATTGTTCCGCATGTCAGTTGCGAACAGCCATTTCAACTATTTCGCTAAATATCCAAAATATTACCAGCTATTATTATGGAGACACGACTATTTATGTAATTTATTCATAGACTTATGACTTAACTTAAGTTTGAGTATCAATTCATTTGGTTTTATTAAATTAATGGCACATCTGTTAGTCTAATTTAAATACTAAATACATAAATAAAAATTTTATGAATATTTTTGTTATTAGTTTTCTAATTTATTGAAATTCCAATGTGGTTAGCCCAACCATTTATTTGATAGTTTAAACATGCTCAAACACTCTTTTTGGAAAAATATTAATTGTCATGTCTTATGGAATCGGTTACTCACCGGTCAGCGATGGCTCATGTGATATCTGAAGTTTATAATTGTTTGTAAAATATCAACTTCATTGTTTCAGCTTATTTCCCGAAGGCACTTGTTTGTCCAATGTCGCCTTTTTTAAACCATGCCTTAGTATATTCATATTCATTTCCTATGCACCCATTTATCTACAGTTTATACATTTCGATGTCAATCGTTTCAGGTATACTCGTTTAATTTACTATTCAGTGAGTTACGCTCAATGTTCTTATTTGTAAAATGAGTAGAAAAAGATTCAAAAAGGCAATTAATCTTTATTTCCTGAAAAATAAAGTATCAACAGGACAATAATACTTTAAACTTTTTTTTAATAACTTCACATATTAGTGAAGATAATTTAAGGAGCTCACAGTTCTTTAAATTATCATAACGTTTTACGTGATGATATCACTACCAATCAAATTAATCACTAATTTAACGAAATATGTGCACAACAAATAAATTGGTTTCCAAAGAATTTGCAATAAAATCTAAATCGCATCTGTCGCACACGATTCTTAGAATTAATCTGTGATCTGCAATCAGCTCCAAAGAATATTCTAATGTGTTAAAAGTAATCATGTGATAATCGAGTTTTTAGCAGTAGAAGCAGTGATATATCTGTGACTCGCAATTAAATTAATTAATGATCAAACATTTGGGGGAGAAAAATGTTGCCAACAAGTTTTTCTCGATACTCGTAGAGGGCTCACATTTATTCAGTTCTGCAATAAGGCCATGAACTTATTCCCATAAATAAGAGTCTATACATCTTCTAAGTATTCATCATTTCATTTGTCAGTTCTTTATTCTTTTTCCATTTGATTGCACATCTATCTGTCAATGCGATCACTTAACCATATGTACACATATCAATTTGTCTGATCGGCACTTTATATGTATGTACATTTGCTATTGATTTTCTAAGAGTTCTTCTCTTCAGTTCCACGCTTTTTATCGAAATGTGTGTCTGTTTATTTATCCAATTGTGTATTCTTTATACCCTGAACTAAAAGAGTAATTTCAAATTCACTATGCTAGAAAGATGGGGTCAATAAATATAGCATGGCGATGTCAGTAATGGAGGAACCAGTTTTTGGCTTATCATTGCCTCGTACGGCCACGAAACCAGTGGTAGAATAAATAAATTTTGAATGAATTCTTATATGTACTTTTTTCACTAGGATAGGGTATAATTAAGGCGATCTACTATGCTTAAAAACCGTTGCTATATTTGATTCTTTGTTTATATCTAAACATATACATTCCATGACTACATAGTGATCCTTTAAAAATACAAACATACATATACATATGTATACACACAATACATCACTCTATTTGTCCATTTAGTTGTCCAGTCAATTCATTCTTCAGTTTGCTATTTGCCCCACATACGTTGCCAGTCGCTTTTGCTGCATGCTCGCATTGCAAACTTTCAATCGTTTTCGCTTGCCTATCTATCTACATACAATGTACGAGTATGTATGTATGTGTGTGTATCACTGTTTTATTGAATTCCATTCTGAATCGCGTTGGTGGTGATGATGCTAGTACTAAAACTGGATATTATCATGATGATGATGGTGATGATGACGTTGATGATGAAGATAATGTGATTATGGTGGGTAGGTGATGGTGGTTGATGGTGATGGTGATGGTAGCTTACTTTACTTTTAATGGCTTTACTTTTAAGGGCCTAGGCCGATTTCTTGCATCCACTCATGTTGTGCATGTTATATTTGTACATGAATGGAAGGGACCTACAGTTTAATGCCGAATCCAAACGGCGAATTGAAAAGCTTTTCATAGCAATTTTTACTCTTGTAGGTTTGCCATTGCCTGCTAAGAGGTGGTGACGGGTAGAAAAATTATTTTTTCTACTTTTTGATTTTGCCTGTGCCGAGATTCGAACCCCGGACACTCTGCGTAGCAGTCCAACGCACTAACACTACACAACAGCGACCACATGGTCGATGGTAGCACATCGGTTCAATGTTACTTTCAGAAGCATGGCTCTCGCTTGCGTTCAATAATTATGCCGAGTGGCGCGTGCTGCTGCCAATGTTGCTCATTACTATTACTTTCTTCTATCTACAATGTAGATTTACTCTATTTATTTCAATGTCTACTGGTTCAGCTGAGTTTTAATTTTATATATATACATGAGTACATACATTTATATTTTTCCGTTCGTTTATTAAATGTGACATGTGTGCGCTATATCTCTCAAATGGTGTTTCTTTCTTAGTTTCGATATTTCTGGTTTAATTTTTTTGGACATAAAACATTTTGTTGTTTTATATTTAAAGTGTGTGTGTTAGATAAAAGTATTTATATTTTTGTGGTGCGAGTATAATTAATATGATTGACAGCGATTGTTATTATTGAAGAATTAAGATTGAAATATCGGGGGAGAATGAAAAAGATCTTCATTTCAATATATTCTGTATTATTCTGTACTTTTTCATAGGAATGTTTTATATTAATTTTATATGTACATATACATATTTTATGACAACAAACTCTATAAAAAAGCATCGTAATTGTCTAAAAGATCGAATCTTTATAACATTTCTATTAGTGATTTGATATAAGTATATATAAAAACCACCAAAGTCCACCACAATACAGTTTTCCGAAATTCGGGTTCATGCTTTTCTTTGAACTCGTCCAGTTTGTATTGCCGCAAAAGTTTGGAAAATTTACGCGAATGGACTTAGGTCGTTTTGATATGAATCAACTCGAGAACTATAAAAATTTGGCTTTCGGGATTATTTCTGTCGTGCTTTCACACAGACGTTACAGATCGTTCACAGCAAAGTTCATAGAAACACAAATTCTTAGTTTAGTTTTTAACTAGTTCCACTTGTAATTGTGATCCTTTACCTATTACATGTATGCATGAAAAATAAACAAAATTTCTTTTTATACGTTTCAATGAGTTTTTTATTTTGTTGTTGAGATTATTTAGATATGATATGTTTTTTTTTGCAATTAAATTTTTGCTGTTGGACGAGAAAGAAGAAAGGAACGTAAAACGCAAGCAAGTTGGTTGCGCTAGCGAAAGAATTGCCAACTGCTTTGCTTTTAGAAACTTCCTGTATTAGACTCTTGTACATGCAAGAAGCGTTTATTTTTTTCTGCAGCTATTCATTAATAAATAAAAAAAAAAAACGATCATAAAAATGGGGCAGTAACATTTGGCGTTGCTACATTAAAAGATTATATTAAGTGATTTATTTATGATTAACGAGATCTGGCAAAAAAAAATCGAAACAAAAATGCTTGACAATTTTAGATGTTAGTTAAATTATAGTTTTAAGTGATCTGATCTATAATTAATACTAATATTATACCAAAAGAAAACTTCACATGCTCGTACCACATATGAATACCATAAAAAGACTATGTGTAGCTATTAAAAATGGAATAGCAAACAAACAAAACAATAATATGTATATACATATATGAAAACATGCCACCCCAAATCAAATAAGAACTTAAAAATCATACAAAACAAAATGATCGTCAACGGTTTTGGAAATCATAAGATAACCCACCTCCCGCCTATAAACACACACACAGTAAATTGCAGCAATAATTCACTTCACGTTTGTGACTAATTTATGTTTTCAATATGTTAATTACAAAAATTGCTCAATACTGCTTATGGGCAGAGCAACAAAATCCAACTTTGGCAACAAAAACTCATTAAAATACCAAAACTAAAATTTTTAAGAATATTTAGCTATAGTATAATCTATAGTAAAAATAAAATACAGCATAAGTAAGAAAGGTTGGCGGAAAACAAAAAATTATTGCATCAAAATATATTATATTTAGTATATAAAACAGATTAATCACAAATTTCCGCTTTAAGAGCAGCAAAAGGGATTAAGTACGAGAATTTCAAGAAATCATAAAAATTCAAGTGAAAAATCTTTTATACAAGATACAAGCGAAAAACTAAACTAAAGATGAAAAAATAATTATAGTAAGTATATTGAAATAACACTGAGTAAACTGCGCCTTCAAGATACCGCGATATACTCGTCGTCATAGTCTCACCCATTAGACACACATTAGAAGCGACAGTGGCAGGCAGTCAGGCAAAAAGCAGCCGCCGACCAGCAGCTAATGATTTCGCTTATACTCGTACGCTTATACGCGCTGCTTGCATTAAAGCTGTATGTATGTTTGTACAGAGTGTGTACTTAAATGCTCTTATTTCTCTATATCGTATAGACATCAACACACAAGAATTCGAAATTTAAAGAAAATATTTTAACGCCAACAAACGCTTGCGCGCAATGAGCGTGTGTCGCAAGAGCAACAGCCAAGAGATTTAGTAATAGGTGGCGACATTGACGAATTGCTGCAAGTCTTTTCTGCATACATACATACGTTTTGAGTATTGTTGGAAAAATTAAAATGTTTTAACATGCAACCTAAAGATACACACTTTATAATTCGTTTTGGCATTAGCGTGCTATGTACATAACTATTTCATGTGTGTATATACTCAAAAGCATGGAGAAACACAATTGCAAACTAATGATTCTATGTTCTGTAAGAAGAATAGGGAAGAAAAAATTAATATTTGAATAGACTTTGGATTTACATGTTGACCTGTACAGTACAGTACAACAACACCTGATCATAGCCGCTTGCTACTTAAAAGAGGAAAGATCATGACGTCAGTTATCAAATATCGTAGTATGTATTTCAAAGGTAATGCTCATAATGACTGATAAATTTATCGGGAAGTGGGTGTTTCTTCCTCTCCATTTTGGATCAGCTAAGCAACAGTGACGGTTTGAGCACACTTATCTAGAATTCACCGAGGACCAGCGAAAACTGCGTTTATTTAATTGATATTCTAGGAGTGTGGACTGTCATAAATAAAAACATTTTTTTCTAAAGTTAAAAATTGAGAAATAATTTGTACAAAATTAATGTTATTTGAGTTATGACAGTCTAGCAGCAAATGAGCTGTCTTGTCTACTAGGTACTATATGTTTTTGCAGCTTGCTTTGTCTTGCGCACATTTGCGTAGGTGGGTATATTCTTTATTTGTGCTGTTGCCGTTTTGATTGTGCACACATACAACATACATGTTACCCTAGGTATCAAGTGCTCGCGGAAGACATTCACATCAATCTTAGCATATGCTTAGCATCATGTGCCTTAGACTTTTCTGGCCAAAGTGCTTATAACTAGTGTTGTAACAATTTAAGCAGTTGCAAGTAGACGAACGTATATACTCGTACATATATCTGTACATGCCCACATTCACTAATCCATATATATACACACATACATATATCATAGAGCTGTAATCCGAATGCTGTACGTATGTATCATACTTATGTATTACAAGTGGGCATGCATAGTTACGAGTATGAACACAGAGTTCAAAAAAGCCAGTCTGTGCTGAAGTTGTGAGGTTAATGGCACCTTTGTAAATAGAAAAACAGACATTGCAAATAAATGTGTCTACATAAAAATTAGGTAATAAGTATTTATGTACGTATGTATGTATACATATGTATGTATGTAAATGATGTAAATTAATTTAAAATAATTTCAAACCGTTTTTGTTTCTCTTTCTCTCATGCACAATAGATCACTTATGCATACACGCATACAAACATACGCGCACTTAAATACATTCAAATACTATCATATGAGTGAGTATCTTATCTTATGTATAAAGCGTTTAAACTTGCGCTGTACGAGTATCTTGCAGATACACAAGATGAATGCTGCTGATATTCTGATAGCAACGAGCACGTGTAGATAAAATCACATACATAGTACATACCATATAATCGTACATGTAGCCGTAGACGTAACTGTAAAGCTTTTCGTTTTGTTTTTGTACTTAATTCCAAAATAAACTTTTACTACTATATAGGCAAAAGCATAAATTTTAAAATGCCGGCAATGCCGAGAACGAGCAAGAGACAGAGCAAGATTATGAGCAGTAGATAACGACTAAATGAAAAGCTTTCAATTGAAAGAACTTTTTCCTGTTAAAAATGTTTAATAGGGTGACCATCTAAAATAAAAACGGAATGAAAATTCGAAAGGAAGGATGGAGGGGAAAAAGGACGGAGAAAAAGAAAGATGAGGGATGTTAATTATATGGTATAATTAAACAGAATAGATTGTAAGGGAAAAAAGAAAAAGAGAGAAAAAAGGACGGCGAGAAAAGGTAGAAAACGAGTGAGGAAGAAGAAAGAAAATGGAGTAGTGTAGTGAGTTCGAAAAGTAAGTGAAAGTTTTCTCCATGCAGTTTTTGGCCCTCCTCGATTTCCACGCACAGGGAGTACCAAATTTGGGCGATTCTCGTGAAGCTTTCAACAGTTCGTCGAGTAGTGAAACCTATTGATTTATTTAAACTATTAATAAACACATTATCAACACAAAAAGTTATTATAAATTCCTAAAAAGTCAACTTAATTTTTTTAATTTTTTGATGGAATTAAATTTAATTAAATGTTCTATTAAATCAGTGTTTTTAGCTAATCTATGCAACTATCGAACTCATCTATAATAAAACCAGAGCTTTAAATTTTAAAATACCAGTTCATGTACCACCAGCGGTATTTGTACTGGCAATGGTACTCAATATTTTCGTACTGCTACTCAGTATTTCAAATTTCAAGTATTTTGTAGTATTTCCAATATTTTCGAGTATTCTGACGTGTTTTGAGTATGAAATTTTGAATAACTTACAATATATGAAGCAATGCAGTTGCAATTGTGCAAGATCTTTATATAGCTGGCTAGTTTAAGTGCTGCATTTTCAGAATAATCAACGGTAGTGATAATGTGGTCGCTGTGGCTTAGTGGTAATGCGTTGGACTGCTACGCAGAGTGTCCGGGGTTTAAATCTCGGCACAGGCAAAATCAAAAAAGAAAAGTTGAAAAAATAATTTTTCTACACGGCACCACCTCTTGGCAGGCAATGGCAAACTTACAAGAGTAGTAATTGCTATGAAAAGCTTTTCACTTCGCCGTTCGGATTCGGAATTAAACTGTAGGTCCATTCCATTCATGTACAAATACAACACGCACAACATGAGTGGATGCGAAAACCGAAAAGCTCAGCCTAGGCCCTGCATGGGCTGTTGTGCCATTGAAAGTAAGTGAAGTAAGTGGTAATGTTACAATATGTAAATAGTATTTACCAAACATATTACATAATAGTCACGAGTTCATAGTAAGAGAATTTAATCCCAAGTGACCCTTTCAAGTGGTCACTGTGGCGTAGTTGGCAGTGCATAGGACTGCTATGCAGAGTGTACGGAGTTCAAATATCGGCACAGAAAAAAAAAAATAAATAAATAAAAAAAAATATTTCCTAACACCAAATAAGTAAACTTCAAAAATCAAGTGGAAATCCTTGAAAATACTTGAACTTGAAATACTGGAGACCGTACTTGAAAAATACTGCTACTTGTGTTTTATTTAGTAGCAGTACCAAAATACTGTGTACCAGTTCCAATACAGTATAGGACTGCTACTGGTACTTGTACTCTTACTTGAAAATACTCAAGTACTTGAATTTTAATTTCGTATTAATTTAATTTTTATACATACATACAAGTACATACATGTTACATTTCAAATTAAATAAAAACCAGATTTACTTTAAGTTTAAAATAGATTTGCTTTATTTCTCCTCACAATCCTATGAAAGTTTTGTCCGTTAAATTGTTAAAATAATAAAAAGGAGTCTTGTATCAGTGTCTTGTGTTCTCTTTTGATACTACCACACTTACTTGCTTCAACTAACAATTTACATATCTACATAAATATCTCCTTTTTTCTATAGTTACTAGTATAGCTACTACGTACATACATATGCATGTACGAGTATAGTATATTATATATTCTTACTTTGACCACAAAAATGATGTGATTCACATGTTAAACAAAGGTCATAATTGCATCTATGTCTGCTGCTGTCCACTTGTTGCGTAATTTTCGTAATGTGTGTATGTGTATGTTTGTTTCGCAGCATTATCTCTCCTTCTCAAGCACCTCTCCCCCCTCTCACTCGTTCACAACTTATTATTCTATCCATGTAAATACTTAGAAAATGTTCTTAGTTCTTGTCGCCCAATGTCGGAAATTCTTTTTTAAATGGAGAAACACAAATTTTATGCTTCAAAGAACTTTTGAATTTACCCATCACATCATCCACATCTTTGTACTTTTGGAATATTAAACGTATTGATAACGTGTAGTCGAAGTGTATATAAGCTTCTGCTTTGCTATATTAACTCTTTCGTCTTGTATCATTGAACCGTTTCGGAAGTGTAAAGTAATAGAGAACTTACTTTATCAGACAAAGGCCAGTAATACTCATTTCTATGAGTTTCACAAATTAAAAGCGTTTAATTTATTTATAAGAGAAAAATGCATTATAAAGTGCATTTTCATGTGTTATTGTTGTGTAAGTGTGTGTGGCAATTTTGGGGCGATGAAATCAAATGAAACTTAAATCCCATGAGAGAGAGATTGGATTAATTCCTAAAAAAAAAGATTAAGTCTTGAACACAGATGTTCACGTAGCCCCATAAAGCTTGATTATGCATTAGTAGCGTGACGTAGATAATTTATTTACGCTACACTAAAGGCATAATCAATCCGGGGTGTAAGGACCCTAACTAAATACAAAGCATAATTGTAATTTGTTTCTCAATTTCTAGGTGTATTCTTTATGCTTGTATTTACTCCAACCGATGCCATACCATGCGATTCCTGTGGTAATGAATGTGCCAGCGCTTGCGGAACAAAACATTTTCGGTAATAGTGCACAACATATTTTGCATATAGTATATCTTAAAAAATTAATATAATTATAAATTTATTAAATAGAACCTGTTGTTTCAACTATTTACGCAAGCGCAAACGCAACAAAAACATCAGTAATGATCCAAATTCAATAAAATTCATTAGCAACCAACGTTTAATTGATATAATATTGATGCGGGGTCATGCTATGATCACCTTAAATGAATTAATAACTCGCGAACAGGAGGAACAACGTCAGCAATATTGGAAAAGAGTTACTGCCACGCATGGAAATGGCACAATTGTCGGTCCGGGTCTTCAGACATATTACGGTTAAATGGTAGTAGTATGTACAACGGGCTTTAAAATGATGTTGACAGCGATCTCGAAATGGACTTCTCTATGTTCTTTCAAAAACAATTATATATAAGTTTATGTTTGAAATGTTAATTTGTATTCGAAAAAGAAATACACAGGCAATCGCTTAAATAAAAAGCATAAGTTCAATGAGAAATCACACGATATTGACTTATAGTGGTTTTTAGATGTAGTTTAGAGAAATTTGTATAAATACATAGATGAAGATAATCCGAAGACAGAAACTTAGCTCGTAGCATCGTAATCTTAGAGTCTCGTATTTGTAATTAAGTTATCGTAAATAAGCATCGAGGAATTATACATTTTGATTTTGTATCAATTGCTTTATTTTTTTTTAGATTTTTCATTGCAGTTCTTTCTAATAGTTAAATTACTAACAATATTGAGATATATCCATATTATCAGCTTCCCATTATAGTTAGTATTAAGTAATTATTCACAAATTCATATATATAAACCCTTGTACTTATAAATTTACAATAATCGTAATCGTTATCGTTTTATCAACTTCCAATATCCTCGTAGAAATATCATCGTCATCAATTTATTTGAATAGATTGCATTGCACCATTTACACATTAGCTTTAAAATCGTCAAGAACATTAAAATTTATGCTGCCGATTCACTAATCTCCGTAGTCGCTTGCGTCCTCGTATCCGCAGCAGCATCACCTTTGCCACACGTCAAGCACGGAATCTTTTCGCGTAAGACTTGCTTGTACTTAGGATGACTGTAAATGGAAAATGAAGCAGGGTTCCAGTTAATATGCTCTCGTGTAGCGCAATAATTCATACTTGACATTAAGTAGTTACCTTAATCCATAAACAATGGGATTGCATACAGAATTTGCTTTGGCGAATACTGAACCACAGATTGTACTGAGTGGTGACAGGTGCATCGATTGGAATACACCTGAATAATTAATAATGGTGTAAGGGGTCCAGGCCAAAAACCATAGAGAAATTGTGACCAATGCGACTTTTGCTAGTTTAATCTCCACTGATTTTCCCTTGTCCGCCTCACTAATACGCAATGATGCAACGTTCATTTTCTTCGCTTGATCGCGCATTGCTTGCTCGTGGATACGTACTGCCTGTGGGGGAGAGAAGCATATAATTATTAGAGCTCTGGAGAGTTGCAAACTCTAGCTAGTTACAGTTTAACTGTAGCCCAATTAAATTAAATTTAGAAAATTAGTTATTCCGTGTAACACTCACCGTCGTAACTAGAAATACTCAAGAATTAGGGATAAACATTGAGAAATCCTTCCTCAAATATTGAGTTTAAGAGTGACATCCATACTTTCGAGACTAGGCACCTGGATGTTGACGTATTTCGATAAATATACCGAGTTGGGCCTGAAAAACTGGTCTCCTTCCGAAATCATACGAAGTTAAACCTAATCATATTAACTATACTCAGCCGGTGAGAAGCAATAACACTTTTGAAAGGATACTAAGTAAATTAAAAACGACCGACACATAATATACATACTATGTACACGATGTTTATACCATAAGTATTAAAACTGGATCTAACTGGACCAATGTCTCTTATCGGTCCATATCTCCTTCTATTTTTACAGTATTTCTACTCCACATTGCTCACACTTACCTTCATGATATGCCAGTAGGAGAATATAATCGTCGTCAGCGGCGTCATATACACCCACAGCGAGTACACAATAATATACGAACGATTATACCAATCTTTGGCAAAGTAATCCGTACCGCAGGCTGTCATATTACCCTCTGGAACATAACGATTCCAGCCGACCATCGGTAATGTAGCCCATATGCCGCAGATGCACCAAACAAATGCCAACCTCATTACAGCGGTCGTAGTCGTCAAGGGCTTACGTGCCAAACCCTTAACAATAACACAATAACGATCGTAAGCAATCAATGTCATTGACCAAATCGAAACACAGCCGAACAGTGAACCACATAGACCGTAAATTTCACATAAAAATGGACCCATTATCCATGTCTGATAGAAACCGTTCAGCACGACAGGCGGAAACATTGTAAACATCATCATGAAATCGGAAAATGCTAAATTCACAACGAAAATATTCGATGGAGTACGCAGGGAGCGCGAAGAGGTAAATATATACATTACAATGAAATTGCCGGTCAATGACATAATACCCAGTATAGTGATGACCAGACCGATTATGTGAAACCAAATTGGCTCCATTGGGGGCCACTGATACCAGTAGGGGTCGATCATGTGGTATATTTCAGCGGGTACACTTTCAGCGAGACTAATATTGCGTCCACCGCGCATATGTTGATACCGCGGTTGATTAATTGTTGCCATTATCTTGTTGATGTGTGAGTCCATTTTGAATAATGAATTTGTATCCGTAAGCTTTTCCGATATGTTTGATTTGATTTTGCTAGTTGACTTTATGGATTTTCTAATGTTTAGTTAAGAAAGTCAATTATTAACTCCATTACATGCTTTCGTTGTATGCTTTAGGCTCTGCTGTGCTCTGTTGTGTGCTCTCTGCGGGACTTTGCACTAGACACTCAAACTTTTCGCACGGTTTTACTTTTTCACTATGTGCGGCCATCATGTTCGTCCACTTCTTTTATATACCACTTAAGATTGCTGGTAAGACATAAACTTGCCATCTTAATTACACAAATCCAATCCAATTAGTTGCTAAATTTCAAAATTTCAATTGTAGGCAATTTAGTTATGTGTGTGGATTAGTACAACGTCGCCTTTACTACGGAGCGTGCGTGTGTTTTCGAAAGATGTTGAACGTTATTGGTTTCTGTGGTGTAACAAGGTCAAGTTTACTGTAGCTGAAGCTACTCAAAATATAAAATTTTCTTGGGAAATACTCCCGCTCACTTTCCTTCCCCTGTAGCGTGTTCTCTCTTGCATAAGTAATTTCACTTTATTTTTTGAGGGTTTTTGTTTTTTCTTTCTCTTCATTTCTTTTCTTTATACTTGCAGCTACAGAACAGAAAATGTTATTCACCTACAATTGGATTAAGACAATTGTTTTCTACTTGAGTTAAGCTATGTATGTATGTATACCATATGTATATTGAACACAAGCTGCACAAATATTTATATGTACAAACAATAAACATATGAGAACTTCATGCATTCAAGGACTTAGGCATACTTTCCTGTAGATGCATGGTACATATATGCTACTACTTAGTATATATATGGTACTAGTATGTATGTATTGGGAATGTGCTTTGTGTTTGTATGTGTCATGTGTATGTAAGTATATGCATGCGGGTTTTTAAACTGAATTTGCAAATTTTATTTATAAGTTTAATGTAATTTTTGATAAGAGTTTATATAAACTGAATTACAGTTAGTAACAATAGCTGTAGGAGTGTATGTAAATATCCACGTGACTTAGCCATAGTAGTCTTAAAATATTATATGTGGATGCACATATTACATTATTATACTTAAGTAGTAAGTATTCAAACTATTAATAAATGGATTGCCTTTGCGTAGTTGGTAGTGTGCTGCATTGCTAAACAGGGTACTCAGTTCAAATCTCCCCAAAATCAAACATCGAAAATAGCAAAATAAACATTTTCGAATCACCTCTCGGCCAATGGCAAACCTCAAGGATTAAAAAATTGATTTTAATTGCTGAAAATATTTTCGTCTCCTCGTTGGGATTCGTATTAAAATTATGCCTGTCAATCGTGTGCAAATATGTATATGTACATAGCGTGCACAATATAAATGGATTCAGAGATTTAAAAGTAGTATTTAAAGTAGTGCTCTTGATACTTGCTTTCCCGTGTTGTACCCTCGATTTTCAAATATTACCAGGGTACTACAATGACGCACAGTCTTTCATTCTTACTTCAAGTACAAACCTAGTTGTTTAGGATTCAATAATTGTACTTTTACTTTATTTGGCTAGTCGAGGAATTCGCGTCGCCACCTCTTCAAAGACGCGACAGTCACCTCTCATATGCGTGCACTGGTAATAGTTTGCATGTACTTACTTACTTTTAATGGCACAACAGCCCATGGAGGGCCTAGGCCGAGCTTTTCGCATCCATTCATGTTGTGCGTCTTATATTTGTACATGAATGGAAGGGACCTACAGTTTAATGCCGAATCCGAACGGCGAAGTGAAAAGCTTTTCATAGCAATTTTTACTCTTGTAGGTTTGCCATTGCCTGCCAAGGTGCCGTGTAGAAAAAATGCTTTTTTTTTTTTTTTATTTTGCCTGTGCCGAGATTCGAACCCCGGACACTCTGCGCAGCAGTCCAACGCACTACCACTACGCCACAGCAACCACTATAGTTTGCATGTCCATCTAACAAAATTCATATAATTTAAAAAATAAACAATTGGAGCAGTTGTCACCGCCATTAAATACTTTCTTTGTACGAGTCCCATTCAAGTCAGAGCTAAGAGAAAGTCTTTACTTAAGTTCCAAGGACGTTTATTAATCTTGAATCGAGAAAGTGGAATGCCAATCTGAAATTTTACTAATTCACAAAAGATTTCTGGAATAAATACCATTAAAAACTAAAACGATGTGCTTGTTATTACAGCAAACGTTAAATAACGAATTCAAAATAACTAGTAATCAAAGTGTATGCAACGAACTCTGATTCGTTTCAATACATCAAGTTGTTGGCAACGCTAACAGCAGCTGGGTTTATAATGTTTTTAAACCAACAGCTGGCAGAATAGTGCAGTTGTGCACAACAAAGTACTCTAATGCATTAAAATTTTTCTTATATATTTTAATCAGAAAATCAAACGATCCTTTATGTCAACTGTAATAAAGTTTGAAAAGAACTTAAAATAAACAAAGAGTTTTAAATTGTTACTTTTATTGCCAAACTTATCTAATAACATTTGAAATACGTTCATCGCTGCTGCCATGCAACCCTGTCTCTCCCTTTTCAATTCCTTATTGTGGAAAGAACTAAATTTTGTGATTGCTAGGGGAAATACAGGAAAATCAAAGAAACAAGCCAATCCTACAAAATATCAAGGCATTTGAGGATGAAAGAATTTCCACGCTTCAGTTCGGCACTACGAGCCAATACCGATTTGGAAGCCAAACTGCCGCAAAATGTGCGTACAGTGGAAAGTAAATCAGGGCGAGAGTAAGTGCATATGTGAAAATATTTTCTTATTGGATTGAATTTCACCATTTCATTTAATTTAATGTGAATATTTTCTGATTTCCATTTACTGTAGTCAGCAAAAGAGCCAAGAACAGCAAACGATAGCACAACTACTGGAGGCGCTGCCGGCAGCTAAACAAGCACAGGCAAAAGTTAATTTGCAAAAGTTGCGAAACTTAGTGCAAGAATGCATGGGCTATGAAGAGCAAGCACAAATAGTAGAGCATGCTGCGTTGTATATCTTTTGGCTGTTACTGGAACAGCGAGTTGTAACAGTGGCATCCAGTTTGCGTGTGCGCACCGTTTTTGGCGCTATATTCGAGGGTAAATTTGGTAAGATGCACAAAAGTATTAGTGCCGTACATGACCTGTTGGAAGACTACGAACTCGAAGAGCTGAAGCAATGGAATCGCAAAAACACATACAAAGAACATGAAGCGGCAAAACAAAGTTGGGGTTCCAGCATACGAGTGCGTTTGAAAACAGCGCCATTGGGAGAAGTACTACAATTGCAAGATCTATCGCCAACAGCTATAATGAAGAATCACGCTGCTGCATTGTTTTCAATGCAGTGGACAAATGATACACAAAAGCAACAGCAAGAACAAAAAAACCGAGCGGGTGATGGAAAAATAAGTAAGGAATTGAATAGTTTGTTGGAGCTTTCAGAGTCCACCGGCGATACGCAGCTGTTAGCCAAAGTGGGTGAACTGCTAAATTCTAAACGTTCCAATAATGAGTTACAAAACGATCTAATTGAGCTGCTTGGTTTTGAGCGTTTCGAGTTGGTACAGAGTCTGTTTGAACAGCGTGCAGCAATTGCAGGACAATTGGAAAAGTTCGAGCGTAATTCAAAGCGTTTGAAAAGTACTAAAGTCTCACAACAACAACGTCAAAACAAAGCTAGCGGTGGTGCTACCGAAATGCGTCCCACCGTTGCCAGCGCTGTGATCGTGCAGTCGGCACAAGAAAAGGAGCTGGGCAAGCAGAATCGTCGGGAAGAGAAAAAGATGCAGCGCATAATGCAAAGCATTGGGCGTAACGATGACAACAATTCACCAGCCGATGCAGCACGTTCATTCAATCCAATGCAATTACGAATGCAACAACAACGTAAGCTGCTCGAAGACGTACAACAGCAACCACTGCTGAAGACCACGCAACGTTTGAAGGAGATGCGTTCCAATTACACTGCGCCAAATTATCCCTATGTTTTCGATAGTCAACTAAGTGCCAAGCAGCATGCGGGCTTCATTGGCGGCAATCGCATCAGTTTGCCTGAGAGTGCACAGCGTGTCGATAACAAACAATACGAAGAGGTAAAAATACCAGCCAACGAACCACCACCGCTCACCATTGGCAATAACCGCATAGAAATCACCGATCTTGATGATATCGGGCAAATGGCTTTTGCCAATTGTTCGCAGCTGAACCGTATACAATCTGTGGTTTATCCGGTGGCCTATCATAGCAATGAGAATATGTTGGTGTGTGCACCCACGGGTGCAGGTAAGACAAACGTTGCTATGTTGGCTATAGTTCATACCATACGGCAGCATCTGGAGGCGGGCACAATCAATCGCGATCAATTCAAAATCGTTTACATAGCACCTATGAAGGCGCTTGCCTCTGAAATGGTCAACAACTTCTCCAAGCGCCTAAAGTCGTTGAATATTTTGGTGCGTGAGTTGACCGGCGATATGCAGCTGACCAAAACGGAAATGACGCAAACGCAAATACTGGTGACAACACCGGAAAAATGGGATGTGGTGACACGAAAAGGTTACGCCTCTATGGGATTCTAGTTTTGTTTGTATTTATATAATTTTCTCCCCTATCACAGGCGCTGGAGATGTCGCACTCATCAGTCTCGTTAAACTGCTCATTATCGATGAAGTGCACTTGCTGCACGGTGAGCGTGGTCCTGTGGTAGAAGCTTTGGTGGCGCGTACGCTCCGCTTAGTTGAATCTTCACAATCCATGATTCGGATTGTGGGCCTTTCGGCCACTCTGCCCAATTACATTGATGTTGCGCATTTCTTGCGTGTTAATCCCATGAAGGGACTGTTCTACTTCGATTCGCGTTTTCGTCCAGTTCCACTCGATACGAATTTCATTGGTGTGAAGTCGGTGAAACCACTGCAACAAATTGCGGATATGGATCAGATTTGTTATCAGAAATGTGTTGAAATGGTGCAGCAGGATCATCAAGTGATGATCTTCGTGCATGCACGTAATGCCACTGTACGTACGGCGACTACGCTCCGCGAGACAGCACAGCAGAACAACGTGGGCCCACTGTTTCTGCCCAAAGACTCAAATGGTTACAGCTTAGCATTGCGTGCTATACAAAAGAGTCGCAACAAACAACTCATTGAGTTATTTTCTTGTGGCTTGGCAATGCATCATGCTGGCATGTTGCGCTCTGATCGACAAATGGTGGAAAAATATTTCGCAGAGGGCTACATAAAGGTCCTAGTGTGTACGGCCACTTTGGCATGGGGTGTAAATCTGCCAGCACATGCGGTTATTATAAAAGGTATGAGCAGTTTGTCAACGTTTGCTTTCACATTTATTCTTTCTATTTTTTATTCTCACAGGCACCGACATCTATGATTCCAAGCATGGCGCTTTTATTGACCTGGGCATTCTAGATGTCTTACAAATTTTCGGACGCGCTGGCCGCCCCCAATTCGACAAGAGTGGCGTTGGCACTATCATCACCACCTATGACAAACTAAACCATTATCTCTCCCTGCTCACCAACCAATTCCCCATTGAGTCGAATTTCGTACAATGTTTGGCTGATAACTTGAATGCGGAAATCGCACTCGGCACTATTTCCAATGTGGAGGAAGCAATCGAATGGTTGAGCTATACATATCTCTTTGTTCGCATGCGTATTAATCCGCATGTTTACGGTATTGAATACTCAGAAATTCAACAAGATCCTACGCTGGAGGAAAAGCGACGTGCGCTTATCATGTCTGCCGCATTGAGTTTAGATAAAGCGCGCATGGTGCGCTTCAATCAACGCACAATGGATTTCAATGTCACCGATTTGGGACGCACTGCATCCCACTTCTATATAAAATATGACACGGTGGAGATTTTCAATGATCTCATCAAGCCATTCATGAATGAGGCAGATATATTTGCAATGATTTCACAAGCACATGAATTCCAGCAATTAAAAGTGCGTGACGATGAATTAGAAGAGTTGGATGAATTGCGCAACAACTATTGTAAAGTCAAGGCGATGGGTGGCAGTGAGAATGTATGCGGCAAGGTAGGCACCTTAACTTCCAATCAGAAGCAATTAAAATTACATTTTTTGAACGTTTCTATTTGTCATTTACCTTCACTCCTCCTCAGGTTAATATCCTCATGCAAACACATCTCTCACACGGCTATGTCAAATCGTTTTCCCTCATCTCCGATATGTCGTATATAGTGCAGAATATTGCTCGCATCTCGCGTGCTCTCTTCTCCATAATGCTGCGCAACAACAACGCCATTCTAGCTGGTCGTATGCTGCAAATTTGTAAAATGTTCGAACGCCAGCAATGGGATTTCGAATCACCTTTGCGTCAATTTAATTGCCTTAATGCCGAGACTATTGACAAACTGGAAAGTCGTGGCATTAGTTTGTATACCTTGCGTGAAATGGAACTGAATGAACTGAAAGAGATACTACGCAATCAACGTTATGCGGAGATGGTTTTGCGGTCAGCGCGTGAGGTGCCCATGCTCGATGTTGAAGCCACATTGCAGCCCATTACGCGCACAGTTTTACGTATCAAAATTGATATATGGGCCAATTTCAATTGGAACGATCGTGTGCATGGGAAAGTGAGTGAAAGTTTTTGGCTGTGGATTGAGGATCCCGAAACGAATTTCATTTACCATTCAGAATTGTTGCAGGTAAAAGCTCATTGCTTGGGATTTAAGAAAAAAATCAAAGTTTATATCATCTGTTTGTATTTGAATTGTATAACGGTAAATTACTAAACAAGCAAACATTAACGAGATCAGAATCCCATTAAATCCTGGGATTATAGATGTAATGAGTCATAACAGCTCGTTGTATTTATTGATCCATTAAAGAGAGTTTGCACTAACGCTAGTTACCTTGCTATGATATTTGCTTTAAGTGCTTTGGCTCGTTACAAATTGTGCAAAAAGGAGAAACAAAAAATGAACACTTTTCTTTTATGTCCTCACAGGTTTCTCGTAAATTTGTCTATGGTGGCAAACCACAACAATTGGTCATGACCATTCCTTTGAAAGAGCCACTGCCACCCCAATACTATATACGCGTTGCCAGCGATATGTGGTTGGGTAGTTCCACCTGGATACCATTAACGTTCAAACACCTCGTGCTGCCCGAGCATCATCCACCGCTCACCGAATTGCTGCCATTGCATCCATTGCCAATAGCATGTCTAAAAAACCCACAATATGAATCGCTCTACAATTTCACACATTTCAATCCCATACAAACACAAATCTTCCACTGTCTGTATCACACCGACAATAATGTATTGCTGGGCGCTCCAACAGGTTCCGGCAAAACTATTGTAGCTGAGCTGGCAATCTTTCGTGCATTCAATCGCCAGCCGAAATCTAAAGTCGTATACATAGCTCCGCTAAAAGCTTTGGTGAAGGAACGCATAAGCGATTGGAAACGTCGCTTTGAGAATGGGCCATTACGGAAGAAAGTGGTAGAGCTCACAGGTGATACAACCCCCGATATACAAGCAATACGTGAATCGCAAATTATTGTCACCACACCCGAAAAATGGGACGGTATCAGTCGTTCATGGCAAACTCGTGAATATGTGCAGGATGTTGTACTGCTAGTTATCGATGAAATACATTTGCTGGGCGAAGATCGTGGCCCTGTAATTGAAGTCATCGTGTCACGTACAAATTTTATTACTTCACATACAGGACGCTCTATACGCGTTGTGGGCTTGTCGACAGCGCTTGCAAATGCACAAGATCTGGCCAACTGGCTGGGCATTAAAAAGATGGGATTGTTTAATTTTAAGCCGTCAGTGCGTCCAGTGCCACTGCAAGTGCATATCAATGGATTTTCAGGTAAGTGATCCATGATTTTGCACAGCTTAATTGTAAATTTGAATCATTTAATTGTTATAGGCAAACACTACTGCCCTCGCATGGCCACCATGAATCGTCCCACATTCCAAGCCATTCGCTCGTACTCACCGTGTGAACCCACCATCGTTTTCGTTTCGTCCCGTCGTCAGACACGCCTCACTGCGCTCGATCTGATTACGTTCGTTGCGGGCGATGATAATCCCAAACAATTTCTGCACATACCGGAACATGAAATGCATCAAATACTGCAAAATATTAAAGATTCCAATTTGAAATTCTGTCTCGCCTTTGGCATTGGTCTTCACCATGCTGGCTTGCAAGAACAAGATCGGAAAGTAGTCGAGGAACTTTTCTACAATCGTAAGATACAAGTGTTGATTGCCACTGCCACTTTGGCATGGGGTGTTAATTTACCTGCGCATTTGGTGGTGATCAAAGGCACAGAATATTTTGATGGTAAAATAAAGAAATATGTGGATATGCCTATTACGGATGTGTTGCAAATGATGGGACGAGCTGGGCGTCCCCAATTCGACAATGAAGGTGTTGCAGTTGTGCTGGTGCACGATGTGAAAAAGAATTTCTATAAGAAATTCTTATACGATCCATTCCCTGTGGAATCCAGCTTGTTGGAAGTATTGCCCGAGCATATAAATGCCGAAGTAGTGTCAGGCACAGTACAAACGAAACAAGCTGCCTTGGATTATCTCACCTGGACATATTTCTTCCGTAGGTTACTACGTAATCCTACGTATTATAAATTGGATGGTCTGGAGCCGGAACAGTTGAATTCCTTTTTATCACAGCTAATCGAACGTGTTACATATGATTTGGAAGCTGCCGCTTGTGTGGTACAGCGTGAGGATATGCTGCTGCCCACTTTCCTGGGACGTATATCATCGTTCTATTATTTATCGTATCGCACGATGAAGCATTTTCTTGATGACCTGAAATCGGAAATGAGCACACGTGATCTGCTCTTGGCTATTGCCGATTCATATGAATTCGATCAGCAGCCAGTGCGTCACAATGAAGACAAACACAATGAGTATGTAGGAATTGTTGGAGTTTAAGTTTGTTGATTGTATTTTTGAAACTTTGTTATTTCGCTCGCACAGAGAATTAGCTGAAATGTGTCGCTACCGTCCATATTCCCCTACCTGGGACTCACCGTATACCAAGACATTCCTTTTGCTACAGGCACATTTTATGCGTTTGACACTGCCCAATTCTGATTATTTAACTGATACCAAGTCAGCGCTGGACAATGCAACGCGTGTGATGCAGGTAAAGTTTTTTTTTTTTTACTTTTATGGCATCATGTTTTTTTACTATTATAAAATTTTTTCTATTTTTTCTTTGTCTTATTTTAAAGGCCATGGTCGATTACACCGCCGAATGTGGTTGGCTTTCCACTACCATTCGATTGCAACAGCTCATGCAAAGCGTGATACAAGCGCGTTGGTTTGATGAATCCGAATTCCTTTCATTGCCACATGTAACGCAAGCTAATGTGGCACTCTTCTATAATATACAACACAGCTATGAGTATTTAACATTGCCCGTGCTAAAGGAATTGTGTCGCAAGGACTATGAATGTTTGGCGGCGCCTTTGAGAGACATGTTTGAAGAGCCAGAAATTGAGCAGATTTATAAAGTACGTGTTTTAAAATTATGTTTAAACTTAAACTTTTTAAAACAAGTTCAGATTTGTAGTTTTGATTTTAATTAGGGATGTGTACTTCTTAAAAAGGGGCTAGGTGAAGCGAACTGAGTTGATATTGTCGTGTGTACTTTCGTACTTATAACAAATCACACTCTTACTAGATCTGCGCATCTGTTACAAGCTCAAGCGCACATCCCTAGTTTAAGCTATCAATAAGAATGAGAAAATCTTATCCGTCTATACTTCTACTTAAGTAATAATGTCGGAAATATTTTTTTATTATTTCGTATCTTTTAAAAGGTTTTACAAGATCTGCCTGAAATCTCCATACAAATTTCAATACAAGGACGATATTTTGAAGCTGAAGAAACAAAACGTAATTTGCCTACAGAATTCAAATCCGAACATTGGACTAAAATTCATCCAAATGAGGTTGATTAGTAACTTTATTTTGTTTTTTTATTTTTTTATAATTTGTATCTTTGTATCTTTGCTTAGGACTATGTGCTCTGTGTCGATATTAAACGAATTAATCTGCCAGCACGTCAAAACTTCAACAGCCGTGCCCCCATACATTGTCCCAAATATCCTAAAGGCAAAAATGAAGCATGGTTCCTTACGCTTGGCTCGCAATCCAACGATGAATTGATCGCTATGAAACGCATAAATATACGCGGTAATCGCGCTATGAATCGCGTTTGTTTCCAGGCAACACCGCGTCGTGGGCGCTTGGTGTTGACGTTATATTTAATGTCAGATTGTTTGATTGGCTGTGATCAGCAGTTTGATTTACAATTTGAGGTAGTCGACGCAAAATGCTGAATATTTTTGAATGTGGTAATCGTGTAATGGAAAAACCAATGAAAGAAAGAAAGTTTCATTAATATTTAACCAAATTTGTAAAACAAAATATTGTTTATTATTATTTTATGTTTCCTATTGAATAAGTTTAAATTATCTTTTTTTTGTAGATAGCTTTAATATGGCTGAATACATCTTTGTAAAACTTTATATTTTGTAAGTGTATACATAAAAACATACATATCATACTCACATATTGTATGCATATGTATGTGTATATTAAAAATAAAAAGATAAATAAATGTTCATCTACCCGTTGAAATGAATAACAAATTATATTGTTGGCATAGAAAATACAAGCAAAGGAATAAATTTGTCATCATCATATTATTGCTTTAAGTAATTTGAACATTATATAGTGAAAGAAAAATAATGGTAGGTCACTAGGTTACTACATGAATAAAAAAGCCGTACTTTTTGGCAGAACTTCGATTTGGGGATATAATTATTCCTCTGTCCATCGCTTTTAGCTCTCATAGTTAGTCTCCCTACGACCATTTGGCTATGAGATTCTTGTAATGGCACAATATTATTTTTTGATTTGTTTTTTAATTTGGAAAATTTTTTCCCGAAATTGCCAAGTTCAACTTGTTAGATTATATCTAGTGAATTAAACAGGCTTAGTGATCGTTAGGTGTGCCATAGAAAGAATAACAACAATGTATATAAGTAGAAAAGGATGATCTGAAGCTGAAGATCGTTTCGGAACTAGCCATGGTTCCTCATCAGTGATCTTAGTTGTAATCCGTATAAGTTACTCATTTAAGTTGTTTTCTGTTTGATATCGAATTACAATTACGTAGACAATACTCCTTCTCTTTGCCTGCAAGTTCAAGTGTTGTAGCATTTTTGGCTATGCCATATGTAATAGCACATACATATGTATATATCGGTGGTTTACGCTCCATAATTAAATATATATCGCTATAATATCGAAACCACACATCGGGTTTGGATGAGTATGGTATTAAACGGTACGGAATCAAAACTATTGGCGATAACAATCAAGAAGCATATTTTCAAAAAAGTAGACTTGTGACATGTTCTTTCCTTCACTTTCTCTTTTAACAATTTACATGATTTTAATTTTCCCCATTTTTTTACTTATGCTATCAATATAAATGTCTCTGTACTATGTGGCTAGGGTATCAATAGCTTTCAGAACATCCGTTTATAACTATGGTACAGGTAAAAAGTCGAACTAAATCAAGCGTTAGTGTTTTGATTGGTATCATGGGGAAATGGGGAAATGGCGTGCAGATGTACCTATTTCTCTAACATACATTTTGTTTGAGGATATGAAATGAACGTTAGCACGGAAGCTTGGCTTAAGTTTGTTTTAACAGGGTTAATTACAAAATTGTCCACTGGTTCTTTTTGACAGTATAGCTAAATTGTTTAACAAACTTGGTATGAAAAACGAAATGGCAATAGATTTATGCGGTATTGTTAAGGATATGGTATGTTGAATATGAGGAACAAAATGATATCGTACGCAAAGATTTGTTGCAGTTTTTAATGTAATTACGTAACACTGGCGAAATCGCTGAAGCTGACAACAATTGGAATGCAAATTTTAAAGGTGCGAAGCTCACATTTGCTCTATGTCGGTATACTATAGGTATAGCGTATTTGGCTAACCAAAATCCGGAAGCCTCCATCGATATAAAATCTATAGCACCACAATGTTTCATCTCTTCTATCAGGCGAGTAAGAAACAATTGAAGTTTCAAGCATTATGCATACTAGGGGAGAACGTGCATAATCTAAACTGGCCAACTTTGTTCTGTAGAGATTATTTATAATTGAAATTAAGGTAGTATTACTTCCGCATGCTGTATGTAATAGATTTATTACATAATTCCTTTTTGTTGAAACTAAACCCAAATGTACTCGCCTCCATATGACGCCAGTGAATATTTGCATTAAAGTAGGTATAAATAAAATTAACACCAACATTTTCAACATTTTATTTATGCTTTAAACTTTTGCCTTTCATTCATTTTTTCATTTGTTTATCTACAATTTCTATTTTTTTTTATATATTTTTGATTTTAATTTTTCCTTTTGTATTATTTTTCCACAATTTGCGATTATATTAAACTGTCATATTTATACATTTTCAGCATCTGCTGCCTCAGCTGCCTCAGCTGCCAATTTTTCAGCTTGATGTCTCAGTTTCTGCTTATTCTTCTGAAGAAATATTTCCTTGCTCGCTTCTTTGATCGCTTCGAATATTTTTGCTTGTGACATTATTTGTTTTTGTACATTCTCCACTGCCGGCTCTGCATTTATATCAATTAGATCGCTTAATCCTTCGGACATGTCGTCTTGAGTGTTGTAGGTTTTCTCTTCGATTTCACTACGTTTGGCAAGGGGATACGGGGCGTATGATGAACGTTTCTTGCCGCAACCTACGATCAGCGTTTGGGCAAAGTTGTTAAGAACGTAAAGAAAGAGAATGTGTCAGGAGTATGTATTTCAACTAATTTACCTGTGAATGCATTACAAAATGGGCGCTTTTCATATTTCCACTGAATGATCCCGCTTAATTTATGCTGAAAACCAAATAAAATACATACAAATTTCCGAATGTTAAAATATTGGTATTAGAACAATAATACTTTATTATTAATTTCCATAATTCATAAGGCACCCTAAGGCACCATAAGGCCCCTCAGCCCCTCTTTCTTTTAAATGGATGCTATTAGTTCAGATTAGTTTTAGCTGTGATCTTCGTCCTCAAGAACTGTACTTTAAATATGGTAGACTGAGAAATGAAAACTATTAATAAAATCAGTATAAGGTTAGCTTAGGTCATATAGAACAGACACACGCAAATTTCCAAATTCTCCTACTTATTAGAGTTAATGAGTAGGCCACTCAGACTTTGATACTCGTAGATCAGATCGGATTTCGCGAATGATCCAAGCCTGCTGCCTTATTTATAAATTTTGTAACACTAATTTCTTTAGAAAGTAAAATCTGACTTCTCTTCACCTACAAGCTGCTGCACTAACCTCTGATTCCGGTCAACCTTACCTTTATATCCTGTTTTTATTTATTTAAGAAGATTTATTTTTGATTACGAGTATTTCTTTCCGTAAAACTGAACGTTTTGCTTATTTTTCAATTACACATAATTTTCAAAAGTTTTCTTACATTTGATAAATTAACATCAGCTTCGGCTTGCACCATTAAGTGCACACCAAGCAACCATATTACGGAGCACAACTTCCAGGTCAACATAATTTTCGCAAAATATTTCTTGTTTAAAAAGTTTTTAATAATTCTTGAAGGACTAGCTTCTGCTGATTTATGTAGAATTATCGATCAATTCATTTGTAGTGAACCTCTGCTTTTCCGAGTACTTTCTTTTGTACTCAAAATGTGCGACCCGTCAACGCTAACGACAACAACGAACTGTTTCGGTCAACGTTTAACAAACAATTAAGTAATATTAGTTATGGATTTTTCAGCTACGCCAGACTCTGGACAATAATGTTAAATCGGTTTTCGTTTGCATTCTTCTACTACGTGCGTCTAGTGTAAGCTGTTTTGTGGCTTTTAAAGTGCACACTTGTTTGCTTCAACGGTGGGCAACGCCGCCACAGCAACAGCCAATGATACCCTGCTGTGTTTCGAAAGTGATTTTGATTGCATTTCGCAATGTTGAAACCACTAAATTGATTTCTATGTTGTTGCGGTTTCCTTTTTCGTTTTTGATTTTAATTTCATTTTTCTTCTATGCTCGAAAAACGTCTTTAAATATGACGCTTGGGCATTTAAACGTTGAGATATGCACGAAAATAATAAAGCTATTGGTAAAAATTTTAGAGGTTAATACAAGCTTTTACTAATTTCGGCAACGTGGGGATCACAACAAGTGCTTCTACTCCAAACCCTTAACAGTTCAAGGTTTTAAACTGTAACATTTTTCACTCAATTCTTTAGAAAACTTTTAGACTTTTAAACTTTTAGCATATATGGAATAACTGAATAAATGGCATTCAGGATGAAGTTTTGCAATCGTTAACGGATATTCCACTTTTTAAACAATTCTCCTAGCAATACTTACTTACTTACTTAACTGGCACTACAACCGATGATCGGTCTTGGCCGCCTCTATAAAGCTTCGCCAATCGCCTCTGCTATGCGCGCACTGGCGCCAGTTGATAAGGCCAAGTGCAGTCAGGTTGCCTGGTCTGCACCTGGTCTTTCCAACGGAGATTAGGACGTCCCCTTTTGCATGTTCCTCCGCCGTTGTTCGAGTAAAACACCCTTCTAGCCGGAGCTCTTTCTTCCATTCGCTCAACATGACCCAACCAGCGAAGCCGCTGGATTTTTATACGCTTGACTAAGTCAGTGTCGGCGTACAGCTCATACAGCTCATCGTTCCATCTTATTCGATACACGTCGTCCACGCATACTGATCTTACAGTAAGATGCTTACAAGAAATGCAGGACGTGCCGGTCTCTACATGTATATTTCTTCAAGGAAATTTTCAGCGCAACAGACCCTCTCAATATTACACCACGGTTACTCTGTTGCATAAACACTCTTGGACTGTGATATTTGAACAAATGTAACAATTTCTCTCCTCATATCAATTCCTATCACTGAATACTACGACACAGTGCGCTCTATGCGAATGAGACCCTTTCACTCCACAACAGCACCACGCAATGCTTGCAATAGCTTTAAAAAATTTAGTTCCACTACTAGCCGCCGCATACACAAAATGCGCCGCAAAATTAGCAACAACAATAGCGAATGTGTCGCATATCTATTTATAAATATTTGAAAAACAAGTAAAAAAAACAAGAGAAAAACATTTTCGGTGCTACTCACGCTTCGCAGGGAAATTTCCGACGTTGATGCCCACATTATTAAAGCAGATTTCAAAGCGTTAAGATCAGCAGCGAGTGATCGATCGAAAGGAACGGGAGCGGTGTATTTTTAAAATAATTCATATGCAATTTTGGATTAATTGAGAGGCGAATTAAATTTGAAACAATCACGAAAACAGAAAAATATTTCAAATTGTTTATAGCGGCTAAGTGCTTAACTTGTTACTCTAATCAAAACCAGAGAGAATAGAAAGAAAGTGAGTAAGAAATGCGATGATCATGAATAGAATCTCTTTCTTTTTTATTAATTGTGAATGTGAAAAAATTATTTATTTGAAAAACTTTAATAATAACTATTTGTAGTACATATTTTAAACGATTGTCTAAAAGTGTTTTTCACCGAGGAAAAGCAAAGCGTGACAGAAAATTCCTAAGAATAGAGCATAAAAACGGATCACATTGCATTTTCACTACTTTCCTCATTTAACTAAAAATATCATGTCTATTTTAAGATTAAATTTCGTTACTTTTCTTTTAATCTTTCATGCTACATACTATTGCTAAAAACTGTGTGTAAGTCGGATCCAAAGTGCGGCGGCCCGACAGCCACCTTTCTTTCAATTTTCTTATTTTAATCAGTCAAAATCAAAAGAACCAAATGTGGTGAGAAAATGTGTGCCACACACACACACACACACACTCTTACACTCACACACACTTTCCAATACAAAAGTTACATTAGAAATACTGGTTAAGTAAGTAATTATGAGTGGGAGAAAATATGGTATAATTAGTATGTTATTTATATAAGTATAAAACAAACAAAAGATTACTTGCTCTGAAAAATATGTATGTATATTGGAAACCACGCGCAGCAACAATAAAAAATTAAAATTGCGATCATTTCTTATTCCATATTTCATTCCAAAGAAGAAAAACAAAAATTCCTTCTCACCATTTGTTTATGTGAAATTTTGTTTATTAGGAAGGAATGGCGCAATTACCAGGTGTACAAGTATGAAACAGGTAATTTTTTTAAGAAAATACACGTTTATTTAGGAAACATGGTTTTACATTCATGCTTGAAAGTAATGGCCATTGCTAGCTACACATTTTTCCCATCTCTCTAGCAATTTGTGAATGCCTCGCAAACAAAATTTTTCGTTTTTTGAGTCGAACCAGTTATCGAGCCATTTTTTCACTTTTTCGTAGGAATCGAAGTGCTGCTCAACACAGAGCATTGTCTTCTTTCCGAAGCGATTTGGGTTTGTTGTCGATTTGGCCGGTGTACTGGGCTTAACATGTGATCGTTTACGTTTGAGATTCTCGAAATATATCCATTTTTCATCACCAGTAACAATTCGATGAAGATATGACTTTCTTTTGTACCTGGCGAGCAACATTTCACAGGTGGTTTTTCGATTTTCTTGCTGTCTTTCAGTCAATTCTTGCGGCACCCATCTTCCCACCTTCCTACCTTCAAAATATATCCCATGGCTTTTAAACGTTGAGAAATGCATTGTTGGGTCGGTCACATTTAATTGTTCTGCAAGTTGTTCTTGCGTTTGACCATCATCCCCATCGAGTAAAGCTTGCAATTCGGCATCCGGCAGCTTCAAACTTTTTCATTGGTCTTGCACGTTCTTTGTTTCTCACATCAAAATTGCCACTTTTAAACTTATTGAACCACTCGTTGCATTAAGTTTTGCCTAATGCGCGCTGGCCGTAAGAAAATGTTGTTGTAAGAAACTTGATTGTGTATGAACTGAATATTGTTGACAGAACTGAATGCGAAGAAATGACACCAATGATTTTGTTTAACAGAGCGTATAGTTTTACCTAGCGACACAGAGATGGCAGTACCGATCTCATACTTGTACACCTGATAAGCAGGCAATCAATTGATTGCACTGAATATTGTTAAAGCAAATGTACACATCAAATATAAATGTGATTGTTATTTACAACAGTCTATGTACATACTTAATAAATAAACGAAATATTATCGAGATTATCTAGTATGTCAAAGTCAATTTAACTCGATAGGAGTTTTTCTTTTTCAACTCAGATTACGAGTTTTTAACATCGAGCACATTCTGGTCAGAGCACGCTCTGACAACTCAGAGTCAATTATAAAACGCATTGAGCACGACCTGACAAACAACAGCTAATATATAATAAGTAAATATATTTTATTTTATTAAAAAAAAAACTATTTCTTTATTGATATTATTTAATTATATGAATATATTTCGCTCTATGTTCTGTCAAAGGGGTTTTTTTTATTCGCTAATTGATTTCTATGCTTAAAAAAAACTCGTGCTCTACTCTGAGTTAAAAAACGTACAATTATAAGGTTTAACTAATATGAAAAAAGTGGCCCTAAAAATACTTACAGCAAATTTTATATAATAAAACTTGTTCACTAAATTGTAGCTGAAGCTAAGATGAAATAAATGTACGGAAAACTTTTAAATGCATCTTCAAAACAAAATTGCAACTAATCACTGACATCGGTGCAGTGATATGTCAGATCACTGACATCGGTGCAGTGATATTCTCGCACTCTCCCCTAGTATTAGTATATAAAGTTACTTTATTTATTTGAATTTTTTCAAGTAAAATTAAAAATATTCAACAATTTTTTTATATTCTTAAAACTTTGATAGAATCGGAAACTGGCAAAGTAAATTTCTTTCTCATTAATATTATTTTTACTTTTTTTAATTCAAATTTTTACGCAATTACTTAAAAGTTATTCAAAAAATTACCTATTCTCAATTGATAAGAATTGATGAGATCAGAAAATTACAAATTTCTCTAACAAATAAACAAAACTTCACTACAATAAATAAAAATATATATTTTATATGTCTCGGAAGCCACAGAACAAACCACTCTTACGCTTTTAAAAGGGTCTCTCGGAGATTTACAAAAGTGAACGAAACTAGAGAAAATCAGTTGGGAGAAAATCAGTTGGGAGAAAATCAGTTGGGAACTTTTAATTCTCCATTTAAGATTACGAAAACTTTGGGTTATAATATTCACAATTTGTCGATAATTTGGCGATCTTAGCTCAATATATTGTCCACTATTTGTTTAATATTATTTTCTTTATACTCAAGAAGGTGACTCTGTAGTATATTCTAGTATACATTGCACAATGTGAGAGTTAAATCGGAGATAAATCTTTAACTTTAGCACAGTTTTCGTGTGTGTTATAACCTCAATTGCTTAAAAGTGAAAACCCAGTGAAAATATACTTAAATTATGCAAGTGTGTAGGGCAAATTTAACAATATTGTACCACTCCCCCCTATTATAATGTCGTAGTAAACGTAAAATTTAATGACCAAAAGCAATGCAACAAAGAAACTTTTTCTACCAATTCTTGGTGGTGTTGTCAGGAAAAAAAATTTACATATATATTTTTAAATAATATTTATGATAATAATAATTTGCTTTATTTTTAGACAAAAATGTCAGACGCTAATAATGAGAGAACATCACAGCCCCCACAACAGCAGCAACAAAGTGAAAATGGCAAAGAACGTTCCAAATCCACTGAAGAGAAGGAAATACCACGTGAACCTGCTTTAGTATGCAAAGACATTAATGTGAGTACAAAGTATACAGGGGTAAATAAGGGCATTTTTGTTGTAGATTGACATACATACTTACATTCCGGCGATTTATTCAAAACTGGAAATCATTCGTGGTAAAGTGTAGAGTTCCACTCTCAAAACGTTAAAGTTATAACCCACTGGATTTTTCAGATACTTACTCAATAAATACATACTTACTTAAAATGCACTCTATTTATTGACAGATTAAGACTGAATTGGAATGCTTGGTTAAGCTACTCGATGGCAAAATCTATAAAGATGAGGAAATCGCCATGGAAGAGCTACATCAGTATTTGATTGAAGATGATGGCTCCTGGGCGTTGGGTGACAATTTCCTGGTTTTCGTGCAGCGCGTACTTCGTGAGGAATCATTTTCACCCGACACACGGATACATTTAATACGTACATTGGCATATGCTGCGCTGAAAGACGACGTCATTATAATACTGCATCAAGATCGTCGCGATCATACATTAATGAATTTCGCACAAGATATTGATAAGCATACACCAGAAGAACAACAGGCATGGGCAATGTTTGTAAGTTTAAGGACCCACATTTAAATACTTAAGTTGGATAATTACACTTTTATAATTGCAGATGTGTAATTTATTTGAGAATCTCAGCCCCTCCGAATGGTTACTCTACATTTCCGAATGGGAATATAATGGCCAAACGATCTCAAATATACGAGTAACAACTAAGGTCGCTGTACATAGTATTCTATCGAATTGCCCACAGATGAAAAATATCGGCTCAATGATACTTTATAATATTGCCATCAAGGAAGTTAAGACAGTGGTATGTACATGCTTGAAACTTTCATCTACATAAAAAAATACACTCGTAAGTAATTTCTTAATTTATATATTTAATTTCTAAATTGCTAGGTGTTTGATGATGTTGCCGTCGAACTGGCTATGGCCATTTTGCAGTTCTTCCAAAGTGGTCCCAATGAAGAGCAAATCTATCGCACTTTGAAGGCACTTGCACGATTCCTCGAGGTATTTAAATAAGTCTTAAATGATATGTGCATGATTTCAAGAGGTTAATTCTATATTTATTAAGTTTCAAAGTTGTTTGAGAAGAAATACTCATTAGAAGGAGTTTTGCAATTACCTGGCATTTATGTCTTCTTCAGGATATTTGATGTTGTGAGATTTAAACGTAATAGAAAAGAATTCAATCATAGCCTCCCCTGTAGAGGGAACAATTCTTCCATCAAATCCAATATCATTCTTCTTTAATGAGATACACGTACTGTCTGCAGTATTCTTCCCCTAGTGGAGCCTCATTTCGGTGAATAATGTCGCTGAAATGTACTTAGCAAATGCCTAACATTTGAAATAAAATATACGGAAACTCTAGGGTAATACCCTTTTCTATGGATGTCAATGTGCTCTTCATATATTATGCTGTAAAAGTTTATGGAAAATATACATATATTAAATATCAATTTATATATAAATGCGAAAAGCTCGACCTATACCCTCCATGGGCTGTTGTACCATTAAAAGAAGAAAAATGAAGTTTAAGTAACACCAATTGCAAATCTAGCACATTTTTGAAAGTGAAACAGAAATTTGCACCTAGACACGACAATTGTTCGATTTTTTATTTCATAATAGAAAGCAGAAAATTGGAAGGGAAGAGTGCAGGCAGTTTCGTGGCAATTTAGTTTCTGTTGCTCGTTCCCATATTACATAGCTTTAAAAACTTGTTGATAAAATTGTCAAGAGTAAAAAGAAAAATTGCAGAGATCACGGAGAGAAGCTATAATAGTTGTTGAGTGTGCCATTAAAATTACTTAATAGTTCAAATTAGCAGAAAGTCTATAAATTTTTACTGAGCTGATTGTTTTCCCCGTATTTTGCTACTACAAAAACCAATTGCATTAGAGACCATACTCCCTCTCTCTCTCTCTCTATGTAAGATTGCAAAAAAAAAACGTGTCCTCTCTCATCAGTTTCTCTCTATCTCTCAGTAGCTCATTACCTGTGTAAATGTGATTTGTCATTTTAACCGCAAACTTATCACAATTGAAATTAAAATCACTTTATATGTATTCAATTATTTTAAGGTTTCACCGGATGTTGCTGCTATTATTCAAATGATTGGACCTCATCCAAAACAATTTGCCGGCAAAAGTGAACGCGTTGATGAGCTTGTGAATATCATCAGTCGAAAGGTGCCTGCTTAAGAGAAATCAGTGTTCTTTTGTATTTAAATAAATATATAATAAATAAAAAAACACTTCAACAAATAAAAGAAACGTTGCTGATGACACACCAAGCATACACATACACACACACACACATACATTTTTATATATGTTTTATGGATATGTACTTAATAAATTTATTGTGAATCTTTTTTTTTTATAAATTTTTTCATTAAAGCATCTTAACAATAAACATAAATACTTTTAAAAAAAAAATATCAAATATAAAAATAAGTTTTATTTCTCAGCATTCAATCTGTAGCCGTAGCTGCCTACAAAATTGAATCCCCGCAACAGAAATTCAAAAATGGAAAGCTGCTTTTATCGGCGCGCAACTGTAGCCAGTGTTTCTGGTTCGAAACGAACATTTCCGAGGGCAATTGGGTCTCTTGGACGGCAGTGTCAGCTGAAAAGCGATGTACATACATATGTACGAGTATTAAATTTATGTAATATGTTTGTACTATGTACTTACATGCTCCTACGCGTTTATCATATTTAGGTGACTGTGTTATCGAAATTACATCTTCCGGTTTACGCAATAAGATTTTTCCTACCCCCTTGCACATACGCAAAACCTCATGATTGCTCAGCTTATCCAGATACTCTTCTTCCAGCAGCGGACAATTCAATATCCATTCACGTACATTATCGAAATCATTGAGCAGCCGCACTGCTCCCTGTACGCTGAATTTAATCCGTTTCTTATAGATATAATCCAGCCATGCTTCACATATAATTTTCATAATCAATTTCAATATGACAATGTCATGCGTTGCTTTTATTGTAGGCAAAAGGATTTGATCGAATACATAGCCCACGTAAGCGCTCTTGGAGTCATTGTCGTATAGATGCAGCTGCCAGTACGGAGCTTTCGGAAAAACTAGCGTAAAGTTGGCCAAACTCAATATGCGGCAGACAGATGATAAAATTTGAACACACTCATCTGTGGTTTTCTATGGATGAAAAGGAAAGTGTAATGAAAATAGAAAATCACTCAACGAAAACGAACAACTACCCAGTGGCAAATTAAACGAAGTGCTGTGAAAATCATCGCTGATTTCTGAATGATAATGTTAAAAAAATGCGAAATATTTTGAAGGTAATGTGGTCGTAAGCGACCCTAGTAGCACTGTAATGTGGTGCGAATCGAGAACCGAGATATTTTGTATCAGAAATACTATTTTTGTAGTATTGTTTTCAGCTGCAAGAAAATAATCCAAACTATTCGCTTTCACTCTCTTATTGGTAGGCTTCGGATGAGTGTAAAATTAATGTGGAAATAGGATGGAGAAGTCAGGTGATACATGCCACATAGTCATGGTGATATCGATGATACAATGATGATTTTTACCGCTGGGTATGATTGGTCAATTGAGAGAACAACACAACACACTTTCCCTCTCGATTATTAAACCTCCCACTCACCTTTAATTTATCGAAATTCGCATTAACCTCACATATTAGCTTTGTGCGTAAAGCAACACACACCAGCATTAAAATATCTGTTAAGTCGGCAGTTAATTTTGGCAATTTAATTGTTGTGAAAATCTCTAAACAAATTTTAACATCATGCTCCAAAATCTTGAAAAAACGATCCATGCACCATTCGCAGCATAACTTTTTGGCTTGTTCTGTAACCCATAGACGCATAGAATGAACTGAATGATCTGTAATTTTATTGGAATCCTTGCAGTTGGAGTCTATATATATATGTACTAGAGATATGGAGGCTTAGTAGTTACCTAAACGATGCAAAATTGGTATTTGTTCTGCAACAGGAATAGAACTTGAGCTGGCGGCTTCATTGCTATTAAAATAATTATTGCTTAAATTAATCAAATTGGTGAATACCGTAACCCACACAGTGCCTGTGGGTGTGCCATATTGCTAAAATGAAAAAATAATATATAATGTCTATTACATAAAGCATAATATCTTATTTTATCAATTATAAGAAGAAGGTGCGAATGCCGCAGGAGTGATAGAAATTGTTATGGTGGTTATAGTGGGTCATAACTAGTGATGGGTTTACAATCTAATATTTAATAAGTCGCGAGTAAAAACTTAAATAAGCACACAAAAAAATGGGTGTAATCCCATCACAAGGTATAACAATTAAATTTTGTAGAAACCAATTTAGAATGGGTAGTTCTTGGATCTGGCAAAAAACCAAAATTTTCCGCTCTTGTGTAAGTAATCAAATCTTTTGGAACAAACTTAAAATTCATTTGCACACTTACATTTTTCGGTGAACCACGGAATTGTTCCATTGAATTCTCGACAGTGCCGCTGGAACTATTTGCCGAGATTAAAGCCAAACGAAAAAGTTGATCCCATACGTTATTGCAAACAAAATCTGTTAAAATCTCACCAATACCTCGTAGTGTGGAGAATACAGGTTCAGGTATATCTGAGAATTATATGAATTGATTTTTATGCAATTAAATTTAAAATTGAATTCAATTCAATTTAAGACAATTGAATACTGCTCTTACCATTTTCATTTTGCAAATACAACCAATTTCTTATTGAATCAATATGTGTGAGGGTATAACATGAAATGGGCGTGGTCTCAATCCACCACAATATTATGTGATCAAGTATCATGCCCACATAAGCCCAAATTAAACGTATGCCGCGCATTACGAATATATTCAAATCGATATTGGAGTCGGATCCTAAGGAAAAATGATTAAGTTAATTATTTGAATTTGTCGTCCATTTGAATACACTCACCAAATATATTGGGACAAATCTCATTAGCTTTTGCAATTAGTTGCGTTATAAAAATGCGTTCTTTTTGTAAAAAATACTCGGCATGTTGTCGGCGCAAACTTTGACTCAAGACAACACTTCTCTCTTCCCCACCTGGTGCTCTGCCTGTTCCTCTTTCTGCAGCTGCTTCTTCTCTGGCTGCATTATCAAATTGCAATTGCTGTACGGCCGCATTGTAATCACGATCATAGTATGGTTGGAATTCACTATCACCCGCAATGTTTAACGTTAGTATACGTAATATTTCTAAACTTGAAGAATTCGATTCACAATTCTCTCGCCAGGCATCTTGTTCGCTCATATTGAAGAGCCCGAATATTAAATCTAAAGCGTTTTGTTCGATGCGAGTTTGCGAGACAAGCTGCAGAGAAAACATAGATGTTACTACTCAAATTATGGACTCTGTCACAACATTGATTAACACATCGCAACATGCGTTCCTTAAGGGGAGATCAACAACGGCGAACCTTTTACAACTCACTCCTGTGCAAGGAATGGAAATACTAATAACCAACCAACTGAAGTTATGTACGGACTGGATTTTGAGAAGGCATTTGATAAAGTCAATCATAGCCTTCTGTCCTTACTTTTAAGATGGATATATCAAGTCATATATCACTAACAGAAAACAAAACAGATGATCTTACGAAGTGCGGTATCAAAATGCATTGCTGTTATTTTCGGGGTTCCTTAAGGTTCTTCTGTTTATTACTGATTTGCTTTCTGTTATTCGATATTGTTATTATCTTATATTATCTTATAATCCAACAAAAACTTAAGCAAGAAGATCTTGATAATTTTTCAAAATAGTGCCGACTAGACTTAATGTGATTTACCATATCTTGATAAATGTAAGTTTATGTCATTTACAAGGAGGCAACATATGTCTGCTAAATACTCTTTACAGAGTCAGACTCTGAATCATGTAGTGATATTTGTTGATTTGGGTGTGACCATGGACTCCAAATTAAGTTTTAACTTGCATATCAACTCGTGTGTAAACGAAGCTAAAAATTCTTTAGGGTTTGTTTAACGCTGGTCAAAAGAATTTAACGAGCTATTCATTTCAATTGTTAGACCCATCCTTGAGTATATAGGTATATCTCCTGTATGATTGCAACATAAATAAAACTGAGTCGGTTTAAAAACAATTTCTAATTTTCGCACTGCATCTCCTTTGAATCTTCCACTTATTAATCCACCGACATTAATAAGCAGAGGAAAAACGCTGAATGTAACATTTTTTATAAAGCTTTGGAATGGCATTTTATCACCTTCGGATTTGCTAAATAAATAAAATAAACTTTAACTTTAAACTTTAGAAGTCACGATATTTTATTCCTATTAAACTTAGCATTTGCAGAATAAACATTATAATCTGTTCAGCATTTCTGATTCTCTGGAACACATCAAACCCAACTTACTTATCATACTAAATTTCTAAACAGCTGGTGATTTTATGTGTGGAATATGCTCCTGTTATTATTTGTTTGTTGATCTACGATATCATTCACTTAACGTTGTATTAGGTACATAATTTGTTCACCCTTACCTGCAGCACATAAGCAAAATCTATGGACTTAAATGGCAACAGCAAGGCCGGATACATATTGCTGCACATATTCGCATCCAATTCATTAGCTTCTGTTATTTCTTTATGCTCCGTCATGTCACCATTTTTCTCCAACGGCTTCACTGCTGCGGTATTGCGACATTTATTATAAAGTTGTGTAATTTGCAATGCCCAATTAAGCCAAACTTCAGATTGCATTGATTTACGCATTAGATAAGTGAGCTGAAATTTGTAAACAGATCATAGAAATCTTACAGTAAAGGAATGTGTTTAGCGTTTAGTGCAATTATTTGTAGAGGAACTCTCCTAATTAATGGATAATTTGAAAGAACAAAATCGGATAAGCAGCGAATCTGAATAGATTCTTTCTCAGATTAAATGCAATTTTCATGCTAATTTCATAAATAAATGAGTTAATCTTACCCTAGTCCAGAATAAAAAGAAACAAAAAAAATCTTTTATACATAATACGCGGGAATGGAATTTTAAGTAGCTAATTACAAAATAAAGATTTCTTTTCCATTACGCAATAGTTACCAAATTATGTTGCTACTGGATTCCAGAAAACGAATATTTCATTAAATGTGTTCTGGAATAGTGGTGATCAACTATCAATTTCCACTACATACCGTTCGCTTCAGCACAAAAGTCAACTGACAAAATCGTCGATCATTCAATGCCATTATATTATTGTACTTTTGTATTAATAATGCATTATAGGGGCTGCGTTTGATTTTCTTTGATAGCGTCAGAAAGTCTTTATTGTTCGATTGATCCCTTAAATTCCAGTAGAGTTCAACCATTTTTTCGCATTCTTCCAAGATGGTATCCTATAGAATTAAATATTGTTGTTATGAAAGCACAGCACATCGACGCTAAAAAGTTTATATCATATTTACATATTGTGTGGCTTACGTGTTCACTAAATATATCAACTTTCACATCGATAACTATGCGTTTCGTAATACGACGCAGTTCTTTGCTTAGCTTAGTAATTTCAGCAAAAATATGCATAGGCTGTGATTTATTGCGACAATACCATTTCGGTGTAGAACTCATCTCTTATGCTCACTATTTCCTTTATAACGTGCTAACTTAAATTAAATTAAAAGCGCAATAACTTGCGGACTCGGAAGTAACAGATTCAAGTAGCATTAATTTGTTAGCTGTTAAATCGATGCGCATGCAGCAGTTGTAAACAACCAGCATGCATTTGTTGCTGTGATAGCTGCATAGCAACAGACACATTCGTTTTCAGCATAACAACATTGCATAACTGACGATATTAAAATTTTAATATGACTAAAAATTTTCTAATTACTATAACGCAATATAAGCAATTTCTAATGCTATTGAATACAGATTACATTTTATTACAGATTACATTTTTCTTTCAGTGTACATACTTACATACATTGTATAAGTATAAAAGTAACTATTTTTATAAAAAAAAAACATTAATATAATATAATAAATATTTCATATTTATAATTTTAAATGGTAAGTACAAAAATAACACGCAAATATGAGGTGGATGCGAAACGCTCGACCTAGGCCCTCCATGGACTGTTGTGCCATTAAAAGAAGAAGAATACGAACACAATTAGGGTATTCCCGCAAATGTGTGTGTAGAAACGTCGTAACCCGCGTAAACTTCATAAATTTATGAGCTCGTAAGTCAGGACGCCCGTTTCACAAGCAAAATTGACAAATTTGGGGAACGGAAAATCCACACGAGATCCATGAAATACCATTGGTTGTTATTCAATATTCATATGCCGAAGTAAAAGATGACGTACATATGTACATACTTATATTTGGCATACATTTAGCTATACATATATGTATCTGGAAACTGTTTAAAAGTACATTCAACATTTAACAATTCAATTCATAACTTTATAAATTCTCTTTTACTTTATCTACTCTTTCTTAATTAAAATGTTAGGAACAAATATATTTTATTTAATAGTCGGGTTCGTAAATGCCCTTTAAACCTTTAAGCCTTGTAAACTTTGTAAACATATCATAAACATTTTGATAAATTTACATACTTATAAACTTATGAGGCATTTGCAATATTTTTTTTTTCGAGTTAAAAATGTAGTTTTTTACGTGCCCGTAATTTTTTGCATTCTTGTCTTTCACAGAGAGTATTTTTAGTTTACTCTCATTCTACCAGACTTTGCCAAAATTGTGTGAGAGCAGACCTATTGCGTGTCATGACATGGAAAGATTTACACGGTATACGAGTTACGCGTTGGCAGGAATAGACTAAGTGTAAATAAATTTCTCCATAAACAAAAGTCATTTTAAAATCATAATGTAATCAGAAATAAAAATCAGAAAAGTATTTTTAAAATCATAAGGAATTATTTTAAAATCAGTAAATACTCGTATCGATTTAAAATGAGAATATATCAATTCAAATTCAAGTGATAAATGCGTCTCCAAGTCATTTACGTACATTTAGAGAATATCCATACTTCTTCTCGACACGAAGAGGTCAATGGGTCGTGATTATACTATGAGTTGATCCTGTTCTTCGTTTAATCTCTACTAATATATTCTTTTTTAAACAACCATGTATTAATGTTCTACAATTTTAGATTGATACTTTCTAAAATTTAAGCAATTCAAAAGTTCCTTATTTTGTAATTATATCTTCCATACTCTGAGTTTGATTATTCTGAAACTAAAATGACACCTTCTCCTCTTTATTGGATTAATCTAATCTGAAATTGATACATTCTGAGTTGAAACTGGTATTAATGCGGTATGTTAATATGTTTCCCTCAATTTTCAGTGCCAATTAACATTCACAGCCTTGCGGACACTGGATGTTACGTCCTACATCTCTTTAATCTGCCCAACATGTAGTCATGAACGGCTTGAATTCAATGCTACATACCAAATTCTGCAAATTAAACAGTACAATGATTCTATTAGAACCGAATATCTACTATTCTTAAGAGCTAGTCTGTATGGCTTGTCGTGCCACTTCCATGATTTATGCGAAACTGCCGGCATTGAATCAACATCAACTTCAATGCCCTGTAAGTGATAAATTAAAACAAAGTCAAACAATTTTGTAAGAAGTTGAAAGTTATCAGATAAATTGAGATAATAATTGATAATACTTGAATTAGTTCACGACTCTTTGGACTACACTCATTACCTCTTAAACTGTTTCGCATTTCAGCACTTTCAACCATTACTGGACTGCCATTAATGCTAATTGACCTTAAATCACTGCCTCTGGATTTGACTTTTCCGTTCTTTGACTTTTTTTTTAAAGTCCAGGTATGCTCGAACCTATGCTACCTCCACTTCTTGAACTCATTCGAGTTTTGGCTTTTTGGGCGATGTCTGTTCGCTCTATTGAACTTTGTTTAGAATCACCTGAACTTGAATCACCGCACGTTTTGTAAATTGTTCACTACTTGAACGGGAGCCATCGCTTCTTGAACTAAATCGTGTTTTACATTTTCGGCATTTTACGACTCATCTTCATTATGCTTACTACTGTTTGGACTTGTACCAAATACTAAAGTTGAGTTGGCAATTTCCAAACGGTTTAGAGTTTTGAATCTTGGACCAATTTCTCTACTTTGTTCTCTAAATGTTAATTATTTTTAAGTTTCAACTATTTCGACAATTTGAGGCAAGGCTGCACATTGGAAGCTGATTCAATGAGTCTTAAACTCTCAACTGAGCGTTTTATACTTCAACTTGAGTCAGCTGTCGTCGAGAACATCTGCGCCATCAGCCTCTTAAACCAATTTGTGACACTTCTTTCTGAACTTTTAGTACAATCGTATTATAATCTTTTAAAATTGAATCACTCACTGTGACCGTCGGTACAAATGTCGAACGGAATCTTTTGCAATTAGCCAACATAAAATTTAATTTTACTTGTTATGTATTGTAGAGTGTTGCCAGAGTATTCAAGTATATATGTATGTATCTCTGCCCTAAGCCCTAAGATCCAATTTTTCAATAACGAAGTTTTGATGGATTATGATTCAGCATATCGACAATAAACATGTATCCCCCAGAATGCCACTTTACCTTCCTTGTTTTATTACCTCGTTATTTTCTAAACTGATTTCACATTCTGTTTCAAATACAATTTGTTATTAAGCCTAAAGAAAGTTGATGCCTAACTATTTCGGATTTAAAAAACAAACATTATATTTTTATAGTTTGCTTAATATTTCTTATTCGTCTTGTTTAATATCTTTAAATCTTGAATAAACGAGATGTAAATATACAACACATTTTTCCAACATCTTTTGCTATCACAATAAATTGTTACAATTATAGTAGTAGTTTCAGATTGTTTTTGTTTTTTTTAAATTCATCTGAAATATAGTATATCTTTTTTACTCTTTTCTTTCTCTCTCTGTATTACATTTGCCTTGTAGTTAGATATATATTAAAATTTTTGTTTCATTTTTCTTCTGAACATAATATGATAATAATAATATGTAATAATAATACATAATATGTCTATACTTTCTTTTTTATAAACTTTCTATTTTGCCTTTACTCTTCTCCATGTATGATGACATGTATGTTATGATAAATTATATATACTTGGGCACATACACGGGTTTTTTATGCATATTAAATGTAAAAATTTAATGGTGTTTGACATTGCAAGATATGAACAAAATTTAAGGGTGCATTTGTACTTAAATACAAAATTGTTATGTCTGTGGATTAATACTTATGTATACATTTGATTTTTGTTTCTTTTCTTTTTAATTTGTTTGCGTTTTGTTTTCCACCTCAGTGGGAATATTGTTTTTAAGGGTAAATGTTTTCAGCGCCGGTTTATAAACGCCTGCTAAATAATATGTATCATTGTTGTCGTTAGCTGCTTGATGTTGCCTCGGATCATCGCCAAACTTCGCAATATAATCGGCAAATGATATTACTTCACATCGATGTGATATCGTCTGCACATCGTTTTCATCTTCGTGTGACGATTCAAATAAAGCACCCTAAAGAAGAGTATATTTTGAATCAAAAATATATTAATAGCTCAGCTGAGTTATTGCAAATGATTAGAATACAAGGCCTTAGCCAAACCTATATTTCTGAGTTCCCAACATTTTCATTATCCCTTTTCTTTTTTGAATGCAGCTCCCTTCACAGTATAGAGTATGACAGATAATAAAAAGTCTTCTGCGATATTCTGAGGTCTTCTGTCATTTAACAATTATGACAATACCCTCGCTCAATAAATTTTGACGATAATTTTTTTTATGAATTTTTCTCTCTTTTTTGGCTGATGTATATTATATTTATTTTATTTTTTTTTAAATTCAAATAAAAGCCGAATAAATTCAACTAAAACATCACATTTTTGTGATAGTACTGCGAAAGTTTGTTTTGACAATTCGAGACAGCTAAATTTTGAGATCCTTCCTTAGAATAAGCGAACTACATTTCGTTTTTGTTTGTATAACTTACCTGCCATTTCAATTTTGGACAACCTTTGACCTCTGCGGGATGATAATACCATTTAGCACGCAATTTCTTTTTATTGCCAGGTGATAGCTCCCACATGGAAACAATGCGTCCAATATATGGATGATCTGGTTGACCAGTTGATAATAATACTGCACAATCACCGACCTGAGGATCCAGGCAAAGAAATGCAATGGTATTAAATTATAATCAAGTATTAACGACACTGTTTGCAAGGAAAATTTGATAACTCATAAAACAGGAGGAAAATTCAGAGAGCAACACTTTACCTTCCCCTCTAATCTCTCTTTGGGAATTTAGATGTGAATACATACATACAAAGCTGTATTTGACTATGCTAAAAAAAAGGTCACAAACTCTATCATAGAGGTATGCGAGCAAGGATGTCATTCCCATCGAGGATCACCGTCTACATGAAATCAGCCAGTCTTCAATCAACGGATTCTATAGCTGGACCAGAACAAAAACATGGATGCCAGGTCAGAATGATTGGAAACAAAATATATTAGCGCAGCAGACTGATAGTACTTTTTGGAGACCCTCAATTTTAGTTGTGAGACCCAATGTGCTCCTCAAAAGTGCCGGACTTAAAATGTCCACTAGACCTCTAATTTAATTATCTTCCAAATATTATGGGTGGATAACTTTGGGTTACATAAAAGAAATCCCTCCAGGAAGAACTTGAAAGTCAGGTGGTTCGGCTGAGAACGATACCTGTCCTCTTAATGGATGAGAGTTAATCTAACACTTCGTACCTGACCAATTTTATACAGGTCTATTGACCGCTGGTAGGCAAAACCTTTCAGCTCAGCATGGTCCTGATATTGTGTACTAAGTACTACTACAAACAAGACTGAACTCCTATAAAAAATTAACTCAATCTTCCTCCATCTTCCACGTTAATTGAATGCCCTGCCAGTACTTCAATAAATGATTTTCAACTTTGTAAGGTGTCAAATTGTCGCACAGCACAATCACCACTCATTGACTTACAGATATTTTTTCTTCACCCCTTATGATTGATTTATAAAAGTGCTTTTGAAATCCATTTTTACTGACTCGATGATATGATTTACCATCCCAGCTCCACAAATTGCATTTGGGTAGGAAGGGTGCAATTCTGCTGCCCTTTGAGTTTGCATCGTTATCACCTTCAAGCTGTGGAAGAAAATGAGTAAAATTTAATTAATTATTTGATTTATTTGATATTTTTTTTAGTTAAATTTTTTAGACTTAAAAGGAAATTTTTTTGCTCCAAATTATTAGGTTTGTTCCCGTACTACAACGCGAGTAAACGTGTTCACCCAAAAAACGTCACCGTACTCGAAAAACTTGCAAATGAGAGCGATGATGAGAGAGTAATTATCTAGTTCTTCTTCTTGCACGAAATAGGCCGTAATTTTTATCGGTTAAAAGGTTAAAGTGCCAAACTAACAGCTGTTTTGTATTTGCAAATTTGAAATTAAGAAATACCATGTCTCAGAATTTCATACATTCTTGAAAATGTACTATGTCTTTGTACATATGTTAAGTTTTTGATTACAATTGGGTACTTAGGTGCAAGAAGGGCACTTCTGGAAAACTCGCATTTTGCGGTATTAGCGTTTAGCCTCCGATGCATGCCATAAGGAGAACTCTTTGCTTGGCTTTTTTGCTCTTTTGCCCTCATTTGTGCATTAATCTCACCTCACTATCGCCAGACCCTCGTCGAACCCTACTGTTTTTTCTGGCAGCAACAACTGGAACAGCATCCTTTAAACTGATTTCATTGACTCTCACAGGTTTTCCGGGCAATTCTTTTCGTTTCTTATTATATGATTTCCTTCCTTGCTTTTCAGCTGTTTTCGTTTCGAAATAGTTTTTTTTCTCATTACATTTTCTCTGTCGAGTTTTGACTGCTTCGGCAATTTGTGGGACTACTTCAATTTGTTCATGACTCTTTGGAATAGAGTCATTACTTCTTAAACTGCTTCGCATTTGAGCACTTTCAACGTTTTGAGGCACTACTGGACTTTGCTTACTGCTACTTGACTTTAAGTCACTGCCTGTAGGATTTGACTTTTTCGTTCGTTGACTTTTTCTTGATGTTCCAGGTATGTTATCATTTCCTCCACTTTCCAACTGGCAACTACTACTCGAACTTATGGTACCTCCACTTATTGAACTCATTGGAGTTTTGGCTCTTTTGCCGATGTCTGTTGCCACTATTACTCTTTGTTTAGAATCATCTGAACTTGAATCACCACACGTTTTGTAGCTGTCGGATAATCGTTCACCGCTATTTGAACCGGAGTCAGCACCTCTTGAACTCATTCGTGTTTTTACTTTTTTGGTGTTTTGTGACTCTACTTCATTTGGCCTTAAATCACTGCCTATAGGATTTGACTTTTTCGTTCGTTGACTTTTCTTTGATGTTCCAGGTATGTCCCCACTTCCCCCACTTTCCAACTGACCACTACTACTCGAACTTGTGCTACTTCCACTACTTGAACTTGTGCTACCTCCATTACTTGAACTTGTGGTACCTCCACTTCTTGTACTCATTCGAGTTTTGGCTTTTTTGGCGATGTCTGTTGGCTCTATAGATTTTTGTTTAGAATCACCTGAACTTGAATCACCACACGTTTTGTAGCTTCCGGAAATTTGTTCGACACTACCTGAACAGGAGCCACCGCCTCTTGAACTGGATCGCGTTTTTACTTTATTGGCATTTTTTGATTCATTTTGTGATCTATTTTCACTATGTTTACTACTATTTGAACTTGTATCGCTCCTTGTTTTGCAAATTCCTGGGTTTTTTTCAGCACTACTCGAATATTTGACCTTTTGCCCTTTATCTCTTCTTCGCCCTTTGACCATTTCACCGGTTTTTAGTTTCTTTATAAAACTTTGATTACTACTACTTGGAGTTGAGTTGGCAATTTCCAAACACTTTAGAGTGCTGAATCTTTGAACAATTTCTTTACTTTGTTCTCTAAATTTTAAATATTTTTAAGTTTCAACTATTTCGACAATTTGAGCCAAGGCTGCACATTGGATGCTGATTCATTGAGTCCTAAACTCTCGATTGAGCTTTTTATACTTCAACTTGAGTCAGTTGTCGTCAAGAACATCTGCGTCATCAGCCTCCTTCAGCAATTTGTGACGCTTCCTTCTGAACTTTTAAGTAGTACAATCGTATTGTAATTAAGGCAAAATTTCCTGTTTTGATTAGTACCTTTTAAAATTGGATCACTCACTGTGACCGTCGTGACAAATGTCGAACGGAATCTTTTGCAATTAGCCAACATTGAATTTAACTGTACTTGTTATATATAGTAGAGAGTTGCCAGAGTGTTGAAGTATATGTATGTATCTCTGCTAAAGCCCTAAGATCATTTTTTTCAAATATGAGGTTTTATGGATTATGATTAAGCGTATGCATCTGCCTTTCTACCAAGCGTTTGGAGTTATACTCTGGCTATACCGGCGAGGAATTTCTACATGTGTGTTTAGTTAGCCACCTCTCTGAACTTCGTGCTTGCAGGTTGCTAGTATGAACGGGTAAAAGACCTAAAGGCGTTTTACTTCTTTGGGGTGTATCAGGTATACGTTTTCTACCTATCCATAGTTTTTGTTACACTCATTTTATTTTCTCTTCATATTTATCCCACTAACTGTGTTTTGTAATAAAATTTTTTATTGTTATCCTAGACCTGTTTTGAGGTTAGGACGCAACCCTAACCAAAAGGGGCTATTCCTTCCCACACCATTTTACCTACCCATTAATATCGACAGAAAACATGTAACCCGCAGAATGCTACTTGACCTTCCTTGTTTTATTATCTCGTTACCTTCTAAACTGATTTCTCATTCTGCTTCAAATACTTTTTGTTATTAAGCCTAAAGAAAGTTGATGCCTAACTATTTCCGATTTAAAAAAAACACTATATTTTTATAGTTTGCTTAATATTTCTTATTCTTCTTGTTTATTATCTTTAAATCTTGAATAAACGAGATGTAAATATACAACACATTTCTCCAACATCTTTTGCTATCACAATAAATTGTTACAATTATAGTAGTAGTTTTAGATTGTTTTTTTTTTTTAAATTTCATCTGAAATATAGTATATCTTTTTTACTCTTTTCTTTCTCTCTCTGTATTACATTTGCCTTGTAGTTAGATATATATTTAAATTTTTAGTTTCATTTTTCTTCTGAACATAATATGATAATAATAATATGTAATAATAATACATAATATGTCTATACTTTTTTTTAAATAAACTTTTTATTTTTGCATTTACTCTTCTCCATCATCATACATGTATATGATAAATAAGTAAGTTTATATTGTATATAGGGTTTCATTAGCAATTTTACGTTTTATGCTTACGTCGATATACGTTTTGAGTATACATTTGATTTTTGTTTCTTTTCTTTTTAATTTACTTTTTCTTTTCTTGTATTGTATTTTTTAATAAACACTTGAGTGTGTGTGTGGTAATAGTAATAGTCGATCTTCTTTTATTATAATATTATGATTTCTATTCTTCCACCACAGTGGGAATATCGTTTTGAAGGTTTAATGTTTCCACCTTCGGTTTATAAAAGCCTGCTAAATAATATGTATCATTGTTGTCGTTAGCTGCTTGATGTTGCTTCGGATCATCGCCAAACTTCGCAATATAATCGGCAAATGATATTACTTCACATCGATGTGATATCGTCTGCACATCGTTTTCATCTTCGTGTGGCGATTCAAATAAAGCACCCTAAAGAAGAGTATATTTTGAGTAAAAAATATATTAATGCATAACAATAGCACGGTCACATTGGATATAATCTCAACTCAGCTGAGTTATTACAAATGAGTATAAAGCACGGCAGTAACCAAACCTATATTTTCCAAGTTTCCAACATTTTCAATTTCCTTTTTTTTAATTTTTTTTTTTTTTTTTTTTTTTGTGAAGTTAGCTCCCGTATAAGTTAAAAATTTGTTTTGACAATTTGGTTTTTGAGATCCTTCCTTAGAATAAGCGAACTACATTTCGTTTTTGTTTGTATAACTTACCTGCCGTTTCAAATTTGGACAACCCTTGGTCTCTGCGGGATGATAAAACCATTTAACACGTACTATCTTTTTATTGCTAGGTGATAACTCCCACATGGAAACAATGCGTCCAATATATGGACGATCTGGTTGACCAGTTGATAAAAATACTGCACAATCGCCGATCTGAGGATCCAGGCAAAGAAAAGCAATGGAAATAAATTATCATCAAGTGTTAACGACACTGTGGGAAAATTTGATACCTTATAAAATAAAAGAATTGTTTGAGGTCGCTGATTCTGATTGATTCTGAACTAAGTTTTTCTATCATATCTGAATTCCCGATATAGAGCATCGAAACCAATACAATTTAATATTTTTTTTTTTTTGTATTTTAAATATTTCATACCCAATAGAAGGAAAATTCACACAGCCACACTTTACCTTTCCCTCTAATCTCTCTTTGGGAATTTAGATACAAAGCTGTTTTCCATCAACGGATTTTATAGCTGAACCAGCACAAAAACATGGATGCCAGGTCAGAATGATTGGCATGGCAGACTGATAGTATTTTTTGAAGACCCTCAATTTTAGTTGTGAGACCCAGAAGTCCCGGACTTAAAATTCCCAATGGCCTCTAATTTAATTAACTTCCAAATATTATGGTTGGATAATTTTGGGTTACAAAAATGAAATCCCTCCAGGAAGAACTTGAAAGACAAGTGGTTCGGCTGAGAACCATACCTTCCTCTTAATGGATGAGAGTTAATCTAAAACTTCGTACCTGACCAATTTTATACAGGTCTATTGACCGCTGGTAGGCAAAATCTTTCAGCTCAGCATGGTCCTGATATTGTGTACTAAGTACTACTACAAACAAGACTGAAAGACAAACTCTTATAAAAATTAACTCAATCTTCCTCCATCTTCCACGTTAATTGAATGCCCTGCCAGTACTTCAATAAATGATTTTTAACTTTGTAAGGTGTCAAATTGTCGCACAGCACAATTACCACTCATTGACTTACAGATATTTTTTCTTCACCCCTTATAATTGATTTATAAAAGTTCTTTCGAGCTCTACCTCTAAAGCCACGATTACGATATGATTTACCATCCCAGCCCCATAATTGGCAGCCGGGTAGGAAGGCGGCAATTTTGCTGCCCTTTGAGTTTGTATGCTTGTTGCCACCTTTGAACTATGAAAGACAATGAAAAAATTAAATTATACATTTATTTGTTTCTTGTTTTGTTGTGGTCAATTTTACCTCATCGGAAACTTCCGACATCATATTCGATGTGGACTCCTCATCCATTTCAAAGTGTTCTGTCTTCACTTTAACACCAACTGGGTTATTATTATTGATATTATTATTATTATTAGTTGCAATGGTTTCTTGTTTGATTGCCGCTGTGCCAGAGTTGACTACTTTTTGCGCAGCAGCATTATGTTGCTGCCGCTGCCCTTCAACATCATTAGAATCGCCGTCTTCATCATCATAATCGTGTTCGTTTTCATCTATAACTGCTGCTTGAGTATCTTTTACATTGTTCCGCTCATGTTTGCCAACGTATGAAGAGTTGGTTGAAGATGATGTTGTTGCTGTCGATGTTTGTTGGGGGGTAGCCTCCATTTGCAGCGCAGCATTTTCAGCACGCTCTTCCATGTTACGATGATGTTTTTTATGCTTCTTTTTGTTTTTCTTGTGCTTATGGTGTTTGCGATTGTATTCATTGCCATCCATGTCAGCTTCACTAGTAGTAATAGCATTGCTAGTAATATCAGCACCAGTTGCTGTTGTTTTTGCTGGTAATGTCGATGGTAGTTGATTGAGAACAGCACCATTTACTGCTGCAGCTGCCGCTGCTGCCGCCTTAGCTTGTGATTTCTTTTTAAGACTTTTAATGCGTTTCTTTTCAGAGCGTTGTGCATAGATTTCCCGTTCATTTTGCAAGTCACTGCTAGCTATGGCTGATTGTATTGATTGTGGATCAGAGGTATTGCCGCCACCACTACCAACACTACCACCGCCACCACTACCAACACTACCGCCGCCACTGCCGCTGCTAGCAACACCAGCAGATGATGACGATTTGACCGCTGATTTCTTTGATTTGCCTATAGAGGAGATGGGATTCTCGTTGTATTCTGTTGTTGTGTTGTGTTGGAGTTAGTAGGGAAGCGCATACGCATATACACGAAAAAGAAACAATAAAACAAGACCAAAGAAGAAAAAACAATATAAATTAAAATTGTTTGCGAATGAACGCAAAAAGATCTCGATGAGAAAACACAAAGTGTAAAGAAGAAAAAATAACAGGACGAATACAAGAGGACCAGTTGGAAGTAGAGCAACTCACCTGCTTGCGGATAAGCACTCAACAGAAAGCGTATATCCTGTAAACGTATACTGCCGCTGTCACCATCATCGAACTCAACGCTAATAAAATCATTGTTCGTTGTTGCTTCATCGTCGGATGATTCCGATTCAATCCTGATGCCCGGATATAAACAACGATACTGTGAACTCCAATAGGCACATAACCGTGTGCCAATAGGTACGTTTTCGACACTATTGGGTGTTACTTCGAGAATCTAAGGCAAATATATCAAAATTAAAAGGCATACATTAGATTCTTATTGGCTCATGTAAGTCAATGCTCACCGTATCTCCACTGAAGATATCCTCACGTGATCCTATTTGCGGTTTGTTGCCACGCTCACCGTCCAAAGTTATGGCATACACATCGGGTGCTCGTAGTGGTCTCATAACACCCGCGTAGAAGAGTCCACCCATACCGCAGAGCACACGTGTCTCCGACCTATACATATGTTCGTTGGTAAGCATTAATTCGCGATCTCTGCGATCGAACAATTGTTGCTGCTGCTGATTTACAGCACTTGCGGCAGCTGAAGCAGCAGTTGTAGTAGCACTGGCAGGTGATGTTGCACTGCGCCGTCGTTCGGTAGCGACAGCTTCAATATCACTGGACCGTCGATTCGATTTGTTCGGCTTGTTCGCCCGTGCCTTCGCGGGTGTTGCAGATGCAGACTTGCGCACTGCTCCTCTTTCAACGGCCCCGCTTATAACATTCGAGAGTGCACTGGGTTCCAAGCGCACTGGTTTGTAAATAGCAGTCGACGCAGCGGCAGCAGATGTGCTTGGCCTCTCATCCAAATCGCTGTCATCATCCTTGTAGTTGCCATTGTCATTACTATTCATAGAATTATTGGCAGCAGCAGTGCTAGCGGCATCGGGCGGTGGAAATTGTGCTATTGAAGCATTTTGCGTTTTATTGCTTTCAGCAAAGCGCAGAAAACTGGAAGCAGGGCTCAGATATGAGCTCGTTGTACTGCTGCTAATGCTGCTCGATGCGATGGGATTGAGCACACCTCCCGAAACGATGCTCTTGGAGAAATTTGCAAATTTATAATCAGCCAGCCCACCGCCAATGCCTCCGGTAATTAAACTGCCATTAAGTGAGGTCGAGGATGAAGAAGATGCACCCACACCACCGCCACTGGCGCTGCTCTTCGCCAACGCATTTGCTTGCGCCATGAGCTGTTGGGTTTGCTGGTGTTGCAGCTGCTTTTGTTGTGCTGTCACCACTGCCAACTGTGAGCATAGTTGCTTTTGCTTCTTATTCTTCGTGGAAATGCCCTCGAGTTTACGTTTCTTCTTGCGATATTGGCGCGTAATCTCGGCAAGGCGTTGCCGCATATCCGTTTCCATCATACTGAACAGTTCTTGCGTATTCTGTGACCATTTATTGCCACTACCAAAACGTTTGTAGAAATTCGGGTCGACACACATCAAGGCACTCTGCAAATCCTCGTTCGTTAGTTCTTCATTGTCAAAGTCTGGCGGTATATGTTTGTTTTTTCGTTTCTCCTTCGGGTATTTGCTTTTCTTATTCTTCTTACTGTAATATTCGCGTTCGCGTGATGATGCTGGTGATTTGGAATGTTTTCGTTTTTTGCGTTTTAACGGCGACTCAAAGCAGGTGATGCCACTACTGGTTGAGGGCAATTCAATGCTATCCATGGAAGGGAAGGATGATTGTTCCAAGCGGAATTGATTTGAGCTCGCCGGTGGATGCAATTGCTGGAAACCAAATGGCTGTTGTATGTGCATGTGCTGCGGTGTTGATCGAGCTTGCATGGTCGCCACTTCCACCTCGTGGTTTCCCTGATTGTTATTGTTGTTGCTGTTGTTGAATGATTGCTTTGAGAATAAACCCACTCCACCATTACTGTTGCTTTGCTGCTCCACTTCTTCCTGTATACGTTGCTCGGCAAGCTCGCACAGTAATTTCAATCCGCCCAAGGGTTCTAAAGGTGGAAGTGGTGCTGTGATTGCTGTCTGCTGCATATCATTTTGCGTTCCATACATATTTGTTAGAGGTGCAGGCGGGGACGTGGATTGTGCACTGTACATTAACAAATGCGCGGCGTGTGCGGCTTCCTCGCCACAGCGCCGCTCCATGGCCGCCGCCAGCGCAGCATCTGCGTGATCTAGAGGTTCTTGCTTCACGCGTATGCCCGCATTCTTCGCCAGTGTGATGGTGCTTATGTTCGACAGTAGTTCTAAGCCGGTTAGATCTTCTGGTGCTACCTGCTCGGTAGCAGCAATATATACTGGTTCATTAACTGGGGATGTTGTAGCGTTGGTGGTATTGCTGATAATAGAGTGCGGCGGCATCTCACTATTATTCATTATCACTGGCTTTTCATTGTAACATTCTGCTGCCGCCGCCAAGGCTTCTTCTTTTTCTACTTCTTTCTGATTATGGCACTCATTATTCGTTTCTCTTTCTGCTGCTCCCTTGAGTGATGAAACATTCACAATTCCTGCTGCAGTTTTCGTCAATTCCAATGGCTGTTGCGCATCGCTATCCTGATCATATAGCGATTCTTGATCAGTTGGTGGTTGCTGTTGTGTTGTTGGCGGTGGTGTACTCGCTGATGCTCCCATCTGTTGTTGTTGCTGTTGTATGGCAAGTGGGCATGAGGAATTCTCTTCATCCTCACTGCAAACGGGCGTATCCGTTTGTATATTGACGTCCTGCATTTGCGGTGGCGGACCGGTGGCCGGTTGTTGTGAATGCACACGCGGCACGCCGACCACATCGAAGGTACTCGATGTTTTGAAATTTATTGCTGTGATTTCGTCGCCGTCGAGCGGCGTTGGCGGACCAATTATTGCATTGTTGTGCTCGATATTGTTGTTATTATTGTTGGTGTTCACATTGCTGTTGCTGAGGAAATTGCAGCTGGCAGCATTGCCTGCTGGATGGCGTGGTGTCAGCGTTGCTGACAAATTCAGCAATGCTGGCGTTGAGGGCGGCGGCGCTGAGGTCGCCTGGAAGAGTATTTGCGGCGCTGAAGCTACTGCATTTTCAATGGTTGCCGAAGTGGGCGGCGTCGGGAGGCGGATTAGATTTAAAGCTTGTGCATTGGAGGCATTTTGTAAATCTAACAAGTTTGTCGTTGTAGCTGTCGTTGCGATGGTGCTGGCCATTCTATCACGCGCTTCAAAATGCACCGTCTGCGAAGAATGCGATTGTGGTGGCGCCGAATGCGGTTGCGCTAACGAATGATTTGTTTGGTGCACTGACGACTGCGGCGGCGCCGATGTTCCTGTTACAGTAAGCGCAGTTGACTTCGATGTTGGCGTTGCTGCCGTTGTCATATATTCCGCTCCATTCCACTCTTCGATTTTCATTGCAGTCGGTGGCACAATAAGCGAATGCGGCGGTGGTAACGATAGCGGTAACGGCAATGGTAGCGGCAATGACAGTGGCAACGATGATTGAGTCGACAATGTCATCGATTGCTTTTGTTGCTTCTGTTGCATGTCAGCTGCTGTGGCGCTGAACGTTGTTCCACCTGTGGCTACACTTAAGAAACGACTGCTAGTGCTGCTGCTGCACGAACTCGAAGTGCTAGTTGTACAGCTGCTGCCAATGGATGTACCAAGACTGGTACCATTCATGCCATTGCCACCAATACCGCCCGATGACAAACTCAGATTCATTGAACTGGTTGTGCTGTTCGTTTGCTGATTGTGCTGCTGACAGAGGGTTGATGTTGCAGCAGCTGCTGCTGCAGCCGCTGCAGCGGCCGTCAAATAGTTCGAACCAAACAGTTGCAAGGATGTGGCATATGGTTGTGTTTGGAGCGTTGAATGTGGGCTCATGGAGGGAAAAATGAAGTTAGGCGGCGGCTGGAGTGTGGCAGCTGCTTGTGCGCTGCTCTGCGGTAGTGTATACGAGGGCCAGATCAATGCAGCCGCCGCCGCCTGTTGAAATGGATCTGTGGGTGTATAGAGTGGATTATTTGATATGCCTTCAATTTATTTCATTATTTTCGATTATTTTTTTTTTTTAAACATAAAACTTTTTTTGCCGGAGATATCGAAATAATTTTTGGTAAGGTGATTTCCACCATTAAAACTTCAATTCCAATTTTGCCATTAATTTATTAATTCAGTTGACACTGACATAGTCAAGCGTATAAAAATCCAGCGGCTTCGCTGACTGGGTGAAGGGTGTTTTATTCGAACCACGGTGGAGGAACACGCAAAAGAGGACGTCCTAATCACCGTTAGAAAGATCAGGTGCAGGGCAACCTGACTGCACTTGGCCTTATCAACTGGCGCCATCGCGCGAGTAGCAGAGGCGACTGGCGAAGGTTTATAGAGGCGGCCAAGACCGATCATCGGTTGTAGCGCCAGTTAAGTAAGAAATTTGACACTTTTCACTTTAAATATCTTTTTAGAAAGTAGTACATTTTTGGCGTTTCACGGAAACCAAAAGAAATTTTTTTTTTTTATTTTAGTTAATTTTTTATATGTATATATAATAGAATATATTAAGGAACTATTAAAATATAACTTTAAGACAAAGATATTCTACATATGTGAGGTACACTGTTCAGAAAAAAAAACCTTATGTGGAAAACTGAAGTTTAGTGGAAACAATTTTACGAATGTGTAAAAATAGGTTCTTTTTAACTCAAAAGCACGCTCATTTATCTTTGAAAAAAGTTTAAAAAAAATTAACGGGTTTTTTCCGGTTTTATGAAAAGTAAATTTTTTGTAATTGAATAAAATCTCTTCTTTCACTAGAAATCATGTAAATTATTTAATTTAATTAAGATAAACATTATTTATTTAAACTATAAAATAATAAATATAAATTTTTTCCTTTTTTTATAGATAATATGCTTTTAATTATATTTAAAAACTTATTATTATAATAATAAAAATATCACAATCATAAGTAGGTATGGTTGTAGGGCATATCGTATTCGACTTATTGCCATCCATAACTACAACTGAAACTTCGGCTGAAGTAAATCTAAAATCTTTGATGTTCAAAACTGCTCAAGGAATCAAAGAACTCTGTGACATAAAATACGAAATAACCAATGTCTCTGATTTGCAAATGGAGGATGGGTGGGAGCTCCGGCCATAGCCGGTGTAAGCAAAAGTTTAATAATGAGGATACGGTTGAATATATGTTTACCATTGCATTTGTACCTCTGAAGTAACTAAAAGTTATGTAAATAGTTTTATTCAATTTATTCATTTATCGATCCAAAATTCAAAAATTAACAAGTACGAAACGAAGTTAAAGGTACGAACGATTTTGACCGGCAGTACCATTGGGTAATTTTTCAATGAAAATGAGGGAGGAAGATGCGTTACAATGATTGTGTGCGCTGCCGCACAATGATAACTGATTATTTGCGTCCTATTTTACAAGATATGGACTTAGACAACATTTGGTTCCAACATGTTGGCGCGCCTTGTCACACAAGCCGTGCAATAATTGATATTTTGCGTGGGAAGTTTGAAAATCGCGTTATTAGCCGTTTTGATTATGTACATTGGCCACCACGCAGTTGCGATAGACTCCGTTCGACTATTATTTGTGGGGAGCCGTTAAAGATTAGTGTTAACTATCCAGCAACGATTGAGGCTCTGAAAGACGAAGTGTAGCCATCGGTCAAGTATAGATCCATACAATCGAAAATATACTAACAAATTGTGTTGATCATATGGGCTAATGCAAGGCCAGCCGAGAAGTAATTTCAATGGAATCAACCAATTAACCATAAGTATTGTACTTTCGAATAATAAAAAAAAAAGTTATTCGATTCTTGTCCACCCAGTATATAGCTTTGAATAAAAATGTGACCAGCTTTCTAATGCAAAGAAGAAGCAAAATTTATCAATTTTAAACATCATTTACACCGAAACGTTGAGAGCTATCAAAAAATTACAAAATAACATTTTCGAGATATGAAATTTCATAAAAATCCGTCCATTATTCTATTTGCGCCCATTGTTTATATGGGATCACACCACAGTGGGTCTATCGGTCACAAACGGAAAGAAGAATAGTAAATATGAATATTTTGAATAATAAGTTAAATTTTAAGCAAAAGAGAAATATTTCTACTTGCTTAATGCAACGAAATGCAATGAAACTTCATGATACGCATTTAAATGTAACTGTAAAATATATAAAATTATACCGCAATTGTATAATGATAACCAACCTAAAGCTGCTGCGGATGCAGGTAGCAATACCACTTGCCCACGACTCGCTTCGCGTGAATACTGCAAGCCCACAGTGGCAGGTGACATCGATATTACCGACTCGATAGGAAGAGCATCTGCAAGAGAAATTAAAGTTATATACATATTTCATTTTTGAATCTTCAGTATTGCCACCTACTTTGATATTGCCAAAATGTAGACGGTGTCCGATTTACACTTTGCACGCCTGCTGCACTTAACGCTAACTCTTCTGCTGTTGCTGAACTAGTCATTAAGTCCCCGTTGCCTGTGAAATAGATATTGCCACAACCACCGCCCACTCCACCTGCATAGTAAAATAAATAAAACAATAACTAAACTATGAAAGTTTATTTGTGCTAAATAATTAGTTAAGTACAAATGTATAGCGACGCAATATTGCAACAATCTCGTAATAATTTACCCATACCAAGCTGTGCAGATTTGGATTGAATATTTCTTCGCGGCTCTAAAGAAAAATTTACTTTCTGTAAAGTTGTTTTCTTTAAATTATTATTCATAAAAGAATAGTAAGCCAGGTAGGAAAATTAATGATCAAAAAATCACCACGATGCACAGTAAACAGTAATAAAACTAAAAGATTCTCGAGTAATAGGAAATAGTCTATAATTCAACACTAATAAATCTTTAACGGTGTCCTGAGATTGCATTCCCTTTCCACACACCCTGTGTGTTGACTTGAACTGGAAAAAAAAACTGGCTGAGATTACAGTAACTAAAGCATACATTTCTCTTCTCTCACTTCAATTTTCAAAGTTGGTCGTGAGAAGTTTCACTTCACCCGCGAGTTCCTGAACTCTCTCTCTCTCTCTAGTGTTCGTCTTTAGTTTCACTAGTGACATTAAATTGCTTGCTCCATTTGCCAATAATGGCAAAGTTGTGCTCTCTCTAAGCACGGTGTCAACAACAACAAATCAAATCGAGCTACTCATAGAGCGAGTGTAATCCCGTTAGTTTTCTAAAAAAAACAACAAACTATGGAGGATCTTTTAACTTTTTACTTTACTGCTTGAATATTGATATGAATTAAGAATAATAATACATTAAAAACTTTTTGCTTTCAATATCAAATAAAACATATTAGCGACGGCACCTGTAGCTCTATAATTTAACAATATGTAAACTGAAAGAAAATTAGCTAATTTTTAACTTTTACAACGCTGTAACTTTACATTTCAAACGTTAGACTTGAGAAGAATATAAATCGAAACCGATATCAAATAATTGAATGTTTTTTTAAATCGTAAATACATATTTTAGATATTTTACAAACAATAGGAACAACAGCAACACCTTTTCATAAACACTTGTTATTTACGATACGGCAAATCTTTAATACTTATACAAATTTATTTGGAAAGTTCTTTGAAAAACTTTTTATGCCACTGCACAATGAGAAAGTTAAAAATTGTTTAATAACTTTTTCGCGTATGTATGTGCGTATGCGAGTGAATGAGTTTTATGAAAGTGCACACAAGTTTGTGTGCGTGTGTATGTATACGTATGCTGTGTCCTTGAACTATTTGTTGTTTTTGTAATTGTTCCTGGTGTTGCTGAGGTTGTTGCTGTTTTTGCTAAAATTAAAGGGTTTTTAACTTGAACGAATAACTCGATATAAAATAAAACTCAAAATATTTTAAAGCACTTTATTATTGATAACACTCATATTCTGTGATATTAAATTCAATTACGGACTACTTCGCATTAAAAAAAAAGAAGAAATATTTCAAAAAAAAGAAATGTCAAAAATTTCCACTATATTCCACTATATGTATATTATTTATTTATGAAAAGAATGCTGTGCCACCATATGTTTGCATCTCGCATCACATCAAAATCAGAAAAGCACCAATGTCAAATCAAGCGTTTAATGTTGCAGCAACAAAAACGGAGGGGGTTACCACTGCATCCCTTCTACTTCTGCACACTACTACTTGAATTTCAGCGCTATTATTATTGCTGTTGCTTTTATTGTTGATCTGGCACCTTACTTGCATCAACACAAGCAACAACAAAACACTCATCAGCAAACCAAAATCCAACTTCTTCTCAAATTTAACCTAACCACCCCTTTTTGATTTACCTTGCTTTTCCATGTACTATCTATGAACATAAATGATTGAAAGTGAAAAGGGAGAAATTCCAACTTGCAATCACCTTAAATTTACGAGTAACTACATACATATGTACATGCATATGTATTTAGCCAGTACTAAAATCTGTATTGTAGAACAGTGAATGGTGTGAGTGGTGGTTGTTAGGCTGTTATACAATATACCACTATCATTCCCAACATGATATTTGACCTTTGATACTACTGCACAGAGGGTGAATGTATGAATACTTCTTCAATGTACAACTTCTTCATGTGCTTCCCACTGCACTGGAATTTTCAATGATGAAATCTTATTAGTGCTGCTTACAAGTAAAAAGAATACAAAAAATTTATAGTAATTGGTAATGGTTTTCATCATCAACCCCCGCTCCATGTAGAAAAATTAAATTAATATGATTCACATGCATGTCCCCTCTCTCTATCTCTAATGCTCAGCAGCATCAGCGTAAATTTTGTTCGAAATCTAATTACTTTCTATTTTTTTTTATTTACATTTTGGTTCGTTTAAAGAGTTGCAATGGTAAACATGAAAAAACTAACGAAAACATATGTACATTGTAGTTTTCTATTACCATTTTTATATTCGACGCTAAAAACGTTTTCTACCCGAAACAGTTTTTGTATTCACTCTCAGAGAATACTTCAGAAATCAGTTTATTTCTCCATAATTCGGTTAATAACACTGTGACAAAAAAAACTAGGAGTTAATTTTCGCGAGAAATAGCGAATGTTGTCAGCTTTAAAAAGCTCACAATTGGACCTAGGCACAAAAAACCAAAGATATGAACATAGTGGTCATAACTTTGTTTGTTTTTACCAGATCTGTAAGTTTTAAATGTCTTTAGGAAGGAGAGATATACAGGTCTGTTGTGAAATTCAACCGCTGCCGGAACAAGAAGTCTAGTTACGTGATAAATTCAGAAAGCACCCATAGTAACGAAATTTCCACCGGATTCAAATCGTATTCCGCCAGCAATCGAATGCCACGACAGATCAGGTAGGCCTTTATAATAATATATAAAATGTTGTGAAACATTAAAAAAGTGCGCGGAGTAAGAGCCAAAATATCATGAATATTTATCCCTTTTTAACGACGTTTTGTTCAACACTCAATACTTAAATAAAATTATGTTTAATGCAGTTTTCAATGAGTCATAATGTTTGCAAATCGATTAAGATTTGGCTGAATTGTTGATCTTCGAGTACATATGAGTACATATTGTTTATTTTTTCACTTTCCCCAACAGTTCATTTTTTATGTGGGAACTATAACTTAATTAAAGTGCACTCGATTCAATCCAAATGTGGCTCATTTTACGCGGAATTGGTAAAAACATAAACAAGCTTTATTTGGTACAAAATACATATGTAAAAATCTGTAAGAATAAAAAAAAAATTAAAATTAGGAACTGCCTAAATATGTTGGATTGCAGTTTTAAGTACTAAGAATATATTACCATGTATACCATTAGAAGTGGCTGTCGTTCCTTTACACTAAGTAAAACTATATATACTTATAATACATAGATTGAAAAATCATGAAGTTTTATCCTAATACATGTATGTACATATGTATGTATATGTAAATGTACCTCTGAAAACCAGGTTTCTGACCTTAAGTTTAAATTTTGAGGGTTTATTCGAAATTTGCAGTATGAAGATATTTAAATTCAACTAGTACAACTTGTACTAGATCTCGTTTAAAGTAATATATTTCATTGAATCAGTGTAACCGTTTTTCGCAAAACTAGCTAATCAAGAATTAGTTTATGCTTTTGTTTTACGAGACCTGAAAACGTTTTTAACGTCGAATAAACATGGCAATTGAAATATAAGAAGTGCAACAGTAGAACTTAGTTTTGTTGTTTTCTAGAGTGCAGATGTATTTAACTTCAGCTTTTGTTTTTGTTTAACTTCATCTTTTCAAACCATTTTCGAATTATTAGAAGCACTATCGCGGAGAATATGGTGGCTGAGAAATGTTATCATCAATTGAATTCTTCTTCTTGTAATGGCACAACAGCTCATTGAGAGCATAGGCCGAGCTTGGAGGATAGAAGACAAGTAAAAAAAAATAGAGAAACGCTGGAAAGAGTCAAAAGAATGTACTATCGACATCCTACATCGCTCTAGTGTTTAAAGTACCAAGCTGATTATGGTATGATGATAATGATTTTTATTAAATATTTCGCCAATTCGATTAAATTCACAACTTATTGAAATCAAAGATCCGCCGAGACTTTTAAAGCAATTATGCACAAATTCTTGTGATGTATTCGTAACAAAATATTCCAGTCTATAGCAGACTTAAAAATTTTTAAGCGATCGTATTCATTATTTAATATTTACCCATAGAGTAGCCATAATATTTGTAGTTATAATAATAGTCAGAGAATGGATATGAATTATTAAATATCATATTGTATATGAAACCTGTGTAAAATATTTCGAGAAAAAAAAGACAACCGATTATATTGAAGCGTCAACAGAGAATGTCATGGTGATCAGAAGAAGCATATTCATATGTATACCCTCGAACTTTCTCTTCTCACAGAAGGCGCGTCTTTGGGTAAGCAACAAACAAAGAAGGACAATTAACGCCGTGCAGCTAGGCACGGTTGCCACTTGCCAAAATTTTTGTCCACCAAAATATGTAACAGATTTTACCAAATGTTACAAATATTTTGTTAATATGTATTTTATTTAAAAACTGCAAAAACAAAACAAAAAGAAAAGACATTCAGTTTTCAGGAAATATTTTAGACGGACTTAGTGGGGACTTGTACAATAGACCTGGCAATAGTTTTTGGGGGGCTAATTGAATGTCTCAAAACCTATTTTGAAAGATTACCTCGAGGGTATTTCAAGGCGAAATAATAATTTGCAATTTTTGTAGTCTTGAAATTCTGCTCTTTTTGTTTTTGTCATACTTTTTTTTTGCATTTAATGTTCGATCATTAAGTATAGGATATCGTTGAAAAGCTCTCTATGAGTACGACCTTTAGTTGTCAGGTGATTTTGACCTCTTTCAACCTCACCTTATACTAGTTATTCCATTTTTTAGACTTTTGGAGTGAGACACAAGAGAACTTCGATTATATTTAAAATAATTATAATGCTAACAAAGTTGATATCACTGAACAACAAAACAATCATGATATAAGTATTATGTTTCACTATCAGATTTTAACAAAAACTACCAAATTGGAAAAAAAGTTACCAAGGCAAAGAAAAAGTTACCAACTTCGGTAGAATTCTACCAATATGGCATCCTTGCGTGTAGATAACATAAGTCCTTTGTCAGTAACCTGTGCTAGATAGAAGTGAAACTGTACTATACATATGTAGATATTTCTTTACAGGGATGACAATTATATGTATATGTATGTAGGTATATACATATGTATATGCACATGTAAATGGTTTTGATTTGTTGTTGTTTTTGCTTTAATCACAATCTAAAGAAAGTAGCTTTTCTTTTACATAACATATATCGTTATGAACACAAATATGCGTATTATTATGTATCCCGCCATCTTAACAAGCTAAATATCTAGGTGTTATTTTGGACGCCAAACTCAGCTGGAAACTCAATTATGAGCACAGAGTAAAGGAAGCGAGTATAACACTCTACACGTGCAAGAAAATGCTGGGTTAGAAATGGGGTCCTCAACCAAAAATATCATTGTGGTCACACACAGTCATTGTAAAGCCAATTCTGACATAGGCATACGCGGCTCTGGTCTGGTGGCCGGCTTTAACTATGAAGTACAACCAAACTAAACTGAGGAGAATACAAAGATCATCTTGTATTCTCATTACAGGAGAACTTAGCAATAGTCCATCTGAGGCTTTTAACTTACCCACTCACTTATTAATTGGGAGCAGGGTAATTGGGGGCTTTGATGTGAAACTCTACACCGACGGGTCCAAAATGGGCTGCGGTGTAGGGGTACTCAGAGTCCATCCATACAGTTAAGCTGCTATTAAAGCCTTAAAATTAGTTCTACAATTCAGGAAGGAACCGTCCCATTCTCGCCGAGACTATTCCGTTTTTTAGAGCATTGTCCCTGTCCCTGTTATCAAACTTAATGTGACGCAAAATGTCCAAAAATTTTTTTATGAATAAGTAATGTAAAAATAATACAAGTATTAATATTTTTCTTTTCATTACTAAGCTATCATATCATTATTAAGCTATATGGTAGTTTTATGTTATTTATTGTTTTGTTGGTATTAATTTATTTCGTTTAAAAACTATACCATATATAGTTTTGTTTTACAACTTATTTTACTTGGGTTTCTTTATGTATTTAGTATTATCTGCTATCGACTATTTGTTGCAAAAAACTGTTTTAACTCCTTTCAATCTATTGATTTATGTGTTCTATGAAAATTAGCTCGAATTCAACAAAACTCGAAACTCGCGCCTCTAAAATTGAATGCAACGAAATATTTGCATTTGTAGGACAAGGCAAGTTTGGTCCAACTTATATTTCTTTTAATGGCACAACAGCCAACAGCCAGAGTGCCTTGGCAGAACTTTTCTCATCCATTCATGTTATGCGTGTTATATGTGAATACAAATGAAAGGGACCTACAATTTTATACCGAATCCAAAGGGCGAAGGGAAAAATTTTTCTTAGGCTAATTATACTCTTGGAAGAAAGTTATTAACTGCAATGAGGTGGTGGTGCTGTGTTTAAAAATGATTTTTCTACTTTTTGATTTTTTCATGTCCCGAAATTTGAACCCCGGACACCGTTGGTAATAGGCCAGCTCACCACTACGCCACGGTCCAACTTAGTTTTTCATTGTTTCGTTTCTTTTAATGTTCTTAATGTTAATGTTCTTACCCAAATCAGCAACGCGTATGCCAAAACAATTCATATCCTTTGAAAGTTGCTGCTGCATGGGAATAGCGGTGGAGTTACCTAAAGTGGCCGAAGATTCTTGAGGACGCTTACGTGCCACAGCTATGCCAATGGGAACAGAATTATCTGAAATAGGAAATATAATTTTGGAAGATCCGTTCAAATACCTTTAGTGGATATTTAAACTCACTTGTGCTAGCAATAGCTGGAACTGTTTGTAAGCTATGTGCGACAGGTGGACATTTATCCATTTCTTGCACTTTTGGAGAGGATGCTTCTATTTTCACTAATGTGGTCAATGTCGATGATGACATCGTTTTGGAAGTAGCAGAAGCTGAAATGGAAGCGGATGATAGTGAAGACGCTCCAATGCCGTGATGATGATGATGTTGCTGCTGCTGATGATGGTTGCTGCCTACAATTGCAGTTGGTGTGGAGAGCGTATCTTGATGATGATGCTGTTGTTGGTGCTGCTGCTGATGGCAATTATTGGAGCTAACTTCGGACACTTGGCAAGGTTCACGTTTTATTTGTACAAAAGTATAACTTGATGATGTGGAATTAGTTTGCTGATGATGTAGTTGCTGTTGATGATGATGCTGCTGCTGTTGCTGCTGGTGATGGTGAGCACCAGCTGTTGTCGAGGTAACAAAATGAGGTGTACCCGCGGTAACAAAAGGTTCCAAATGCAAGGGTGCAACAACTGAGGTGGCGTTTGTGTGGTGCTGGTGGTGCTGGGAGGAAGAAGTGGGCACTATGAATGTACGTTCGTAATGTTCAGCGGCAGCAGCAACAGCAACAGAGGAACTCAAAATATCCGCAGCCGTAGCATTGGTATTAAAAGTGGCCATTTGATTATTTTACCCAGTGGTTTTTGATTTAAATTTTTTTCTTTTAGTTTTATTATTTACTATGTTAATAATAATGAGTAGTAGTAATGTCGCCGCAGCAACAAATATATCGAAGGCCTCGGGGAAGCAACGAATTGCGACGCAAAATTTGAGTAATGTTCATTTTTTGGAGAATTTCGTTCGCAAAACAATTCCACTTACTACATTAATATATTTTGTTTATTTTTAAAATTTTTTTTTACTTTTCATTAAATATTTCACAAAAAATGACATAATCCCGACGCGCGCGTCGAATGCCAGAGAAATAATGAATGCAACGAAGTGCAGGTAAGCAAGCTACCGACCCCACTTGGAAAAATTTCTTCTCTGCTGGTGGTGGCGGTCGTGATTTGATCTACGGTTTGTAAATTTCGTTAACACTTCTCTCGAGTTTCCTAATTGCAACGCGTCGAGAAAAATTCTTAGCTAAAATTTGCACGCTTTTTGAAACTATTTCGTAGTACTTTCCACCCACAAATCAAATCAAATAATAAAGTACGCGCGCGATTACTTTACTTTTAGATTCCTGGAATTTAAAAAAAAAAAAAGTTTTATGCGCAAAAATCGCACTCACCGAAAATTGGTAGTATATGTAGTGGTGGTAGTGATGGAGCGAACAATATTGGTACAAGTGGCCGCCGTCGCAAAAATGCAAAAAACAAACGCAACGACAATGACGACGACGACGACGACGACATCCACAACTCTTCGTTCTACGACACAGCGCGCATGAAATGAGCAACTTTACAAGTTTTCACTTTTTCGCTTTAACCACTGTTTTTACTTTATTATTTTACACTATTTCTTTGCATCTTCTTCTTTTACTTTGCAAAGTGTATCTTTTCTCCTTTGCCTTGTTTATATTTTTATTAGTTTTTCGCAATTTTAATTTCGCATTCTTCATTCAACTTCCTTCTGATCGTTGCTCCTTTTTGTTGCTTAGCTTTGTTTTGCTTGCGTCAGTCGTTTCCTTTTTACGCACACAATTCTTCACTCTCCTTTTTGAATGGTTTTTATATAAATTTAACTACCTTCCACTTCATTCATGCAACGAACGACGAATTTCTAGCTCCTTCATCTCCATGTTCCAACACTACAATTTTTTTTATACTATTTCCGTTTTGCCTCATTGCACTGCATTTCGTTATTCTCATAAATTAGAATCAGTTGTTGTACAAAAAACCAATACAATTCCTTATTGCTTTCTACATTTGTATACACTAAAATATTAAAGCGTATTAGAATTTCTTTCTAATTTGAATACCAAATTCTATCAAAAAAATAGTTAAGTTTTGTTTATTTTTCAATTTATTTAATTTCGCGTTCGATTCGTGTGAGACGAGACCAGATATTAGAATGGAATGAAAGAATGAAGAAATGCCAAAGGTGGCGCCCCCAAAAACATACAGAGTTGCATGCACTTGGATCGCAATGTTAATTTTTATTAGGCTCGATCATGATGTTAGTTCCCTTTTACATGTGGTGTCATCTGTTGGAATCAACTTTTTGAGTTTTGTTGGGTACAGAAGGCATAAGAAATAAATAATTTTTCTCCTCTTTCCCCTCTCGCTCTAAAACTGGAAAAATTGTTTTTAAGATGACAAATGTAAAAAAAAAAAAAAAAAAAGAGTAAGCTACTTGAAATTGATAATTTAAGATGTGGGCCTGGGGAAGGCAAAGTTCGTGATAGGCGCAGGTGCGTCATATTAGGTCCCTGCGTTTCTACGTCTCAAATCGACACACAGCCTTAACGTGGCGTCCCCTGGATAGCGATCTGACACCCGTCAGTGATTTAAATGAATGGTTGTGCGTCGGTTTTGGAACCCAACTCGTTAAACTATCTCCCAATGAATGGTCAACAGAAGCCTCGGATAAGGAACCCCCCTAATGCTGACAACTCCCGCAAACGCACAAAGGACATCGATTTACGTATATGCACCTGGAATGTGCCAAACCTCTACAGGGAATATGCCTCTATCCAGCTGGTAGATGTCCTCCAACAATGCAATGGTCGGGATAGGGTTACTCCAAAAGAGTATCCTGTGATATCTGCTACAGCTCTTATGAGTCGATACATGTATTAGGTGTTGGGAAGAAACTGCGTCACACAGTCTCAAGGCCACGCCCGTGAACGAACGCCTAGCCACTATCCGCATCAAGGTAAAATTCTTCAACATCAGCCTAATTTGTGTCCATGCCCCGACAGATGAGAAAGATGAAAGACCAAGGGTTACTTTTGCGAGCTGCTCGACAAAACTTATGAGCATTGCCGACGATCGGAAAATTCAGTCTGCACGACGAAGCCACCGACAACGGTATGAGACTGATCGATTTCGCATCCACACGAAACACGACTCAGAGCAACACTTGGTTGCAGCCAAGGTATGCCACTCGTATATGTGTAGCTGGCTGTCGGAAAGATGCAATCACAACAGACAGCCGACTCCTATCGCAGAACACCCAAAATGATAAGCGCGCAGTGGACGCACATTTCCCGATCCACGCGTACGACTGCCGAAGAGGTCCTAGGCTACCACCGACAACGGAGAAATAACTGGTACGACCAAAATTGTCGCGATGCTACTGAAGCGAAAAACGCAGTATATAGAGCCACCTTGGAGGCAGTTGCAACGCGCGCTGCTATGGACTGATACATAGAGTTGAGGAGGGAGGAGAAACGTCCCTTCAGGCGCAAGAAAAGATATGCTGAAATACGTGAGTTCAATCATATCGAAATGTTACGAAACAGAGCTCCGAAAATTCTTTGAAGAATAAGTCGCCTGACGGGTGTTTTGAAGACCGACGCCTCTTCCTACCACGATGAGGACGGAAATCAGGGGATTATGGAGGGAGCACTTTCCGCAGCTGCTTAATAGCGATGATGGCAATAATCCCGCCACTGCGGAATCTTTTCCGGAAATCTCAATCACTGACTGAGTTGAAGTACCGCCGCCCGACTATGAAAAACAATAAGGCTGCAGGTGCAGATGACTTGCATGTTGAGTTACTTGAGCCTGGAGGCGAAAAGCTCACAAAACGCATGAATGAGCTTCTACACTGAATATGATCGGACAAAAGCATGCCAATTGATTGGAACCTGAGCGTACTCTCCCAAATCCAACCACCGTGGGATAAACCTTCTTAATATGGCATATAAGGTTCTATCGAATATACCCCGTATTGTGCGAAAGACTGAAGCCCATCGTAAACAAACTGAATGGACCTTATCAGGCCTAGTAAATTCATCATAGACCAGATATTCATACTACGCCAAATCCTGGAAAAGACCGAGAAAACCAGATCGACATATCACTGCAAAGCGTATTCGTCTTTGCAAAATGGCACTGACCCACACCACCAGCGCAGTGAAAATTGGAACAGACCTCTCCCCGCCATTTGATACCAAAAGAGGATTCAGACTATCGTATGACTTTTTTAGTCTTATGCTAGAGAAAATAATTCGAGCTGCGAACATCGACATCTCTGGCACTATTTTCTACAAGAGTGTCATGCTGTCAGCATATGCTAGTCAGCATTCTCCAATCTGGGAAGGTAGTCTCGTCGGTTGAGTCTAGTATTGAACGAGGACAAAATGAAATACATTGTATCAACAAACAAAGAGTCACGGCGTCTTGGAGAAAATGTCATTGTTGACAATTATACTTTTGAAGTCGTCCAGGGTTTTACAATAATGTCAACCTTGAGATCAAGCGGAGATTAACTTCTGCCAACAGGCTTAGTAGGCTCTATCGACGCTCTATGAGTCCCTCATCCTTGTCTGTTTTATTCGAGCCACAGTGGATGAACTCGCAGAAGAGAACGTCCTAATCTCCTTTGGAAAGATTAGGTACAGGGCGACCTGACTGCACTTGGACTTATCTACTGGCGCCCAAAACAGAGGCGACTGGCGAAGCTTTATCGAGGCTGTCAAGACCGATCAGCGATTGTAGTGCCAGCTAAGTAAGTAAGTAATAGTTTACATACCTAAATATGTACATATATAACTTCAGAATAATGGAAACATGAGTTGCTCTTATTGGTACGAGATGATTAGTGTCGCCTCGTGACACAATGCCTGGCATAGGGAAGGAGGATGGGAATGGGTCGAAATAGTACAGCATTAACATTTAAAAGGGAATGCCTATATTCAGCCTACATAGGCTCGAGCTTGGCAATCAAATATTTAACGTATATAGGCAGATTCTAGGCAACCAAGCATAAACCAACTTGCGTAGGTATTGGTCAATGTTGGCAAGCCTGTATACTGTCTTTCCAAGATACACTTCTTCTTTCTTTTAATAACACAATAGCCCATGAAGGGCTTAGGCCGAGCTTCTCGCATCCACTCATGTCGTGCTAGTTATATTTGTCTATGAATGGAAGGGACCTAAAGTTTTATGCCGAATACGAACGGCGGAGTGAAAAACTTTTCTTAGACAATTTTTACTCTTGTAGGTTTGCCATTGCCTGCCAAGAGGTGGTGCCGTGTAGAAATATGATTTTTTTCTACTTTTTGTTGTTGGGCTCTAAGTAGCAGGCCCAAGCACTACCAACTACGCCACAGCGACCACAAGAGAGTATGTACATACGGGAATATATATATATATATATATATATGTATTGTATGTAGTACTAAATTGCATCTTCCAATTTCTGCTTGAGAATTCGTCGTTTTCACATTTCCTACAATAATCCCGATTGTAGGAATTTTTTACCACCGCAAAACTGAACAAAAGTACGAAAGAGAAAATCTGTTCCTTGCTGAGAACAAATATCAAATTAGCTATGGAAAAATACCAAATTATGTAGTGTTTAATATAAACATTTTTTGATTTACACCGAAAACTTGATTTGCTTCGTTAGTTTTTTGATTTTTTACTTATATTCATTATGCGTTCCAGAGTTCAAATTTTAAGTTTTCAAATTATATATGGATTCATATTAAAATAATTTTTTATATACTTGTACTCGTATAATGGATTATGTATTTTAATTTGCATGTGCCTGTGGTGGCATATAGGAACGCAAATCAAGCTCAGGGCGTATCATGTATGTATATTTTATTGTAACTTCACAATGCTTAAATAAGCTCGCTTAAATGATAAATTAATATAATTGCTCAATTTTAAAAGAACGGCTGAATATAGATTTAGAAAATGTGATAATTAAAACTTTTAAAATTATACAAGTTCAAATATCGTACTTAAAGTTTTATGGACTTATTGTAAACAATGGAATTCGCGTGCTTACATATAAATTCGACGCAAATCTTTTGGAGTCGTTATCAAATTGCATTGTGGACACAATTTCCGTACGCCCAGGGAACGCAGCCAACAATCTTCACAGTGAACATGCCAACAGGAAACGGATATTGCTGGATTTCGATAATCATCAAGACAAATTAAACATTTAAACTTGCTCTGTACATGATTTTCATAGTGACGCAACTTGGCTTTAAGCGATTCAATGATTTGCCGATACGTTTTTGACGCTGCAGAAGCTACCATCTTTGTTGCTGTTCCAGCTTCTATCGCTGTATTTGTATTAAGTGAAGTGGAAGCCTGCTCGTCAGTAGGTTCGACCTTTGGAATGTGATTATTGCCAACAGCTGCTATTTCTCTTTCATTTGTTTCCATATTCGATGTGCTAGTATTAGTTGAATTTGTAGTTCCTGTTATCAAACGTCGCACATAACTGGCAACATCGTTTCCCTCATCATCTGAGCCATTACGCTCGAGTGTCGGTGGTATTACATCGTTTTCACCATACTGCGCCGGCCCGTAGATTTGTGTATCATCTTCATCCACATTTAAATCTTCATCTTCATCATCCGGTTGACCAGTGCCTCCGCTTCCACCATTAATTTGTGTTATTGTCTGTCCTATGCCAATAGAAGCATAGCCCCCTTGTAGTAGACTCGAGACACGTATACGCTTTTGCCCAGCCCATTCATACTCCTCGTATTCATCACCTTCATCTTCATCGTTACTGGAATTGCTGCCAGTGCCATTAGCTGAAATACCATTCCCAGCGGTGCGATGCAGGCAATGCTCAGCGTGACGCTGTATCTCATCTGGTGGATAGCTAACGTTGCAAACTGGACAAGGATGTTCTGTGGGTGGTGGTGGTGGTGGAGCAGGTGCAGGCACTGTACGTTTTCTAGTGCGTAACTGGCAAAAGGAAAATAGTGGCATTAATTCTCATAATTTTCAACATACTAACAATCTATTAATTTAATACATACTCTCAAACGCGAATGCCGATTTCGCTGCACCCGCTGAAATACCGTCCACGGTTTTCGTCGCTCTTCATTACCACCACTGCCACCTTTAATCTCATTCGTAACACTTTCATCTATTTTGGTGCCAGCCACTGTCACCGCCTTCATCTGCATCTCTCGTAAGCGTTGCATTTCTTCTTCACAATGTTGTGCTACTTCATGGCGTCTCAGTTTTGTTTCGCACGATGGACATTGAACTTCTTGGTCAGCTTCAGCTGCTCCTGTAATTGGATGCCGCAATCGATTTAATAAATCCGATTTAGCTTCCATTAATGCTTTAGTTTCTATGTTTATTTCATGAAATGCCGCAAAGATCTTTAATACATTTTCTGATTAGTGTACAAACTAAAAAGTTTTTATCGTTCCTCGTCAAAACAACAAAAAAAAAACTACATTCGAGTGACGTCTACAGTCTTGGATGTTGGCAGCTGCTTGCCTGGAAGCGAAACAACAATACAACTTCCAATAAATCTGACTGCAGGCAGGTTGCTCTATTACGTACTGAAGAAACCTAAAATATTTTAGGTTGTTTGCAATATCACGATTTGAATATGACATTTGAGAAACAGTGTAAAGTTTTGGATTTGTTATGCCTAATATACACATGTATATTATAAATAGAAACGGTAGTAAAATATGTTTATGGTTAAAAGAAGCATCTCAATTTATTTACTTTATTACTCGAGAAGTTTCCCATTCTGTTTTTCCGAAAATGTTCTTACTTTCTCAAATTTGACCCTTTACAATATAAATATGGAAAAAAAACCCGAAGTGTGTACACGAAAAAGGAAGCGACGAAGTGTCTGCCTGAAAATGGACTTAAAGGCTTCGATGGAAGTGACGACGACAGCAGGACGAAGGCTAGAAATTTTAAAGTTATTAAACAATTTATCGTTTAATCTTTATTACTTGATACACTAGTCCTCTTAAAGTATACGAAAAAGTGTTGTCATTTGTTAGGAGGAGGAGCTGTACAAATCTGGGATCGTTTCTTTATTTCACACAAAAATTCGTCCCACTTTTACATTACAACTTCTCTTCTCAAACACTGCTCGATTTTTTACCTCTCTAACTCGTCCACCAGTTTATCATCATCCACCAACGACTAACAAAATCAAGAAATTGTCGTGCAGCTTTTGCATTTATTCAAAAAACGTATTCAGTTACTTATCGATACATTAGTATATTTAGTTTAGATTTAGTTATACGAGTAAAGAAAAATGTGTTATAATTTGTTAACTATTTTAACACACAAAAATATGAAGGTGTGTTTTAATATTATTGGAAATGAATTAAATTGAATGATAATAATAATAAAAATGTTATATTATTACAATAGTAGATATAATCAGTTTTCGGTGGCCGAAGCAGCAGCTGCAGTGCATGTGGGAATTGCGGTTGACTCTGCCGCAGCGGTGGACGATGTGCTATTCTTAAAGCGTTCCAAACGCAGACGTGCCTTTTCTGCCCAAACACTTGACGTGCCCGTTGTGTTTGTCGCACCAACAGCACCAGTGCCTCCAGCAGCCCCGCCAAAGCGTTGCTTGCGCTTAAGCAATTTTTCTTCAGCATCTATCTTGGCTATCTTCGAGGACACAACACACCCGAAACGTTCAGCACGTTTCTTTAGCATTTCAATTTGTTTCTCATCTCCAGCGGCGCCGCTTGCAGCCGTAGTAATCGTGCCGTCAGCAGCAACTGTTGCGGTTGTAATTGCTTTGATACCAAATTTCTTGGCACGCAACTCTAGGCGCTCTTGCAATGTCAATTGAGAAATTTTCGAAGTGGTACCAGCATCACTGCTTTTTTCGACAGTGGTTGCCGCAGAATTAGCATTGTCGCTGCTACCTCCAAATGCAGTGATTGGATTGCGTTCACTCATCTTAACCGTTTTCGCTGTTGCTGGCTCCGCATTCTCCTTGGCAGTCGATGTGATTGCGGTTGCGCTAATCGCGGTGGATGTAAAAGAGTTTTTTCTTTTTAAAACAATTTTTTTTGAAGCTGAACATGCTGTGCTCGATGGTAGTACATCTGTACTATTCGAGACATTGCCGGAGACGCCGCTTCCCGGAGATGCTAGATTCGGTGCTGTTGACAATGTTATTGTTGGACTTTTGAGCAACTCATTTTCATCGGCACCCAATATTTTCGCTTCATCTTCATCTGTCAAAACAGTGTCGTCGTCAAGTAGAGCATCTTCGCCGGGTATAGCAGTGTCTTCAAGCGATAGGTCACCATCGATTAATGCGGTTTGCAGGCGATCCTGTAGCTCTGTTTTATTGCCAGTGGTAGCAAGACCGCGCAGTTTTAATTCGCGTTTCAGATCGGCGACCTTCATTTTAGAAACATCACTTTCAGGCATCGTTGCGTTCGTTCTCCCTTGGCGTATATTTTTAATTTCACAAAAAATTACTTCTCCAGAAGTATGCACGAACTTGGTGAAATGATTTGACGTCTACATCAATGTGTGTGTTCAGTGCACGTTGTTTTACTAATGCTGCAACAAATAGTAGTAGAGTCGTGAGGTGTAATCGTTTACTTATGTTACGTTGCATTCTCAAAATAAAACGAAATCATGTCCGAAGTATTCCATTTACACTTTTCTACTACAAAAAAAATAGTGTACACCACATGAGTTGATATACTGCAATACGTTTAATTAATAAATTATTGCAGTTACTCGAGCGGTAGACAAAACTCGACCGATATCACACTGGCAACAGTTGCCGCGGCGCAAATGTGTGCTGCTTTTCTGTATACAAATCTGTTGCGAGCGACTAAAATTGCTCTTTCAATCTTAATTTTACATTGGAATCAACAACAATTTTGTCCATTCGGCGGCAATTTCATTCAGTTAATCAATGTTAAAAATGACTTTTGCTTTCACATACACAAACACTTTGAAACTATTTGGCCAATCACCAGTCACAAAATCTAATATAATTTAAGGACATTTTCTCCCAGCTTGAATAAAACAGGTCATGAGAGTCACTATGTGCGTTTGCCTGTAGTGTGTTTCAATATATCTCACATGGTATATGTACTCAAAAACTTTATGACCGCGTGCAAGGGAGTGTTCTACAGTTCCATAGCGACTAACCACTCCTTGCAAAATAGACAACAACGAAATATTAATATCTTTGAAATCAAATACATTTTGTCAGTTATTCTGTCGGTTTTATTGGATTTTTTGCATATTTCTTACAGAAAACTACATAAATACATAACTTCTTTCTTTATTTCTTTCTTTTTTGTTTTAATGGCACAACATCACATGGAGGGTCTAGTCTAGGGACTTATTTTTGAACTTGACCTACAGTTTCATTTCGAATCCGAATGGCGAAATGAAAAAATTTATCTTAAGGCAGTTTTTACTCTTGTAGGTTTACCATTGCCTAACAAGAGGTGATACTGTGCCGTGTAGAAAAGTTGAAAACTACTTTTTGATTTTGCCTGTGTAGCAGGACAAAGCACTACCAACTACGTCACGGCGACCAAATCTTCATTACATTACCCTAATACATATTTATTATTTGTAATAGAGTACACAAACATTGTACATACATATCTGGTAAATACCTTGCCCTATCTCAAATCTTTTCAAACAATTTCAAAGAACTCTGTAAACGTGTTTGGATGCTTTGAACAACACAAAAACCAATTTTAAACATATTATTTTACTATATTCTATATATGAATTTTACAGGCTTCTATCAAAATTTTGGCCATAGAGAGATCGTTTCGGAACTAGTTATTATTCCTCATCAGTGATCTTAGTGGTATTTCTTTGTGTTTTCAATAATCTATATAAGTTACTTATATTTGAAAAGCTATTCGAGATAATTAGAGTTTGAACCTCATTTCGTCTTCACCGTAATTTATAAATTAGACACAAGTAGGATGCGCTGAAAGTTGTCACTTTTTCAGTGCCTTGTTGTTTGCACAAGCAGATTGGCAGCGAGCAAACACTAAACGCGCATGCGTGCATTAAGGCCAAAACAAATCTTTTCTAGTTACAAACACGTATCACTGTAACTATATTGCGTATATATAAATACATAAGTAAATACGAGTATATACATAGCTAGATAGATATTAGTAAAACCAAGAAAATATCGGTAAGATACAGAAAGCAAGAAAGCCACAAAGAAGAGAGCAGGCAGTCAAACAAAGAGGCAACGAACCACCAATGCAACAATATCTAATATATAAAAAACAGTCTTGCGGCGAATAAGCTCAAAGTAACAACATCATATTGTGACGGTAAAAATTGTCGGCGCGCATCGTTTACTTGTACTCTGGAGGATAGACGGATAGACACTCTATGGACGCTTATTAGTGCTACTAGCAACTACTACGAGATTAAGATACATACTCGTAAAGCTAAGCTAAACAGATAGCTATATAGATGGACAGATATATGTATATATATATTAATGTTCATATATAATAATCATGCTGAAATGAAGAGACTTTCACTACGGTTCACAGCACAGCAAAATTATATACATATACAAACAAAACTAGTAATAAACCAAGTTAAAAAAAAAAGATATTAATTTGTGTGCTTGCTTGCTGGATTGGTGTTTGACTGTCTTCTGTGTTTATTTGTTGAAATTAATTTCTCATATGCGACAATAACGACATCGCCGACAACGAACAGACAAAACCGCCACAAAGACCACAAAGAAGTTGATGTGTGGTTGCTAATGCTAATGCTGATGGTGATGGTGATGGTTTTTATGACAAAAATCAGTTAAAATGAAATCATAAAAAAATCAACACATAAGAATACAATTCAAGAGATAAGCGGCAGTGTCTGAGTGCCACTGACAAAAAACCTGGAAAAGAAAGACAAAATACCGTTAAGATTTTTTCATTACTACACAGACTCACACATTCATGCATACATTTATTCACGTCTTCATTCATTTATTTAAATTATTACGTTGGAAGATATGCATAATTGATTTAAGAGCTAACAATCTGCATAATTATTATTTGCAACAATTTAAAAGACAACATTAAACGAAGCAGCATTTATTGCATACCTGGACTTGTATGTAACTTATATGCACAAACATATGCCCCACACATACGTACATACATACATACTTACATGCCACTTGTAGTACGAAGTAGTTTGATATCTACATATCTTTATGCAGTTTTCTTTTTTAATGAAATTCCACATGCAGCTGAAGAAAATTACTAAATACTACAATACCAATAAGGGGAGAGTAAAGAATTTCAAGCTTCCAGCCGCAGTTGAAGAAAACACAGCAGAATAATAAGAAGCGTAATAAACGTTAGTGAGACAGAAAAAAACAACAACAAGAAAGGAGAGAGCGAATACAAAACAAACAGAAAAGAATTTATATTGTTAGCCAATAACTTAAATGGACAAGTTCGCTAACAATAAAGCAATCCACACCACACTAGACCACATTCTATTGTGTATTTTGGATGTAGCAATACCGTGGAAGAGCATAAAAATCACCTGTCTATTGACTAGTGTGTATATGTAAACAGATAAATAGCGAATGTCTTCAATGAAAAGTGGCGTATTTTTGCAACTGAATGCTTGAAAATGCGAGGTGTTTATTACAATTATTAACTATAATTTATGGTATAGCGACAACCTACACACCACAAATTGAATTGTGTATGCACATGCGCAGCATTTCTGTGCAATTTTTCGAAGCTTATACGAAGCTTGTACATGTATGAATCTGAAATTTGCTAACAATAGCTGCTGGATGAAAAGAATAAAAGAATAATATTATCAAGTGAACAAAATGCTTACAAGCGGAGTACCAGAATCTATTTCTTTTTGGCCTTAATTAACATTACAATAGACTAAACTAAACCGAACTACCACCAACTCCAACACAACGGCAAAGACAAGAAACATAAAAGCCACACACAGAAATTGTGTAGCAAAGAAATATAGCAGAGAGGAAAGAGAAGAACAGCAAGTGTAATACCTAAGGAACAAAAAGAAGAATTAAAACCAAAAGCACCAAGTAAAATGAAGTTTCAGCCATTACGCAAAAGCAACAGCGGCTTCCAACAAGAAGGTAAGGTTGGTTCTTGATGTCTTGGAGAGCACAACACAACACCACACCACACCACACCACATCGCATCACACACAAACACACACTACACTACAACACAAAGTAAGCAGCGCAGCGCTTTCCTGAGACATGCTATAAAAGGTGGGTTGCGGTTATTGCTGATACTGCTGCTTGTTGTTGTAGCTGCTATTACATACACACGACTTGGCTCTCGTCTCAACTCCATGCTAATGGATAATGTTATGTTCAAATACGAGTATACAATGAAAAATTAGTTTGAAAAAATTAAGTTTCAAAAAAGAAAGAAAAACACAAAATAATACTAACAACAACAACAGCAACAACAACAAAAACAACGAAAACCGGTTAACGGAAAACGAAAGAAAAACTTACTTACTTTTCCAATTTTCAAATGGTGCCTGGCTGCTGATAATGATGATAATGAATAAACGTGTTGCTAGTTGCTGGATGTCGTTTGTTTTTACAGCAACAGAGAAATCAATAATTAGAAAGTGAATGAAATGTAAAAAGCAAAGACTAGAAAATAAATGGAAATTAATTTGTTGATACGAGTATTTAAAAGAAACATACACGAAAACATTGAAACCGCGTTTACTGGTGCAGCAAAATAAAACCTTAAAATTTATTACTTAATACAACGAATATCGTTAATAACACCGATGCTTTTTCATTAAAGACTATCTGCACTGCAAAGTACGAGTAGTTTTCACCGTTTTAAGTGCATAATCGCCTAAACGTCATTAAATATAATAAAAAGAGATAGACCATATCGGTATGTGCCAGAGAGAAGAGAGGTGTGAATGTATGAGATTACGAGATTACAGTAAACTCCAACATCGCGGACATTAATCGTACAACCAACTTAACAGCCTTTGGGGGCATTTCAATCTAACAACAACTACAATTCCAACTACAACAGAAATCGGTCGTTACAAATTTCATTAGTGCACACGCTATTAAAAGATTTACATTTATTTTTGCACTCAGTGCCATCGTCGCTAACCGTCACCATAACCACCTGTTTTGCGCATGCGTCTCTACAGCCAAATCGTTAAAACCACAACAACACCGTCATACAACAACATGCGTGAAGATGATATTGAAATCGCCATTAAGGTGGTGATTGTGGGCAATGGTGGCGTTGGTAAATCCTCGATGATACAACGCTATTGCAAGGGTATCTTCACCAAGGATTATAAGAAAACCATTGGTGTTGATTTTCTCGAACGGCAAATCGAAATCGATGGTGAAGATGTACGCATTATGCTGTGGGACACGGCTGGCCAGGAAGAATTCGATGCTATAACCAAAGCATATTACCGTGGCGCACAAGCGTGTGTGCTCACCTTCAGCACGACAGACCGTGCTTCATTCGATGCCATACGCGATTGGAAACGTAAGGTGGAGAATGAATGCAATGAAATACCCACAGTTATTGTGCAAAATAAAATCGATCTAATTGAACAATCTGTTGTCACAGCCGATGAAGTGGAAACGCTAGCCAGGAACTTGAATTGTCGTCTAATACGGACATCGGTGAAGGAGGATGTTAATGTGGCATCGGTATTTCGTTATTTAGCCACCAAGTGTCATCAGTTAATGTTGAGTGAGGCAAATGGTGGCGGCGGCATCGGCGACGAAAGCAATTGCAACTCCATCTCCAGTCATCAGCCTACGATTAGTGCCTTTAGTCCAACATTTACGAAATCAAATACCGGCACAATTATTTTGACCAAAAAGAATCCAACGCGAAAGCGAAAAATAATTCTGAAAAAATGCGGTATATTGTGATGTGTGTGTAAGTGTGGCGCGGCGCGGCGCGGTACGGCGCGGCGGGGTGTGTGCGCATGAAGTTGATTAGCGTGTCAGAAGAGGTGCAGCGGTGGGAATCGGCGGGCAGCGGCGAGTTGGCGAGAGAGACGTTGGCGAAGTTGGCGAAGTTGGTGAAGTGATAAAATGGTTTTTTGCCTTTTGTTTTTCGTTTGCTCGCTAGCTTGCTTAATTAATGCAATTATTAATTGGAGCATATTTTAACTGTTAATTACAATTTTATACTAATTAATGATACTGCACAATAATGAAACAAAACAACATTGATAAAACTTTACATGCAACAACACAAAAGCTGTGTATAGACTGCAGTAAAATTGAACAATGATTGACATGAAAGAAATTGCATACATTATTTTATTATTATTATTTTGGAAGCCATTTGCTAGTCTTCTTCAGCTTTATCGCCTTCTTCATCGAGTACTCATCTTAAGAAATGGTATCCGCTGTGCAAAGCAGCTCACTTTTCTACTACGACTATGCCGAGTCATTAAAATGCGCCCAACGTAAGCAACGATAATTTTAAAATTGTATAATTAATCATATTCATTTGAGTTTGTAAATTAAAAACTAAGAAAAATGCATTTTTATACCATCAACGAAAGAAAAAGCTGCCATGCGAGAAAACAGTGCAACTATTTCCGAATTATTTAATCGGTATTGATGTGAATCTGACGTGGCACATTGAAATTCGAATAAGCTACAGACAACTTCAAATTTCACATTTAATTAAATCAATTTAATGCAAAAACAAAAGTAGCAGCAACAATTTAGCTTTGTCTATAAAACAGTAAGTCGCACGAAATCGATTTTAGATCGAATTCAATAGAATAGCATGGATAATATCGATTTCTTTATTAATTACCATATACCATATAATCTATCAAACTAATAAAATTTTTCTGGTAATCAAAAAGCTTTCTCCATGGCATTTAGGGCTTTCAGACTTTCAACCACATAAATTGATTCCACATATGTATTTACTGGGTTTAAATTGTCCTTTGCTACAAAAAGTCTCTTCATTCAGGAGCAATTATCATATTGGTTGGAAAATATTCAAGGGGAAGAATTTATAATTTTATAATTTATATCTTGGAAAGCACCATTTTTTCCATTACAAAACAAAATCATCCATAAAGTGGAAACTATACAATAATTCATTTCTACTTTTAAATTAAGAAATGATTATAAATTCCATTTCATTTCCATATTAGTAATTTAAACTTTAATTATTTCCATGATTTCTATTTATTTCCTTACAGATTCCCTTCCTTTTGATGATATATAATCTATATTTTATGCCCTGATCGATTCAGGAGACTGATATGATAATTTGATAATTTCGAAATTGTTGAAATGCAAATGTAAAACGAGCGCCATTATCACGGAATACTTTCTATGCGCAAAACATCAACGAGCTATACCTTCTTTAATATTATAGTTTCTTGATTAAGTTATACATACTTATTTACTTATGGTACATACATATACATATAAACTATTACATAACTAACTAATTAATTATAATTGATTAGCATTAAATTGACTTTTTTATTATTATCTATTAAACATATACATAAATACTTTGTGCAATTTTGTAATTATGAAATCTTAATGATTTATATATATATTTTTTATGCTGTATTTATCCTAAAGCAAAATAAATTATTGTATTTAAAAATATTCAAAAGAAACATAAGTTTAATTTATTAAACAAATCGAGTTGAGTTATATTTTATAGAGGACATTTCTTGCATATCTAATATAATTAATCATTTCTTCTAAACTGATCACATTCTGTGGAGACCGGAGACTTCCATTCAAAGAGTACATCAGAAAATCATATATTGATTGACTGATCTAAATAAATAGTCAAGTATTTTAATATAGAAATAATCTGTGTTTTACATTTAGTGGGTAGCACACTAGACTCTCATTCGTGAAGATGGTTCGGATTCGATTCCCGCTTCGTCTGGTGATTAGTTCGCTTTTATAACCTTCTTGCATTCCTACCGATATGAGGTGAATTAAAATTATAAGAAAGTGTACAAGTGTAGCTGTTGCCAGGCAATGGCAAAATCATCAAGCGATAACAAAGTGCCACCCCGCCGTTCGGAACCGTCGTTCTGGCTATTCTGACCTAAGTGTGTCCTACTACAGGACAGCCACTATAACCTCAGATTTAAGGGTAAATCGTTAAACTGTTTTTATTAATACAATAGACCTATCAAACTTTGAAGTTATCGACTTCAGATTGTACTTAAGACTAACTTTAGAAAGCAGAAAACAGGTGTGATCTTCTAAGACCGTTATTAAATTTCCGAATTTTCATACAAATTTGGGGCCTGACGAACCTGTCCTAACGAACTTCTGACTGAGTAGCGGAATGCATCTTAGTGCATAAATAGCCTCTGACTTTCTCAAGGCTAGTTTCTTAATATTTAGTTACTTTGGTGACATACACATGAACATATTTGGTCAGTCAAGCGTTGGTTAGGACATGCTTCATGGGAGCTCTTTCAAACTTGTATGAAAATCCGGGAAAGTAAAACGGTTTGTTAAAACCTGAAATATTGTATACTGGTTACGTATGCAACCAGCCTATGGTCTCCTTATTTAAAAATGTTCTTTTACTTTATCTACACTATATGCTAAATTATACATTGTATAAAACAGAATATAGGAAAACATGAGTGGGTGCGAAAATCTCGTCTTAGGCATTCCATGGGCTGTGTTGTGTCATTAAAAAACAAGAAATGAGTCGATATTCGCTTGAATAACGTTGGAAAATACTGAAAATACTAAAAATTTATTTGCAACATGGTGAATCTTCAACCAAAAGTGTAAGAAAATTACTTTCAAAATTCGGTAGAAGAGAAGCGCCTTCCACGCAGTTTGTGGATATATTTGTGAAACGTGTTCGTGAAACTGGATCTTAATTGGATAAAACAACAAGTTCTCGTACTCCTACAGTGCGGACAACAGAAAAAATGTATGCCGTTGCTTAGAATGTGGAAGAAGTTGTGTGCGCGTTGCGATTTGACTCCGTCGGACTATTCTTTGTGGGGAGCCATTAATGATAAGTGATACGCTTGCCATCCAGCAACGATTGAGGCTCCTAAGGATGAAATTGGTGTAGCCATTGGTCAACTACAGCTCCATGCAGTCGAAATGTACTGAAAAATTGGGTTGAACGTATGGGCCTCTACAATGCCCGCCGAGGAAGTCATTTGAATGAAATAGCGTTCCAATATTAACCGGAAGAATTATGCTTCCGAATAATGAAAACAAGATTGAAAAAAATTATTCTTTTTTTATACTAAAATAAAATTACATTGGTTCACCCTGTATATATTAGACATCGAATGCAAAAGTCGCCGTTGAGTTTTGACTGATTTCTCGAGGTGGTGCGATCTACTTAAGCGTGAACCAACATTGCCTGATATAACATCAAACCATTCAACTAAGTATTCAATATGCACTATTGGATCGAAAGGTATCTTTGGTCTTTTCATTTCACTTTAACTCAGGAGCAACATCTTATGACTAAGGTTTTTATCACTGATTCAGGAAGGGTAGGTGTAAAAAGCGAAGCTTTATTCCGGCGAGTGTTGGACAGATTACTTACTTACTTACTTTTAATGGCCTAGGCCGAGCTTTTCGCATCCACTCATGTTGTGTGTGTTATATTTGTACATGAATGGAAGGTACCTACAGTTTAATGCCGAATACGAATCCGAACGGCGAAGTGAAAAGCTTTTCATAGCCAATTTTTACTCTCGTAGGCAAAGGTGCAGTGTAGAAAATTTATTTTTTCTACTTTTTGATTTTGCCTGTGCCGAGATTCGAACCCCGGATACTCTGCGTAGCAGTCCAACGCATTACCACTACGCCACAGCGACCACTCTATGTAGTATTGCGTCTGCTAATAATCTAGCTAATTTCCACCTTAGCTCATTACAGTGATTTGGCGAATCAAGTTCTTTGCTACATTGCTCCAACATAAATTGGTTTACTGTTGAATCCACCACCTCGATTGCAGCTTGACTCTTTGCAAAGAAATCTATCATTCCACATTCACAGTTTTGCATATTGCACGCTTTCCTATTGATAGTAGCATCAGGCTTGGACTTAGAAATCTATACCAATGAATTTCCCATTACTTGTGAAGTCGTTGCAGGTTTCCACTGAAAGTATATCAAATTCATTAAATCTAAAGCCTCTAGCACAAGAGATATTTCGATTCGACTTTTCTCGAATTCTCAAAGCAGGATCAGATAGAAGTGAAAGTGAATATTCAGATTCAAAATCTTCTATGTACATAGCATATGTATATTAATTCGTTAAACAAAAACCAGTTACCTCCCTTTTTACCTATAACTATTAACGTCAACATATTCGCATGAAACTTATGTGCATACATATACAGTGTCGGACAACGAAATAAGAACACCTTGCACTATAAAACTTCCATTGATTTTTTTTATTGGACTGTTTATGGCAAACAATTTTTATAGAGAAGAAAATGGTATGGTATACATTTAATAAATTTCTAGGTGGCAACACTACATTGTTTGGGGATTCCCAAAAAAAAAAAGTTGAAGTTGATCAAAACAAGAACAGCAGCCGAAAAAATTTATATTTTAAAAAGAAAACTTAAATTTGTTTATAATTTGTACTGGTAAGCATTTAAATGGTAGCACTGAGGGTAATTCAAAATGTACTTACTTTTTACTTACTTTTAATGGCACAACAGCCCATGGAGGGCCTAGGCCGAGCTTTTCGCATCCACTCATGTTGTGCGTGTTATATTTTTACATGAATGGAATGGAAGGGACCTACAGTTTAATGCCGAATCCGAACGGCGAAGTGAAAAGCTTTTCATAGCAAGTTTTACTCTCGTAGGTTTGCCATTGCCTGCAAAGAGGTGGTGCCGTGTAGAAAATTTTTTTTTCTACCTTTTGATTTTGCCTGTGCCGAGATTCGAACCCCGGACACTCTGCGCAGCAGTCCAACGCACTACCACTACGCCACAGCGACCACATTCAAAATGTAACTTTACTTTACTTTGTCTACCAATCTTTATTACCTCAAAAATAAGGTAAGAGGCAAGAGAGGTAGGCCCCGCAAAACTACAAGTGCAGATGACAATCGCATAAAAATTTTGGCGGCACGCGATCCATTTAAGGCAGCTGCCGCAATTAGAGAGGAGACAGGGGTTCATATTTGTGTTCGATCGGAAAAATGTATGGGAGAACAGCACGAAAAGTACCAATGTTGACACAAAGACATCGAAAGTGTCCCATAGAGTTCGCTGAAGCGCACATTGAGTGGAATGGTTCAATTAATGCAAAAAAATGGCCTAACGTATTATGGACAGACGAAAGCAAGGTGAATCTTGTTGGAAGTGATGGCAAACGTTTGGTTAGGCGCCCGAAAAATGCAGAATTGGAATTGAGCCCAAAATATACTAGGAAGACGTTTAAGCACGGAGGTGGAAGCATCATGGTATGGGGTTGCTTCTCTTGGTATGGTGAGGGGCCTCCTTCAGGAGGTGATGCTTCCTTATGCTGAATGGAAAATGCCCCTGAAATGGCAAATGCAACAGGATAACGACCCAAAGCATTCCTCAATCCTTGCGCGAGATTGGTTTTCCCATAATGGATTCTGTGTTGTGACCTGGCCTTCACAATCTCCTGACCTTAATCCAATCGAGAACTTGTGGAATATTGTCAAAGAGAAGATTGGCAGTACCAGAGCTAAAAACAAAGACGAATTGTGGCAAAGCATTCAAAGAGCGTGGTGTTCCATACTCCAGGCTAATTGCGCGTCTCTGGTGGAATCAATGCCTAGAAGGTGTAAGGCGGTTTTAATTAACAAAGGCTATTCCACAAAATATTACTTAGCATTAGTGAACAATTTGAGTCAATATTTTATAAATTTTTTTTTTTAATTGAAGTGTTCTAATTTGCTTGTCCTCTTGAAATGTGATTTTATGTATAACTTTTAAATTTATTTTTTTACACTGAATCACTGAATTGATTTTGTTTTTGTTTTAAGAAAAAATTAAACTTATGGAACAAAGGAATAAAAGTAAATATCTTTTAAATTTATCATAAGCCTAGAGAAATATCTATTTAATGTTTTTGGTTTCAGGACAAGGTGTTCTTACTGTATTGTCCGACACTGTATACTATATATCGCAGGCAAGGTAAAGTGGTGAAGCATCCTACAATATAAGTTTCATGCAAATATTCTGACGTCAACGCAGGTAAAGATAGGTAAGAAGTCGAATGTATGCAATACAGCAACAATAACAGTAGCGCAATTTTTTTCATTTAACCTTTCACACCGTAAATGTACATAAAAGTACGCTTTCATTCAAGCGGCCATGCGAACAAGGTGTTTTATTTCACTCATTTCGCTCGAATGCATCCCGAATGATTCTGTACTGTGTATAGCAGTGTTGCTGTTAGAATAGAAGCTACCGATACATTAAAATTAACTACCATTGTTGCGAGTGTTGTCTTCATTACAGAGTGAGCATTCCGACTAGTTAAATCTAATCTGTCAGGCAGTTTAAATTTTACCAAAAACACACACTTTTTGTATTAGGTTCATTTTCTCTTTATTTCATTTTCGTTTTACACTTTTAAGCAATATAATTTAATTTATTGTGTGTTTATTATTGGTTTTTATGAATTTTGTTGTTGTTTTGTATTAATAAGAATTTATTTACAGTTAGCTTTACGCATAAATCGATTTGCCTTTGTAGTTTTTTCTCCCTTTTCAATTTATATATAGTTAATATATATGTATGTATATCTATATTTATTCGATTATTTACGCAAAGTTTTAAAAAATAAAAAATAAAATAATAACAATAAATTTCTGTTTTGTATTTTCTTTATTTTGCTTGGGAAACTTTTTTTTTAAGGGGAAGGGGAAGAAAACACAAAATTAATGCAATATTTTTTGCTTTCTTTTATACTGTATCAAATAATAAAAAATTACCACTTTACATATTGAACCCATTTGCTAAAAAGAAAAAAAATTAACATTCACGTTTGTTTGAGTCTTCATGTATTCTTTTTCATTTATTTATTTTAATTTAGTTTTACTTCCACTAATGCTAAATATTTTAGTTTATTATTTTTTTTATTTTCAATTTAAGAGATTGAGTTGATTTCTTTTTTGTTAAACAGAATAACCGAATGCGCAAAATATTACTATGAAGTGAGGGTAAAGGATTCTATGAGTAACATAAAAAGAGATTAAATCGAAAAGTGTAAGAGTTAAATTTAATTTAGTTTGTTTTTTTTTTTAATAAAAAGACTAAAATGAAGATTAAAAAAGAAAAATACGAGTTTGTTTTGTTATTAAAAATGAAATATTGCAGGTTTTCTCAATTTGCAAGTAAAAGCGAAATAAAAGTCTAAAAATTAAATTTAAATGTTCGCTGTGCGCTCTGCAATTGCAGAGTGCAGTGCCAAAAGAATGAAGAAAATAATATAATTCGATTTGGCGCGCGTGCAGAGCTCATCGTCATATTTTGCACATTAGTGTATTCCATAGAATCTAGGGATGTGCACTTCAGCAGCCTGCAGTTAGGCGAGAAGTACAAATTATAAGACGAGCGGTGTTGGTATTGCCGTGAATACACATTTACGATCAGACAAGTGCATGTCTGTACAAAAGAAACACGCATATCTGGAGAGTAAGGATACATAAAAAAAAGAGAGAGGGAGATAGAGCGCTCAGTTAAAAAGAATCAATAACATTTCATTGGTTCAAATATTCTTTCTACAATCGTGTAGCAAACACGAGTCCTGGTTCCTGCTGATGCTCTCTTCTCTCTTTCTCGAACACACAACAAGCAAAACGTACTCCCTCACACTAGCTCTACTTCCCATCAAGTGCCCATTCCTACCATAGAATAGGTGTAAATATGTATATGTTTTATTTTTCACTTTAATTTTATTTTATTTTAGAATTTACTTTCGTTTCATTAATTTTTTTCTTTCTTTCTTGCTAAATTTAAATTTGTTAGATATTAATATTATTTTTTGTTTTTTTAAACATCATCAATAGCTCTCTAGTGTTTCTCGCTCTGTTTATTTCCCTTTGTTTTTATAAATAAAGTTTAATTTAAATTTTACATTATTTATGCTATTACTTTTGTTTGCTTACTCTCATTATTTGCTTGAAAAGTGTGTGAATAAATATTAAACGTTTTTTGTAAGAACTTTAAGGAATACAAAATATTATTCTATTAATTTATTTATATTGCTACAACAGTAGCAACAATAACTGCGACTTTGTGTGTATTGGTGTGGGTATCTCAATTTGTGTGTGTTTAAGATTTAGTGGTGACTTGTATAATGTTCGTCAGACCTCCTTTTATATGTAAATGATCGTAGGTGAGGTGAGGTGAGGTGAGCTACGGCGAAGCCACCACTAGTTTAGGTGAGAGTTCATATGTGTCGGTGTTAATTACACTTTTTGTTTTAATCGTTATGTTACTTTTAAATATGCTAATGCGTACGCTTTACAACTACTTACACTTTTGTTTTTCCTTTTTAAGAGAATTATGTATAATAATATTAATAATAATATTAAATCGTAGTAGTAAATTAGTTTTTTTTGCTGTTGCTGTTGTTGTTATAATTGCAGTTGCAGAAATAATATAAAGAATAGTGTAGCAGCAGAGAGTTGGAGGAGAGCAGTGGATTGGTGGAACAACATCGCCACTATTCGGAAACGGGGAAGTCCGTATCATCCTTGCCCTCCAATGAGCGATATTCATCGGAATCTTCGCTAGCTGTTGTAACAGTAGCAACTGATGCGTTTGGTGGTAAAGGTGTGGGTGTTGGTGAAGAATGGGAATCGGCACCATCCTTAGATGTAGAAAGAGCAACGGACCGTAGATCTATTGCGCTTGACATAATTGAAGAGAGGTTTAATGTGTTGCTTACTGTTGCTGTTGTGAGTTCCTCCTCTTGTTCTGTTTGTGATTGTGGTGCATTAGCCGAGGCGGCGGCTGCCAACAAAAACTCAAATTCCAATTTATTGGTCGCTGTTGGCTGCTCTGTTATCACAGACTGTTGTTGTAGGTCTTGTTGTTTTTCCTGTTGTGATTCTACCAAGTGTTGAGCATCACCACCACCGGAAGCACCAGCATTGTCATCATCGTCATCAATATTATCACCAATTTTACCACCATGTACAATAGACGAGGTAAATGGCTCTTCCTCTTCGCTGACACTAATATAGCGACAGCGTTCATCTAACTGCAACGAATCAGGCTCATCCTCTTCTTCTGCCACACTGGTAATGCTGATGGTACGCTCTTTAAAACTGTCATCACTACTACCAAGTATACTGTGTTGCCAAGCTGTTATTTTCATTGGTGACGATGAAAAATCAGTGGTGGTTGATGTAATCATAACATTGTTATCATCCACCATGGTAAACGGCACGGTTGCAGTAGCGTTCGTGCTGCTGCTTAATGTTGCCATCGTATTACTTTCTGCTATGTCAGCTGTTGCTATCATCGTGCCGCTACTAGTGTTCGATGATGCTGCCACCGACACACATTCAGTGGTAGTCGCACCTGCTGCCGCTTCATTGCAATAATCGACGTCATCTTTTGCCATTACGGTCGCGGTTGATGCAGCCATATCACTCATTATTTTCACATCCCCACCAGCAATATCAGGAGCAGCAGCATCAATACCTGCAGCACCTGCATATGACAGTGATATGAAACTGGCACTAACATTGTGAAGTGGCGGTGCTACAGCACTGGATTCACTATGCGTTTCACCTTGCGACACTGAACGACTGAACGATTGTGAACATACTAGAAGTAGGAGAAAAACAAATAATTTTAGTAATACAGTAAAGTTATGTTCTCGAAATGCTAAGAAATGTACAATTTCATATTAAGGACGCTCGATATATAATATTTTTTTACTCTCTTAGTCAATTGTTCACAAATTTGTATGGAAATAAATCTTGTGATTAGCGACTTAGGCTGGAAATATGTATATTGAAACGTCGACCAAAGCAAAGTAAACAACTCTGTCATTTTCAGTAATTTACTATAGTTATAAGACGGAGCAACATGCTTTGTTTTGGCTGCTGCTCTACCTTGCGCTTTCTTTTATAGATGAACTAACCATAAAAATGGGACAATTAGAAAGAAGAACACCATACACACTTACATTCCATACGCTCACGACGCTGTAATGCTTTGCATGACACCGATGCAAGTTTAATGCGATAGAATTTGGAGCCTCTATTAACGCGATAACGATTTTCATCCTAAAAGTAAAGACAGAGTACACAATTACACAATTACAATATGAGTAAAAGAAATCGTTTAAACAGAAAGAACAAGAGACAATTATGATATCGCAATTTAATTTTAATTTACTCTAACTCTCTCGCTCTTTTCTCTCCCGTTCACAATCCGACTCGTTCATACCTTTCTCGCTTGACAGTATTCCTTATCAGTGACACGACCAATAGCAAAAAATGGCATTGGTATTACAATTTCTGATGAATCTGCTGACTGAACCACGGCACCGCCTTCCTTTGGCAATCGCAGATTCAAACCAACCAAACTGTCTGCATGCACAAAGAATAAACTAGGTGAATCTTGAACAATCATAAATTGTCCATGACGCACACTCCACACTGCAAAGACAATATCGCCCTTCGAACAAGAGTCCAAAACAACGTATTTATGACTAGAACTGCTCGATTTGGAACGGGGTATTGCACCTTGTTCGACTTTAGAGCTGTTAAAAGTAGAAAGAGTAAAATGTGTTTAAATTAATTTTTTTTAATATCACAGATGAAAACAAAAGCAATCATCAATTACGAATGGCAACTTTAATGTCATTCGTATTATGACGGAAAATTTTATAATTTTATATTTGCGGTTAACGAAATGGGTTCAAACTGGGTAATCTTCTACCGAAAGTGCAAGAAAATTACGTTCAAACTTTTGGATTTGAAAATCGAGATATTAGCCGTTTTGGTGATGTGCATTGACCACCACGCAGTTGCGAATTGACTCCGTTGGACTATAATTTCTGAGGAGCTGTTAAAGATTAGTTTTACTTTAACCATCCAGGAATAATAAAAACCATATTAAAAAAATTCGTTTCTTATTTACACCAAAATCAAATTCTAAATTATAAATGGTCTACCCTGTTGTATACGGAATTTATAGTATAAAAATCATTACACAAAATGTGTTGTTTCACTCTCATGGAGTCTATTCTTTTCTCAATTTGGGGAACTTACTTACTTTTAATGGCACAACAGCCCATGGAGGGCCTAAGCCGAACTTTTCGCATCCACTCATGTTGTGCGTGTTATATTTGTACATGAATGGAAGGGACCTACAGTTTAATGCCGAATCCGAACGGCGAAGTGAAAAGCTTTTCATAGCAATTTTTACTCTTGTAGGTTTGCCGTTTGCCATTGCCTGCCAAGAGGTGGCGCCGTTTAGAAATATTATTTTTTCTACTTTTTGATTTTGCTTGTGCCGAGATTCGAACCCCGGACACTCTGCGTAGCAGTCCAACGCACTACCACTACACCACAGCGATTTGGGGATCTTTGACACAAAATATTGCAATTTTAGAATCTTTCTCAATTTCTGCTGCGTATTGAAATTGAACTACAGTCCGAACACAACCAGCGTATTCTTAAACATCTTCACAGTCAATGGACAATGCTACATCTAATTTTTTTGAACTATGCTTTACTGATTTTCATCAAGCGAAATTTAGAGCTCCACTCAAAAGAACTCAATATTTACATTTCTATCGAAAAATTTAACGTCTCTTAAAAAAAACTACGTATTATGAGAATTTCTGAATATCGCAAGAAAATTCCAAGAAAATAAACGCAACGAACAGTTCAACTTCGAACGGATTCATTTAGTGATTGGTACAGGCAATTTCTGATCATGCTTGCTGTCCAAATATACCAACGATTTCCATTAAGGATTATAAAGTTAAAGTGCTGAAGCAGCTAAGTGTTATCGATCTTGGTACACGGAAAAGGACAGGAGATATGTCAAAGGTTGCAAAGTTCTTCGATCATTACGTTATCAGCGTACATGGGAAATACAAGCCACTGCAAAATTTTGTGGAACGATGTCCTTGAAACTGGCACGACCACATTTTTAGAAAAAGTGCGTAACGAATTTGAATTAATTTTACATATTTCTGATAGAGAAATTGCCCTTTACTCATTCTGTGAATGAATATTTAGCACAATTAACCACAGCAAATTTAAAAAAAAAAAACTCATATACAAAATGTCCGCAAATGGCTACAACCGAGCTACAACCATCAATTGGCGAAAGTATGCAAAATAATTTAAAAAGTAAGGAGCAATTTTTAAATCTCATCTTTCCCGAACGGTGGCCGATCATTTGATTGTTGATTGCCAATGGAGAGAGTGAACAAGTTCGTCGGTAAATAACAATACTACTTGCCTTTTAAACATCGACAATTGCTCGGTCAGTCGAGTATTTTCACGTGTTATAAATTCCATCTTTTCCTTCAGCCAGCTGCTGTTTTCTTCGTTCATCAGTGCATCGAGACGGGTCTTTAGTTGATAATTTTCTTTCGTCACTATGAGATCTTTTTCGCGCAACTGCTCCAGTTGACGCTCTTTTTCCTCCAGCATATTCAATATGCCGACATTTGCCATAACGGACTCCGAACCGACAGACACCATTTTGGCTTGCCAAAAGTTGTTCTCCGCTTCGACTGCTGCAGCGATCGCTTTTTCCTTCTCCGCATCGAAGGCAGCACGCATTTGAGCAATGATATTTTCATGTTCAATGCGATCGATAACATTGTAATCGCTGCTTGATGATGCCGGCCGGTCCATATTTGCATCTGATGGTGACTGTTCCATTGAGGTCATTAGCTTGTAGCGGAAACGCAATGATTCGATTTCGGTTTTGTGCTTTCGTATAAGCTGTTCACATGCCTCTTCGACGGCTCGATCCTTTTCAATTTCCACCATTTTCATTTGATACTGCAATTCCTCTAGAGCGAAACGGTTTGCTTCCATTACTTCGTTGTCAGCGATGGCTTTTTGTTTTAATGCTATTACTTCATGATTTCGTTCCCGCTGCAAAGCATTTGCTTTTTGTAGCTTTTCTTGCAACTGCTCGCTTTGCATGCACGTCTCATTCCACTTTTCGTGCAACCGTTCCAGGTCACCCTGTAATTCATCGCGTAGCGTTTGCATATCAGAGCGAAAGTTCTGCAGATCAGAGCGCGACAGTCGGACACAGTTTGCAGACAAGTTTGACATGGAGGTGAGCACATTGCGAAGACGTTCAATTTCAGCGTACGATGAGTTTTCGTTCTCCTCGGTGAGCGTTTCGGCACTGTGCATTATTATTAGCGCAGAGGGGGGAACACTCCGTTCTTCTGTTTCGATATTTGATAGCTTTTCGCTCGTCGATGTGGCCACTGTTGTTGTTTGTTCGGTGGCAGGTACCTTTTCGAACTCAGTTTCTGTGTCTGTTTCCGATTCGTCACAGCCTGTACTGGCAGCAGCAGCGCCTGCACCACTACCGCCGCCTTCTCGTTGCAATTCACTGAGTCGCGGATGTTGCAGTCCCGACTCTGATGCCACACCACCCGCTAAGTTTATGGCACGCTCTTTGTCATGATCCCCCACCACCACATGGGACTCGAAAAACATTTTTATATTTTCCATATTAGGCAATTGCAACTGCGCCGTGAAATCTGGCAAATGGGTAGAAAGTAAAGCAATGTCCGATTGGGTAATATTTGGTAAGCTCGTGTCGAAAAGTAATGGCGTTTCATTGGCGAACGCCGGCGGCATATCATTCATGCCGGGAAACAGGATATTCAAAAAGTGCCCTTCGAATTCGGCATTGAACTGTTGGCGACGACTGACTTCTTCACGATGAATCGAATCAAAGTCCACGGCTAGTTTGGACGCCCATCCGCTAAACCCGCTAGAAAAAAACTTACGACGCACCACCTAGAGGAAGAGGCAACAAGTTATTTGAATAGTACTTTAGTTGGAGGAATTAAAAAAAAAAAAAAAAACAAACAAACACTCACCTCTGTAACAGCAGCTACATAAATGCCTGGCGCCTGATGAATCTGTTCAATAATATTTATATGACTTTCGGCGCGGCGCGAACACTTGTAGTAAAATAGCATTCGATTATCCTTGCTGCTCATTTCCTGCTCAATCAACACAATGCGCTTGAGGCGTGTATGCAAATTGACGCCTAGCTCATTCTTGGCAGAAAAGATGGCGCGATAATGGTTAAAAATTTTTCGATGATTCTCCAGCATCATATTCAACGCTTGCTGATGCGATCTGCTTAGCTCGGGCATAACCGAAGCATCACGCACATTGAAAACACGGTTATGATTCTGCTGGAAGGACGTATACAGATCCTTCTGTTCCTTCATATTAGCCTTCACTTTCTTCATGAGCTCCTCCAACTTGCAGAGACGCTCACTCAGACCCTTGATTTCTTTTACCTCCGGCTGAGCGGCAGCTATGATTATATTTTCTATGTCCGATCTTAGTATATCATATTCCCGCCTGGTGAAAGCTTGCAAACCCTGAAGGCATTCTCGGGACATTATCACTAAACGATCTTGATTCGCTTTTGTGGTAATCCATTCATACAGATTGAGGCTGCGACGAGTGGTAGTGGTGGTCGTGGTGATGGTGGTAGTAATGGTAGTAGCGGCATTCGCGCTGCTTCCGTTTGAGGTTCGCGAAGTTTTAATGACGGTGGCGGCGATATCAACAGGACTTTCATCAGTTGATTCATCACCCATTTTTTGTTTCTTATTAGGTGATGTTGACGAGCCGCTTTTCTCATCATCTGCATTGGCAACATCTGCATCAGTTGCTGCTACTGCTGCCTCATCAGAGGCAGCGCATGCTCCTCCCGCTGCTTCTCCGCTCGACTCAGTCGAATTGTTTTGTTGTAATAGAGAATCGTCTTCAAATAATGACTCGTCAAAACCATGAAAATCGGCCTCAGCCAAAGGCATCAAACCTGGCAGTACAGGAATACGCGATAACTTGGCCAAATCATCGCCAAAGTTATTCAACAAATCAATGTGCTTTGGGCGGCTCTCCAGATGTTTTTCAAAGATGGCAAAACAATGTTGAGTGCGTCGCCGAAATTCATAATAAAGATCTTCAAGGTTGGCAATTACTGCTGCCCAGCCCTGCTGCTGCAAATGCTGTTCGTGTACCATTTTCTCACATTTCTCACCGATTTCACGGCCCAACTCATACATACGCTGGGCAAGTAGCGAACGTTTCTCAACCGTACTAAATTCGACTGGCAATTCTGCGCACCGTTGGATTTGCAGCGCGAAATTAGTTTCCTGCTCAAATGATCCCATTAGCTGTATCATTTTCTCCTCTATGTCGCTGTTGAGAAACATAAATATCGGATTGGAGTCGGTGCCAGCGGAATAGAAGGAGACCTGCGATTTATCTTCTAGCATTTCACCGCCGCTCACCAACAATACAATGGTGCCAGCTGGAATCTTATGCACCCGCTGAATGGTTAGCTTCAAATTTTTGACAGTGGATAGTGCGACACACATGTCGAAAATCATCATTTCGCCTTTGTCGACGCGAAATACGTACAGCATCATCTTTGGGATGCTTCCTTTTGGCAGTGATTCTTCAAAAATAATTATTTACAAGTTTAGAAGAGTAGCGTAGTAAATTATCGTGTCGTTATACATAGATTGTTTTATGTATGTATATTAGTTTTAGAGATAAATAAGTTTTTGTTGAGTTACTTTTTGGTTGTTGCTGCTTTTCGTTGTTCTTGTTGTTGTTGTTGTTGCTGCTTCTTCTCGGGTATTTGAGGGAAAATGATGAATGGGAGAAAAACAAGCGTCCGCACAAAGACACTACACGGAACAAGTTTTTTCAACCTGAGTACGCCCTTTCTGGGAATAATCTGAAAAGGATGTAGAGAAATGTTAAGTTATTTAAAATTATTTATAAAGTTTTTCTAATATGATTAATCAAAAATGTCGGTAAATTTAATAAAAAAAAAAAAATACATATATCCAAAATAGGAGCATGACGAGAGAGCATATTTGCTTCAAGGCATCTAGAGTATGGGCATCTGCAGATCAGAAATGGGAACCAAAATTTTTGTTGTTGGTGTTGGGTTGGGGCATAAATTGAGTTAGATTAGGGAAAATTGTTTTACTGCTGTATCAGATTAATTACATTATTTTATTGAAAAAATAATAGTAAACAAAAAAAAAATATTTAAATACCTACTATACATTAATTTGAAAAAGTTTTACAGAACACTTTCAGACCCAACCGACATAATTAAAAAAATTTTCTTCTATATATAACGAAAAATAAATATTAAATTGTTAGTTCAAATTAAAAATTATGCACTTGTTTTGTCTCCGCTTATTGTATTGTTGATACATTGATACGTAGAAGTGCGCAGTTGCCCAAATTTAACTAAAGAAATTATAACAAAGTCTCCTTCTACAAGCTTGTAGATTTGAAAATGTTTTACGAGGCTGCTTAGTGGTAGGAACAATTCATTTGTTGTCAGTTCTTTGATAAAAATTAGATTATTTAATATGCAATTGGTTAGTAGTTAGTCACGCTGTCTTTGTTTTTATGCAATATGCATTTGCAATAGGAAAAAGCCATTCAGCAGCTGCACTGCCATGTCACATTTTCGGAAAAGTCTGGTAGATCTAGAACAATTGTGCAAAAGTCCCACCGCTGCTGCAGATTCTGTCGTGATGAAGATGAGTGACTCAAATAAACACTAGACACCACAACCGCTTTCACAAATTAACTATTTCGTTCCCATAAACATTTTCTTAGGAGCCGGGCATCATGAAGTATATCCATGTTTTGGAGATACTTCTTAACGGTTATTTTTTGATCACACCTCGTATATGGTATAGTACTATTTACTATTGCTATTGCTAGTTAAAGTTATAGCAAAAACAGGGCGAATATCAAAATAAAAGTTGATTTTACTATTTTCTTCAATACATACTACATCCAACAACGACAAAAATCAACTACATTCACAAGTACAATCTTACAATGTAAAAAATGTAATGTTTACATGTAAAATGTAACATTTACATCTAGTCTAGTAATTTGTTGAAAAAAGGCGTTGAAATATAAATTAAGTACTGTCTGCGATTTATTGAAATATCAAAACAAAATTAAATTATATTTACACGCGCACACACCAGCACACAACTACAATAATAACACACGTAGAAAAGGTGACAGTGAGAGGGAGAGGGAGAGCGATAATAAAAACATTTGGTAACAAATTTGAATGAATAAAAAATATAGTTGAAGTTTTGTTATTGTTATGTTGTTGTTGCTGTTTTTTTTTATTATTCAAAGCAGCAACAACACAAACGTATGTTGATCTTAATTACGAACTATTTAAAATTTATGAATTTCGGAAAAAAGCAAGATAGAAAAAGACAACAACGACGAATATTAATAAAACAACAACTAGCACCACAACGACAATAGATTTATCTATTACTAAGGTAGGTACATATGCACATACAAATATGTATTTATGTACTTATATTTGAATGCATATACATAGATATGTATGTAAGTAAATACATACATACATATGTGAAGCATGTGCGGTTATAGTAATGAGAACAATGTTTGACAATGGTGGTAGTATCTTGTTTGTTGGGGGGTGAGCGGGCTTTGTTTCACTTGATAATCGTGGTGGTGGCGGTGATAGTTGCGGTAGTGTTAGCGATGACTGTATTGAGAACCACATAGGCATCAATAGTAGCGTCGGGGTTGCTTACACGTGTCTTAAGTATTTACAAAAACAACAATAAAAAAAAAGTGGAATGTAAGAGAGCACGCGTGTCTTGTTTTCTTTCTTTTTGTTTGTTCTTCTTTTTTTAGAATAGATCTATGAGATTTTCGGAAGAATGTTGAATAGAAGCACTAACGCAAGAAAAGACAGAAAAGGAAAAACAAAAATTAACAGAAATGTTTAAGTACCTAATGAAAAATTTATAGTCCTTTGTTCTAAGAAATACGGAAGGAAGAGAGAGAAAGATATACGTAGAAATATGAAGAAAGTGCGCCACAGGGATCGTGCGCTTGTATTGTGTGTCTAATATACTATTTGGTAAATTATTTTGGCGGCTAGCGAATAGATTTAAGGATTTACCAAAAACAAAGAAGAAAGAAAGATATTCAGCCAATGTACGTAATTAGAAGGCAAGGATTCCTCGTTTCAGTTTCTGCTTGCATTCGTGTTTTTCATGTCAAACTTTGTGTTTGCTATTGAGCACGTGTCTCGAGACTCGTTTTAGCCAAAATTTTATATGATATCCCGCTCCTCTTTCTTCCTTCCATATGTAGATAGACATCGATAGAGTGGAATCGAAAATTACAGTTATTTGTCTGAGTTGTGATAATTTTTATGTTGTTTGGAATTTATAACTCAGTCTAAACTTTCAAAGTATGGCTAAAAAAACAAACAAAAAATGGAAGAAATAAGAGGATGTAAACGTGCGTTTATATTGCGAATTGAGTAGGTATCCAGAATTTTTAAAAATGACCTTGGCTGCAAACGAATTGATATTAAGTAGGTATTTGCCTACTAAAAAAGTAGCTAAAGAACATACGCAGGACATTTGGCATGCAAGTATTTGTTGTTGTATTTGCAGCTTCCTCTTGCAATTGTGCCTTAATCGGCTTGCTTGCATATCATATTTGATCAGAACACGAGGCTTGAGATTTTAAACTCGATACTACTTATGCAGATGAACAGATTTTTCTGTTTTGATGTACAAAATAAAAAAGGACTTCCAGTTTCTGTAGATATGACATACCTCTCCTCTCTAAGAATTATTCGTTCATTTTTTTTACTTAGGGTTTGCTGTTAACCACGTGTTTCGAGACTTGAATACTTTTTAGAGGATGGGAAATTAGGAAATTATGCAGTGTAAACTCTATGCTCGCAATTAAGTGAACGAAGTATGCCATCACTTTGTTTGTGAGTGTCCAAAGAGTGTTCAAATTTTATATAAGTGTGTAGTATCTCTTGTATATTAACTGACAGACTTTGCAGAATTTCACCATATTACTAAAGTATTAAGTGTTTGAATAATAACGTGCATCACAAATGCCACAATAATGACAAAGTGTATGAATCATTCATGTACGGTATACTCAATCCTTAGGTATTAATGTTAAGCAATCGATATACTAAATGTTGGTTTTTTATTTGGCTCTTTTTGTTTTAGCATCTACTTAATCTGAAAAAAACATAAATTCAATTGATAGGTACTTTTCGTAAAATTATTAACAATCTTTAAGGTGTTTTAAGTTTTATGCGAAAATTATTGTCTAGATACTTAAATAATGAACAATTCAGAAAGCCGCTGTTACGTGTTAGATTACAGCAATGTGGTACACTCACTATGTTCGATCGATTTCCTTCTTTATTTAAATTTTCTTTTTGTTTTTAAAAAAATACGCATCGATTATATTCAAATTGTAATACTTAAAATACACGATGACTTTATTTATTTCATTTCTTTGATAGCATTTAGCATTTTTTTTGCCAATTTTATTATTTAAAACTTTGTGTTAAGAAACTGTTAAGACAAATTTTCAGCTTCCAACTGATCCAGTTAACGTTTGGAAAATATCTGACGAATCTATCAACGAAAGATTTGTGATAAAGGCAATGTCGTCTTTAAACATGTACATATGTATGTATGTACTTAAATATGTGCAATACATATGGCGAAGTGTGAATATCTTCATGATATGTACACACATACATATGTATCAACGTTTCCAAAATTGGCATTTTATTTGAAGTACATATGGCTGCAAGTAGACATACAGGTACGCACATTTATGTACTATATGTGCACCAAGGATATAAGAGAAAACAATATTTTACAATTTCACATCGTAGGTGTACGAGGATATATATATATACATATACCATATACGAGTATATATTTTTTTAGGAGTTTTCCCACATCTTTTTCCCCATAATGTTTCAGTTACATATAAGGTGTTTCATTTTACATGAAACATTTCTCCCCATGTATTGATTGCCATAAGTGGTCCAAACATTAAAGGCTTCACTATTTTCTAACAACGGCGTTCTGGGTAATCTGACAAAAACATTTCCAGTGAGAATTGCAGTAGCTGATGTGTTGCCGCTTCTTGATTGCTACCATAAACCATCATTGATACATTTTGGAAGATTTGCCTTAGATATCAGAAATGGAAAAGCGCCCAGAATGTTAGATGATTTTTCAAATACAAATTATGGTTGATTTTTACGTGAAATTTTGCCCAATAATAATAATGGTAAATCAAATAAAAATTTTGGGTGATTATTCAAATGAATTTTAGTCCAAATTTGTATGGATTTTTTTTAGAGCTATTTTCATTTTCTTTGTTTTGGCGATTTTTCTTTGTGCGATATTTTGAAGATCCGCAAAAATGTTTTATATACTCAAGAATCTATTTCAGTTCCGTCTTGCGTTTAATTTTTTTTTTAGCTATGCAAAATTACAAAAACATAAATTAAATGAAATGTGTATAAAAATTGTTTACAAAACTAAGGTCAATGAAATTTAGTGAAAGTAAAACAAAAAAAAACAAATTTTAAATAAACAAAAAGAAAGGGAAAAAGTAAATAAACAAAAAATACAAAAACAAAAAAAAATACATAAAAAAAAGGAGTTTACTTTTTTACTTTGCATTAATAAAATTTGTTATCGTTATAACACATTGGCTGTGTGTTGGTGTGGTTGTTGTTGTTGGTGTTGCTGATATTGTTTGTTTGTTGCTGATATTCATAATATTAGCTACTGTTATTGCAAATATTGTTGTTGCTGTTGTTATTGTTGCCGAAGTTATTACACATCCATATAATATACCATACATATGGATTTCAATTAAATCGCAATATTGTTCATATTTTTTCTATCTTTCTTATATTTACGAATCTTTTTCCATAAGTAAAAATTGTTTCTGCTGCGTACTCCCAGCTTTACTACCCCTTGCCGATTGATTATCTTCACATGGCATGTCTTTGTTTGTCTGTATGTCTGTCTGTCTGTCTGTCTGCCCTTCCACACAACTACACATACAATGTACATACAGATTCATACATGTGCACATATATAAAACTATATGTTCGTATATAGCTACATTTTTCGATCGTCTTCGTGGTGCCTACAATTGAATCGATCCGATCGGCTGTCTCGGTTGTCTGTTGTACAAGTATATACGAGTGCATATATATATATGCACTTACATATGTATATGTGCATAAGTACAAATGTCCGTAATTTTGTAAATTGTACCTCCAATTTTAATAGTGACGCCTTCAACTCGTTGGTGGTGCTGTTTGTTATTTGTTATTCATTCTTGCTTGTTGTTGGAGATTTTTTTTTTTTTCTACTGTTTTTCCCCAATGATTATTAAATCAATTATTATTTTTACGTTTAATCTTTTTATTTACTAAATAAATAATATATCTTACTTTAGTCGTTATTTTTCCTTTTCACTCCGTGCTAAAATTAAACGACAACGCAAAAAGTAAAAATAGTAATAACAGCAACAACAGCAACAAAAGTAGGTTAATCAAAGGGTCCCAAGTACAATACATACTTAGATACATATGTACATACTTTCATTTCATACTTTTACCAACCAAGTTAGCCCCAACAATACGAAATATTTATATCACTTTGTTTCAGCCAGATAGTTCACATAATAGAGGTTATATTATATATATATATGTACATATTAATGTACAAATCGTTACCTTAATGCAGAACGGCCCTAACTAAATTTGTTTCCAAATAAGGTTTTCAGCATATTATGATGCATTTGAGATGCACAAGCATCGGTGCATTTGAATTTGTAAAAAAATTTATTTTGAAAAAAATATATTAGTTAGGGCTTTTCTACATTAAGGTAACGATATGTACCATATGTATGTACGTGCATATCTGTATAATATTTATTTTACCTTATCAACACAACAGCGCTCAAAAACATGAAAATGAAACCAAAAAATTTCGTATTCGAATATACGCGAGTATATAATAAATATTAGAAATGAAATTTGAACTGACTGTCGTCGTCAGTCGCACTGTCAACTGCAACCGTATGAATGGAAAGTAAAAAATGTGTATTGACTTTTTGGTTTTGTGACTTATTAATGTGTGATAGACGGGCGCTAGCAATCAAATACACAGCAAAAATGCCAAAAAGAAAAGTAACTTTTCAATTATTTTCTAATACGAGAATGTGTTATAGTTAGTTAATGTTGAATGAAGTTTAAGCGTTTAGATTGAAGATTCGGGTGTTTTTTAGAGGCGGAACACTTTAAGTTGAAATAAAACACAGAAAAGTGGTTTTAATATCCATGCTCTTCGCAGTAAATCAGGCTGTATTTCGGCAATATGTAAAGGCGTAGATATACAACTTTACATATCCCCAAAGAAACTAATCTGATGGCGTCAAATCGCACGAACGAGGCGGCAGGTTACGAGTTAACAGGCCATTTCGTGAAATTAACCATTCGTCAAATGTTTTTTTCAGTAAATTATCGCTTGTATCGCTCGCTGTGTGGCACGTGGCATCGGCCCGCTGAAACCACATGTCTGCAACACCAATGTCTTCGAGTTGAGGCACGAAACAAGTTAGTAATCATATCTCTGTACCGCTCATCGTTGACTGTAACGTTCTGACCATTGCCATTTTTGAAGACATACATATGGACCAATGATTCCAGCTGCCCAACTGATAGCTCGGTCTAGACCGTCCATGGGCTGTTATGACATTCGCGAACAGCTTGTGAATTATTATTGTACTCAACAATTAAGTTTTTGTCCACCAACTTTATGGAAAAAGATGTTGTCGCCGCGACTGGCGCCGAAATCGTTTTCAAACGATTTGAGGTATCCACTGTTTTCATCAGGTTCTTTTTACCGTAGAAGTCGATAATAAGCTGAAACACTGTTCACAAGCTATTTAACTATATCTGATTGCAACGTTAGACCAACAGCACATGGAGGTCCTAGGCCGAGCTTTTAGCATCGGCTAACACTGCTATAGATAAATAGACAACAAAGCGCACCATTTCCTCCTTTCATATTGTTCATATTGTTCAACGTAAAACGTTGTTGTAACTATGAACAACAAGCACTGTTCAAGTCTCGAACGTATGTACCCTGAACTCAAATGTAGTCACATTACTGATAAAGAAATTTGTTTGCTTAATTTTTTCTACTTATTTTCGATTGTTTCAAATGACCGTAAAATAAATAATGACGAATATGTATGTACATACATATGTATGTACATATACTTAATAGGAAAGTAAATATTTAAAAATGATACCATTTCTAGACAGACGATAGTAAGAGAGAAATTCTATACACGAAATATTAACTGCCACTATCTCTAGACTTATATTTTTTGTTCATAAAACAGTTAAAATCAATTGACGATGCTAGACATATTTAAGACGATACTCAATCGATAATACTATAGCATTAAATGAGCATCCTTAAATGATGGTAGTCGACCAATTACTTATTTCTGTTTTGCTTTACACTTCTTCGCTATATTTTTTTGACAGCTCCATGAGAATAGCTACGACCTGCATGAGGGGACGAAGTAAGTGGTTCTCGAAGAAAATAATCTATGATTGTAGTATCTACATTAGTTAATTCAAGCCGAAATCGATACTCGATCGTAGAACAGGAGCGGCGCAAATAGAATAAAATTAATGTGACTTGATAATGATACTGGTTTGATACTTTATTTGAACCAATAGATTGTTATTTTGTGAGCGTTTAAGAAACATTAAAATATAGATATGTGAATTGCTATTTATTTTGACCTGGTATAAAAATTATTATTTGAGTTATTTATATGTTTTTGCTCAACCGAAAAAAAAATGTTATTGCATTTCTCGTGGAGTGGGTCTAGAGGTGAGCGAGGACAAACGAAATACATTGTGTCATCAACAAACAAAGAGTCACGGCGTCTTGGACAAAATGTCACTGTTGGCAATTATACTTTGGAAGTCGTCAAGGCTTTCGCTTACCTAGAATCCTGAATTAATACCAACAATAATGTTAGCCTTAGATCAAGCGGAGATTAACTCTTGCCAACAGGTGTTACTACGGGCTCAGTAGGCAATTTAGAAGCAGAGCCCTCTCTCGACCGACGGAAATAACGCGCTATAAGTAACTCATCCTTCACGTCCTAATATATGGCGCCGAGACGTAGACATTGACCATCAATGATGAGAGGCTGTTAGGAGTGTTCGAGAGAAAGATACTCCGTAAGATCGACGGTGCAATATGCGTGGACGATGCATCGAATAAGATGGAACGATGAGCTCATCGCTGTATGAGCTGTACGCCGACACTGGCATAGCCAAGCGTATAAAAATCCAGCATCTTCGCTGGCTGGGTCATGTTGAGCGAATGGAAGAAAGCGCTCCGGCTAAAAGGGTGTTTTATTCGAGCCACGGTGAAGGAACACGCATAAAAGGACGCCCTAATCTCCGTTGGAAAGACCAGGTACAGGGCGACCTGATTACACATAGCCTTATCAGCTGGTGCATAAAGCAGAGACGACTGGCGTAGCTTTATCGAGGCGGCCAATACCGATCATCGGTTGCAGTGCCAGCTAAGTAAGTAAGAAAGTATATTTTTCCTTAAAAATAATATTTTTGAGTTACATTTTATTACTCAAGAATAAAACTTATTTTCTTGCTCAGGAATACAAATTTATATTTTTCTTCGACAAGCTCAAAATTTTATACAAAAAGTATAAAACTAAGAAAAACTTTTCACTTCGCCGTTCGGATTCGTTTTGATTCGGATTGTAGATCCCTTCCATTCATGACATGCACAACGTGAGTGCATTTAATTAATAAAACTAATAAAGATCAATTTTACGCTTTGATGAATGTGTAATCAAAGAGGTTTTAAAGATTTTACCCTACCTCTTAATATTTTTACACCATTTACTAGTGAAAATTAGGCAATGGGCATGGCAACAGTAATTTTAATAAAACTTATTACTAAATAAAGGCAACGAGAAACTATTTCCATTGTAAATACATAACATCTCGACCGCATCAATTATAATTAAATTAAAATTATAATATGTTGAATGTTGAATGTAGAGTACATTAACTAACGAGGTATTTATTTATGTATATTAATTATTTAGGGTCAACAGCACAAATCAAAGTGCTTTTATAGAGTAATAGAGAAGCTGTAAATAAAAGCGCACAAGCAGCTTGTAGTGAATGTGATATACGTACGATTACGTGACATCATAGCCGTATATGACTATATAAAAAGCAGCTTGTTAAAATGTACTTAAGAATTTTTTCTGAATTTTGTTTTGTTTCTTTTTTGCAGACGCGTCCATAGGCATTTATTTCAATTGACGAAAAATAAAATACTCAAATACTTAGTCTTAAAAGTTTTTGTTATTGGTTCTTTTAGTAGCGATCTGTTAAAAGTGCATTACTCATACTTTATGAAATCAGCTGATTTTTGTATAATATCAGCGCGCTGTATAGATACACATACATAAATAAACGACAGCACACACTAAAGCACAGTGGGACTGAATAGGTGGAAAATTTAAACACGAAAAACTTGATTCAAAAAAAAGTAACTGAAATTTTGTTAATAAACTTGAGATAAAGATAATAAAGTGTACCTAAACTATACTGGACGACCTCGATAGAAGTTTGCGGGTCCGATTAGCGTCTTGGTCTGACGGTTAATTCTCATTCATAACCTTCTTACATTCCTGCCTTCCTGTAACCTCTTGGCAGGCAATGACAAAACCACCAAGTGATAACAAATTGCCACCCGCCGTTCGGAGTTGGTCCATCCATGTGGCATGAGAAAGGGCCGTTCTGGCCGAAAGTGTTCCTGGACAGCCACTAAAGCCAAACCATACTTTAATGCCGCGAATTTATTATGGAATTAACTTAGTTTAATAAAGTGTCTAAATTGTTTTTTTTTTTTGCCAATTATTATGTATACATACATAACTTTTTAGAATATATTCCTTTGGCAGACTGGATTAGAAAGAAATTTGGTTAGCTAAATCCGAACTTTCCTTTCTGTAGCATAGGAATTTGCATCACTGATCTTAAGTATTTAAAAAAGTGTATAGAAGAGCTGCGAACTCCGAACAATGCATTTAAGTACCTATTCAAAATACATTCTCGTTTGCTGAAATCCAATGGAAAACTTATTTACTTTTCTCTCATTGAAAACTGATCGGGTTTTCACGCCTAGTGGCAGAAAATGTTTGTTTTTTTTTTCTAAAATAAATAAATGAAGGTATCAACACGATCGCAACTGTTACGACAAATTTAAGTACATGCTTAATTATTCTAACTTAAAATAGTGTTTGTTCATTACTTTTTCTAACCTTTATAGAGTTGTTTTCAAACAAGTAAGCAAAATATGTTATAAGAAAAAATATTTTTAACGCGAAATTGTTGGACTGTTTCACTTGGAAGTCAAACTAGAAATGAGCGACTGGAGCTGAGTGTACAAAGAATAAATGACTGATTGTTATAATTGAAGCCAAATCAGACAACCCTAAAACAAGTTTTTCCTTTTTTAGGGGAAAGTGGAAAAAAAGAAATTTTCTAATATTTCTAACAATGAACCAATTTGTGGGTGACAGTGGAAGTGGAAGAAAAGAGAACTCGTTTCACAGTCAACGACTTATTCCTATTTTACCAAAAACAAAAAAGGAAAAACCTTATGTACAGAAATATGATGTTCTCCAAATTCCTAAATTTAAATGCATATTTTAATAACTGGAAACAAAAAAGTATGTTGTAATAATGCGATCAAAGTGTTGAAATAGTAGGCAAACCCAAACCCTCGCAATATGTTCTAACGAATGCAGTGGTGAATATAACCGAATGCATTTTTGTTGTTGTCTCGTTTTATTCATTGCGTTTCCCCAATTCTTCTTCTACTACATTCTTATTCATATTTATTTTATATTTTTGCAATTGTTGAAATTGAACATTATTTTGAATGAGAGAATGAATTTCTATTTATATTAATCTATTTTTTATTTTTATAAATTTATATACGTATGTATGTACATCGGCACATAGTTGACGCACACTGGTGGCTAAGAATTAAGCACATACTACATAAATACATAAGTGTTGACTTTGCCTATACATACGATGTTTCAATCCGACTGTAGCTTAAACCAAAATTACTTGAAATTTTGTGACAAGACCAGCAAATATAAAAGAAACTATAGAATCTCGTATATGGTGACCAATTATTTTGTCAAAAGTCATCAGACATAATACTAGGTATTTTTATCCAATTATCAAAATATAATAAAATACATAAAATACATAATATGTACTAAAATTTGAAAATCGTTTTTCATTGAAATAAATAGAAGCCATTGACTTTTTTCAAATTTGTTACTACAGTTAGAAGCTATATTCATATGGTGTCATTAACTTATTCTCAATCATATCCTTAAAGTCCAAACACTCTCTTCATATTCCCCTGTGAGTGGGGTGTGAAATGTTACAAAAAGTTTATATACTACTACCTATCATCTTAATTCGGAAGCTATATACATATATACACTAGTACAAATACATATGTATAATATGTATAAATAAGTTTTGTTTTTGTTCGATAACAACGAAAACAAATGTGTTTTTATAGAGTTACACTCGTAGCCACCACTGTATCTGAAATAATGTATGCATGTGAGATGAAAATGTCAAACGATAAATAACAATAACAATGTACAGCAGAAGGGATGAAAAAGTAAAGAGAACGAACGTGTGGGGTTTGGGTGTCTGCAGGGGTGGATGCAAGGATGCGAAAGAGAAGCAACAAAATGCAATTTGCTGCAATTAATAACAAAAAGCAGTAGTTAAAAGGAGAGAATTGTAGGCAGGCAGAGCCAGCCACACCACGCAAGAGGAGAGAAGGACGAAAGAGACGCTAAAGAGAAAACAAACAACAACTAATTTATGACAAACAAAAACATTCTACCTGAATGAAAAAAACTTATCTAACAAAATATAAATAGGGAAAGTAAATGAAAATAATGGTTGGTGTGGAGGTGATGAAAAGTAGAGAGCATCATAATAGAAATTGTGTGAAAAGGCAGGAAGCAAATAACTTTTTAAAACATTAATATTTTTAGTATTGTTATCAAAATATTAGGTGTATTCTCTACGTCTAGCACATACCCTTGCATATGCTATTGCCTGCAATAGCAACATTTATGTTTTTTCTTCTCCGCAGGGGATTGCAATTCTGCTACTGTTGCATACGCTAGCCTCAAAACTAAAAAAAAAATCCAGAAGATCCAGATGGATACGCTTAATCATAATTCATCAAAAATACGATTGTCACAAATTTGTGGTTGGGGTTTTTTCAATTAAGACACCGTTAAATAGTAATGCAAATCTAATGGAAATAATTTAAAAAAAAAACCATAATAACTTACCGTGCAATATGACGGTGAGCAGCAGCACAGTGTAAACAACGTAAACGTTAGCAACAATTGATTAATTTGGAAAAACTTAATTAAATTGCAATCACAATTGTGAAAATTGATGTGTAATTTTCGTTATTCATTAGCAATATGCGGCACAGCAGAGGAGCAGAGCAGCAGCAAGTAGCAGCAACAACAGTAGAGTAGTCGTGTGTAGTAAACACAGAAGCAGATCACACAACAAACCAAAACACATATAAAAAACAAAACGATGTATTTTTCTTTTTGTCTTCAAATTTTTAAATGCGAATACGAAGAAAAAATAGAAAAGGTAAAAACGTCAAAATTCGATAAATTTCGTACAAAGAAGACGAAGACGTTGAGAAGACGTCAACAATAGCGAGCAGCAGCAGGAATGACAACTGTAGTCGCAGCAGCGGCAGCGCAGAAACATAAATTGTTGTTGGAGTTGTGGTTGATTTCTTGTTATTGTTGTTGCTGTTGTTGTCGCGCACCCTTATTTCTCCTTGCTCTCTTCTCTTCTTTTAGTAGTTATGCCTCTTCTTCTCTTCTAAATAAATGTATGTTTTATATATTATATATGTAGTACAATGCTTGAAATGAACAAAGCACAACACAGCAAATTATTTTTATTTTCTTTCCTTCTCACTGCCTTCTTTCTTCTGAATTTTTTTCTCGCTGTCGTTGGCTGTTGGCTGTTGGTGTTGTGTGCGTGTGATTGTGTATGTGTGAATCTCTATTCTTTATTTCCTTTTTATATATTTTATCTTCTATTACTTCTTGTTTCTATTATTCTCTAGGTATTTTTTTCAGCTCGAGCTCCATTCAAAATAAAATAAGAAAATTTCGAAGTATTCTTTTTTCCAATAGAATTTTAATGCTCCTCCATATTTTTTTTTGCCTTTGCGTTTTTGCCTTTGTCGTAATGAATTTTCCTTTGTCTATTATTTATTTTTCCGTTTCATTTAATTAGTAAAACATTTTATTTTTTTTTTTGTAAATACCCCCCGAACAAAAAAAAAATTTATTTACTTTTTACTTGATTACGAACACATTTTTCGCGTAGCTAATAATTAGCAATTAGTTCCATTTTTATTATTTAATTTAAATCGTATAAAAATTTTTGTCAGCAGCAAAACAACGCACTTTTTTCTTCTTTCGTGTTTGAGTGAAAAATGAAATTGGGGAAATATGTGTAGTAATGGAGCAGTGTTGTATTTTGTGACTCGTTTTATGAATATATTAAAAACGAAACGATCAAAGGTATACTTAGCAGTATTTAAATGCAGGCGCCCAAAGAAATTAGAAATTAGCAATTATGGCGATAAGCAAGTTATATGAAAATCATTAGCGCCGTATTTATTTTTCTCATTATCATTTCCCATTATCTCGTTTTATTTCTACACAATTTCAAAATGGAGTTTTCCCAATATGCAAATAATCATATTATAAGTGTGTACACAAAGAACACTAAAGGTACACATTTCGGTAACTCTGCAATCATCTGTGAATGGAACCCGTGAAAGAAACAAGTATCATAACGAAAGAGAATACTGACAAAACAGGTGAATTTCACTAAATGGGGTGTGTTCAGTGTGGATAATATTATTGGCATTTTTTGTTGGGGATATACACCGCTGTAAAGAAAAATGATTGGTTTTGGCTGGAGCATAGTAACAAATATTTATTGTTTAATTTTCTGTGTAAAATTTTACTAAACTAAAGAAACCGTTAAAAATAACTTTTGAGAATCTACTAATCTATTAAATTAGTTTTCGCTACTAAGGGAATTTGTAAAGTATTCGTTAAGCAAATATGGCGACGCCATACACATTACAAATACGCAGTGGTCAAAGTGATGTCACAGCTTAGTTATTTTTAAAATTTAAGTCTAATATCACATCCGTTTACATGCACTCAAGCCCCCGGCCGATAGCTGACAACACAGGGGGATTAACATGTAATGGCATACTCTAGGCTACAAGCCGTAACTGAGTGAACTGAAGGTAAAGCGGCTGTGTCCTCGTGGAGTTAGCAGACAACCGGATAACATAGTTGCTCTACGAGATGTCCTCTTTCTAAGGAGTGACGGCAAACACAGAAAGTTGTATAAGGGTAGTTAGTTGGAACTTCGGATATCCTTTCTCAGCACCACCGTCCACTGATGATAGTCGATAGACTAATGCTCGATTCTGGATACCGCGATCACCCATAAATTTAAAGTTTATTTTTTTAGTAATTTAACATGAAAAGCATGGCTACCAAAGCGAATTTAACAGGATGAAGTCACCTTCAAATGCCAAAATTTCAAACATTTTTGGTTCCTGTTTTGAGATTATTTTATTTTATTTACATTTTGCACTACTACTCGGAGACGACTTCACCCTGTTAAACACGCACTAACGGCTGCCACGATTAAATTATGGATATAAAATGGAAGCTGGCATTGCTACTTACATAACTTTGTTAGTAATCTAAGGCTGGACTGATAAGTAAGGGCATATGGACTTTGTCAAATGTGTACGCTGAAGCTGGGTCTGTAGAAGCAAAAGGGTGGTGTATGCACATCTTGCTTATCGTGAGAGCATATCGCTCAATATACTCTCAAAGTGCTCTCATATTAGTTCGCTCGATTCGCCAGTTATGCAAAACGTTTATGCATATATTTAAATTTACGCAATATATTTTAGTTCCACTGAATCCTTAATCGAAAACTCTTATTCAAAGAATGATTGTTGATTTGTTTTGTTTTTAAATATAAATGTTTGTTTTCTTTTTTCAATTAAATTATTTATAAGTAATACATTAAGATTCTATGAACTTCTCCAGAAAAAAATATCCACTTAAATATGATTAAAATTGCAGTAGCAGACATTGAGCTATAAATGGTATTGCTTAAAAAAAATATCAAAAACAAATAAAAAGAAAAATCTTTCTCCTAGCAGATAACAAAATATATTTATAATTAATTTAATATTTAAATGATGAATTTTTCTTTTGTTTTATATACCACGTGTCAGTAGGAAGATAAGAGGCAGCTAAAACAATGATTAATTAATAATTAATTTATAGTATTAACATAACTACAGAACTGCAACATGATTGAGTTTTTTTTCTTTGTTTTCAGAGTTTTTCGTTTCCTTCTGCAAACATAGAGTTTGTTACTACTAGGTATGTAAGTATGTAGTACTTAAGTCTATTGAACGTAAAAACTATTTCGTATTTTTTATTTCAGTAATTAATTTTGGTATATTCATTAGAAATGAATGTAGGTAGGCATTGCTAATTAAAAACGTCTATTGCTAGTGTTGTTGCGCGCACGATTACGTGGGCCGCCACCACCACCGTCTCCTCTACCACCATCTCTACTACTTCCACCTCTACGATTGCCACGGCGATTGTTGTTATTATTCATGTTCATATTATTATTACTGTTGATAGTGTTGTTGTTGTTGCTGTTGTTACCGCCTTGATATATGCTGTTATCATTCTTTTGAAATATATTATTGTCGCGATCACCACCATAATTCATGCCGCCGCCTCCACCATCACCGAACGGAGGCTGAGTTGGCCCATTAAATGGTCCATTGTTGTTGTTTCCATTATAACCATTTGCACCACCCATTGGTGGTCCACCACCCACGCTATTTGGTCCCCAAGGACCCGGTGGCTGTTGGAAACCGCCGCTGCCAGCGCCTAAACTCCCAACGCCGCTGTTGCTGTTATTAACCGCCCACGGACTAGGCCTATTGGGTGGTATTTGCTGAGGCTGTTGGTGTTGCTGTTGGTATTGCTGCGGTGGTAGTGGTTGTTGCTGCTGTTGCGGTGACCCTCGCACATCATCATTCAATTCTGGTACCTTATTTTGTTGTTGCGTTTTCATTGACAACAAGCATGGCATAAACGGCTTCTTCAAACTAAGTAACTCACGCACAAAAACCGGTTGTGGATTGTGCTGACGTGGCTCAAACCTGGATTTCTTCGAGGGAGGTGAACATTCACGCCCCTCCAGCGTAGGCGACAGCGACCGCGAACGATCACGCGACGGCACCATATCACGCAATTCATCTAATTTGCCCGCATCAATATATTTGTTGAGATAATCAGGACCTTGGCGTACCGCGACCATTAAACGCGAATCGGGATGTACACGTATGAAGCGTCCGTACACCAGTATACCCACTATCGCCTGTGGGTCCATTGTCGTGAGCACTCCACTCGCCAACATCCCTTCAATTGTATTCTCGCTAATTTGTTGATGCGTCAGACCACTAGTGTCTTTCGGCTCACGAGCTGCCAGCTCATCGTGTATGCTATTGTCGTCGGGGCGACGTGCACCAGCCCATTGTGCTTGAAAGTTACGCGGAATTGGTTTGCTATACGGCACTTTTTTCTCTTTGTCCGATATTTGGTTGGGGTCCATGTCCAGACCGGGAATGAAACCCTTATCAGCGGTGAGACTTTCGGTAAATTCGACTTTGTCTTCAGGACCCATACCGGGTATAATGGCATCGTCTAAAGTATAAGGAAGTAATATATCACGTTACTTATAAGTAGTGTGTGAAGAATAACCTGACATTTACAACAACTTACCATATTCACAATCATCCAATGCCGCCAAGCTGGCAGGTAACGTATTCAAATTGTACTTATCACGCATAAGATCGCCAGGACGATTACGTGTCCAAAATTTAATTGTGTGATCGTTTGAGCCCGAACACAGTATATGACCCAGTGGATGCCAGGCTAATGTCCAAACGATGCTGTCGTGGGCCGTTTCCACGCATCCAATTTCCTTATCAGTACTACACAAAATATATAGATATAGATAATTGAAATTCATTTACATGTTGAACTATCTTTTCCGTTCGTTACTGTACAGGGTTGCATTCTTTGTAACCGCTATAATTAGAATTGCATCCCAGCAACAAAAGGAAAATAGAAACTAACCGGAAAGCTAAAGCTTACACTTCATAGTAAGTATAAGAGTGTTTGTACTTTGTACTTTGGATTAGCGATTTGTTGTTGTTGGTATTATGCATTAAACTTACCCCACATTCCAAAATAATATCGAACCATCGGAACCCCCCGAACAAAATAGACCTTCATGCACTGGATGCCATGACACGGAGCTGGCCTCCTTCTTATGACCACGAAAAACTTGTAACTCTTCACGTAAATTACGTAAATCAAATAATTTAAGCAAATGATCACGAGATGCAGTAACAAGCCAATTACCATTATCATTCCATTTCAAATCCATGACAGTGGACTTGTGAGCGTGCCTGAAAAGATTTAGAATAAGAAATAATTCGAATATTCATGCTCACATTACACTAGAGAAATGATAACATACAATGTGGCGAGAGCGCTACCACTTTTTGGATCCCATAATTTAATAGGCTGTTGATTATCTTTGCTACCGGAAACGATCAGTCCTTTTTGTGGATGCCAATGCACGCATTTAACATCGGCACCATGACCTGGAGAACGTTGAATTAGAACAATGAAGTTTTGAAATATGATTATGTTTGAAAAAGTATGCATCTGCTTTTATACATACCACGTAAAACACGCTCTTCCTGACAACGTAGAAAGTCCCAGATGCGCAGGGTGCCATCATCGCTGCAGCTCACAAATTTACTATCCGTCGGACTAAAACTGCGTGTTTTTTTTTTGTATGTACAATTTGTTTTACATGGTATTTTAAAAAAATTTTTATGGAAATTTTGTTTATTTTTTCATTTATTTTGTGTAAAATTTGCCAAGTTTACCATACAAAAAAAATCATTCAGAAGAGAAAAGAAAAATTATTGATATAAGTAGATAAAAAAAATATATACATATATGCTAAGAAAAAATACTAAAAATTAAAACGAAGAGATAGATAGTACAGAAACAGAAATATAAGTTTATTTTAGAAAGTAAATTCAAATTACAATAGAAATTAAATTCTTTGAGTTTGTCTAGTGTAAGTAGTAGGTAGGTGAAATTGACTGAGAGTTTGTGAAAGAGAGAAAGAGAGAGAATTGCTGAGAACAAGGCTATGACAAAAATTTACTAAAGTAGCAGCAAGAGGTGCCTAGGTAAGTTAGTTTAAGTTTAATAGATGTTTCATTTGTATCTAATTCAACTATAAAAGTATTCACACTCAAGCAAGAGCTTATTTGTTGTAGAAAACCTCATAAGAGAAGAAGTATGGAAGAAAGTAACAACATCATTCAACAAGTTCAGGCAAGCTTCAATTATTTACCACAAAGATCTTGAAATAGAGTTCAAGTTTGCTTAACTTTACTATCTCCTCTCTCGATCTCTTGCTTTGCATGTGGAGCAGCATTTAAGGGAGCAATAAATACAGTTCCAGTTCAAGCTAACTTCACTCCCTCCCTCTCTTGCTTTGCAGAGCAGGCAAACCTTACTCTTTCTCTCGATTGCGATTGATTTGCTTTAATCTAAGTGTCATTTTTTTTATTCAAAGAAGAGTTACTAAAGCATATCGAACCAACATTTGCTAACGATATTTATACTTCTTATGAAACGCCGCCTAAACCCATATAACAGATAAATAATAACTGATAGAAATTAAGAATAATAATAAAAATGCCAAAGCCATGTTTTTGTAATAATCAAACATTTATTTGATATTTATTTTCGATTCGAAACTCAAATCGAATGAAACTTGCTCGTCGTGGTGGTCGTCGTTTATTCTCTACCATTTGCAGTAGTAAGTACTTCTTTCTACATTCGAATCTTAGCGCTTGTTTGAAATAAAAATACATTTTCTCATTTTTCTTGTAAATTGCATTTGTAGTTTTTATTTTTGAAACTATTTTGTTTGCAATTTTGCAAATAAAAAACAAACTCATTTTATTTCGTTTTCAAAACAAACAACACTTTGTCAACTTTATTCGAAAATGTTACAAAAAATTAAAAATATATGAGTGTAAAAGTATTAATAAAGCGAAAAAAGCAGATGCAGATTTAATTAAAATGTGAGGTATTCTTTTTGAGTTTGGCCATTGCTTGTGCCGGTGGTGTGCACGCGTGACGTCACGTTGTCTCAACGATTCATTTATTAACGTTTCACATTCATTTCTCCCACCCACAAAAAATTTGATTTTGTAAGAATTGTTGGTAAATTTTATTTATAAAACTTTTTATTTATGTATATTTACAAAAACGTGTTCAAAAAAAATCAGTCTTTGGCTTTTTATTTATTTTGTTATGTATCACAGATTACATTTTAATTAAGTATTAAAACGCTACATATAAAGCTTGTATACTATTTTATATATATGTAGAGAGAAAAAAAAACAAGCATAACCTAAAAAGAAACTAACTAATCTAATCTCACTAAACTGATAGTTGCATTCTAAAAGTTTCTTTATTTATTTATATTCAACAACGATGGCAACTACCACACATAGAAAAATAAACTCTCTCTCTCTAGGCACAACTTTTTATTATCTCTTCTTCTTTCTTCGTCTTCATCTTCTTCTCATTAAGTTTTATTATTAATTTGAAATTAAATAAAAAGAAAAAAAACAAGAAAAATAGCAACTAAATATATAGTGAAATACTTGTAGTCGTAATAATAATAATACGGATAATAAAATAATAATTTGTGAATTTATAATGCTATACCTTATTCCCCTAATTGCCTCCTTGTGCGCTTGAAACATTTTCACGTTATTCATATTCGATTGCCAGTATTTAACATAGCCAGAGTGATCGCCGGTTACCATCCAGCTGTCATTGTGGGACCAGACCATTGTGCGTACGGGGACATCATGTGCCTGCGGAGTGAGAAAGGGAGAGAGGAAATAAAAAGAAGGTAGAAACAATATGTTAAAGATATACACGTCCATTCCAGAATTCGCCTACAATCATGAATCCCAAAAGAAATTTCATTTTAATATACAATCTGATAGAAATTTAGAACTACGTCTTCATTAAAAGTGATTTTATTTTTTAAATAAAATAACTTTGTATAAATTCAGTGACTCCGAAATGCGGTTGTTTTTTGGACTTATAAATATGGCTACATGGCTATGTTGCTTGTTATGGCGCATTGTTAAATAGCGATAGAAATCAAATTCAAAAATTACTTAAGAATAAAACCTGAAATATAAGCATGCAAAATCACTTTATTTTATAATAAACAAAACAAATAACAATGTGCATGATGGACAGTAAGCAAAGTGTTGAAGCGTTCCCATATCTGGATACTATTACGGGATGGAGTCGAAACTCTCCTCCACCACCAGTGGAAAATTAAGCTGATTCGAACCTAACCATTACCAAGCAGCAGTTATAAGTTAGCATTCCTGCTGCTGAGGCAGCTAAAATGGATAAAGTTTTGGTTGTTGTCTCTGAACTTTGCGTTATCTTCTCGATATTGAGCTAAACACATATTGGATGTGTTAAAAGCGGTTCGGAGATGTGTGTGTTGTTCTGGGCAGCTAAATTAGTGCAGCGTATTATGTAGACTGTAGTCGCTGTGGTGTAGTTTGTAGTGCGTTAGCCTGCTAATCAGAGTGTTCGAGTATCAAATCTCGGCACAGGCAAAATCAACGGCACCACCTCTTGGCAAGTAATGGCAAGCCTACTAGTTTAAAAATTGCCTATGGAAAGCTTTTCAGTTCGCCGTTCAGATTCGTCATAAAACTGTAGGCGCCTTCCATTCATCTATAAAAATATATTCCGCACAACATGAGTGGATGCTAAAAGCTCGGCTTATGCCCTTAAATGGGCTGTTGTGCCATTAAACTAAAATAAGTATTATACCTTCACCACAAGCTGGGACATCTATCCGGGATACTAGAATGTAACTCCAATCTAAACAGCTGTCTGAGTGTAGACTGTGTATCGTGTGCCACTAATTTTTCTTCATACTCTAGATTGGTTTGGAGGTAAATGATTTTTACGACTGTGCTGAAATGAATGTAACGTTTGGCGGGTGTTACTGCACTCTAGTGTTTGTCTTTGTTTGATTTGAATAAATTGAGATCCGTTCAATTCAGTAAAACAAGTCTTTCTTTGTCAATCATTTTCTGAAATGCAATTCCGAATCTACTCGGTAAATAAGATTTCAAATAAGGAAACACACCATAAAGTTTAAAGTGTATAATCTAAGCATGTTACGAGTTACATAATATAATATAATAAGATTGATGGTCCGTACATGCCGATAAGGCGACAGTTCTAAGAAAGCCGTTAAGAGAGGACGTAACTCAGACTGGTAAAGATAAATTGTCGATATCAATGCGAAAACGATCGAACACCGAATACGTTGGTGGGTAAACCGAAATTCGAAATGGATTAAGATGAACCGAAATACATACGATACATACATCTAGAATTTTGATAGAAAGATTGGTTGTACATCCAAACAAAAAGGAGTTGCATTGTGCTGTATGTAATTGGCTTTATTTTTTGTGGAAGTTATTATTTGTTTGAAAGTAGAGTAAGCTAGAAATGTAACGGTCCCTAGAAGAGTGTTACAAAAATAGATATAACGAAAATAAGTGATGAAAGTTTAAGAATAATATCCTCAAGATGATGTGGAACTATACTTTATACAAATGTCTACTATGGTTAACGAGTTGACACATTGTAAGTATCTCGGAATTGTTTTTCTAGTTTTGGTTCTCCTTTTACGCGGTTTAGGTGCTACCTTGAAGGTTCTAATCAGAAGCCACCCTACAGATTACTGTGTGGTAGTAAACATTTTTTAGAAAAAAGATGAGTTGTACATCATTAGCTTTTTGGTTTTTGATAGCTCTGAGCTTCTCCAACTCTACATAACCGTTTGAAATATGCTGGTAGTATATGTGTGACTTTTATTTACATTTAATTGTTGGTGTGGAGAAAATTAAGTAGAAGAAACTGTCTATGGATTCTTAGTTCCAGCTAAGCACAACTCGCATACAATATCATTGTAGAACAATTACTGTAACATATTATGTAACATATTATACATATGAATAGTATATCTAAGGAAGCAAAAAATAATAAATGTTCACATGTAGACAATCCGAATAATAAGTCAATCAATTATTCTAAATTTTTTTAAATCGGGGTATTAATATGTTTAAAATTGTCCAATTTAGGCTAATAGGGTTTCATAATTTCACTTTCTACTTATTATCTCCCCCTCAACCAAAACTGGTTGTAATTGTAATTACCTGCAATATTGTCTCAAAATTAAATGTTAAACCATTCCATAGTGTAAACTCGCCGGAACTGGCACCCGTAACCAAACGTCTACCCTCCGGTGTCCAAGCTAAGGTAAAAATGGGGCAGCGCATTTTATTTGTAGCAGTTTTAACGAAACGTGTGGTAACCGCATTTGAAGGATTATCCAAATAACTGGACGGTGGCAGTAACTCTGGTACATAAATGCTTTCAGGTTGTGGAGCATAACGATCGCGATGATCACGTTGCCAAAGACGTGACTAAATTTAAGATATCGAAAGAAAATACAGTTTATTATACAGAAATTTATAACAAATATTTTTTGCACATACCTCAATCGCTTTAACAATGGAAGCATTGTAATCGACAGTCTTTCGCATTACGCTCTTGCGCAAACGCTTACCATCGAAGTCGTCCTGTGTCATACCGAAAGGACGCTGAAAACCGCCAGGTGTGAACGGCTTAAAGTATGGATGGCCAGGCTTACCGGCGCCACCATGATGTTGATGGAAATAATTGCGATGATGTTGCTGCTGATGCCCACCGCCCATTTGCTGTGGCAGCATTGTTGTGGTTGTGGCCAGCGCAGAGGGCGCCGTCAACATTGGAGGTGGCTGTGAAATGTCCATTTGCTGTACAGGTATATGGGGAGGTGGTTGTTGGAATTCCATGTTGCTTGCAGTATTGAATGTTTTTCTTAAATTTAAATGCTAAATAATTTACAAATAGTAGATAATAACGATTGCAGCAGCACTATCGGAGCAAGCAGCAGTACTATAAATTCTTCTCGAATGTTGCGACGACTGGGCGACACACGCGTGGCTACTCTATCTTCTACCGCGTAAATATCTCTTCGCAATTTTTTCACTCTCAGAAATGTTTAAAACTCGTTTATAATGAAAAATTAATTGTTTGTACTTGTTTTGAACACTATTTATGCCATTTCCAACAAAATTTTCGAGAAACAATTGTAAATTCTCCAAAGAAATAAGAAAACGAAAAAGAAAGTACGTGTGAAGCAGACTACGAAAACGTTTCGGTTTAGCGGCGTTAATTTTGTTAGCCGATCATTTTACATTAATGAAGCTAACGCCGTTATCAAACATTTTATGGTGTATAATGAACGGCTGGAAATACTGTCTTTATGCTAGCTGCAATGTAACAAATTTATTTTTTCTATCCTGCACAAAGTTAATCGGAAAGGTTTATGGAATTTGTGTCTCGCAATATATTCACTAAATTGTTTTCACTTTTACTTGTGGGAATTGTTGTTTATTTTTAATTAAGGTTTTAAAGTTATAGTTTTAACATCATTTCTAAAATAATGTTTTCGTATATTCAAATTTTACTTGATATAATGAAGTAAAGGGAAAAGATTTGCAGTGTAAAAGCTACATGAAACTTCAAAAGAGAATGTGACAAAACCATGTGAAACTAGTTTTGCTGTGGTTAGCTGCACATTGAGCGTAGCCCATCATATATTATAAGAATTCATAAAAACAAATGTTTTGCTTGTTAAAAACTAAATAAGAAAATAAATATAAAATAAAAACGGCTGTACTTTCTTATTTTAAAAGAACGTTTTTATTTTCGCTCGTACATTTTTATATACAGTCAATCAATGCAACACTGTTTTGTCTACTGCTTGAATGTGCGGTGTTTCGTATAACATTGCGTGCACAAAATTTCTTATGCTGGGCTACGCTGTGCTAGGCTGCGCTTAATGTGCGGCTAGCCTAATCGTGTGGTACCATACAAACTTGATTCATGCGCCGCCGCTGGATGAGTGTTCACGGCTTCGTCTTAAGGAAATATTAAATGTGTAAAGACAAGTAGTCGGATTGCACAAGATTTCTTTACAGCATTTGATATTTCACAGGGAGTTACTTACATTATATAACCTCAATATTTTTGAAATAATTTTTAAAAAGTTATATGAGAAGTTACGGAACAAATGCACTACATGCATGTTTAAAGATTAATTAAACTGTATTATAGGTTATCAGATTATGCTTTCGAATTTTTTGTAAATTTTTGACAAGTGGAGGATTCTTGTGGGAATCACAATTGGAAACTACTAGTTCAAGCACTACTTCCTGCCAAATTAAAATCACCAAAATAAATTAAGTTCTACGCCTTGAACGTGCAGTGGTATATGTATTAACAACGTGTTGTGAATTCGATAAATTCGCATTCTTTGAGATCATTAATTGTCATAATGGCCAAATAAAGAAATTCTTTTCTCATATACATATGCATGTATGTGCATAAACCCGTTTATAATCCTTTTTAGCAAACTGAGCAGATAAATAAGTGAAAATATCAAACTCGTGCTTAAAAATGCAATGATTTTCGTTATTTTGATAACATTCATTAAGTGAATTTTTGTAACAAAGCAGATAAATTACATATTTCAATACAAAAAAAAAATAAAATGGATATTGTTTTTTGGCAATAACTGCAGCTGCATGGAATATTAATTATTTAAAAATTTTGCTTTAGAGGCAATGACTTTAACATTGAAACAAACAAACAAATTTCTTGGTGGGAATAAAAAACAAAATAAATAAAAATTTAAGAACTGTTTTTTATTAATGCTTAAATATTACACTTTCTCAAAGAACATGCAATTAACATTTGCTCACGTGTTACCTTCGCAAAATCAAAATCATTATGTTTTTCGGTAGACAGTCAAACTGTCCCAATTGAATGCTATATTCGACACTTGAGCAATACTCGTAATAATATGCATGAACGAGGTTGATTTGAATGGATTGCACATACAAAAAGTAATAAACATGACTAATAATAATCAGATCAAAGGCTTTAAGGAAAAGCGGGTGAAGTGGATGAATGGGAGGGGGTGGGTACTCACTATACCATGAGCATTTTTGGTAAATAAAAATTAATTATACTCGTACATGACAGTTTTTGCTGGAGGAGAATACTTCAATTTTTGTTTCAAGCACAGATTATTGAAGATATGAGGATTCACATTAAATACCCTAATAACTTCGTTGCGGATCTAAAGGGTACAGAAAGGAAAGTTTCTAGGTATTTTTCGTTCCTTGAAAAAGCTTTTAATTAAAAGAAACGATCATAACGGCTGAGATATTCATTGGAAAAGACGAAGCGCTTTTTTTTTACAAATAGATGACCTTCGCCGTGCTTATAGTGAAAATCTTCGAAAGAATAGAAGGGTTAAACTAAGAATTCCTACAATCTGGCAATATTCACTAACAATTATCGTTATTTAAATTAAGATGTCGATGGTTTAAGCGCAGATATTGTCTGTTATTCGAGCCTGACTTATATGTATATAAGTTGTCTAAAATTCTTAAGAATGATAGAAAACGGATTGCGCATTTGTTTCATGTACGTCATAGCAGACCCTATCCTGTGATTTGATTGGCTATAGTACGTTTCACATTGCCGCTCTGTAGAACTACATATAACTTAAATCAATAAAATTAGAAATATGATGTCATTCTTCCATTAATAAGTAAACCATGCCACCATATTTATCTTAATATTATTAAGTAGCTTGTATCAACTGACGTATCACTTACTCATTTTTAAAGGAGTAGAAAGTAATAGTTTTGTATAAATTAAATGTTTCTATTATCTTCTGATCTTAGGTACAATGTTTATATACAAATTTTATAATAATGTAGCACTAAGGATTTCGTGAATAAACAAATAAATAAATAAATAAAATAAATGTTTTTAAATCCGAATGACTGACAATTTGTGAAAAAAACTTACTGACGGAGAGAAATATGAACAACAGATTATGTAGGGGCCATGGTTATATTAAATATTTTGCTCGGCATATCAACAACAATTTCATGGTGTTCGACTAACAAAGTTTTAAATATATCCACGGTCAAAGCAAAATGTAAACAAAGGTCTGGTATGACGTAGCAAAAAAATGGTACACCTGCGACATGCTTAATCTTGTACATATTCTATCATTCTTGACAATTGAGCAACGCCATTTGATTGCCGAAAGTCGTTACAAAATTCATTGAGTACAACCGGAATTGACACCGCATTTGGCGACACGATACATACGCAAATATAAAATAAGTATTTCAAGATCGGTTCCGTGCAGTTGGAAAGACTTGGCGTGGTAAAGAAATTATGTATCTATGTTTTATTCAGGCAAAGTTCAGTGCAGTTTAGTTTTTCTACGTCCAATACAGAAGAGTTGACGAGGCAAGGGATGAAAATGTTAGAATTATCAACTTGTGAATTTAGATACTCGTATCTATATTTACACCTGTACATACATACATACATACTAGTATTTATGTAGGTACATGTGTCTACGATCTAGGCATTTGTGTAGAAGAGCAATAGTTCAAAAAATCATCGGATAATTCAAACTATGTTAGTTAAACCATTTGATAATTCAAAGTTGTTTACGTTAATATCTACAGCATTGCCATGCATAAGCAAACACATTTAAAAAATGTTTGCACAAGCACAAAAACATACGAATAGCGAAATGTAGAAAAGCCTCAAGCCTTAGAAATATAACAAAAATAGGTGAGAAATGATGAGCGCACACACACGCACACGCAGACACAGAGCTTAATAAATCAAATAACAACAACCATAATAAAGTGACGATAACAACGTACATCTACAACCAAAAAACCAAAAACTTGTGCTACCAGTGTGTACGATTCAAGCTGCCAGTGCTGCTGTCGTTAGTCGTTTCATTTTCGTTTCAGAATTTTCGGGCCGTTTGTGTTGCTGCTGTTGCTGCTACTGCTGCTGCTGCTGCTACTCATTGCTAATATTAACGGCTGAACTTTTGTTGTTTGTTTCTTTCTTACGTTACGTTTCGTGTTTTTGTTTTTGTTTTTGCTGCTGCCGCTATTGCTGTACGTATATTTTTCTTATAAGTACTACTAACTTTATGCATGCCGAATTCGCATATAAAACCGTTGCTTCAATGTAGCTTAAACTTCAGTTGATCGTTGCCAGTGTTGTCGAATGGTTGTCGTTAACTTTTAACTCTTTCGCTTTTGTGGTTCGAAAATACAAACACTAACGGTACAGAAACTTTGGAACCCCAAAATAATACATTTTAATTAAAATATGTATTAGCAGAGCTATACTCAAAGTAGTTGAACCTTTGAGATTTCAGAAAATTTTTGTTTAAAAGTTTGTGAAAAGTGAAACACATTCGTTTATTCTCGCATTTTGAAAGTGTTAATTGTTTAAGCTAATATTGTGGTTACAAAAGAAAGAGAAGTGTGAAAAACATTTGAAATTTATTCTTTTAATAGGAAATATATGTATTTAAATTTTTGCTCTCGTTTTTTTAGTGCACGTAAAGCGTAATTAAAATTGTTAATAATTAAATTATATTATTTTATAGTTTTTCGCTGGCTGATTAATTAACAGTTAAAAGAAAAGAAAACAAGAAAGCATATCAATCCAGAAGTAAGGAAATACTTAAAACGAAGAAGCTGGTTTTCTAAAACATCTACGCTCGCTCAACTATTCATTTTTGGTTTTCGCATTAGACTCGAAAGCAGACTTCGTCGTCGACTTTTCCCTCTTGCTTGCTTATTACCATCGCGCAGAATCGAAAAATAAATAACAAATAAAACTAAACTTTGATTATGCAGACAGTAATTAAGTAAGTTCTAGTTTTAATTTACATTTGACTTAGTGGTTAGTCGTAGCTTTCAACACCCATAACAACCTATAACAATTTCATAGATCATTAAGTTCTTCAATTCTATTGAATTTTATGAATATTAAGTCATTTCAATGAAAGCGAAAACAAATATATACATAGTAAAAAAGTAAATAAGTTCAAGGCTTGAAAGTGAAAACGTTGGTATCTACACGCAAATTCAAATTGAACACAAGCACAATGCAAAAAAGAAGCGGGTAATTTAAATTTAATTTTTGATCGAAAAAAGTTTATAGGCAGGTAGATATCAAAAAGCAATTACAATTTACAATTTACAATTTACAATAATATTGTTCATGCTTTTTTAGCTTACACATAAACTAGGTTAATTAATTATGCATTTTATGCAGTTCGATTTGGCGAAACATTAAAATTCTATGTACATGTGTAGAAGTGAACTGGGTCTGGCTTTACAACTCTGTTCAAATGTGGTAGCCTTGACTCCCTGCAGGATTATGGATTACGAGTTACGGTTAACTTGATATGAAGAAAAGTAGCAACCACTTCGTGAGAAGTCAATTACAAAAATGTTAGGACCAGTATCTTCGAGCGAGTTACAACTAAGTCTGTGGTTTAGTTGTAGTAATACCAATTGTAGTAATAAGTATCCATGGGAGTATAGCAGCAATTAATTAATCAAAATCTATTAGCAGCTCCTATAAAGATATGGTTCCATTTATGTATATCCCGCCGAGTTTTCAGTTCTTAGGAGCATTTGGTCGTGGTTTGCCAAGAGAGCAAATTTCCTCACAATGGTTAATTTGGTATGCTGTTCTGTCGATTCAATAAAGTATTATCCATCCATTTTCGATCTTCAACTTTTCGCTCGGCCAACTTATATGCTCTCGGACGTTGAACTATTTTTTCTTTTAATGGCACAACAGCCCATGGAGGGGCTAGGTAGAGCTTTTCGTATCCACTCGTTGTGTACATGAATGGAAGGGACTTGCAGTTTAATGCGGAATCCGAACGGTGAAGTGAAAAGCTTTTCATAGGCAATTTTTACTCTTGTAGGTTTGCCATTGACTGCCAAAAGTTAGCGCTAGGCCGTTTACAAAAATTTTTTTTTTTACATTTTGATTTTGCCTGTGCCGAGATTAGAACCCCACCACTCTGCGTAGTAGGCCAACGATCTATCAAGTACACAAATCCGAAAGTAGAATATCTTTAGTTGAAGAATTATTGCAACATTTTTCAAAATATAATCCTCAAGTTGCATGTGTTCACTTATTCTCACAGAAAGGCTCTCTTATAGTCACACAGCACGAAATCTCCTTGAAATTCTCAATGAAAGCTAATATTTATATATAAAATTTAATTGCAATTTCTGTTTTTTCCGGATGAACGAAAATGAATTTTCTGTTTTGACTTTCAATGGTATCAGAAACATTTGGACAAAAATTATATTTTAAATTCGCACAAAATTTCCCGAGGAGTTCAGCCAAGGATAACATATCGGTGGAAATGTTCAAAGTGATTGATATTGGAAGTCGTTGAAGACATTTTTTTTGATACATTCAACACACAGCGTGTACCCTTAAGAATGCGGAGCATTGTGTTGAATGGGAGGAAGAAAGAGGGAGAATGAGAGAGGGAATGTAATCACAGGACACCAATAAAGAGATAGACAGCCATGAATGGAAGGAAACTACAGTTTTAAGCCGAATCCGAACGGCGAAGTGAAAAGCTTTTCATAGGCAATTTTTACTCTTGTAGGTGAGGTGGTGCCGTGTAGCAAATTATTGTTTTCTTTTTTATATGAATTTTAAGTATTTCACATAATTTTTATTTTTCTTTTTAAATTTGTTAAACTTTAATAAAACACCCAAGAAACTTAAAAGTTTGCTGTCACAAATTTCGCTAAAATTTTATATGATTCAATAAGTTTGATTTCAGATACGAGTTGTTGAGCATCGAAAAGTAGAAGAATTACTCTCCTCGGCTTAAGAAATTAGAAACCTGTTGCACTGTATCATTGTTTAAATTTAGTTTATATTATATTAAGACACCATTTTGTCAGTCAGTTTGCGAGTTTAGTTCAGATGTTGAAGAACAGTCAGTAAATTGCAACTAGATAAGTTTAGAGTATAAAAAGGTGTTAACTTTATTCATTTGAATTCGACATTACATTTTATTAGCGATCAAAAGCTTAATGAAATATACTTATACATTCGTATTTATAGTTATCATCGTTTTTTTTTTTTTTTTTTTGGACTATGTGCGATAAAACGGTTTTAACTCATTAAATTTAGCATATTGCCCTAATTTGAGATTATAACTGAAACTTGTGAACATTTGTTTGCAGAGTTAGTTTATCATTCCGACATCAAATTTATAACAGCTGCCGAGCAATCTAATTAAAAATACACAACATTCAAATATTTTGCAGGTTAATTAATCGAAGTATTTGCAGAATCTCGGCACAGACAAAATTAAAAAGAAGAAAAAATAATTTTTCCAAACGGCAAACCTACATGAGTAAAAATTGCTATTAAAAGATTTTCACTTCGCCGTTCGGATTCGGCATTAAGCTGTAGGTCCCTTCCATTCATGTACAAATCTAACACGCACAACATGAGTGGATGCGAAAAGCTCGGCCTAGGCCCTCCATGGGCTGTTGTGCCATTGAAAGTAAGTAAAAGTATTTGCAGACATAATTATACCGGGTATGATTAAAATATAATATCATACTGAAATTATGACCGATATTCTATTTATTTTCTCTTTTCTATGGTTTGAAAATATGTTGTCATTTTTTAATTCGAATACCTTGGAGCAGATAGATATTAAATCACCTATCAAATTCTACTAAATAGTATGATTTAATGCAAACGTAATGTAACGTAGCGATTCGTTATCTATGGAATATAGAACGGAAGCTAGTTTATATAAGTAGTAACATTGCCAACTGCCATGTATCGATCTATGAGATGTGCAGTGCGTGCAAGTGATAGCCGAAATCATTGCGATGCGGCAACTTTCGTCTTCAACAAATTGTTTACGTTACGCAGCGTTATGCATAATTGAGAGAATAGAACTAGAATACATAGTTGCTGACCGTTTCACCAACCGCCAACTGTTCCGTAAATAAACTGTGGATAACTATTGCAGTTTTAATCGTTTTAATCGTTTAATCTGCAAAATACTTATGCCTTCACGGAATTTAACTCTTTTAATGCTTGGAATTTTCAGCTTTTTATTCATCATCTTCATTTTCCTGAAATTCTGAAATAGTTTTTAGTTAGGTTAATATTTATTCTTGCATCTGTCTTTTTGTTTAGTTCTCTAGTTTCTCTGATTTGCCACAATAAAGAGTATCATTTGTTTACTCAAAGTTCTTTATCTGAATTTCATTAATTAATCAGCAGATATTCATTCTCTCGCGACGTATATTTTTTTTGTAAAAGTTATTAAATATGTATTTAAATTCATTCAAAGCAATACACTTAGCCTGTATTACTATGTTCAGTATATCTATAGAGAAATTCCCCAACACGTTTTGGGAACTCCCAGGCATCTAACAACTAGAACAAATACTTACTATACAAATTATTAACAAACGGCTCGTATCAGTGCCAATTCAGAATTTTTTATTTTCTTATTTTAATATTAAACCTAGCATATTTGTTTCATGAATTACCTAGGTTTAAAATATTATTGAATATTTATTTGCAAAGTGAAATTCTTAAAGTACCAAACGTATGAAAGAAAAATTTACACCTTCAACTTGTTTTGTTGCTTTTTGCTTTCTGTTTTTTAACATTTCTATGGTGTCAAACTCTTGACCGATATTTCTACTTGTAGTCGTTGCTATTGTTAGTTGTTGGTTATAACAAAAAATACACAAAAACAAAAAATAAATAGCACATATATTAACTCGTCACAAAATTCAATAGAGAGACAAGAAAAAAAATTTCTATAGTAGGTATTTATGCTAATTCCAAAGCTTGAAAAAAAAAAAAAAAATTAATTATGGATGCCGATATACAAATTTAAAAAAAGAAGCAATACTTACTAAATAAGATAAAAAATTGATTTTATATGCAGACGAAAAAAATATATATCCAATTTCTTCTTAATTTAACTTAAGCGCAGAATCGAACTTGAATTTTTGAATATTTGTAATATTTTCCTTGTCGGTCATTAGACCTATTACAACTAAACTGAACACGATTTAGAAAGTTGTCAAGTTGCACAATTTATTTATTAATTTTAAAATATATGTAGGTATACAAATATTTTCTAAATTAATATTTGCAATATCTATCAGTTATAAATTTTGGATAAACAAACGCGGGCATTGTTTACAATAAATCCAATATTCGAAAACATACATACATACATACATACAAGTACACATGTACAACAATAATGAAAAGAAATGTGATATTAAACTTTGGAAAATATTTCAATATTTAGCGAAATTTATTAAGTTTAATTATTTATTTATTATTTTCTTTCGTGTTTGAAAATGATGACTAAACTTTTGTTTGCTCAGATTTTTTTGTTATGTTTTTTGTTAAGATCTAAACTTGTTCGGTGAAGTTTTTTACAACGTACATACATATACTAAGTATATGCCTACTTATCTTATAGATACAAAGTAGTAGAAGCTATTGACTTTAAGTGTTAACGTCAATATTGAAGACCGCGTGGCATTGGTTTACTCCTCAAACTGGTTTAATTTTGGATACTTCATTTTCTAAAATTTAATATTTCGTTTTTTATTTTTGTACATATATTTTTATTATGTACTCGTATCTCTGCATGATTGTAGCTTTTATTCAAAGCATAGCTGCTGCAATATTGTTATCTTCGAGAATTGGAAGTGTTTTCGATTATGTGGCACAAACTATGTTTTAATGCGAAAAATATTACAGTGATTAGTGTAATATCGTTGTAATTGCATCGTTTAGCCAAAATTAGAAACCACCGCCGCGTTTAAATAAATCCCATGTTATTTGGCGTGAAATTCTGATTCCGTCATACTGATATAAGTAACTACCAGTACATACTCAGAGTATTCGCTTCGATCATCCAAGTACTTTTGTACTTGATTCCTTCATGCAAGTACGCAAGAAGGTATCTTTGCTTTACTTTTAATGGCACAACAGCCCATGGAGGGCCTAGGACGAGCTTTTCGCATCCACTCATGTTGTGCGTGTTATATTTGTACATGAATGGAAGGGACCTACAGTTTAATGCCGAATCCGAACGGCGAAGTGAAAAGCTTTTCATAGCAATTTTTACTCTTGTAGGTTTGCCGTTTGCCATGGCTACTCTTTTTTTTTGATTTGCCTGTGCCGAGGCCGAGATTCAAACCCCGGACACTCTGCGTACCGGTGCAACATATTACCACTACGCCACAGCGACTAATAAAATGTACTTGGTATCGGATACTCGTTGTGGATTAATCACATATTTTATTTATTCATATTTTTTGAATTGCTTCTCGTATAATATGTAGAGAGTTTTTGACAGATTCTGATCCTTTTAAGTATGGTCCATTCAAATCTTGTTGGAAAAAAATGATAGTTACGATTCGATACGAGTACTGAGTTCAGGCACAGGTTGGTTGGGTAATAAATCTCTCTGCGAGGCTGCTTTTGACGTTTGTGGCTATTTTTTAGACTATTTGTGGCTATTAATGATAGTTAAAAAATTTAAATATGGTTAATGGATTTTTTTAAGTAAATCGTAGGCGAGTCAAATCCACGACCCGGAGATGATAGTTTAATACGCTGCTATTAGACCACCGCTAGATAATCGGTTTCAAAATGCATTTGCTCACGATTTTTACTTGTTGTTGTTGTTTATTCAATATTTGCCACTATCAGACTAAATGCTCTCTTTGTTAGCAGAGAAGGTGTCAATAAAGCCGGCAATTAATGAATGAAATATGTATTTATTATACGCTCTCTGAGAGAAATATTTATATGAGAAAGCTTTTGCCAATAGAGGTGACAAAACAATTAACAACAAAAAACACCCATTTCATTCATGATATGCTCTCTGAGAAAAGAATTTCCGGAATGCTAAGTTAAATCATTTTCCACTTTCCTCGTGAAAAATCCTAAGGCTGTTGGATAATTTTATAAAGCCTGCAGAGTATATGGTGTGCCCCATATACTTACAACGTATACGGCAAAGTAACGCAAACATTTGAGCAACTCTCGTATTTTTTTTTATATATTTGTTCACCACTCGTTTCTAGTTATGCATTAAAAGTATGGGAAGCAACAACAACAGAATCAGATAATGCGTATAATTATAGCTGTTATACATATATATAAGTTTAGCTAGGTTTACCATCCCTCGGTTTCTATAACGATAAATACTGTGAATGGTCAGTAATGAAGAACAAGATTATTGTGGCAAAAAAAAGAAGAAATGCGTCAAAATGTCCGCAGGAGAAAAGAAGTCAGATACAAATGCATCCAAAAATGTTTTCTGGCGCAAGAACTGGTTCACCTATAAAGAACTGGTTCACTAATAAATGGGTGAACCAAACAATCACTTCCAGCAGATTTATTGTGAATGACAACACAACGAAGAAGAGAGTTAACTCGTGTTAAATGAGCTGCCGAATTAAAAACGTCTAATTTATTTAGGTATTTCTTCTCATCTCTTCCTTCTTCTCTTCTCTTCCTCATTGCGTCAATTGTAAACTTTGCTCTAACGTAGCTAAAACATTCTATGAGCCAGTGTCTTCCGATTGTTTCTCATAAGTTATGTAAAAGTATTTGAAGAAACGATAATGAAAGAACGTATGTAACTCTTTCATTCGACAAACTCGGGACCCGACAGTGCAAAGACCTTTTGCTATGATTAATAAATCTTTGCAAAAAAATAACAAAATTATATTTAAGTATTAAAAGAAAAATGATTAAGATTTTACACACCTATAAAAGTTACCTTCAAAAACTGACGTTTTATGCTAATATCATGAACAATTATTAGCGAAAGAAATATTAATTTTTATTAAACAAAACCGCATCACGCAAAAGAGAAAACATTTACATACAAACAATATTAACAGCGACAACAACAGCAATTGCGACGTGCGACCTTTTTTTTTTAATTTAATTTGTAATTTAACCTTCGATTAAATATAAATATTTATATAAGACTGAAGAAGAAGAAGAGAAAAAAAATTTAGTTAACTTGAACTTCACAATGTAAAATAAAAAAAAATTAAATTAAACTCCAATAAAAACTCTATATATAATATTTAAAGAAAGAGCGTGAAGAAAGCGAACAAGTGAAATTGCTTGAGTTATGCGTGAACAATGCATTTGCATTTACAAAGTAAACTGTAATTTTGTTGTTGTATTTAAGCTTAAATGACAACTTCCTCATATTTAAACAATTCTAAATTGTCATGTTCCCATGTGAGCTTTACTACTTTATCTAAAACTTTTTATTCATTTTGTAGAGAAAGAAACACAAACAAAACCAAAACCAAAAATGACAAACGTAAAGAACACGCCACGCCCTCTAATTACCGTGTGAAACAACAAATGAAATGTAAAGAAACAATTTGTAGGTAGAAGAAAATTATAAGCATGACAAATTGTTGTCGTGTTGCCGTGTTCATAACATGACGCTATAATATACATAAGTATATAATATTTGTTGTTTGATTTTCTTTGAGGATTTACCGGGCTAATTTTTAAATTCCATAAATTGTTTTTTAGGAAATTACCATACACCATATTGTATGTACACTTGATTCTCGTTTTAAATGTATTCCTTTTTTCAAACGGATTTTTTAAAACGGCTAAACGGCTAAACGGCTACTTACTCATTAACACGGTTTTGCAAAAATAAACATTTGTTTTAATCACTTTTCGATATAAAAGAGTAACTCGTGAGCCACCTTTAGAAATATGGTAAAGAAACATATTTTGGTGCCACCTCAAATTGCTTCAGCGAAGCTAACTTGCGTTTTAAATTAACGATCAAAATGCCAGAAGCCATAAGTGCGACCCAAAAATAACCATTATTATTGCAAAACAAAACTATTGACGTCGCGCAAACCATTTTTATTTGTTTAATTGGAAAACGATTAGTTTTAACACAAAAATACAAGTTCTTGATCGCCTTGCATCAAGCGAACGATTCAGATCTGTTCCAAAAGGAATTAACGAAGCTTTGTGTTGTTTTGAGGCTTTTTTTGTGTGTTTTTATTTATGTTATGTTTAATTGCTTTAATTTAATTTTTACTGAAAATAAACAAATTCATATCTCTCATTCATGTGCAACATTCTAAAAATAAAATTACGAAGAATATAAAAAAAGAGATAAAATAGTGATTACAATTTATCTTTACTTGAAACACATCACAGGGTTTTATATAGAATCCGTGTCTTTTTCTACACGGTGTTATCGGGAACGTTTCTACCGTGTAAAAAGAGGATCAAGTGTACAATTTTACATACTATGAATAAAACAAGAAATGTAAATAATTTTACAATTATTAATTGCCTAAATGTTGCCAACAAATTGTAATTTTAAACAATGAAGCTAATTAAGATATGCATTTCTTTCTTAAAGAATAATTAAAAATTGTTTGTAAATACTATATTTTGATAGCCAATCGTAAACAGAACGAATAAATTCGTTGATCAAACGAGTTTACCATAAGTTTCAATTGAATATTCAAAATCGATTTGAATTAAATATACAAAACTGAGACCGGTATTGCAGTAAATCAATTAGAAGAAGATTCATAAGATAAACTCGATCTATATTAACACCGTCAATCTTCTAATCTTCTAATCTTTGAAGCGAATGATGAACTTGTAGTCCTTCAATTTGAATTGAAGACACACAACTAATCAGTTAATAACATGTCGTGCATTCACCTTCATACCTAAGAGTCTCTGTGTGAGGCGACATCATCAAGTTCTCCGATGTGCGCAAAACTTGGAACAAGATGCAACCAATTACTATAACCACAAAATTGCAATTACCTTCGACTAGAATTCACAAAAGCTAAATGCTTTGACGTCATATTCGATCAATGCAGGTTTTTTTTTTCTGATTTCTGTTTGTTGCTGAATTCATTGAATAGATAAACCGTCTATTCGATTTTCATTTAGGTTTGGTTGTGGCGTCGGTTTCGATGGAATTTCTTTACTCATTGTTTTATTTTTGATTGCATTACAAAAATCGTGAAAAATTAATTCATTATTCAAATATCGCACCTCAGCAAATCAGCAGAAAGAAGCGCCTAATTGAGTTATATTGTGTGAGCGTGTACAAGTGATAGTTGCAAAGTGATAGTTAATATAACTATTAATTACAGATATTTTTAATTACTTACTTTACCATGCAATCTTTTAAATTGACCTAATGCTGGTAATGGAAAAATTTAGTTATTAATTATAAAATATTGTAAAATACAACTTTCATACAGTATGAATGTGATTTGTAATGACCACATGAGAGGCGCTATAGCATCGCTGTCACGTTCTTTCTGTAAAAAGAAATGAACTGTTAACCGTTTTTAACTCACTTTCCTTAGCCTTAATTAATTCATAATTGATTTCTTTGGTCTGAATTACTTAATTTTTGCCAAATAAGCTCCTATAAACAATGCAATAAATTTCACTTACCAACACTCGTTACATATGAGGCCCAAACACGTAAGTATAAACTTCAATGCCTTTTACCAATTCTGAAACAAGCAATAAACGCTTGGAACCAGCCAAAGTGGTGTGAGTGTGAACAATAAAATCCAGATTAAACAACAATGTTTGTATTAAATTAAATAGTATTTGTTTTGGTTTTTCCTGGCGCGTAATGTGAGCATATTTTTACTAAGTATATACTAAATATTAAAGAATTTCAAATATACTCTGCACGCATTTAATTTTCAGTTACTGTGTCAACTACTATTCACAAATTTTACTCGAGCTTGGCTTGTTTAATTGCTTAAGATTTGTCCCATAGTTAAGACGAATTTATGCTACACAAAAATAGAAACAAAAACATATTGCAACTCATTATTAAAATGTGTAGGTATGTGAATTTTAATTAATGCCACGGCATGCACTTTTGCGTGCAACAACGCATCGTGGCCGCCGTGAATGTACTCCGTAAATATGTAAGCTTTTGACAGGTTAATTTACAGCAATTACAGTAGCATACCGAAAAACTAGGAAGGTTAAGTATTGTTGTGAAGTTGTTGTGAAGCTGTTGTGGAGCTGTTCAAAACTCGATGAACAATTGGCTATCATTTATATAATTTTTCAAATTCAACACTTCAGTTAATCTTGGGATTAGCTAAGCTTATTCACTTATATTCGGAGACTTAGCAGATCTAACTAAGAAGGAAAAGCATTCAAATAGCATTCAAGAATATGCTTTAGCTTTTCTATTGCAACATTATTATTATTGTTATTATTATTATTATTATTATTCTCTATGGCTTCGTATGTCTACATACTATGTAACTAAAATCTTTAGGCTCAAGTTTAAGATAGTTGATTGGCATAGACGAAATTTCTGACAGAACCATTAAGAGAAAACTTTCAACTGAAAAATACATGTTTTCTTAATATTTTAGCGTGCTACTGTAAATATATTTGGTCGTAAATATTTCTATACATACTTATAAATAGTATAACCCTGAGTAATAAGGGTGTGGTATAATTCTTGAATTTGATCTAGTTGGTCTAGACAAGTGCATTTTTATTTAGTTTATACAAAACTATTGGGCAACATTATTAAATCAAAATATCTCAGTATGCGTTTAATTGCTCGTTATACGGTGTCGATGAATATTTTTATATATCTCGATAAATGTTCAATGTTAGGTCTGGTCTGAGGTGGGCAGTCTTTTTCCGTGCCCATTTTTTCGAATTGACACCGCCAATGCAATTACATCAATAATTGTAATTTCCATAGCATTTTCCTATTAACTGCAATAGTATAGCACATAAAATTCGATAACTATTTACCACTTTTTAATTGGCGAGCCACAATTTTAAGTTTATGAATAATACAGAAAATTTTCCATATAAGCTGTTAAATATTTAATAAATCAAAATTATTTATAGCATTTTAAGCTGTGAACATGATTTTTGTTGTTTATCCTAGTTTTGCTATTCACAAAATTATTTATTTTACTTTGAATATATTTTTTTTAAGTACGTATTTTATTCGATTGTTTTGACAGTTTCGTTTTTGTGATTTATCTGCTGCCTTTGCTGGGCCTAAAAGTTGCAGTTACAATATAAAGGAATTGTTAATACAAGGTGAGGCAAACGTAGTGTCGTAAAGTGAATTGGCTGCCATTTTGTTAGAAATTTCAAAAATTGGGCTCTGTTTTCATGGAAAGTTTATTGGAAGGTGTAAAATTTATGACAAAAAATCGGTCAAATGACCACCTCCTGATTTGATACATATTTTTGCTATTTTTTAAATTTCAATCAATCAATATTACTGCTGAAGTTCAGAAGGATAAAAACATCAACTTATACTTTTTACAAGTAATGACCGCCTTGGGAAAGTACATCAGATAATCTCCTGGTTCTGGAATCTTCAAAGTAGGTACTAATTTCTTCGGTAAAATACATTAATCCACCAAAAGTACTGATCTTCTTGGTGAAGAACATTGAGTAATAACTCCATGCATGGATGGGGTAATGTGCCTCCTCCTGGCAATTTTTTTAAAGACATTCACAATGGGCATAGTTGTCTCCGAGTGGAAGGGCGGATATTTACTTATCCGCACGCGGTTTTGCAACCTAACCTAACCTACCATATAAATACTGCACAATATAAATACTGCTGCATATAAATACTGCACAACAACAACAACAACAACACATCAGTGTGCGAGTAATACGTACAACACTTTAACGCAATTAGATCACGCACATTTAATATTAAGAATAATTCTCACTAGTTACAAGACCTAAGATATTTATCAACCCAAGCAACAGGTATATTCGAGTATATACAGGGTGATTTGGAGATGGTGGTCAATAAGAGAAAATATTAATGAAAAGATAAAGACTACTTAGTTGTTTTTGCTGATCGCTGCGGCATAGTGGTAGTGCGTTGGACACACAGAGTGTCCGGGGTTCGCATCTCGGCGCAGCCCAAAATCAATAGGTAGAAAAAATAAATTTTTCTACACGGCACTACCTCTTGGCAGGCAATGGCAAACGTACAGGAGTAAAAGTGGCCTATGAAAAGCTTTTCACTTCCCCGTTCTGATTCGGCATAAAACTGTAGGTCCCTTTCATTCAAGTACAAATATAACACGAACGACATGAGTGGATGCGAAAAGCTCAGCCTAAGCCCTGCTTGGGTTGTAGTGCCATTAAAAGAAATAAAGAAAGAAAGAAAGAAAGAAAGAAAGAAAGAAAAGAAGTAAATTGTTTTCTCACAGAATTGTAGTTCAGCTAGTCAGGAAATATGAGCTTCGATCAGCTTTCGATCATCTTTAACTCATCATCCAGTATACTTATATAGTATAATTTAAGCTTTTAATTTATTTCCTCGCAAAATTACTTTATAAACATTTTAGTGGAATTAAATTTGTTGGCTAAAACTCATTTCGTTTCTTCGATGAGTCGAGTCAGTGTCAAGATCACCGTCATCCTCATCATCATCATCATCATCATTTAATCTCATTTAATACTGCAATTTTCCACCTCGTGCAGAAATGACTACAAAAATGAAAAGGTCTTTGAACCTTCTGCTGCTACTTGACTGCTTCTACTAACTATACCATAAATTTACTTTCAACAACCATGAATTTGTCAACTTGACGAAAGAAATTCATTCATTCATTTATCAAAAACAAGCATGATTTACATTTTTTCTTTGTTTTATTGTTGTTGTTGCGGCTGTTATTGTTATTGCCGCTGCTTAAGACCGCTACACATCAATTACGAATTTAACCAACTCTTGAAGTTGGTAATAAAACAGAGGCACATATTTATATTTATTCGTAAGTTTAGTGTTTTTCATTGTAATTGAAATTGTTATTCAACAAACGCATTTACTTTTTGCATTTCTCACGAAGATTTATTTACACTGTTGAAGTTTATTTTGGAAATATTTTAGTTAAAATTATTTGCATTTTTTTGTTTTCCATTTGAAAAGATGTGGTGAAAAAAGTACAAAAAAAGTACTACAAATTTTTATATCATTTATTTTATATTCTTTTTTCTTTTAATTAGTAATCAACTTATGCAATTCTTACCTAATTATGTACATATGTACTAATACTTATGTATGTAAGGTAAAGAACCTAAACTAATTTTAGTATGTATGCAAACACGTTTCATATTATAATATCATAAGTAAGTATTTGTTTTGGATTGTGCTAGCTTTTTATTACGCACATAGAAGACTCTTCTGCCAAAGTTATTAAATCCATTTTCGAGGTGCATGTTTCGTTCATTTCAAGTTGATATATCCAGCCATTATCGCCAAGTTAACGTAGACAATATTATTTTAAAAATTGTTTTTATCAAAAATTAATTGCACACCAGTAGCATTTTTGCACGCTCTTACTTCATATCCATTGTTAACAATTCTAGAGAAAATCGGTTGGGAATTTGTAACTTCCCATTTTCGCATTTTATTGCTTACGTTAATTTGGCGATTATGGTTCGATATGTAAACAACATGCGCACGTTGTACTTACGAGGGTAGAGCAATAAGTACCCGTGTGTGAAGACAGGTGGCGTTGCTGAGGGAAGTTGGCATTACCGTCTGCACTGCCATCTGTTACACGAAACCACACTGTATTTCAAACTGATTCATGGGTTAGTTTTTATTTGGCAGACATTAGTATCACTCGTGTTTTGTGTTTCGCGATAAAATGTAAAAAGAACAATATCGATCCGTAATTCGCTTTTTATTTTTGGATGGAAAAACATGCGAAGAAATAAAAGCGAAGTTGGATGCTGTCTATGGGGACACTTCACCATCTATGACAACCGTAAGATATCACGCTTAAATTCGTTTAATATCACTGTTTTTGATGAGGAGCGCCCAGGCCGCCCGGCAGACGTGGTTACCGAGGATATCGTTGAGAAAAGGTCCGCGACATGTTTCTCACTGATCGCCGAACGAAAGTGTGCGAAGTAGCAGAGGCCGTAGGAGTGTCGTACGGAACGGTAATTAATATTTTACATGATAGGTTAAGCATGAGAAAGGTGTCGGCCCGATTAGTGCCGCAATTGCATACGGTGGACAACAAGCAGATACGGAATTGTCGCGGCCAAATTGCATGAATTGAACTACGAATTGCTGCCACACCCACCGTACTCACCCGACTTGGCTCCCTGCGACTTCTTTCTGTTCCCCAACATGAAAACGTGGCTCGGGGAAAAAAATTCAGCTCAAAGGTTAAAGAAATGGTAGAATCGTTGGGAAAAGTGTATTGTACTAAAAGGAGATTACGTTGAAAAGTAAAAAAAAAATTTGTGAAACACTTGCCTCTTCATTCCTAACACGGGTACTTATTGATCTACCCTCGTATACTTTATCCATTGGTATCGAGAAAGTGAGAGAAAAGTTCTCTCAATACGCATAATATGTAGATTTGTCAGAAACTAAGTTGAAACCAGCAATACTTCTATAAAAATTCATACGAAGCTCATCAGCATATACTCATGCTAGGGACTGTCCAACAACGATTTAAAGAATGCAAAAAAAACGTAATAAAATGTATTAGGAACTGACTGAAGAAGCGAAGCGGCACTGATCAACTTTGAGAAATACGAAAGTTACAATTATAAAACTCACTTGTAATATCACAATTAATATACGAACGTGAGTGGATAATTACGAACAATTGAGTAGCACAATTAGCGGGAAGAATGAGAGGTTGTTTTATTCGTTTCTTATTGATACATATAAATTTTTTTTTTTAAATATTCATAAGACATAAGACAAATAACAACCGAGTACGTTTTCAGGGGTTGGGTTTAAGATATTATTTTTCATCGCTAGCTGGCAAATTGGTGGCTTCTCCATTCATGACGACATTTTGGGTTTCAAAAACTTGAGTCCATGCACATGCAAGAGAAACCAGCCTATTGTGACGAAACGTCAAAAAGAAGAGCAACAGTTAGAATATCCACGTATAAACACTTCACGGTTTATCTTAGAAAAAGGAAACTAAACGCTAATGGCATCACTACGTCAATATTTTGTGAGTAAAATACATCTGGCCTTCCTGTAACAACAATGAAAGCCTACCCAACTGGAAAATACCAAGTTCCCATAAGCATAGACTATGCTGAATTCAAAACCTGATTTTGCGTTCATCGACATCTAAATTTGAATAATGGAATAATGAAAGCATTATATTAAATTTACTTATTTTATTTAAAAAAATAACTGTAATTGACCAAAATATAGTTCAGTGCTATTAATAAGTCGACATTTAGGTGATTCACGAGGTGCCGTATTGTCATAATGTTGTAAAATTTTGTACAATGAGGCGATACGCCACTGAATACGAAACTTTGTAGATCGCATTCAGTAATTATAAGTATTAATTATGATGAATAAAATAATGAAAATCGTCATGTAAATGTAGTTTCTGGCTATTCTCCTTTCTTTCCACAGCGCTCACCATTACAATCGACCATTCGACTGTTTCATTACTTCATATACATACATACATACTCGTGCATCAATGTATTGCAGGTTTTTCAGCCAAATTTATTTTGAAATTATAGAGTTAGAGCATAATATTTTCTATGCAATATTGCAGAAAGGTACAAGGAGTATAGTGTTAGGAGTGGAACAAATCTGGGGTTTTTAAAAAAAATTTAGACTTCATGAAGTCATTGCAAATGGTAACTTTTCACTTCTTTTTATGCGAAGTCAAGTAAAAATAAAAAATTCCAATTTAGGCAATAAATTTCAATTAAAAAATAATGAAACGAAGCCAACCCAATACCCCAAATAACTCCAGTCCGTTATTAAAAATACTGCTACATGAAATAGTTCCTCCCAAAGAACGAAGTTAGTATTTCCACATTAGATTCTGTGAAATGAAAAAGAAATTTAAATTTTTTAAATGAATTTTATTTCAATACTTCAGAGTATTTGACAGGAAACAACAAGTACTGTCTAACGGATAAAAAGACAGCCATTGAAAGAGACACTGGGAGTGAGAGATTGCGAAGAGAGAGAGAGAGAGAGAGAGAGAGAGAGAGAGAGAGACAGAGAGCGCTGCATGCAACAGTTATTACGATGGAAAAAAATGGCGAAATTTATTTTCACCATTTTAAACAGGAAGGAAATTGTTGGAGCCACATCATTTACGAGTAGCTCCCTACTTATTTGAATGAAATTTACCTTTCTTGCGTGCTTGCCTTGATAAAGATTTTCGCAGTAGAGCCGGTTAGGTGAATTGAGTTAAGACGAGATGAAACTGTTAACCGACAACCAACGAACGAAAGAAAACGTGAAAAACGGAAATAAAGCAGCAAATCGTAAAACTAATAAAATATAATTTTGTTGTTTGCTGCTGCTGCTGCTGTTGTGGTTGATGTTGATGTTGGCAGTCTGCGTTTTTGTTACGCTGTTGTTGTTGTTGTTGTCGTTGTTGTTGAAGGAAAACCACTCTTAAACAGATTCACTCACAGCTTTCAATTTCAAACTGAAACGCATTAATAATATTTTGTTGATTTTGTTGATTTTGTTGTGGTAGCAATAAAAAGCAAAATCAGAAAGAAAAAAACAATGGCAATAATATGCACACATATGTATGTACTTACTTATAGTTTTTGTTGTTGCTGTTTATTAGTACACACACGCACACACACACACACACACACCAAATTGAAGTTAAATTTGGAAAACCATAACAACATTGGCAACTACCTCCCCATTACACAAAATGAAATTAAATGAAAGTAATATTACTTACTGAAAGCTAAGGAAAAGCATTTCAAGGTTTTATGGCTGTGTGAAAATGGGTTAAAACTGTAAAAAACAAGAAAATATGTGCTTTTCAAAGTTTATCGAAAATCCACGGTTTCCATAATTTATTATTACATTATATGGACCTTGTTCAGTAAACTTTTTATTTTAGACCTTGAAGTATTATTTTCAATTATGGTAGCTTATAATTCTAATAATCGTCGCATTTTCCATTATTTTACTGCTTCTTCTGGTAGCCTTTGCTTTTCGGCACTATTTGCCAGGCTTTACCATAGGTAAGATTGTCATTTAAGTTTCCTCAAAAAAAATACTCCATTGAAGTGTGAAATCTTATGGCTATTAGAAAAGTGTAGATGTTGACTAATAAAATTACAAAGTAGTTAACGTCGGAAACTTTCGAATCAATAGAAATGTCTGATGAAAGCAGCAATGTATGCAGTAGGTGTGATCGACGGTGTGAAGTTAGTTAAGCGTTTTTAACAAAGCAAAATGTGTACTTTTTTTATATTTCGTGCAAGAAAAAATAGAAAGTTAACTGACATTTAATGTATTGAACTAACCTAAAATTTTTAAATGATCTCTAACTGATCTGAAGAATATTCAATTATTACCGCAATGATAAAACATAAGAGGCTGAAATGGGGTTTTCGCTGTTATTTACACAACAAAGTATAAAAACTAAATATTATGTAAGCTTGATTTAATATTTTTCAGTTGTCTAAAAGATAAATCAAAAAATGCATTGAAATTTCTATAAATATGAATAATAAATCATTTCAGTAGTTCATTTCATTAACGGAAAATATAAATTTTATATTTTACAAACTAATCTTAAGTACTAATCAAATTGATTAATTTTTCTTCCTACATTATGCAAAACTAACAAAATTTTAGTATGGCACGTAGTTTTGTTTTAAATTGAAAAATTTTTCTTTGACAGTTATGTACGAAAAGGCAAATAAGTATGACTTAAATTTATCTACTATACATACAACTAGTAGTGATAAAAAGATCTGTATACATTTGTGCAAGATTAGTTTTAATTAAAATTGTGTCACACACTCTGATATGAAAAGTGTATGTAATTAAAACTTTTTTACAATTGCAAATGAGACTATCTTCTTTTAAGTTTTGCATTAGTTACAAATACTTTTAATGTCTAACTAGTAGTAGTTTTTGTTTCTGCAATAAAAGTGCGCTGAGTTCATTGCAAATGTTATAATAAAACAAATGATTTAATAGCTTCAGAGACATACATAGTTGGTTTTTTCATAATACGTAGTAGTGACTTCTATTTAATTAACGCTTAAATAAAACGTTGACGTAAATGCAACCCTGTAAACAAACAAGAAGAAGAGGAAGTTGAAACGTCGAAAGAAGACGCGAAGACGCGTCGTCTAAACTAATACAATATATTAGTAAATTAAAATTTGTAGGCTCACGCTTGTTATGTTTTTTATATTGTACTATGAATTTATGGCATAATTTTTCTATTTTTTTAAAAATATTTTTGCGGCTTGTGCCAAAAAAGAGTATTGTAGTTAATTGTTGTATGCAATTCATTCATTGTCAACTCTGTCAAGTTTGTTTTTGACACGCACCAAAATTGTCATTAAAATGCGTAAACTTCTTAAGGTTAACAAATTGGCATACGAGTACATTTTTCAAAATAATAAACACACGTAATGGAAGGTCTTTAATATAAAAATTATTAATATGAATTGAAATGAAATATAAACGATGATTCGTTTATTGCTCCAAAGTCTTAAACTTTCTATTTTGCAACCATAATTTTCACTTATGCTTCTTCCAAGTTCTCTAGTAGTGATTTTCTAGGGCCTTTTACGCTGCCTGTCTTGAACACTATTAAAGGTACATTTTCCTCGCCAAACCTTTTCGATCATCTAGTAAGCTAAGTATAATCACATACATATTACTATGTATTTGAAAAACGTCGCCATTGTTCATGCAGCGATAAAATATTGTACTTATCCTTGTTGTCTAGGAACCAACCAGAATCGGTTCCAATTATTGTTACGGTTTCAATACATGTATGTACCTAAAAACCTACAACGTTGCCAAATTCGCTATGGATACACAAAAGTGACCATTGTCCCGTTAGCTGACAACAATTGTCAGTTCCTTACTAGGAACGCACACACGTGCGTACAATGAATAGTCGCTGATATTACCGCCTCGTGAGCTATTTTCTTGTTGTTTTACCATATAAATTTAAGCGTGTGTAAGGGAGTGGGGATTCGAACGTGTCAAGACTACCATATTACAACAATTAAGGCATCAGGGAACATAATATGACTTAAGGTGTACGGGAAATACTTTGAATCTAAATAATATCCATTATTCATTCCTATTTTAATTATTCGAACATTATTTTAAATAATTCATATGTTTTTGTTTTTTAATATAATATAAAATCGTATCACTAATGCATAAAGAGAAAAAAACAAAAGAATCATTGTCCTTGGAATTTCTTAAAAGTTTAATTATGCTTTAAAATGTTTGTCTGCATAATAGTTTATTATCATTTATTAGATAACTTTACATTACATTACTAGATACGTATAATGTTTAAATAAATAATAAAACAGATAAATAAAATTAGTCGAAAAGAAAACATTAAAATTTCATTATGTCTTCTTTTTTGTCTCCCTTCTATTAACAAATCATGTTAATAATGAATCAAATTGTAAATGTAAAAATAAAAAGCCAACTCTTTTTAATTACAATTAAGTTTGTATCCATTTGCGTCTATGAAATGTTATTGCATAGTGTAGATTATAACGTGAATTGCATTTCTCGTCGTTTATTTCACCAAGTGTTTGTCTAATCCGTTCAATGATTTATTTACTTTCTACTTTCTACTTTCTACTTTTTTCACCAATGATAAGTGGGTGCATGAGATACGAGAATTTGTGGGCATTCCTCGATGTATGAGCTTATGAGACATTAGAAAATCCCAATTAAATTCAAATAAATACGAACGTTTATTACTCACAATGCGGTTTTTGTGCATACGAAATGAGTAGTGGGATTACATTCTATTTATAATAGATTCGTGCAATTAGTTTTCTTTTAGATGTTTGGCTCCATAACATGTCGTATATTTCTCAATTATGATAGTCAAATGTGTACTAGGGCTAGTTCGGTTAATGATTGACTCGTTACCTGTCGGATATACACACCTGGACAAAATAATAGGTGTGGTCTTTTTTTTTTCAAAAAAGCTTGGCTTTCATATATTTTTTATTATTCTTCAAAAAATAAAGCATCATAAAAAAACATAAAAGGTTTTTAAAACACTAAAAAATAACTTAAATTTTGGTTAATTCATAAAATACACAGATTTTCGATTGGACAGAATAATAGGTGTGCACAAAAACTTAGGAATAAATATTGAAATTTTGATAGTTATGGTCCCGTATTTTACTGAATTAGTAAGAACACAGAATAATAGCCAGAATATCCACAGTTATTCTTGATGGCTTTTTCGATTCTTCGGGGCATTGACGATATCAACTTCTGACAAGTTTCTACAGGAATGTTGTACCCAATTTTTTCAAAATATTTTCCCATAACTGCGTTTTGTTTTGGCCTTTAAGTTCTCCCCAGAGGTTCTCAATAGGATTTAGATCTGGGGATTGACTTGACCACTCAAGGACGACTACATTATGCTCTTGGAACCATGCTTTGACAACTTGCGATGAATGTTTAGGATCATTGTCCTGCTGAAATTTCCACAAAAGCGCCATATTATCCTGGGCATATGGTAACATTACCGTTTCCAACAAATCCTTATACACGAATCTATCGATAACGCCATTAATTTGATATATCGAATACCTTGCCAAGAAAAAAAGCCGCATACCATTAAGCGCTGCCACCTCCGTGCTTCACTGTTTTCTTTGTGAACCGGACGTCGAATTCTTGCACCACGTTTTGTGAACTAAAGCAAAATTTTTCCTATTCTTCAAATTTGCAGTTCTAAGCACAGAATTTTTACGAGCAACCCTACCGGGTAGATTTGCGCTTGGAACGGTTCCTGATGATACAAAATTCTCAATTTCGCTTGCAATTGTTCTGGGCAACTTGAACGGGTCGCGTTTAGCTAATGAAACGATACGATTGTCGGTCACTAATGAAGTTTTTTTTAGGTGCTCCACGCGTTTCAATAGCCTTTTCTGGCTTGAGAGCTTTTGTAACGAAATTCTGAGACCGTCCCATCGATCTGGCAACGAATTTGTAGGTTTTTCCTTTGTCTCGGAGCTGACGAACAAGTCTTCTCTCCTCTGTACTGCAATGAACTCCACGACCCATCTAATATTGTTAAAAATTATAATTAAACCTTTATTTCGAACTTTCATCGAAATCTTACCTGAACTAAATAGCGCTTTAAATTTATTCAATTTTAATTTTTTACCAAAACACACCTATTTTATTGTCCAGATCAAATTGAAGGTTGAAAAAATAAACAAGCCGCAATATTTATCGAGAAGAACTTTTGTTGCGGGGATTCCCCGATTTCATTCCAAAACAGTGCCACCAAACTTCCAAATTTGCCTTTTGATTGTAGACCATACCAATTAATTTTTTTCGTTCATTATAAAAATTGTTGGGTTCACACCTATTATTTTGTCCAGGTGTGTATAAGTATACCATATTGTCGATATAAAATAGCACAGCGGTGTTTTTTTTTAGGATAGAATTCATGAGGCAAACAGGAAGAGTGTTAGCAGTGATTCCTCTATCGAATTGTAAACATCTCTCATCTTTCTCATACTTGCCAAGAGCTCTGCATAATTTAAAAACAGTGTTCAATTGATTTTTTTTTTAAATTAATAAATTTTAAATATAATTTGCCTCCTAGGAGAGCATGGACGTAAAGCTTGCCCAAATATTTTGCCAACAACTTCATGCTGAGTCGTTGTCAGTGGTGAGTTTCTATGTTGCTTTAGGTTTTCTGCTTTTTTTTCTGCCATGGAGTTGCCACCCCATCGCATTCATATAAGAATCAGTTCATTTTTATTTGAATGTATTCAAAATGTTTAGTTTCAAGCTGCACTCTCTCTCACTTGGCAAGGAGTTCAGCTCTCAGTTCATTTGATAATGAGGTCAGTGACAAAAAAGAAGAAGCTTAAAATATATTACAACTGACCGCTTTGACTGAGAGTGTTAGTTCAATACTCTAAAAAATGCGAACATGCGGCGGCACTAAAAAATGTAACGAGGTCATAAATTAAAATTAGAGTGAATGACGATCGCTGAGGTTTAAAAGTTGTCTTAATTTGCATTTGATGATAAACTGATATACAACGAGTATATTGATCTTATGATTATTTGTTTGTGTTTTGCAAATTTCTAAATGCAAAGTATTTTGGCAGTTAAGTTTAACAAACTTGTTGCATACTTAAGTTTTATATTTTTGTTTACGTATACAAAAGTTTTGCCATTTTTTCTTCTGGTTTGTTATCTTGATAAATTTACTAGAATGACCTTAGTTCAAGAAGGGTTTGCATATTTACAAAGGTATATAAAGTACATATGTAGTATATTTATGTATTTGTATTATACTCGTATGTTATAAAAGACGGAAGTGTGTGCACAATAATAAAAAAACAATATTCGAGTAAATTTTTGTTGGTGGCCTTTGTTAAAATTGTTTGCACTTTTAAAATCACTTGACCTGAAATGAAAGTTGCATCGTAGAAAGCAAGGCGTGCAGAAGGAGTAGCGGCCGAGGTAGTGCGAAGAGCAAGCGGGAGTTGCACTAAATTCCTCGACACATGTATAACTTTTTATATTTCATTGTTGTTTTCTGACATTAGAACAAATTTAAATTAAGCGAAACAAGTTCAGAGTTTCTTAACCAAATGAGAGCTGAATGAAACCCGATTCCTTTTTAAACCAAAATTGGCATTAATTTATAAAATTAGAAGATAAATAAATTTAATATGATTGGTATTGTTGAAGAATTTTAAATCAAGATACTCGTAGTTTAAAAGAGAAAGAATTATAAAACAAGTGGCAATTGATTGTTCAGCAGCTTCTTCTCTTTCCCTTGCTTGCCTTATTTATTAAATTATTAACTATACTAAGTTTAGAATTGATAGAATACAATAATTGATGTAATACTCTCAAACATTCCTTTATGGTGTACTCGTATAGCTGCATAATCTTCCAGCTTTATTGATCTTGTTGCTATTGTCGTAAATCTTTTAATTTTTCTTGACTGTTTGTTTTGTTTGGCATCATTTCAATAATTCTTAATCAAACAATAGTCAAAGTCAATTTGCGTATTTTTGCTGAAACGTGTAAATCAATAAATTGATGAATATAAATAAGAATCGCTCCCATATACATAGTAGTAAATAGTAAGAGAAAAAAATACATTGAATACTATTTACATACGAGCGATTTATTGGCGGCCTAACTTGAAATCATTTTGAGTAAACGTACACATTCATATATTGCCTACATTCGTCAATGACAACCGATTTACCATATGGGCATAAGTGAAGTATAAATATCCCAGTAGGAAATGCACACAAAATTTTCCGAAAACTCTCTACAGAAGCTGAATTAAAAACGTATGCTTGTTTAATGGCGCAACAACTCATGGAGGCCTAGCATACCCATGTTGTGCGAGTTATATTTGTACGCGAATGTCATGTACACGAATGTCAACACCCAAATGTGAATGTGATTTTTTTTGCGGAGATTTGCAATTGTAAGAAAAGAGGTAGTATTTTCGACTTTTGATTTTTGACTGTGCCTGGTCAAAAAGCCAAACCTTAAGCGTATTATTTTTATTGCTGGGTAAAATGTGTAAGCTGTGAATTACAAGATGTATTTACTCCTACATTTACCAAAAATACTTTAAATACATATAACTAATCTCCGACAGAAAAATTAGAGTTATTGGTCCACTTTCCTTCCGCCAGTAGGCCTTCCCACTGTCGTTAGCTTTGGTGCAATTTTAGGAGTTTTGCTTTCACCTGCTCTTGTAACCCCACGATCAGAATCGTTAAGTCTATAATCGTCATTGTTGGCGGGTTAAGATGCGGTATAAGAATATGGTAGCTTATTAAAAAAATTAAAAAGCAAACTTTTGTTTCTTTAGGAATAATTCATGCTACACTCTTATACAAATCTGGCTTACTTCACTTCATCTACTATAACACTTCACTTCAGCTGTACCAACAAGAATCAAATCAACTTTACACGGAACACAAAAAATAGTTTGCTCATACTAAATGTAGAAGCATGTGGAAATTAAGGTCGGCTATGACATATCCCTCAGGCAAAACAGTTACTCGCTGGGGTAGGCAGGTACTAGTGAAATGCCCCGCTGGATTACAATACTATTATACACATGGTACAGAACCAAATAAAGGGGGAGGACAGGGTATTTTTCCCACAGTCCGCATACGTAGTGTTTTGCAAGTGAAGCATACAATTTTGCATTGTACAAGCTGTTGCTCCGATCCTCACTACACACTAAAGGCTCTGGTAGGCAAGAGGCTAGGGCTTCTAGCAAGCTATAATCGCATCAGTTTACCTTGCAGCAAACTGCTTGACCCTCTACCTTGAGTAACAGTCCAGCCAGCACATTACCTAAAACTACCATACGAAATGGAATTTAACATTTAGGTTAGGTTTTGTGGTTGTTTTTCGCAATATCCCTGATAATAGTCAATCGATATCACTTCGTTGCAATCTTCTTTACAGATATTCGTTTCGGCTTCAATCCCTGATTTTTGTTGAATGGTTGGTTTTCTGGTTTGTTTTTACTTTTTAGAAGTTTTGATGGACTTAATCGTTAATTTGTACATTTTCATTGATTCTGTTCATTAAAGAAACATGTCAATGAGAAGCTATTCATTGGTTTTATGTAGTTGTTCATGGGATGTGTTCTAACGTACCTTTTCATTAGTTTTTCATTGATTGTGTGAACATTTTTGGTTGCGTGTAGCTTTCTAGTGTTAAAAAGCCATTCAAAGTTAAAATTCCTAATAGGCATCATCATCATTATATCGAGTGTTATCGATGAAAAGCATGCAAGGAATTAAAAAAAGAAATAATAAATAAAACAACAAAAGCATTTAGAATTTATTTTATTTTTTTTTTGTTTTTGTCTAATTACAATTGGCATTATTTAGCATAAACTTCAATACATCTGATAATCATTGCTGGAATGTTGGAATGTGTCACCATGTCGAGGTACATTAATTCAAAAAATTGATTGCACGCTTACTTCGAATTGTAGAACTTTGCAAAAAACAAAACTGAAATCATTTCAGACTCTGTTTTAATTTTGTTTTATGTTTCTGAAAAAAAAAACTTTGACCTCAATTTTCAACTTTTTAAATTGTGTTTCTCTTTAAACAAAATGGCACACATAATGAAATTATATAACATTTTTTATTTTTTGTGGAAATTTTCATATTTGAAAACGTAATCCATAGGGCGAAATGTATTGACTCGAATACAAAAAGAGAAGAAATCAAAGTGATCCTTTCAACCTTAATGAATACCATAAGTACACTACACACGAGTAATTCATATGGTATGTTCAAGTCTAATCACTTTCCCGGTGTGCAAACCGTCAGTCGCCTCAATTGAGTACCTTGTTATGCTTTAATCTCTTCGCCCCGTGTATGCTCTATTGCCTCTTGCTACAAAGCTACTTGGTCCAAAAGAGTTTGAGGTTCGCAAAAGCATGATCACTTTCAAATGCTTGAAAACAGTGAGAGACACCGTTTTTTTTTAACATTTGTTAAGTTAGGGAGATAATCGTAGAAACTAGCAACATATTTACTACATTCCCTGGGTATTTATTTGCACGCTTCAATTATTGTGCAGTACGTAAAAAAGCATTAAACACAAATTTTATCATCGTGGTTTAATAATTTCAATTATTCAATTGCAATTATTCTCGATGATTATAAAAATTGTCTAAAATTATATGAACAATATGTACCTTGTTTTTATTATTTTTTAATTGAAAATCATCATGCTTAATGTACAATGGCCGAGTACAAAGCAAACTAATTTTCAATTTGTGGAAAAAAATTAAAACTCAAACTATTTTCATTATTAAGTATATTTAACAAATTGTAATTACGAAACCTTTGTATGATAGTCAATTTATTATTGCCATTTCTATTTAATTTATTTCACTTCATTTCATTTTTATCAATTAATCTAATATTTCAGTGCAAAACTTTGAGAAAAATAAAAAAATTAAGAAATTAGATTTAAATAGCAATACAAAAATAGTAACAAACATTTCATGGAAATGAACAGCTACTGAGTGAGTCTTACCTTAGTATCACTCGTCCTTAAATTAAAGAATCGCTTCTCTCGAGCACAGAATCAATGACACTTGCTGCCTTTAAAAGTAACTGTTTCTACCCGGTAGTTGACTTAAACACATTTCATATTCCAGTGAAGACTGGGTACAAGATTTTTGATTCTTTTCTGAACTAAATTTAGCTATGTTCCTATATTCTATGATCTTGACTCCTTCATTTGCCCGTAACCGTTAAACATGAGCAAAGTTGGTTTCGAAACTTGTGGGTAGAAGTTTATGCATTTTTCTAAAGTTTCAAGTTATAATCTCAACTGCTTTATTACCAGCAGATGCTTCTCTTGCTAGTGGTGTGAGTTAATGCTTTTCATCAATGTTCAATATAATTATAAAACAGTGGTGGCCACTGCGTAAGTATTACTCTTATACAACTATTAGAAGTTCAGATTCGGTCGTTCGCGGAAGACTTCATATTACAAACTGTGAACGGCGAGAAAATATCAAATGCTTTGCTTTTAAATGACCAATCTGAGTCGTTGGTTATTACATAAGTAAAATTTTACATTTGCATTGCAATCTCAATTTGCTCAAAAGATTATAAGTAGGTATACCAAAAGAGCTAAACCCGAATATATTTATCCATTCGAAAAGATTTCCAGTTTCAATCGTTTCAACAATTGGTTTTAATAGTACCTATTTACAATGTATGTACATACCTGTCTTGCCATAAGTTCTGTTACAAGCTTTTCAAAGTAGTACGCTTCGAAATTTTAAATTGTATGATCCCGGTATTCGCATTTTTTGGTACAAAGTTCTACTTATTGCAAAACAACTTCAAATCAGTTTCGTTTCAAATTTTTTCGTAATTAATATGGAGTGGGGCAATAACGAAAATCGGATTGCGGTGATTGCATTGCACAAATGCGGAAATAGCGCAAGTCAAATATTCAAAACTCGAAATATCGTTTTTTTTTTTTTATCGCACCATCGAGCGTTTCTTGGAATCGTCTCAAGTGGAAGACAGGTTGAGAAGTGGTCGACCTCGCGTTGTTCGTACGAGTGGAGCCATAAAAGCTGTGCGGGAGCGGATTCGCCGAAATCCCTTAAGAGAGCGAAAGATCATGGCTAGAGAAACGGATATGTCTTCCAGATCCATGTCACGACTAATCAGTGATGACCTCCACATGAAGGTGCAGCTTTCGCAGGTGCACAGGCCATCTTTTAACTCCACGGCTAAAACAAATACGATTGGAAAGATGTAAGAAGCTTTTGCAGTGGCACGCAAGAAACGGTCATGAAAAAATGTATTTTTTAATAAGTAAATCGACAAAATCTATGCGAGAACATCTGAAGAAGCTAAATTTATTGTGCCAAGGGTTCAGAGAGGTCATCATCCAACATCCTTTATGGTCTGGTGGGGAGTATCCCATAAAGGCGTCAGTTCCTTGCATTTTTGCGAAAATGGCGTTAAAACTGGAGCAAAAGTGTACCAACAAGATGTCTTGGAAGGCGTGGTGAAAGACATGGCAATAACCCTCTTTAATTGAGAGCATTGGGTCTTTCAACAAGACTCTGCACCGGCACACAAAGCCACAACAACTCAAGAGTGGCTACGTCAGAATATTCCAGCCTTTATTAATGCTGAAGATTGGCCCTCGGGAAGCCCAGATTTGAATTCCCTTGATTACAAATTGTGGTCAGAGCTAGAGGGTGTGGCCTGTAAAGTTCGCCACTGTGGTCGCTGTGGCGTAGTGGTAATGCGTTGAACTGCTACGCAGAGTGCCCGGGGTTCAAATCTCGGCACAGGCAAAATCAAAAAGTAGAACAAATAATTTTTCTACACGGCACCACCTCTTGGCAGGCAATGGCAAACCTACAAGATTATAAATTGCTATGAAAAGCTTTTCACTTCGCCGTTCGGATTCGGCATTAAATTGTAGATCCCTTCCATTCGTGTACAAATATAACACGCACAACATGAGTGGATGCGAAAAGCTCGGCCTAGGCCCTCCATGGGCTGTTGTGGCATTAAAAGTAAAGTAAGTAAAGAACCTCTAGAGCATTATTATGTTGTACCTGAACTTCTTAGAATAAGAATAGCGCAATTACTTTTAGAGGCAGCTATAACATTTTCAAAAGGAATTTTGGGTTTTCAATTCTATTTAACAGATTTGGTTGCACAAAAATTTATTTATTCTATAGATACTGATAAGCTATACATAGCTGGCTTGGATACATTGTTTATAGTAGACACATTGGAATCACATCGCCTGATTTTAATATTACACATCGACATAAATATGTTGAGCGCCATGATTGTTTCGGATTCTCACCGAAAAAAAGTGTGTTCACATAAAAAGGGTGATCTGAATATATTTGCTGCTTGTTTATTTCTTCGGGAGGATTTGAAAAAGAATCGTGAACACGGATTCTTAGCAGGATTGACATACGAAATTTTGTATCCATTTCCGGAATTCCTAACGTTACTCGATATGTGCGTGGAGGAGATTGTGTGGAGGAGACGTGTGAGAATCGGTTTAAAGTAGCTGTAATTTTCATTGAATATATGCGCGACATTTTAAAACACTTTGGTGTGTTAAAATGATATATTGTTATTACATATTTTGCTGTTTTTTTGGTGATAACAATAAAATTAACAATCGAGTAAAGGTTGAAATTAAATTGGCTGCTTTGCTGTAGCCATTGTACAATCAAGCCAATTTGTCAGTACATTTTCGACTGTATGGAGCTGTACTGTATGGCTGCACCAATTTTGCCCTTAAGAGCCTTAATCGTTGCTGGATAGTTAGTGTAACACTTATCTTTAACGGCTCCCCACAAAGAATAATCCAACGGAGTCAAATCGCAACTGCGTGGTGGTCAATGCACATCACCAAAACGGCTAATAACGACCCCCGTAAAAGATCGATTGTTGCGCGGCTATTGTAATCAAATATTGTCTAATATCTTCTAACATAGGCCAAAAATAATCAGTTATCATTGTGCTGTAGCGCACATTTCACTGTAACGCACCATCCTTCCTCTGAGCAACAGCAGCAATTATGTCGGCAGTGCGCACTGTAGGAGTACGATAACGTGTTGTTTTATACAATAAAGATCCAGTTTCACGAACACGTTTCACATATTGGTCCACAAATTGCTTGGAAGACGCTTCATTTCTACCGAATTTCGAACGTAAATTTCTTACACTTTCGGTAGAAGATTCAACATTAAAATATAATTTTCGAATTTTCCGTCATAATTCGGAAGCCATTAGAGTCGCCACACTCAAAATAACCAGTAACAGAAATACGAATCACCCAGTACATGTATTTATGTAGATGCAGAAAGTTAAAAATAAAAATCATGTTGTTGTTAAAAATTGTTTTTGTTTTTTTTTTTTGTATATATTTATTGCTTAATCATTTTCAGATTTACTAGTATTACCATTTCGTAAGATAAATTACGGCCGATGCCGATTTTCCTTATAAGCAAAGATACAAGTATTTGCAGGAGCTAATTTTAATGCTATTTATAAATTTTAATAGTTTTGGTACATACATACATACATACATACATACTATATGCACTAACTGACTATGTAAATATATTCAAGTACAAACATTTTTGTGTTTTTATTCGTGGTGATTTTTCCGAAAAGGAAGCAGCAAATTAAAAAATGTTGATAAACAAGTTTTGATGTTTTGACGCCTTTTAGCAACTGCCACGCTTACCAGCACAGCAGAGTCACAATCATCATCAATGATTATCACTAACATCGTACATACAATGTAGCCACCATCATCATCGTCGTTGTCGTTGTCGTTGTCGCCGTCGCCGTCGCCGTCGGCGCCATTATCATTGTTCGTCTAATATTAACACGATTAGCGTCTTTGCCTTTAGATACATATGTACATACTCGTATGTACGAGTATTTATGCACTATATACTCGGACCTGCAATCGCACACTACATACATACACACATACACACATGCATACTCGTATATCATTTTAAGCACATTTAAATGTGTTTGTGTGTGTTTGCGAATTAAGCCCCTAATTAAGATTAATTTTTGCGCGGGATATTATTGTTTAAAGAAAAACAGACTCAAAAACGAAACGTAAATCAGTCTGTTTTTCCTATTTATATTTTTTAGCTGTTAATCCATTTACAGGGAGTCTCAAACTTCAGCTTGAAGTTCACTCTCCATTTTACTCTTTCCCATATGTATGTTTTGTTTACACAGCGGGAATTGCGTCTTGTTGTGCTAGATTCATTTTCTGCTTACATAAATTATAAAATTGAACTTTCAATGTCTTTAATGCCAATAAATACAAATGGTTAGCAGCACACCAGTAGCGCTCTTTCTTGCCCAAATACTTATGCAGCAAAACTAGTTTGCTCACGCTTCAAAATACGAAAGAAGAAAAGAAAATGGGAAAAGTAGTTTATGTATGTATAAGGGAAAATCATGAACAGTAAGTGAAAACCAATGTATGTACAAAAAGAAAAATTCATTTCAGTCGAACTCAATACATACGAGTGCATATGTAGTATCGTACATATCGTGCAATCGTTCTTTAGATTCATAAGCCCCTCGAATCTTAAGTGAAGATAAGAGACCTTGTCTGTTTCTTTGATACTAAGATTATAGTTAGGAAGAGTCATTCACCTCTGTTCCAGAACCGGTCGCAAGCTACATTAACAAATCAATAAATAAGTCATATGCCGCTAAGTAATTTTGAACTAATTACCAATTCTAACTTTCGACTCTAATTGACTTGATATTATTTTTGGATTGGTGAATTTGGATACGAATTCGGTATGTTCTTACGACGGATTCGGGAACAGAAGTGACTGAATGTATTAATAGTGCATATCTTTATAATGTCATAAGCTAACTTGAAATCGTTTATCTAGTATATGCATTTTCTAATATCACCAGTTATTTTAATCGACTTATGGTAGATATCAATGAAAATAACTTGACTGGCAACACTGGCAAATTATTAATATATATAAATATTTGTCAAGCATTAAATTAAAGTATTCTTAAACGAGTTTTTATGCAATGTACTTACTTACCTTTATCAAATCATATCATTATTTAAAAATAAGATGCAAGTTTAGTGAAAAGTACATATGTATATATGTCAATATTCACAAATCTGGTACAAAAAAAGTATTACTAATTATAGGCCAATCTCTTAGCTTAGTACTGTAAACTCTTTGAAAGTATTGTTAAAGATAAAGTATTTTTTGCCGCAAAAAGTTGAATTTCACCCTATCAACAAGGTTTTGTTCAGGGTCGCTCGATTATAACAAATCTTACTATATTCACTAAATATTGCATTTCTGCCTTGCAAAAGCCTATCAAGTGGATACGCTATAAACAACAGAATTTTCTAACGTCTTTGATAAGGGTTCGTTAAATTAGCAAAAGTAGTTTTACATTTATCTATCTACCATAAAGTTGGTTTATATCTTACCTAAATAATAGAGTTTATTTTGTTAATATTGATAAATCCTTTACTAAACCCTTTAAGTAATTGCTGCCTCTGGTGTGCTGCAGAGTAGTATTCTTGGAGCATTACTTTGTATTTTATTTATAAATGATATTTCTAATTCAATTTTAAATGCTAAGTGACGCTTACTGCTGATGATTTGAAATTAGATCTTAGAGTGTTATTAAATTGCAATTGGACTTCAATTCTGTACATGACTGGTGTGTGAAATACCATATCATTTGTTTCTAAACGTTGAGGAATGCAGTGTCTCCACATTTACTAAGTCAAGCTTGCTCTTAGTAACATTATAGCTCAAACGGGTAAAGATTGCCACGATCGGTGAATGGGCACAAAACGAGATGGCCACCGATCCCGATTTTCACAAGAAAAGTTTGTTAAGCGATGAAGCTCATTTTTGGTTTAATGGGTACGTTAATATGCAAAATTGTCGCATTTGGAGTGATCATAATCCACAAGCCATTGTGGAGACGCTGTTATATCCTCAAAAAGGTACTATTTGGTGTGCTCTATGGGCAGAGGGAATCATTGGTCCATATTTCTTCAAAGATGAAGCCGGTCATAATGTTACAGCCGGTCAATGGGGAACGCTATAGAGCCATGATTAATGACTTTTTCGTGCCTGAATTTGAGGATGTTGATGTGGACGACCTTTGGTCTTTGGTTCCAACAAGACGGCGCTACAAGCCATACAGCCAACGAAACAATCACAATCAATTTATTGAAGGAAACTTTTGGTGAGCGCATTATCTCGCGTCGTGGACCTGTGGCGTGGCCTCCAAGATCGTGCGATTTAACACCGCTGGACTATTTTTTGTGGGGTTATATGAAGTCGCTTGTCTACGCAGATTGCTGCAAAGAGTGGTCAAAAATTGGGCTTCTCGGCTGGAATTTATTCGAACAAGTCGCGGCGGTCACTTGCCCGAAATAGTTTTTAACACATAATGGCAAATCCTTATCTTTATAATAAAGCTAAATTCTTGGCCATAACATTAAATTATATGCACTCTATTTCTTCTTGAAAACCACACTTCTAAAAAAAACACCCTATATATATCATTAGTTCGATTAAGGTTGGAATATGGTGCCCTTATTTGGAGTCCGTATTATGCTTCCCATATTTTACGTCTCGAAAGAAAGCAGAAATCTTTTTTAAGTTTTGCCTTGTGTTCTGTGAAATTTACGAATCCAATTCCCTCATTTACTGCCCGCTGTAAACTAATAGAATCTTTAGAGGGAAGAAGAATTATTTTATCTTTACTATTTTGAGTTGATTGCCCTGATCTTCTTCAATTAATTAGTCTATTAGTTCTTCGGCACTTAAATGTATTTTATTTAGCCACTTGCCGTACAAATTATGCCCTAAACTCAACAAATTACAGAGTGCGGTAAGTGAATTCAATTCTTTGTCATCAAAAGTACTTACATCTATTCTGTAAATGTAACAAATCTTAATAATAAATCTGATGATATTTTAAGGTAAGGGCCTTGAGGTCTTATTGCCAATGAGCACAATTATTTGTTCAGTGTCTTACTTATAAGCTGCATCTGATTCGACGGAATGATCGTATAATTGAGCTTAATATTTTTTGAATTATTGTATGTAATCGAAATTGATTTTCTCTTTCGTTTTTTATTTGCAGGAACCCCAATTGGTGGCGTAGACGTACTACACTCGAAAGATGGTATGCGATTTACATACATATTATTAATAATTATATATTCCTACATAATTATAACCAGGTGTATGAAACAGATCTAAAATAGTACGAAAAAGGTAGTCGATGTAAGACACGAATGGAACGAGGAGTAAACTAGGTTCAAGCAATTGAATATACTTAATTTCAAGCAATGGGCTTACTGAAAAGCCAAATGAAGAAATCTCGTATTGATTTGTGTAAAGCTTACTTCAATATAAAATAGTTACTGGAATATCTTAATACTAGAATATACTCTCTTTAGTTATTCTTAATTTCTCTTTCATCTTTAATTTAGTTTGACACTCGTAAGCATTTTTGCTATAATCGCTGTAATCGGTTTGGTAATCGGTTTAGTCTTTGTGTTATTTTCAAACAGCGCCGCTGAAGGTAAATGAATATAGAAAGAATAAACTACATGCTTAACATGTGTACACATTTACCTACTTCTCAATTGTTGAAAATTATTTACTCGCATTTTTCGTCTTGTTTCAATAGAGCTCAAAACACCTGCCAGTACACTACCTGAATCGCTACACGCTACAAGTCGACAACCCACACAAAATGAAGTGCCCATGCCAACAAAACATGGTGCACCGACACCAGCCAGCAGAAAAGATGATGTCTGCCTAACAGCCGAATGCATACATACTGCGTCGGCCGTCCTAAGTAAAATGCAACCAGAAGTAGAACCATGTGATGATTTCTATCGGTTTGCATGCGGTACCTATTTGGATGAGGAAATGATACCGGAAGATAAGGTAGCAGTGAATACATTCTCAGTGATTACCGATAAGCTGCAAGAACAATTGAAATATATCATTACTGAAGAGCGACCAGCGACAGAACCTAAGCATTTCCGTTTACCGAATGCATTGTATAAGGCGTGCATGAATAAAAGTGAGGAGTGTTTCTAAGTGAAGGAGAAGGAGTTTTTAAGTACCTAAGTACCTATATTCATATATATATATTTTTTTTTACTTATAGCTTTAATTGAAACCCTGGGTGCTACACCCATTGTTAAGATTTCGGAATCTCTGGGCGGCTGGCCGTTGGTTAAGGGTGCTGAATGGGATGCTGATGGTACTTGGACCTGGCAGGAGACGGTTAAGAAATTCCGTCGCTTAGGATTTAGCATGGATTATATTGTTGACTTTTCGATTGGGGTGGATCTAAAGAATAGCACAAAACGTCTAATTGATGTAGGTATTTTATAATAAGTACTTACATTTAGAGAAGTATAAAGAAGTGTGATATGAAGTTTTAGGTATTTTGCTCATAGAAAAATTGTTGCCATATTTATTTAAATATGGACTTATTGATACTTGTACTTATTATTTAATTTGAATTTTGCGTGTTCTTTCAAAAATAGTTGGATCAATCTTCTATTGGTTTGAGTCGCGAATACTTGATTAAAGGTTTCAATGAGACCTTGGTAAGCGCTTACTACGATTACATGATCGATATGGCGGTACTATTCGGTGCTGGTAAGGAGCAAGCTAAGAAGGAAATGCTTGAATCATTGCAATTCGAAATGGATTTGGCAAATGTAAGTGTGCTGTTTCTAGTTAGCTAACTAGACTTTCATAGACATGCATATGCATTCATATTTTTCTCAGATTTCCTGGCCAAATGAGAAGCGCCGCAACTCCAATGATCTCTACAATTTGCGTACAATCAAACAACTGCAGGAAAGTTACCCATACGTGCAATGGTTAGATTACATCAATGCTTTGTTGCCCGAAGCACTCCATGTCGATGAGAACGAACCAATCAACCTATCCGTGCCCAGTTTCTTTGATGATTTGGGAAAATTATTGGCCAAGACACCAAAACGCACCATTGCCAATTATATGATGTGGCGTATACATGCATTCTCCGTTGCATTCCTATCGGAGCCGTTCCGCAAGCGCCAGCTACAGTATGCGACAGCATTATCGGGACGTCAGGAACAAGAAGCACGCTGGAAGGAATGTGTGGACATCTCGAGTGGCAGGTATGTGTTTTAATAAAGGAAACGGTAGGATAGATTACAATTGGGGCAAGGATGTTAAAGATGAGCAGGAAATCCGAAAGGAAACTAAGATTCATGCTAAAAAGTGCTAGATTTATAATTGACTGTTATTGTTATTGTTATTTCTACTTTATCTTTTTTTCTTTTGCTTTGTATAAATTATATAAATTTAGAAATGTTGTACATATTTATTATGTCATTATGTCATTGTTAGTAAGTAATTGGGGAAATTTGTTTTTTCTCTTGTTGCCTTCTTACTAAGTCTTAGTTAGTATGTTTTATCTCTAGTATGTACTTACGTACGATACGACTATGTATACAAATTTGTATCTAAATGTGTAATTTATATTTTCTTTTATATCTATTTTTTATGTTTTGCAGCTATAGTGATGAAGTCGAAGAAAGAACTGGGTATTTAGCATTATACAAAAAAGAAAAGACAAAAAATTAGCACAAATGCAAAAAGTTGTTTGTTTTGTGTTGTTCATTTGTTAATATGGTTTTTGTTTTACTTTCCGTGTTAACTTCATTCAGTTAATGTAACTTTTGTTTTTGTGCGCACAAGGGTTAAATTAACTTAACAAAACAGCTTAAAACTTTCATCAGAAATCACATTTACATACATGCATATACTATATTTAGGTGCTTTGTTGTTGAGGGCTATTTTGCGGCGCAGTTGCTTTGATTGGCTTGCTTTTTCTCAGAGCATTATTTTTTTCGGAAAAAATATGCATAATTATTTACAGAATATTCTTCACAATATTTCACTAAATATATACCAAGTGGCTACAGTTACAGCTCGGCCTAGCCGGTACCATGGGGTATTGTGTCATTAAAAGAAGAAGAAGTTACAGTTACCAACAAATCGTAAGGACCACGAGTCAAAGTATTCTCTGATTGCATCCCATTTAGGGTTGGATTTGAACAATTTAGCCGCTGTCTAATCCTTTGAAATCAAAAGCAAACATGAATGTATCAATCTAATTCTAATTTTGTTGAAGTTGCGCCAATTCTTTCACTTTTGTATCAAAACGTGCAAATAATGCTCACTTTTACGTGACAATTTGTTCATTTGGGGAAGAGATGTTTTGGGCACAGTTTGATGTCAAAAATTTGCAAGTACAGATTGAAAATACAACTAATTTTGTTATACCACTGCTGATGTCCAATGAAAAATACATATTTTATATATGTACATACTTATTTGTCTGATTTAATTTTAAATTTATTTGTAAAAGATTTTCTTTCATTTTTCTATTATATTTTTGTGTACATCAAATTCGTTTTCCTTTCGCATCTTCACATCTTTCACTCACTTTGTAAGCCGCACACTCACAACTTTCAAACCTGTTTTCCATTTCATGTTTTTCGTGTATATCGCAGCTTCATTTTAAGACTTAGGCTGTAACTCTGCAGCTTCTACAAATGAAAAACTTACTATGAACATTGATTTTATTTATGCATATCAGAAATTAAATAAAATTCACTTTCCATATAATTCATAAAGTGTGAGATTATCAAAAAAAAAAATACATATTCATGTAATTTACATAAATGGATAGAAAATTATAACTGGTTTTAACGAAAGTGGAAGGAGTTTAAATGCAAAAGTCGCGCGGAAGGCGTATTGAAGGCGACTTTACCGTCGCGCGACTCGGACGCGATTTTCATATATTCGATTTGCAGGCGGTTCTGACGCGGCCCGAATGCGATTTTCATGATTTTGATTGAAGTTTGGCTATGCGTGCTGCATTTTAATTGTTATTGTTATTGTTGGGTTTTGTTTTTTTTTAGTATTAGTTGTGTCTCACCTTTTTAATGCAGGTGCTAAATTATTGTTGGGTTTTGGTTCACTTTTTTAACGGTAATAATTTTATGAAATAAATTATTGAAATATTTGATTTTCTAATATTGAATCCGAGGTTATTTATGTATGCTTTTTTATAGAGCGTTCGTTGCACCAAATATAAAATTATTTAAAGCAAAATTGAACACAAAATTGAATAAAAGCTCAAAGTCGACATTAGGGCACAAAGAATAAATAAATGGCGATGTGTGTAGGAGTGAACACTGTTCTGTTTTAAAACTACTGTTGGTACTTTAGCTCTATCGATCGAAATAAAACAACTACTTACTTATTTCCCATTGAGCATTTAGCGCAAATATTTTCGGCATTCCATATCATTGAAAACATTTTGGCAAAGTGCACCCATTTTTAACGATCGCAATTTTAAATGTTTGTGCTTAAACAAATCAAAAGCAATGGGTTATTTTATATACTTAATACGCAAAACATATATTTGATTAATTACTTTAATTTTTAATTCAAATGCAAAAATTTACATAACGACATACATCTAATTATTTATTTAATTTACAATAACTCATCTCAATTTACTATGATTTGTTTTATTTTTTCTGCAAATTTCATTTCACATTTAAACATAAACGTTGGATATACACTCGCTTGAACGATCATACAAAATTATATTGTATTACAACTACAACCACCATTATCAAAACAAAAAAAAAACAAACAATCAAAAATACTTCCTCCTCCACTATTCCACCACCAAAAATGTTGTATTTATCACAACAACAATGTCACTACTACAGCCTAGCGATATCGGTGGGTTCGCTCTATGTTCGCAAACATTTCAAGGAAGACTCCAAGCAGAACGCACTTGAAATGGTCAGTAATATACGCGCTGTCTTCAATGACATACTCGAAACGGTCGATTGGATGGATGCCCAGACAAAGAAGGAGGCTACAAAGAAGTTGCACTCCATGGCTACACACATTGGGTATCCCGATGAAATGTTGGATAATGCGAAACTTGAAGAATATTATCGTAAACTGGAAATTAATCCAGATAAATATTTTGAATCATTTTTGAAGATGAATGTATTCGGCACGGACTATTCATTTAATAAATTACGTTTACCGGTGAATAAAACCGATTGGATACGTCATGCTAGACCAGCGATTGTCAATGCTTTCTACTCATCAATTGAGAATAGTATACGTAAGTATAATAAAGAGGATGAGCGCCCGAGAGTATATGTAAGTGAAAAAGAGACATTAAAATGGATCTTTGCTCCTTGTAATTTAGAATTCCCCGCTGGTATTCTACAAGGACATTTCTTTAATGCTCACCGGCCCAAGTACATGAATTACGGTGCTATTGGCTTTGTTATCGGACATGAAATTACCCACGGTTTCGATGATCAGGGGCGCCAATTTGATGTGGAGGGTAATTTGGTCGATTGGTGGCAACCGGACACTCAAAAAGCCTATCTGGAAAAGGCTAAATGTATTATTGAGCAATACGGCAACTATACGGAGCGGTCAACGGGTTTGAATGTAAGTGTTATACGGTATGAAATTGTAAAGCTATTTTAATTTTGTTATTTTGGAAAAAAGTGCTGCTACAAGACATTGATCGCATAGTGTATTTTAATGCGCTAACGTGATGTCTGACTAGCCTGCTCTACACTTGATTTGACGGTTTTGACGTCCTAAAGCAATTATCTAATATTTAGATAGACACGTGCCAAGTGCTTACCAAAAAGCATTCACTGGTTCAAATGATCTGAGGTACAGTGTTTTTGGCCCAGGTTTGCTGGCACCTACAGGCAGCTATTTGAACGTAACATAGAGCTAAGTAGAATTAATTTTTGTTTTTCGTTAAGGATCAACATGGAAAAGAATACCTATAGAAAAAGTTCTAACAACGCTCTTCTTCATAGGCAAAGTCTTTCAGAGAAAATTCATGGCCCGAGCTAAATTAATAATTTGTCTAAAGAAGAGAATTTTTGAGTTCCTATTACATTATTTTTCCAGATAACATATTAGCTAGGCTATAATATGGTACTTATTTATTTAGATGCTTACCCTGAAATGCTCTATTCCCTAGCTCAATGGCATTAATACTCAAGGTGAAAATATTGCTGATAACGGTGGCGTAAAGGAATCATATATCGCTTATAGACAATGGGCCGCCAGAAATGGGCCAGAGCCAAAATTACCTGGTCTAGAGTATACGCCCGAACAAATGTTTTGGATTTCTGCTGGCCAAACTTGGTGTTCCAAGTATCGTAAAGGTAAATAAATATACCATATCTAGTGTTGAAATAAGCAGTTCTCTTCAACTATTTTCCTCATTTTAGAATCACTCAAGATGCGCATCACCACCGGTGTTCATTCCCCATCAGAGTTCAGAGTTTTGGGTACATTGAGTAATATGAAAGATTTTGCTAAAGATTTTCAATGTCCCGATGGTTCGCCTATGAATCCCGTCAAGAAATGTTTAGTGTGGTAAAATCACATATGAAAAAAGCATAAGTTTTAAAAGGAACGCACAAAAGTGTGAAAATAATTAAAAGAAATTAAATTATTTCTGGTTTCTTTTGATTTTATTATTAGCTTTTGTATTTTTCCTTGCAACGTTTGTACTAAATTTATATTTTACTTTCTGACTTTTTTATGTAATTTAAGCTATAGTTAAAATTTGTAACGAAAAATCTTAAACTACATAATTTTTTTTTTTTCTTTGTTTTGTTTTTTCAATGTTTTTAATATGTAGAAATGTGCTTAAATTTTAAGAAAATAATGAACAAAAAAAAAAGAATTTTTTTTTAAATATCTGTTAATTATAAGCCACAACAAAAACGAAAAAAAAAACCAGTAGAATATTTTATTAAGTAAATATGTTAGAGCAAATAAATGTATGCAAATAAATTTTATTTAATATTTTAAAGTGTTTGTTTTGTTCGATTTTCTCTTGTTGTTTGTCCACGAGTGGATGAATTGTCAAACCACAAGACTAATCACAGTTTCCAAGGTGAAATAATAAAGATTAAAGGGCTATGCGTAATCTTCTGACTCAGGGCTATGCGACATCGACTCAGTCCCAGTACACAAATCTGCAACCACGAAAACTTCTATACTTTACTAAGTATGAGAAATAAATTATGAATGAAGAATTGCACCGTTTTTAATTCGAAGACAAACCTCGTGTCAGACGACGAGTCGGTTCAGTTTAGACAAGTTTGGATGCTTCTTTTTTTAATGGCATAACAGCCCATGGAGGGACTAGGCCGAGCTTCCATTCGCATCCATTCATGTTGTACGCATGATGGACTTGCCAAAACATTTGGAAAACAATTTTCCGAATTAAACATAAAAAGAAACGAAAATTAAAATATTTATGAATATTAAAATTTTGATCAAAAATGCTGGCTGAAAATTTGAAAAATACAATAATTATTTATATTTATATTTATTGTTAAATATTTTAAATTGTTAAAAATGAAACTATTTGATTTTCGCTGATTGATTAACAATGAAAGCATAAAACGAAACAAATAAGGAGGGGAATAGTAAGAAAGGAATTTCTTTGCTGTCAGTCACATCTTTGCTCTGAGCTTATTCAACACCACAAATCTTCATCGACTTTTGATTTCCGCAGGAAGGCAGAAACTAGACTTTGATTATGCAAACATCAATTTCGTAAGTTTTATTTTAATTTACACTTGTTCATATTTCTATTTAAAGTCGAAATTTACTTGTTATTCAAAACACAGCCTCCTTCGAATCCGACCTGAGACCCATGTTTTTTTTTGTTTTTGCAATGACATCAACTCTATGTAAATGTTTAGAATAAGTTGATTATTTATTTTATGATTTAATTTGTAATAATTACCTTGCCATAGCAATATTTCTTTATTTTTTAATTTTAAACAAGGTATGCAATTAATTTAACTATTGTTAAATTCGTGGAGAATTGCAAATAAAAGTTATCTGCACTTTATTATAATAGCCAGACAAGTTAATTTTCATTTGGCTTGTGTCAGTTTTAATAAATTTTCTTTATTTATTGTTTGTTTTGTTGTTATTATTTTTTTTTGAAAAACAAAATTACAATTTTCAACACAAAATTTGTGTGAGGCTCCTCAAATTTAAGTTTTCTATATAATTTGGCGTACTAATCTAATCACGATGGCTTAACCTACATCCTACATTCTAAAACTTGGGGTATTTACAATCTGTCATCGTGTTAACTTTTGACCGCGGTAAGTCCTGTGCTGGTTCCTGCCAAGCATGCATATGTGCTATTATAATTGAGAAAATAGCTATGATGTGGTCGAACTCAGAACTTGAACAGCGCCGTTCAAAATTGCCCGCCTGTCTAAATTGGCAAGAGTGTGAATGTTATTTGTGGAGTACTACTGTGGGCAAAAGTTAGTAAGACTTTGTTCATAATTTCAAATTTTTTTATTCATTCTTCCAAATCTATTTCGTCCCCTTCAAAGTAATCCCCCCGGCCCCAATACACTTGTGCCAACGTTTTTTCCAATTCTCGAAACAGTTGTTAAAGTCAATTTCCGGAATAGCCTTCAATGCGCTTAGCTATTCATGTTTAATGTCTTCAATTGACTCAAAACGGTGTCCACGAAGCGGGTTTTTTGAGTTTAGAAAATAGCCAAAAGTCACACGGTGCTAAGTCAGGCGAATAGGGTGGTTGCGAAACGATATCAGTCGAATTTTTGGCAAAATGGTCTCGTAAAACCAATGCAGTGATTTTGGAACCAATCGTGCATTCACTCTTCTTAGGCCCAAATGATGTTTTAAAATGGTTTTCACTGATCCTTCCGATATTCCAACGATGCCAGTAAGGTCTCTGACTGTTAATCGTCGATTCTCGAGCACCAATTCCTTGATTTTATTGACGTGTTGATCATCAGTTGATGTTGATGGCCGTCCTGGACGTGGTTCGTCGTCAACGCGTTCTCGACCATCTTTGAAAAATTTGTACCAATCCAAAAAACACGCGCTCGCGACATACAATTATCACCGAAGGCCTTTTGCAACATTCTGAACGTTTCGGCACCAGAAATTGGGTCCGCACACAAAATTTATTGGAACTTCTTTGTTGAATAATTTCACTCATTGTGAAAATCGCCGAATGCACTTTTTGGACTTCAGAAAGACAAGCGTATACTAAACACTAATGATTATTTTGATGTGACATTTGGCACAGATGTCACCGACAGTCAAACCAACCTTAAAAAAATAATATTTTGATGAATGGGTTTCCGCGCGAAATTTAAATTAAAAAGTCTTACTACTTTTTGCCCACAGTAGTAGTGCCAGGGTAAATTAAAAATCTTTTGTTTTGAGCAACTTGTAGCTTCCCTATATGCAATTTTTTACTTGTGCACCATACTGGAGCACCATAAAAGATCACAGCTTGTAATAAGGCTTTGAATATGAGCATTTTGTTTCCGATACTAAGTTTGGCACGCCTGTTCAGGAACGGGTTCATTACTCTTGTCATAAGATTAACTTTTCCAACGACGTATCCTATTCGGTAAGACCGCAATCCCTTGGGTATCTAGGTGTCATACTAGACCCAATGCTTGCATTTAAAGAGCATATGTTTATATAGGTATTACCGAATAGGATACTACTTTGGGGGACGAAAATGGGTTTCCATTTCTTAGTGAAGTAAATTGCTTGTGTCTTCTGGGCATTAACACAGATTTTCCATCTTGTGTAATAGAACTTTAGTGATGATAATGCACTCTACAGATTATTTATCACATCCCCCGCAAGTTCAGTTGCACAAAGTACGGCTGTATCATCAGCGAAAATAGACGCTTCACAGTTTGCCAATGCGTGAAAATCCTCAGTTTGAATATTATATAAGACTGGAGACTAGCAAGCACCTTGAGGACAACCGGCAGAAGTGGTGATGCTCTCAGAATGATGGAAGGAGGGGAAAACTCTAAAGGATCTATTCTGCAAAAACTCTGTACAATTATAATCAGTCCTACTGGGTAATTAAACTATATCATTTTGTAAATTAAACCATTATACCATACCGAATCGAAAGCAGCTTGTATGTTTAGGAGAATCATGCCAGTTGAGAGACTACATTTCAAATTTGAGCCTACCATATGCCTGATCTTGACAAGTGGACGTATTGGTGGGCGGGCAATAAATCCAAGCCAGATTAGCAATAAAAATATCGAAAAGGAGAAAGGTAACCAAGCGGAAGTGTAGCAATTTGCCCATACTGAGGCATGGCAATGCCACTTATATATAATATGTACATCTCAAAAGAAATTCGAGCTTCTTACTCAATGTTTTACCTCAAATAACTTAATTTCTGTAAACCTCAGTGATGCAGTTACAGAATATAAAGTTAGAAACATTATTGCTGGTCTTCGTCTCCTCACTTCTCTTCCCAATACTGACTACCACCTGTCCCGATATAATGTCACTAATCGGCAACTAAAAAATTAAAAATCACCTGGAATGAAGAAAGCCAACAATAGCTGTGATAAGGCGTTACCCAAGAAAGCGACCAATTTACGCACATCGTAAATGCATGTTTAAGTTTATGTTTTTTGCCAGACTCATGGAGGGAATCGAAAGTGTTGCCGATCAAAAAACCAGGCAAGCCGACTAGCTCTACCTTGTCTTACAGAGCAATAAGCTTATTATCCTCCACAAGTAAAATCATTGAGAAAATTATCAAGTTATTGTTGACTTGTTAATGTTTACGACAAATTACATTGAACTAGAAAATATCAATCTCCGATTAAGATTAAATTAGCAGTTGCTAGCAGCTGTTTTTCGGATACATTAAAAATTGCGTATGCCGAGCTCTTAGCACCCTTAGCATTGATCACTGACGGCGTCCGTTTCTTGATTTGTTGGGAGAGAAACCAATCATTGATAACAATGCACAACTAAACCAAAACTAGTGCTACCAGTTTGTACGAAACTGCCAGTGCTGCCGTCGTTGGTCGTTTCAGTTTTGTTAATAAATTTTCAGCCCGCTGTGTTGTTGGTGCTGCTGCTTGCTGTTGCTGTTACTAACTACTGAAATGTACGATTGGATTTTTATTGTTTTTGCCGCTATTGCTGAACCATTATTTTTCTTATACTATAGTATTCACTGTATGCATGCAAAATTCGCTTTCAAAACCGTGGATTCAGTTGATCGTTGCCAGTGTTGTCGAGCGGTTGTTGTTAACTTTTGGTGGTTTAAAATTGAAACTCTAACAGTGCAGAAACTTTGAAGCTCCAGATCAAACTAATACGTAATACTTAAAAAGTGCTTTAAATACTTGCATGCATTAGCAGAGTGATACTTGTATTAGTTTTTAGTGCATTACAACACAAGAAGGCATTTGAGAGGTGGAGAGAAAATCGCTACAACTTCATTTGCACGACCATTTTTCACTTCACTTTTGCTCTAAACTATGATACAATTGAATGACGTTTTTGTTTTGAGATTTTAAGTTGGGCCGAACTTAATTCCAGCCTCTCAGTTTTTGTTCTTGCATTTCGAAAGAATTCATTTTTAAAGCTAATTGCTGAAGCTCCGTGCTTATTGCTATTAGCTTTGTTTTTGTTCCCCTCTTAAAATATTAAGTGATAAATATTTTGCATAAACATCTTTAAATTGTTTCCTAAATATGTACGCATATAAACTTGTATTTGGCAGTTCATTATTATGAAAGGTGATGGGCGAATCGGGAACAGACGAAGCATCTGGAAGAATGCAGTTTGAGGGTCGTATACATATTTATAATGGGCAAATTCACAGCTCAAGAAATGTATAACCCAACCTTTGAAAGGAAATCGGCCCTAAAGTAAGAAGCTCGTTTGATTTGAAGAGAATCGTAATATATTAGAGAAAGTGGCGAATTCATGGCGTCAAAGAAACCGCCTAGGATTTTTTTTTTTTTTAATTAAGGTAAATATTACGAAGGTGCCCAACAAACAACAAACGTCAGCAGAAATGAAATGTAATCAAAAACCAGATTCGTTAAAATAACGAGTTTTTGACAATCTGATATATGCATAGAATCTTCAAGAAGCTAAAAGCAAAAATCAAGTTATACGGTCACTTCACAACCGTGGTTAGGGTGTGAAATTAAACATTATTGTACTAAATAATTTGCTAATCCGAATGCAGATGGAAGAATTATCGAATTGAGGTGTATTGAAAATTAAATTCGTGCTGTCGTAAATTTGGAACCGCATAGCAAACTCGAGAAGACTGAGCCACTAGCACAAAGTAGGCTAAGAAGCCAGAGAGATTTGTTGAATACCACTCGTATTTATCTACGTTTGAAAGCATTACTAAATGCAATTTAAGCAAACAGCCTAGCTAAAGAGGGACTCGTAAAAACCCATAAACTTGTCAAAATTTGTATGAAATTGAAAAGTTTTCTTACGAGTTTATATGCGAAGCATTTATAAGTTTATATTTTTGTATCTGTTGAAAGAATCGGGTATTTTTCTGTTATTAATTTATTTCAGCCGTTTTTAATTCCTAGGAATACTAGGTACATATTTGACCACTTGACTACCCAGCATAAAACTCAATCTGTCAGCACTCTTTCGCTTCTATCAAACAGCTAATTTTTAAACGCATTTTTGGGAAACACATTGATGCTCCTAATCCAATGCCCCCACGATCGAACATCTGGTAAAGCATAGTGTAAACAGCTTGTTTTTAGACTCGTGTTTTAAAGCCAATGGGTTAGATAAAGTTTCTCAGGCACATACCATACAAAACATTTTGTATGCTGAACAATCATCAGCATCGACAAGAAGAGACGCAATCGACGAAAGAGCAAACAAATGTGATATACGATCATATTTTGACGCTCTGATCTCTAGGGGCTTCACAAACACTAATCAAAAACTTCCAGGAGGCAAACAGCATATCGTCTAAAAACTTAACATTAAATATGATCATATTTTTGAATAGCTGAAATTTTTCAGTTTTTATGTATGTGGTATGTGGTCGCTGTGGCGTAGTGGTAGTGCGTTGGACTGCTACGCAGAGTGTCCGGGGTTCGAATCTCGGCTCAGGCAAAATCAAAAAGTAGAAAAAATAATTTTTCTACACGGCACGGCACCACCTCTTGGCAGGCAATGGCAAACGGCAAACCTACAAGAGTAAAAATTGCTTATGAAAAGCTTTTCACTTCGCCGTTCGGATTCGGCATTAAACGGGACCTACAATGGAAGGGACCTACAGTTTTATCCCGAATCCGGACGGATTATAAAGCTAAAATTATAAAAGTAGTAATGCAAGTTTTGAAACTATAATTGTACAATATATGTATAATTTTAGTTTTATTTATAAGTTATTAGTAACTGATTTAATTTTAGATTGATGAATCTCTTGTATGGTATCACAATGAAATCAAAGAAAAAGAAAAAGAAATTCCAAAGATAATCAGCATCTACTATATGTACATTAAATAAATACTTACGTCTGGTTTCTACTGCATTCCATTTTATTTTGAAACAAGTATTGCAACTAATTTAGCTCTGTCTTGTTACGAGTATGTAAAATAAAATGTAAAGTAAATGTTAAAAATCAAATTGAAATTATAATTTATATATGTATATGACGTTGAGTAAGCACTGGGTGCACTTATTTGTAATTCCGTAATATTTTTAATTAATTTTTAAGCTCACTTTTTTTTGTCGGCGGACAGTTCAACACATTTCCCCTTTTGTATTTTTTTTGTCACTCTGTTCTTCTTCTTTCATTATTGACATTCCACAGTAAGATTGTTATACTATATAAACCAGAGATTTTAACCGACTTGCTATACATACATGTGTACAACATAACAGCTATAATTAAGCTTGTTATCTCTGAGGCTGCTAGTTATACAAAAGTATTGCATACAATCGGTGTCCTGTGATTGCATTCCCTCTCTCATTCTCCCTCCTTCTCTCGCCCACCTATCAATGTTCCTTCAAATAAACACAAGGCTCTGCATTCATAGGGGTACAACCTGTGTGTTGAACGTATCAATAAAAGAAATAAAATGAAACAAGGGAATGGAATAAAACGCATCTTATACATAATTCATATCTTATTTTTGAATAAAGATGTATGGTATATATGTTTTGTGTATATAACAAATCTATAAAAATAATTAATACAGTAATACCAATCTTGTCGCAAAAGCCATGAGTCAAAGTTATTTGTTCTTAACAGCCCAGCATTAATTAACAATTTTCACACTGGTTGACTGAAAGCTTTCTCCGAATACTCTCCTAATACTTTTCTAATCGTGGAATTGAACTTAATATTTTGTATTCCTTTTTTATCGCAGAAATCACAATTGGTGGCGTACTGCACTGGAAAAATGGTATGTGATTTTCATATTACTTACTTATTAATAATTAATTATACATATCTGCATAAGTAGTAGTTAAGTGTGAAAAGAAGAGCGGAAGTAGTACAAAGAAAGGTATCGATCTGACACTAACTAATGAGCACAGCTGCCTATAACTTTGCCATTCGCTACCGAGAACAATTAACTGAAAATGACTTGATACTCCCTAAAACATTTCTGCGTTACACCGAGCTATTTTTGTACAATTTACATCAATATGCATAATTACTGGAGTACTTATCTACCTATAATATTTATTTCTAAATTTATTTTTATCTTTAATTTAGTTTTATACTCGTCACCTTTATCGCGATAATCGCTGCATTCGATTCTGCTTGCTAATCAGTTTAGTCTGTGAGATATTTGCAAACCGCGCTGCTGGAGGTAAATAATTGGGATGTTACAATTGCTTTCACAATTATTTACTCTGTGTCTTCTTTGTTTTAATAGAGTTTAAAATACCACTACCAGAATCCTTACACGCTACAAGTGGGCGGCCCACACAAAATGATGGGCCCATGCAAACAAAACATGGTGCCACGACACCAGGCGGCTGCATTGATGATATCTGCCTAACCCCGGGATGCTTACATACTGCATCGGCCGTCCTAAGTAAAATGCAATCAGAAGTAGAACCATGTGATGATTTCTATCGGTTTGCATGCGGTACATATTTGGATGAGGAAATAATACCTGAAGATAGGCAATCAGTGAGTACTTTCTCAGCGATTGGCAATAAGCTGCAAGAACAATTGAAAGATATTATAACTGAGGAGCGATCAGAAACGGAACCAAAATATTTCCGTTTACCGAATGCCTTGTATAAAGCGTGCATGAACAAAAGTGAGGAGTGGTGAAGGAGTTTTGGAAAACAAATATACAATATTTTTTACAATCTAATTATTAAATTTCTTACTTTTAGCTTTAGTTGATAACTTGGGTGCTACACCCATTGTAACGATTTCGGAATCTCTGGGCGGCTGGCCGTTGATTAAGGGACGTGAATGGGATGCCGATGGTACTTGGACTTGGCAGGAGACTGTTAAGAAATTCCGTCGTTTAGGTTTCAGCGTGGATTATATTTTTGAATTTGCGATTGGGGTGGACCTTAAAAATAACACGAAGCGTCTAATTGAGGTAGGCATTGTGAAGTTGGTAGAAGTTGAATTATAGACCTTATTTTTGACTATAGACCTAATGCACAATATATCATATAGAAATCTATAATAAATACTATATGATGTTTATATCTTCTTTCACAAATAGCTTGATCAATCTGCAGTTTTTCTGAATATTCAATATTTGATGAGGGGCTTGAATGAGCCCTTGGTAACTGCTTACTACGATTACATGGTTGATATAGCCGTACTGTTCGGTGCTGATATAGAACAAGCTAAAAGGGAAATGCTTGAATCGTTGCAATTCGAAATGGATTTGGCAAATGTAAATTCACATTTTCATTAGCTCCTCTAATTTTTACTGATTAATGCTATGTACGTACATTCCTATACTATTTTCCAAGATATCCTTGCTAAATGAGAATCGTCGCAACGCTTATGATCTCTACAACTTGCGTGCAGTCGAACAGCTGCAAGAAAGTTACCCATACGTGCAATGGTTAGATTACATCAATGCTTTGCTGCCCGATGGACTCCAGGTCGATGAGGACGAACAAATTAATGTGTACGTACCAAGTTTCTTTGATGACTTGGGTAAACTATTGGCCAAGACACCAAAACGCACCATTGCCAATTACATGATGTGGCGTATACACGCATTTGCTGTGTCATTCTTATCAGAGCCATTCCTCAAGCGAGAATTTCAGTATGTCAAGGCAGTAACCGGGCGTCAGGAGCAAGAGGCACGCTGGAAGGAAGGTGTGGACATCACGTGTGGCAGGTGTGTATGTGTTTTAATAAGGGGCATGGTTGCATGTAATATATCCGGGGTAATTATTTTGTAGATGACCAGGAAAACCAAAGAAGTTCCAAGTTATGTAATATTAAAAAGTAATTAATTATTGATATTTTTTTATTATTTCTCTTATTTATTGTGTATACAATTAAATATAATTTTTATTATACATATTTATATTTATGCCGATTTTACACCCTCTTTTATGGAAACCATTTACGTTTTCTTTTGTATCTATTTTTATGTTTGCAGCAAGTTGGCTGATGTCAGAGATGAGAATCGGTAATTAGCATTAAATGTTGAACAAAATTAGAACAAATGCAAGAACTTGTTTCCTGTCATTTGTTTATTAACATGGTTTTGGTTTTACTTTGCGTGTAACTCATTTATTTTATTGTAAACAACGTTCAATTCAAATCAAAATAAGGTTGCATTTGAACAAAAAGGAAGCTACTCCAACCTTTGAAGCGGCTACCAAATCGAAAGCAAACATTAATGCATGAATCGAATTCGATTGTCTTTTTGGACATGAAAAATAATAAACGCTAGAAAACAATGAACTGCTTTGAACAAAAAGTGGTACCATAAGAGTATATGTACTTGCAAAAGCGCACTCTCGAATATGGAAGGCACGCACAATCGCCGATTTGCACGACTTGAAAGCTATTTTCATATTGGGTCATATAAAAAGTATCCGGGTTTTCGTTACAAGACGATGTTGGCACCCACAAATCTGGCAACACTAGATTAATTCGATTCTCTACTGTTCTCAACTCGACCGCCTGAACGAAGCAATCAAGGAAAAGCGACCAGTATTGGCCAACATGAAAGGAGTTTTATTCCATCATGGCAATGCCAGGCAACACACTTTGATGGCTCGGAACAAATTGACGGAATTTGGTTGGAATTTGGTTTTAACGCAGCCACCGTATAGCCAGGACCTTGCACCTTCTGACTATCATTTGTTATTTGTTCCGTTCTCTGCAAAACTCTCGTAATGGTAAAAAATTTACCGCCCGAGGAACCGCTGAAAATCACTTATGCAAGTTTTTCGCCGATAAACAAATGAAATTCTGCACCGATGGAATTATGAAGCTAGCCGAAAAATGGCAAAAGGTCATTAATTGTAATGGTCGATAAACAATACGCTTGACTTTTTAAATGGCCCATTATTAATGGCTTTGCAATAGGGTCATAACAATTTTGTTTTTATATTAAACACAGAATAGTTGAGATATCGATTGAGATTCCAGGTGTATTTACTTTACTTTACTTTACTTTTAATGGCACAAAAGCCCATGGAGGGCCTAGGCCGGGCTTTTCGCATCCACTCATGTTGTGCGTGTTATATTTGTACATGAATGGAAGATTCCAGGTGTAGTACAGATTATATATTTGAATCGCTCATATCGCGTTATCGCTCATATGACCACCACGATCGATTCTTTGGAGCCAATTTTCCGCCATTGGCCGAAACTGAGTCAATTTCACGTTCGATTCCTTTGTATTAATGTTAGCTTGTATGGCGATGTGTGTGTTTGCGAGAGTGAACACTTTTACTACATATTTTCCACGGATTTTTATTGTTGGTGGGATATATTACATAACACTCAAACATAACTTTTATTAATTGATTTATCTTTTAATTCAAACAAAAATATTTACATAACGACATTCATTTATTTATTTCATTGACAATACCTCATCACTATTCAAATGTCATTGGATATAGACGCTCGCTTGAATGTTCACACAAAAATATACATACACATTACTACTTAGTAGTACCATTATTAAAAAAAATACTTCCTACTCTACCATTTCGCCAATGATCACAACAAAAATGTCCCCACTATAGCCTAGCGATATTGGTGGGCTCGCTCTATGTTCGCAAACATTTCAAGGAAGACTCCAAGCAGAACGCACTTGAAATGGTCAGTAATATACGCGCTGCCTTCAATGACATGCTCGAATCGGTCGATTGGATGGATGCCCAGACAAAGAAGGAGGCTACAAAGAAGTTGCACGCTATGGCTACACACATTGGGTATCCCGATGAAATGTTGGATAATGCGAAACTTGAAGAATATTATCGTAAACTGGATATAGATCCGGATAAATATTTTGAATCAATCTTGAAGATGAGTGTATTTGGAGCAGATTATACATTTAATAAATTACGTTTACCGGCGAGTAAAACCGATTGGATGACTTATGCTAAACCAGCGGTTGTGAATGCTTTCTACTCACGGATTGAGAATAGTATTCGTAAGTATTTAAGAGAGACAGAGAGAGGGATAGCGATTAGATAGAGAAATTATTGGTTATTTCTTTGTTAAAATTTAGATTTCCCCGCTGGTATTCTACAAGGGCATTTCTTTAATGCTCACCGGCCTAAGTATATGAATTACGGTGCTATTGGCTTTGTTATTGGACATGAAATTACCCACGGTTTCGATGATCAGGGGCGTCAATTTGATGTGGAGGGCAACTTGATCGATTGGTGGCAACCGGACACTCGAAAAGCCTATGTGGAAAAGGCTAAATGTTTTATTGACCAATATGGCAACTATACTGAGCGCTCAACTGGTTTGAATGTAAGTGTTACAATATGTACTCGTATACGAAATAAAATTATAAAGGTATTTTTATGTTGCTGATTGCGAGAAAATACGACTACAACAAATGGGCAGCACAGCATCTTTAAATGCGATGTATGAAATTGAAATTGCAGACGAATTAGCGCACTGCTGCAAACCACTCCAGAAAAGGGGAACATGAGAGTTTTTCGAAGGATTTGTTTTCGTACAGTGATGGGAACACAGCTTCTTTTCATGTGGTATCACAATGAACCTTCTTGGCACCCACTAACAACCTTGTATTCTTGTTCAAGAAGCTGCATGAAAAAAATTCCCAATAATTTTTCAAAGATCCTAACAACGCACTATTTCATAGTTACCATCGATTCTTTCAATGGGAATCAGAGGTCACTTTCCCGATTTTTCCAGATAGCCTATGAGCGTTTCTATAATGTCTTCTTATTAATTCTTACCAAATTTCTCGGTTCACCAGATCAATGGCATTAATACTCAAGGCGAAAATATTGCAGATAATGGTGGCGTGAAGGAAGCTTACATCGCTTATGGACAATGGGCTGCCAAAAATGGGCCAGAACCAAAATTGCCTGGTCTAGAGTATACGCCCGAGCAAATGTTTTGGATTTCTGCTGGCCAAACTTGGTGCTCCAAAGATCGTAAAGGTGAATAAATCACTTTTGTATAATTAAGAGCAATCAGAATTACTAATACTTATAAATGCCTTGAACTGTTCTCAATTTAGAATCACTTAAAGATGACATCATCACCGGCGTAAATTCACCATCGGAATACCGCGTCTTGGGTCCCTTAAGAAACATGAAAGAATTTGCTAGAGATTTTCAATGTCCCGATGGTTCGTCTATGAATCCCGTCAAGAAATGTGTAGTGTGGTAAAATCATGTGCCTCGCATAAAAGCGCGAAAAAGTTACATTATTTTTGGTTTCTTTTTTGTATGTAAATGATATTTAAGCTATGCTATAGTTCAAAATTGTAACAAACAAACTTAACCGACATGTTTTTGATTTCTATTTATGTTTGTTTATGTATGTTTTTTGGATTATGTTTCTTAATACTTATGTCTTAAAGGATTAAATGTCTTAATTTAATTTGAGATCCTCCCTCAACCACCGGAATACGAAACCAGATTGCAGAAAGAATCTTGTGTGCTTTTACCATACAACGTACTGACTCTATCATAAAACATTATGGGTAGTAAATTACTCTTTTGGGAGTAGCCCATCCGGTGTTAGCTACCATATTTTGGTGTCTTTCCATTTTGTTTGGAACCATTGGTAAGCGATATTTCTTGTACACAAGTCTATTAGACGCAAACCATTGCATCTCAGTCGCAAACCAAAAAGTCAACATATGTTCTTGTCATTGTCACTGGCTACTTCTGCGCATGTCCCACACTTGTCAATCACTGTGCAGACCACCTGATACCTACTAATAACATTGCCAGCAGCAGCAACGAAACCTATTAAAAAGAGTAAGAAGCAAAGAAAAACGCAACTTTATAAACAAATACAAACGAGGAAATTATTAATTAATAATTTTTGTATGGATTTTGAACAAAAGTCTAAAATTAATACGTCGTTAAAAATGGCTGCGAAAAATGCAACGAAGGAGCATAGTGAATCTTTAATGGAGCAATTAAATGAATTTCGCTTGTCCGAAGAGGTAGAAGAGGAAGCAATATAGAATTAGCGACATTCTCGGAGACTTATTAATGAATTTTAATCTTTTCCATTCAGTTTGTCGATGTTGTACTAGTTTGCGATGATATTAACATTGCGGCGCATAAAAATATATTGGCAGCAGCAAGCCCATATTTCAGGGCAATGTTTAGCGGTAATTTTGCAAAGAAGGCGGACGGCTGGCAGTTGAAACATTTGAATTGACTTGAATACTAAATATTATATATTAGATATACTGATTTTTTAATAGGTGGGAGTTATCTGGAGAGCACACAAAAAATGATTTGCATACACGATTTGGATGCGAAGTGTTTACAAATGGCTATCGACTTCATCTATACTGGCACTCTGGACATTAACGTCGATTGTGTGCAGGAATTGTTTATGACTGGCTCATTTTTACAGCTGGATCATATCATGGACTTGTGCGCTAAATATATGGCTAAACGTTTGGATGCTAAAAATTGTCTGGGCTTTAAACGGTTTGCAGGTAGGGTCTTTCAAATTGTGAGAAAGTAGGTAATACAAGCTCTCCTCTCTTCCAATTCTGACTCTTGACTTTCCTATATATTATTCACGCTATCGACCACTATGTATAAGGTTGGATAAAAAGAAAGTTCAGAAAAGGGGAATAGCAAAGTCTAAAGTACGATAACTATGTAAGTACTGGTCCAAATCGTTGTTGCTAAAGGTAGTTGACATCGCTGAGAATCATAAACAATTTTTATCCATTGGCATTTCTTCATTATTCAACTGTTTTAACGTCATTAAAATGAGTGCAGAATCGGTAAAAATTCGTTACATTTTACTTCACAGAAAAATCTGAGCAAATTACGAAGAAGGCACTTTATCGGATCGATTCCTCTCCGGAAATTATGATGTAAAAGACGCACCTAAATCTGATCGACCATGCACCGAATAAGTGGACGAAATTCTTGAAAAGGTGGAGAAAGACCGACACATAGTCACTCGCGACATCGCTACGGATCTTGTCATTGCTCACCATTTAAAAAAGGCTGGCTATTCAAAAAAATATTTTATATTTGGGTGCCATACAATTTGAGTGGAAAAATCTTACTGACCGCATGTCAGTATGTGAATCTGTTCTGAAACGGAATGATCCCGAACCAGTTTTGCACAGATTGGTTGCTGGTGACGAAAAATGGATAACGTATGATAATAATGTGCAGAAAAGATTATGGTCAAAACGAGGTGGGCCTGCCCAAACCGTCGCAAAGCCGGAAACGACGGCGTGAAAGGTTTTACTTTGTATTTGGTGGGAGGGAATGCAAGGGTCCTGTGTACTACGAGCTACTTCCGCGTACCCAAACGATTAATTCGGAGTTGTACTGTGAACAATAAACAATATTTAATGATGGGCTCGAAGAAATCATCCGTTTGGTGACCCGCCAAAACCTGAGGGAGCTTGGATGGGAAGTTTTATTGCATCCAATAATGTATAATGTCCAGACCTTGCACCTTCGGATTACAATTTGTTTCACTCGTTGCAGAATTATCTTAATGATGGAAAGTTGAGTTCCCAAGATGGAAGTTGAGGACTGCAAAAAGGTTTTCGAGCAGATTCCTCAGAATTCTTTAACGACGGTATTATGGTTTTGTCCGTAACATGGCGTGAGGTGGCCAATAACAATAGAAAATATTTGACTCAACAAAGTTATTTTGATATATGAAAAAAAGTTGGTTAAACTTAGCTCAAGTTTCCGAACATTCTTTTTATCCAACCTTATATATTAATTGCTTAATAGATCTCTCTATCAATATCTACCTCAACCTTCCTATAAACTTTGTAACCACAGCCCGAACATGAATTACAGTTGCTACAGTGTCAAGAGCTAAGAAATTCAATAAAAGGCTTTCCGAATATGAATTCGTGAAAGTATATACAATGTTGTGCAATGTTAGAATTCATATGTATGATGTATGCTACCTAGCTACTTATAAACAAATTACAGATTATGGAAAAATTTTATAAGAGGAATTGAGAAAAAAAGCTTATCTCCAGATAAAGTTAATTACTTCACAATGTTCTGTTGTCTCCACATTTTGCAATTAATATTCGAATAATCAACCGCCTACTGCCATTTTCCATTTTACTCGAATTTTTAGTCACAGCTTGCGTGCCAGATTGCCAAGAAGTAGTGGAGAATAAGACCTTACAGTTGTAGCTTACAGCTGTAGATATTAACTATTTTACATTATTTCTCTCTCTCTTTCTCTTTCTCTCTCCCCTCTTTCTAATTTGAGAAATCAAGACGCACAATGGAGCAAGTAAAAATAAAAAAACAGTTTTTCAAATTTTACGAAAAACAAAATAGTCAACATTTTGTAGCTGCTATTTTGTGTTTTGAAAATTGACCTTGAATTCGTCAATTGAGCAAACCTTGAGCGGTCACTGAAACTGCTCTACAGTTTTATGCAAATCTGATGACTTAAAAAAATGTCCGTTATTTTGTACTAGCCGCCATTTTCATGTTTGAAAATTTGACCCTAAAACCCCCATACTCAGAGTTTCAATATTTTGACCAAGGAGATGTCAATTTCATGTTAAAATTGTTTGCAGAAAAGCAACAACTTTGCTGTCTACTGGACGCAGCAAATACGTTCATTACCATGCATGTGAAAGATGTGGCACAAAGTGAAGAGTTCATTGAAATGTCTTACAGCGAGGTAATACATAGTACATACCATACATATTATACATACATACATAATTAATTGAATATTTTGGGCTTTAACTATTAACATCTAAACTCAAACAAACATTCAGCTAGTAGCCTTACTTAGCAACGACGAATCGTATGTTGTTTCCGATGATGTTGTACTCGCTTCCCTAGCGCGCTGGACTGAACATTGCCCCAGCGAACGGCTTCCTCATTTAGTTTCACTGCTAAGTTACATACATCCAGCATGCGTCAGTGCTGATTTGGCCCGATCACTGCCCATACTGCAGAAGGATGTTGATAGTAGAAGCTGGTTGAGCGATGTGCTTGACACTGAGGGCAAACTGGAATGGCGCATATTTCTATTGGATAAAATGAAACAAAATGGCGATTTGCAACGTTTCGATTTGAGTTTCGACATAGCCACGCAGCTGAAACCAATTCCACGCGTTGCCTTTGCTTTCAGCTTGGCTGCATATAAGAACATTTTGTATGTTCAAGGTGGTTCTGTCAGACGTAGTACACGTGAATCCTATTACTATAATATCTATCGTGATGAGTGGCGTGATTTGAATCCATTGCTAGTGGAACGGTCACATCATCGCTCGCTGGTGTTGTTTGAATGTCTCTATGCATTGGGTGGAAATACATTGGAAGGGGCAACCAGCACAGTGGAATGTTTAAATCTGGTGACAAATAAGACTCTGATGAAGAAGAGTATGTGGACGGAAAGAAGCTCAATGGGAGCGGCAGTGTGTGGTGGGTATTAGAAGTAGCAGTCCATGGCACTCACATTGTATGCACGCAATTTACTCCTTATATCCTTGCTCTTTCAGAGAACTGCCTCTATGTCATGGGTGGCGAATCGGATAATCGCTGTTTATTTTCCGTCGAACGTTATGATCCACGCATGGGTCTATGGAATGTGCTGCCGGCCATGCATGAAGTGAATAGTTACTGCACTAGCGCCGTTATTGGACAGAATATTTATTGTTGCGAAGGTTTGGGCAGTTGCATGGAGCGCTACGATTTGCGTGCCAATAAATGGGTTACTATTGATTTCTGGGAGGAACGTGAATTCTATGAAATCTTTACAGTTGACAATAAACTCTTCAGTATTTCGAGTGAAGCAATATCGCGTTTTGAAATTGCCGAATCTAAATGGCATACTGCCTATAAATTTCCCGAATACCGTGCATGGGATACAGCATTGGGTTTGCAAATGTTAAATTATAGCATTTAAGTTCATCGCACTTTTACACTGTCAAATTAAGAGGAGCATCAGGGCGTATGAGTGATTTTAAAAATGTTATCATAAAATATGAATATTGATAAGGAAATGCCTAAGAATTTAATTAAAATTTCTATTAATAAAACCGAAATGTGTACATAAATATCGTGAGGAGTGAAGTTTTATGTACAATGTTGACAATATGTACTTATATTTATGTGGATATGATTTTAATGAATAAACAAATAATTTATATTGTGGTAATCATGGAAAACCCGCTTTTCCTTATCAGTTCTTCGCCTCAATTTTGCAAGGAGGAAGTCTCTTCCTTGGTCTGGGAAAGCGCCTTGTCAGTGCGCTGAACAGACACCCACCTACCAAGGAGGCTTTCATTTGGGAAAAGTAAGGCAACTTTGAATTTGGATTTTATATTTTGAAGCTTTATTTCAATAACACGTTATACATCTTAAATTGTCTAAGGTATGGCTGAACTGGAAGTGTTACATAAAGCGAAAGCTGGCAATTACTAGGAAGGAGATCAATACGGAGAGAGCAATTGCCGATTGCAGGCCATAATGCTATTAAGCTTCTTAAATATAATTATGTAGTATCAAATCCAACTCCACATAAGTAGTTTGTTCATTCGCTGGACCAGGCATGGTAACCCTGCTTTCAAATAAAAGCCTTGTCTGGAGTAATGCCCCTATTGCGATTAGCAGCTTTACTCGCAGTTTGGTTGTCCCCAGCGAATTATCGATGGCAACTCAACCGAATAGCAGATTTACCGGTTACCCTTCAGTTTACTACTAGTGGCAACTCCTTTATAGTGATTGCCTATAAATAGAGTGCAGCAAAATATAAGCGAAAACTAAGAAAAAATAAGCTAAATTAATAAAAAATATTCCATATTCATATTTCGATTCCACCGTTCTAAACAAAACAGCCGACTTCTAAACTTTTTCGGCTCTTCCTTATCTTTTTTGTACATATAAAAAGATCGAGTTTGTGCATGAAAAACTAACGAGTAATATATGCTCGTTGCATTTAATCGTCAATAGAAACTAATACCACAATAAAAGTAACGAAAAAATGCATGTGCGAAAATTGATTGCTTTCACTCATAATCTTTTGTGAGTTGTGAACGATATAAATAAAACACGTTCGTAGTGTGTCAAAAATGATGTCTAATGAATGCAATTGCTGTAGATCGATTATGCAAAGCTCACCGAATCATACTTGAGGACGGAAATGATTTTTGGTATTATGAAATTCGCTTCCTTTCTTTCGCTTCGCTATCAAGTGCAAAAGAGAAGGAGAAAAAGAAGCGGAGGTGGGCGTGGATCCAGGGTCATGGATAGAAATTACAGGCCCGAAGGACAAGCAGTGGGTTCAAATTGCGGTCACCTTATTTTTGAAATGTGCGCGTGACGCTTAATCTTCGAGCTTTATACATTTTAACCCAGTTCGGTCAGATTGAGTACATCAAAACACACAAAACACGCTGAAATTTGGAATTCTTTTTGTAAAATACTTTTTTACATTCATTTTATATTGAATTGAGATTTGCAAGAAAATATTCAATGAAATAGATTTTATCATCACATTTAATATTTTATTTGCTATTTACTCGAAGCACACTCTTTTTGCTCCCTTCTCCATTTCATTGTTTTCTACACAATAGAAGCATACTTAGCATAAGTGTTTAGTGGGAAGCGAATCGCTTTTGAAAAGGGGAAATGTATAGCGACCTACTGGATCTGCATCGATGTGTGTCCACACGCCATCCTTTGTTCGCTTTCTATCATTGCAATAATAAAACAACAAGTTATACACATTGAGATATGTTTTTTTTATATTGTTTTTGTGTTTAAATTAAAAATTTCCAGCATATGTATAATAATATTTGTAATCGAAAGAAAAATCTCATTTATAAACTAAAATATATAAGTATAGATAAAATAACTTGGTCGCCTTTATACAGAAAAATAAAAGTATAGATTGATATTTACGTTGTGTGTTGTGTTTGTAAATGTATTTGCATAGAAAATTATTTAAATTAATAATAAGAAAATAAAGACAAAGACAAAAAAGTAAATTATATCAAGTTCAAGAAAATAGAAAATCGCACCGAAATATGACGCAATATTTTTGAAGTAATTTTGTGATTTTTTGAATGATCGTAAATTTTTTTCTAGGGTTTACATAAGTTACAATAAAATAATTAATTATATAGATAATAATAATAACGATAATATTTGTATATATGTATATAGGTACATTAGGATCTTGTGTTTTCAATTGTATATGTGTAAAATGATAAATGATGATGGTAATGGTAATTTTCCACTTCATTTCTTATTTTATTAAATATTACAAACAGAATATAGAAAAGATTTCAGCCAAACAGTTTAGAGAAAGATCGAGTTTTACTCTTTTTATAAACGTTTTAACAAATATACAATAGTAAATAATAATAAGCTACAAAGAACATTTAGAAAATTATATCATTAAATATGATTAGAGCAAAGGCAAAAATTCGTCTCATGGTGTCGTTTCTTCGTGTAAATATTTAATTTAGTACATTTTAATGATAGACAATAAAAAATATGTATATTCTATGTATGTTAAATATGCAATACAATTTTTTCAATTCGTTTTATTTTGCTTCGTTTCTTATGTCTTTGTATAATTCATTCAAATATAATTTAAAACTTTAACAACATTCAAAAAGTTCAAAGTTCATTTTCGTTTTCGTTTTTCTTTAACAGTTTTCATAAAAGTTTTAAATAGGTAAATTTTATATAAGAAGGTATGCATGTAAATGTGAATATGTGTTTCATTTAAATTAAATAGATGAATATAGAATACATACGCGTACTAAAAAACATTTATAAATTACAAATTTAAATACAATAAAAACTTCAATTGTATTTCACAAAAGCGAATTTCATAATAGAATTTAACTACAAATAACTATAAGTACATACCCAATGGTTCTGGCGGACATATGCGCATCCGATATGTAGAATTATAAAGTTTTTTGTTCATAAGTGTGTGAAGCATAATTTCATATTGTATATTTCAAACATTTCTTGAAGTTATTGCTTTTATATTTTAAGCTTTAAGAAAGAAAAAGGTAAGATTCTAATTACAAAATGCTACTTCCAAATGATTTGGTTGCTACAGCTTCTTCTTCTTCTTATTATACTTCAACTATCAGTTTAAATTGCACACAGCTAGTTCTCCCTTTCAGTCTCTCTCTTGCACATTATCGTCTCATCCCCGTCTCTATACAATGACTGCTCCATAATTGCATCGTTGGAACGTTGCGCTGTGGCACTGCTCGTCTCGTTGTCTCTTCAAACGCAACTAAACTTAATGCCATCATCGCTCGAATAACAATTCTGGCAATGCAATTTATGATTGCGTACGCGCACATCGGTGCCATTGAGTCCATCGCCAAGTTGCACATGACATACACAACATTTGAAGCAGTTAATGTGATAGAATAACAGCAATGATTCAATAATCATAGCAGCACCACGTCCTAAATGGTCGGAAGAATGCAAAAGAGTTAATTAGTAAAATAAAATATTTAACAAATATTAAAAAATAAAAGAAAATTCCTTCTGTTGCCTTGCTGGTTTGCTTGGGAGTGTCTTTTTTGTTTAAGTTTTTGTAATATTTTATTATAAATACTATGCAGCGATGTGATATCACAATGAACCTTTCTGGCCTAAGTGTGTCCTTGAATAACCCCAAAAACCAACAAAACAATATGCAGCGATGTGTGGCTTATAATTCTAATTCGTTCGCCGGCTAACTAAACATAACTACACATAACTATCCTTACGTTTTTATGTTTGATGTTTTTTCGATTGGTTTCTTTCTAGACAGCTTTAGTTTTTTGAGTTGCCTTTTGTCAAAAAGTTTCTGTTGGTTTCTGCGAAAAGTTGTTAAACGGCGAGCATTTTGAAAAATGGTATCTAATAATAATCAACAAAATTTTCGATTGAAATTGACACAATCAAATTGCGTTGCTGTTTGGTTTTTAAATTCTATTTTGATCCAAAGTAAATAAAACCGGAAAATGCCACAGCTAAAACGAATTTGTCAACAACCAAAAAAATATTCATTTACCAGGACTTAAAATCGATATCAATAAAAATACGACTGCAATGTTGATTGATGTTGTACAAATAAGTAAGTACAAATGATTGCAAAATTTACACCCAAACAATATATTTGAGTGTCTTTGTTATATGACGACAATTGGTGTCGGTGCAACCGGAATCTGTTGTTTAAAGATTAAATAACAAAGATATTCATACATCCAACCACGGTAGTGTAAGGCATGTAAAAAAAGAATTTAGGAAACAGATTGTTAAATGTTAAAATATTAAATAGGTAAATGTTATATACTCGGATATATGTAGATAAAAATTACTACTAGAGCTGCGCGATTAATAGCCAGCAATCCCGCATTAATTTCGAACTAATCGCACAAGCTACTACATACTTAAAAAAAAAATCTATTTAAAAAAATCAATTAGAGTATGAGATTCGACTGTGTATCTAAGTAATTATGTATTGTATGATTTCTTGAAGTTTATGTAGTTTATCAAAATGATTTGAATTTCTCGAGTATTACCTACAGAAACCATGTTCGAGCGCTTATGTTGATGCATTTCATTTGCTTGATGTCTAATTATCTATGTATGCGCATACTCTAAAACGCTTCAATTAATTTACATTTTAGATTGAAATTAGATTTGATTTGTTAACTTGTAAACGCTTTGAACACTCACAACCAATGTAGTAGCAAATTTTACCTAATTCGTCGCCACAATGGGAACATTTCTTTTTGCCACTAACGCTGAGCACTTTATCCTGTTGCTGCAGCATTGACGACGTTGCTGTGGTCGTTGTTAATGCAGTTGCTGTTGCATTTTGTGTGTTGTTTGATTTGGTAGCTGCATTCATATCGTTCGCATGGCGATGAGCAGCTATTAAATGTTGTTGTTGCTGTTGCTGTTGTTGTTGTTGTTGATGATAGGATGATGCTGCATGTGGACTTTTATCAAAATTGTCAAATCTATTGTAGAAAAAAAGAATTAAATTGAAATATATAAAAGTCAATGAATGAATGAATATTTCGATGCCATTCGTACTCACCGCTTTCGCTCCCCGATACCCTTACTTTGTACCCGTTCCGTCAGTGTTTGTATTATCGAATCCGGCAATGGCTTTCCATTGTTGTTCGCAGCAGTGACTGCTGCTGAATTGCTGTTGGTTTTTAATATATTCATCACGCCGCCACCACCAGTTTGTTGATGAACCGGCGTATTGCCAGATGACACTGAACGCCGCTGTTGCTGTTCGGCAATGCGTCGCTGCTCGGCCTCCTGCACGAGCCAATGATTATTGTAGGCATGGTAGGCGTCAGGCATCGATTTACGTTTTTGCTGATATGCCGACAGCCAAGCGGGATCATTTGCTAGATTAGTATCGTATGTTTTACGATTTTGTACCTGTACCCAACCGTCAGTGTATTTCGGTTTCGGTGTAGCGCTCAGCGCATGCAACGTATTTCGCGACATATTGCCATGATGCATCGCAGCAGCAGCAGCAGCTGCGTGCCCATTCATTACAATCCCACCACTATTATTAGGCGGCGTCGTCACTGCAATACCGCTCAAATTCTGCGCTGACTGATGATGATAATTGGAGTAGATGTGCCCGCCGCCTCGTGGTGCTGCACTCGGCTGCGTATTGGCATTGGCGATTTTCACCAGTGAACCACCGTAACTTTGTGTGTTCAGTGAATGGCGTTGACGAGACGTTGAAAATTCATCCATAGCTGCTAGCATTGGTGGAGTTGTTGTCGCTGTCAGCACATGCATGGTCGGCGGTTGGCGCATCGGCTTCGTGGGCGGCGTTGGCGGTATCATGAGACGCTTAGAGAATTCATTCAAATCGGACATTGATTTACGATAATCGGTCTCGACTTGCTGATAATATTGTTGTTGTATATTTGGTACGTTCGCGTAGATTTGCTGTTGCTGTTGTTGTTGCAGTGGCAACTGTTGTTTCTGTGGCATTGGCATGTTGTGTATCTGCTGATAGATAATGCCGCCACCACCCCCAGCACCAACACCATTTGTATGCGCCGCACCATTAACACCGCCGGCACCAGCTGCTACCGTCATTCCCACCCCATTCAAGTCTTGCAGCGAACGCCTATTCGCTGACATTAACATTTTGGCACCATGCTGCAATTCACGTCGTGCCATATTCTCACGCAACATTAAATTCTCACGCTGCCGCTTGAGCTCTTCCTGTTCCAGCTGCAACAGTTCCCGTTCCACGCGCAGCACTTCCTCCTGCTCGCGTATCTTCTCTTCGATTGAGAGCATTTTGGCATTGGCTGTTGCAGTTGCTTCGGTTAGTGATTTGGTTGCTGCTGCTGCCACAGTTGCCGATTCAGTCCACGATTCGGCTGAGTTCCCTTTAACGGTTTGCAGTAGCGGTGTTTGAGCGGCTGTGAGGAGTGCCTCGTTTTGATAGATCACTTCGTTTGGCTTGAGACTATGGGGCGGTGTATCGACGCCGCCATGACGATCATTCTCCTCGGACGAGTTTGTATAGTGCTCACTGCTTTGGCGTGAGTGATTCTCCGAGACACCAGAATCACGACTTTCTCCTAATCGGAGAGAAAAGAAGATGCTATTTTTAGTTTATGTAGTTATAATTTAAGGTAATCTCTTATTTTCAGCTACATTCGTGTGTGACCGCTCTTGAACGCTTTCATGAATATGCACGAGAGTGCTAGGCTGAGTGTGGTATTTGTGGTATAATTGGATTATTGTGGTAAGAAGTTCTCTATGCCAATCATTTCTAATGGCAGCATTTCAATAAAACGAACTGAACTTCAGACTGCTAAAAAGAGTCGGGGGCCCATTTTTGGTAAGTGCAGAGCTGCTATCTTGATTTTCAAATCTTAAATGCAACTCTGAGCGAACTGCTAGATGGTTTCTTGCTTTCTAACTCTAGTGGCGAGCCTTAAAGCAATACCGAAGAATTTTCCCCAACATACATAATATAAATCTACCCCTCACCTTTTCGTTGCTTTTCACTTGCTGAGTTCATCCCCTCCCTCACCTATACAAAATATATTTAAATACAATAAGACTTTTCCAACTCACCTGTATCGGAACTATCGCACAGTCCTGCTTTCATGTACAGCTGCTTCTCTAGACGTCGTTCCTCCTGCAACAGTTGCGCCATATCCGGTGGCGGGGCAACGGTCAACTCCAGGTAAGTGTCATCATCATCGAGTGAACCCTCAATGCCCAGAAAACTAGAACGTTTATTGCGCAACTCTTTCTTGATGCGTTTCGTTGAGTTCATACGTTTGATGGGCGGTGAGGGATGTTGACCGGCAAGGCCATTGTGTTGCGGCTGTGGCGGCAGCCGACGTGATGATATCGTCTCATAAGTATTATCCGAAGACCAGGTATCAGTATTGTCAATACTTTCAGAACCATCGAATGATGGTGGGGGACTTTCAATGGGCGGTGGCGGTGGTTTCTCTTTCGGAGGTTCCATTAAGACTTTAAAGGGTATGCCGCCGCCAAGACCAACTCCCACGCCACTTGTAGTTGTAGATAATGTGGAGTTTTCCAAGCCGTTATAGAAAACATCAATATTTTCGTAGACGGGAACGGGACGTAAATGTTTTGGGGCGTCATAGTATGGCTCACTAGATTTCGGTACTTGATAATAGGGTTCGGGCTCGACAATATCATGCAGCTGTTGTTGTTCTTGATTTTGCTGTGGCATTGTCGCTTCATTCTGTGTCAGTTGTAGTAGTTGTTGTTCTTGTTGCTGTTCGATTGACATTACAATTGTGGTTGTTTTCGTTTTTTGTGTAGTTGTTGTAGCAGCAGCTTTAGTTGATGTTGCAGTAGTATTGGAAGTAGTAGAAAGTAGCATAGCAGCTGTTGATTGGAGTTCTGCTATGGCAGCAGTGGTTGCTGCCGTTGTTATTGCTGCTACTGCTGTCGTTTTGTTAGCAAAAGCATTTGTTGTTGTTGTTACTTCAATGACATTACTATTACTATTATTATTATTATTATTATTGCTGTTGTTGATGTTGTTGTTAGTTGCTTTACAAATATTTTGATTATTTTTTTTATTGTTATTGTTATTATTGTTATTATTATTAATATTATTTATATTATTGTTAATCGTATTTGGAATGATTTTTGCATCAGCATCTACTTTATGCGTAGATGTTGTCGATATATTCTCATAGATTGGTTCCTTTGATATCTTAATTTCTCGATCTTCCTCCTCATTTTGCTCAATCTTCTTTTCAGCAACAATAGCTGTAGTACTGCATGCTATAGCAATGTATTGCTGTTCGCGTTTGATCATTGTTGCTGATGCTGTTGCAGTGTCCTCGTTGCTGCTGTTGCTCTTACTTAGTTCCGTTTGTTTAAATTTTGATTTCAGTTCCTTTTCTTCATCGGTTTTATTTGTTGTTTCATTGTGGTTCATCAATTCTTGTTGCTGTTGATTCATCGTTGTGATTTTATTAATGTCATCACCAATATTAATGCTTTTGTAATTATTATTATGCTGCTGTTTATTTTGATTATTATTAACATTTTTAGCGGTCTTTGTTTCTTTGTCAATTGCTTCCAGCGCCAATTCAAGAGCTTCGTTGATCTGTTGTTGGTTTTCGGGCAACCCAAATTATGTGATTTCAAGATTTTTTAATTAACCACAGTTTGTTTATCATTTGTTATTTATTTATTTTTTTTTTTGTTTTTGTTTTTGTTTTTTGCAAACATTTTTTTGTTGTAATTGTGTTTAATCAATTTTCAATTCGATTCAATCACAATCACAATCACAATCACAATTCAGTGCCAATAAGCCAAGCATGATATGAAAGAGACAAATTCAAATTAAATTAATTAAAGTTAGTATTGATTTGCATTAGTTTGGTTATGATTTCGATGATTTGAAGTAAAATTAAATTAAATTTGCATTTACAAATAAATAAATGTTTCAATTGTGTAAGCGCAACAAACAAGAAAACACAAACAATCGAACAGAAAACTTAATTGGCAATCAAAGAGACAAACAGGCACAGAAGGCAGCAGAATAGTCGCCAAGAGAAATGAGGTTTTTTCCCGAATAATAATCATGCATAATTGAAAAATATTACATATGTACATACTTTAAAAATATCAATACTTAATAAGGCTAAAGACATTGCAAGCACGCCGCTATTCCCGTTACCGTAAATAATAAAAAATAAATCAGTAAATGAAGCCAAGAATTTGAAACTTTAATGACGAGTTCTGGAATAGAAGTGGAATAGATCGATTACTTCATTATTTATCTGTTATCTAAACTATGTGTATCAATATAATAAGCTACATCGTATTACCAAGCTACAAAAATCAGTAGGTTAATTAATGGTTGCTTGGTGCTTCATTTAGTTCTTCAACTATTCGCATTTATTTATCATTGTCCCTAATGTTAGAAGTCTCATGATTTATCCCTAACACTGTTGCGGAGACTCGAGATTCGATTTCATTACCATTAGGCTAATTAATCTTACATGAATCGGTATTGACCATACTTTCCTTACACATTTTCCAAAGACTGAAGTTTCGACTTCATTGAGCTTAAATGAAGAAAATATTAATTAATCAGAGCTCATAACGTCCAATCTCATTGTTCTTAAGCTAAGAAATCATAAGGACATGGATAAAATTATCATGACATGGAATAAATTATATTCTGAAGATTCCCGCTTCGAGTTCATCAGTTTTTCCTAAGACATGATCTCATTGTGTCTAGCTATTGTAAATAATCGTATATAAATCAGAATTCATCACACTTCCCTAAAACATTCTCGATCTCATTGTCGGCAAGCTAAAAATCTAATATAAATCAATGCTCACCAAAAATTCCTCAGACATATACCGCATCAGAATTTATTACATTTTCCAAGGACTCGTTGTAATGATACCAATAATTCCATCTCATTTTCTGAAGGCTCAAGGTTCCAAATCATATATGGTATAAGGGTACATTATATATTGTATGCTCGGAAGACATGAGATTCAAACTCGAGAACATTATATGAATCCGAATTTCAGAGTTCATTACATTTACCTTATTCATGTTTCGAAATCTCGAAATCCAATGTCATTGGGCTTTCACCGTCTGATTTATTTATATTTTGTATTGATATTTCTCGAGTCTGTTGTGTCACAAACATCATCGGTAATTGCATGTAGTTCAATTTTGGTTAGGCCTGATTTCAAATCATTTATAGATTTAGCACAAACTATTTCTCAGTATGGAGAAGTCCAACTTAGGGTCAGTATTGGGAATTGATCCAACAACGAAACAAAGTGAAGATATATCAATTCCTAATCACTAGTCTCTAATCGAAACATTAGAAAACAAAAAAAGTTGTTTAAACGGAGCGTTATTATTAATTCACAAAATCTCGATCCTTTTGGAATACAATTCGAAAACAAAATTCAGCATACAAATGTCGATGCAGCTTATACCAGGGTAGATCAATAAGTACTCGTGTGTGCAGACAGGTGGCGTTGCTGAGGGAAGTTGGCATTACCGTCGTGTACTGTCATCTGCCACACGACACCACTGATTCATAGGTTAGTTTTTATTGGGCAGCCATTAGTATCACTCGTGTTTGGTGTTTCGCGATAAAATGAAAAAAGAACAATATCGATCCGTAATTCGCTTTTTATTTTTGGGTGGAAAAACATGTGAAGAAATAAAAGCGAAGTTGAATGCTGTCTATGGGGACCCTTCACCATCTGTGACAACCGTAAGATATCACGTTTAAATTCGTTTAATATCACTGTTTTTGATGAGGAGCGCCCACGCCGCCCGGCAGACGTGGTTACCGATGAAATCGTTGAAAAGGTCCGCGACATGATTCTCGCTGATCGCCGAACGAAAGTGCGCGAAGTAGCAGAGGCCGTAGGAGTGTCGTACGGAACGGTAATTAATATTTTACATGATAGGTTTAGCATGAGAACGGTGTCGGCCCGATGAGCGCCGCAATTGCATACGGTGGACAACAAGCGGATACGGAATTGTCGCGGCCAAATTGTATGAATTGAACTACGAATTGCTGCCACACCCACCGTACTCACCCGATTTGGCTCCCTGCGACTTCTTTCTGTTCCCCAACATGAAAACGTGGCTCGGAGAAAAAAAATTCAGCTCAAACGAGGAGGTTATCGTCGAGACAGAAGCGTATTTTTTGGAGGTGTTAAAGAAATGGCAGAATCATTGGGAAAGTGTTTTGTACTAAAAGGAGATTACGTTGAAAACTTACCTCTTCATTCCTAACACGGGTACTTATTGATCTTACTTTACTTTACTTTTAATGGCACAACAGCCCATTTTCGCATAAACTCATGTTGTGCGTGTTATATTTGTACATGAATGGAAGGGACCTACAGTTTAATGCCGAATCCGAACGGCGAAGTGAAAAGCTTTTCATAGGCAATTTTTACTCTTGTGGGTTTGCCGTTTGCCATTGCCTGCCAAGAGGTGGTGCCGTGCCGTGTAGAAAAATTATTTTTTCTACTCTTTGATTTTGCCTGTGCCGAGGCCGAGATTCGAACCTCGGACACTCTGCGTAGCAGTCCAACGCACTACCACTACGCCACAGCGACCACATTGATCTACCCTCGTATATTAAGTTGATATTCAAGTAGTTTCACTCATACATTTTTCCGGAATGGTTCACTTTCTGAGGATCGATGGAAAATTGCAATCGAAATCTTTTACTCTGTATGGAACATTCCTTTCTGAACTCTGATTATTTTATCATTTCACTATGAACCGCAGATGTCTCCACTAAATGATCAAGCGAGAAGGTAATAATTTTTTACGGTGTTAATATAAAAATTAAAAACTGGAAAACGAAATATTTATCGATAAGTAGCTTCCCCTTGCTTGGTGGCACTAAATGATTTTCATGCTTTTAGACGCGGTTCAATATAATTGAACTGTCGCTAGGTTTGATGGTATTTTTGGAATTGCCAATTTTTGTCAACTACGATTTTAAACCCAAGAATATTCCAGAAAAATTTAGCCTGATATCTCTTTGCTTTTTACTCAATTTTAAATCATTCCAACTAAATAAACCTTAATTTACCACAGGTTTTCGATCCATCCATTCTAATGACGTCATGCACTCTGTATTCCTTTAAAAAACCAACACTATTCCAACACACTTTTCTAACACCAACTTCTTTGCACGAACTCCAAATAGTTTTACGTATTTTAAAATTTCTTTTTTATTTAATTTAGAAATAACAAAATTCTTAATATTAAAGAAAAAATTCTTAGTACTATATTATTAAATTGGGAAAAGTTTACACGAAATAAAAATTACTTAAACGCTTGAAAGTCTGAAAGGAACTGAGCGAAAATCTAAAACTGTTTCACGAGGGCATATAATGAGCATTTAGATAAAGAAATTGTATATTTGTATTTGAGAAACACCAAGGCAAATCAATTGCAAATAAAGCGAACCAAAAAAGAAACATAATGTCATTAAATAGTGGCGGTAAAAAGTAGAAAATAAATAAGGGTTAAATTAAATGAAATGCTATTTTTTGTTTTGTTTGTTGAGTGACTATTTTTAAAACAAACATGCTTGCACGCCATAAAGTATGCTTTGGAAAATTTTGTTTTACATTGAAAGCGCAGTTTCTTTTCAGTTTCTATTCTGTTTTTGTTGCTTTGAACTGAAGCCTTTCGTCGTCGTAAGTAGGTTTTCAATTGTAATGCGTCTAGAGGTGGCATTACTCGTAAGTACGCAGGGGTTGCCAATGCAGCGCTCTCAGGCTAAAACTAACGAAGAGGAAACGAGCTGGTCACTTTTGTTGTTGTTGTTGTTGTTTTCTTCGTTTTGCAAATGTTTGACATTTGACTTTTCGTATTTGTAATAGTATGTATGTAAGTAGGTAATAATGATAATAATGTAGTAAATTTGAAGAAAAAAGTACATTTTTCTAAAGGCATGCAAAATAAGAAAGGACACAAAAATAATTACAAAAATCACAACACAATACAAGAAAAATTAACAATTTCGTTTTTTTTTGTTTAATATTTTTGCTTACCTCGGGCATTGCACAAGAGCTTTTGTTGACAGAAACTATGCAAATGTAACTGCTTTTTTTTGTAAACCATTATTATTATATAATAATAATTAATCAATGTTTATATAATTTTCATTTGCACAAAAAAAGCAGTTAAATTTTTGTTTTTTTTTTTCAATTTACGCACGCATTTAGCAGTTGAATAGCGCACATAGCCGAGCAGAAAGAGATAGCGTTTATGTATGTAGCAGTAGATAGATAGAGAGAGGTATACGAACGAACGAGCGATAGCGAATATGCGCAGGCATGTAAAAAGAAATACAATATTATATGGCGATAAGATAAGAAATACATACATACATACATAAAAAAAATGATTTATGTTTCTATCATTTATTATTAATTTAACTTAAATTTAATTAATAAGTATTTTTGTTGCTAGTTATGAAGAAGTTTCTGGAACACCCTGTTGTCTGTTAAACATTTTCATGAAGTTGCCACATTTTTAAGATGGAAAAGTTCTTTTATAAATCCGATGGCGTGGAAACATCAATGCAAGTTAAGCTGCCAAAATTATACAAATTGGAACCACTTCCTCTTCTCATTTGACAAAATACTGTATGAGCTACTGTAACTTAACCCTCTAATGGATGATTTCCTGTATTGCAACGAATACACGGTTTTTTGAATATTTTTTCTTATATTAGAAGCATAAACATCCCAGTCGCTTTTTTTAAAACTTCCAAAACATTTTGTTTGGGGAAGCTCAGAAAATGTTTTTAGGGAGCTGAGCCAAATATTTGTTTTTGGAATATTATTCAAGAAGATAGTTGGTTACTTTTCCAACTGTTTGTTCTGTAAAATGATACTGAAATGTGTAAATGTTTAACCTTTTATAACCAATAACTCACTCAGACAAAAGAAGTGTAATCTGTATTTCATATTATTCAAATTATATTTACTACTGTGGGCAAAAGTTAGTAAGACTTTTTAATTTAAATTTCGCGCGGAAACCCAAGGTTGGTATGACTGTCGGTGACATCTGTGCCAAATGTCACATCAAAATAATCATTAGTGTTTAGTATACGCTTGTCTTTCTGAAGTCCAAAAAGTGCATTCGGCGATTTTCACAATGAGTGAAATTATTCAACAAAGAAGTTCCAATAAATTTTGTGTGCGGAACCAAATTTCTGGTGCCGAAACGTTCAGAATGTTGCAAAAGGCCTTCGGTGATAATTGTATGTCGCGAGCAAGTGTTTTTGATTGGTACAAATTGTTCAAAGATGGTCGAGAACGCGTTGACGACGAACCACGTCCAGGACGGCCATCAACATCAACTGATGATCAACACGTCAATAAAATCAAGGAATTGGTGCTCGAGAATCGACGATTAACAGTCAGAGACCTTACTGGCATCGTTGGAATATCGGAAGGATCAGTGAAAACCATTTTAAAACATCATTTGGGCCTAAGAAGAGTGAATGCACGATTGGTTCCAAAATCACTGCATTGGTTTTACGAGACCATTTTGCCAAAAATTCGACTGATATCGTTTCGCAACCACCCTATTCGCCTGACTTAGCACCGTGTGACTTTTGGCTATTTTCTAAACTCAAAAAACCCGCTTCGTGGACACCGTTTTGAGTCAATTGAAGACATTAAACATGAATCGCTAAGCGTATTGAAGGCTATTCCGGAAATTGACTTTAACAACTGTTTCGAGAATTGGAAAAAACGTTGGCACAAGTGTATTGAAGCCGGGGGGGATTACTTTGAAGGGGATGAAATAGATTTGGAAGAATGAATAAAAAAATTTTAATTTGATTACTTTGAAGGGGATGAAATAGATTTGGAAGAATGAATAAAAAAAATTTGAAATTATGAACAAAGTCTTACTAACTTTTGCCCACAGTAGTAAGACGATTTTGTTTCCCGGTATTATGGAAAGCGAAGTACTATAAATGACCAAAAATTATATTTGCTAGAAAGTTCACTGCTACCTATAAGATCTATTGTGTCCCTACACAGACCTACGGCATTTCCATAAGTCCAACCTCCGCTAAGAGTTTTAGCATCGGTTCTACTTCTCCTCTTTCTCTGCTCTAGAGAGCAACAGTTCGATTTGATAACTTGGACAACTCAAATACCTACATATATATATAATAAAAATATTAAGCTTCAACTAAATTTATCTTTTCATTAACAATGAATACTTTTTTTTTTGATATTCACACAATTCACATTTTACCAAAACTGTTTGTCTCCCGGGAGATTCCTGAGAATTCCCAAATGCTACAAATTTCACGTACTTGATACTGAATACGATGGAATTTTAATTAGTTTTTATATGTACTCGTAAAGCATGGAATGCGGAGCTCTTCTTTCTCAACACTTCCTTATATTAATGAAAATAGGAAAATATAGTAAAGTTTAATCACAATACACACCAAGTACTGAGAGCTGGAGGAAGCACGCTATTCTGCCTAACGAACATAACAACTAAACAAAATATTTCATTGATTTCGATATTACTGCCAGATAAGAGCGGAAAAAAGTAAAACAGCGGGAGTAAGTAGTTAGGTATCTGTGCCATAAGTGCATACATTTAATAATAATGATAATAGCATGATAACAGGTACGACCGTACGAAAAAATACCCTTGCAAAGATTACAATTTTATCAGGTTGTTATTTTGTTATACCTTAATTGACTGTTTTTGGCTACATATTATGTACATACAATATGCCATAGTACTTATGTATATATGTTTATGCATTCTGTTGAAAACAAGAACACAAACAAAAATGTGATTATTGCATTTGCTTTTAATTAAGCGTAGTGTAGAAATGCAATGATAAATCGAACGACATGAATAAAGTTTCCCAGAATAGTTATAATTTCGTAACATTATCGGGACTTTTTGCACATGAATAAATTGGACAAATGCCGAACACTGAATGAATCGCAAGGAAAAATACGATCGTTTGTGAATTCTTAGAATTTACACTTAACTGCCGAAGAGTTTACTTGGGCAAAATTTGGAACCCCACTGATTGCCTTCGGTGGTTTCAGAATCAATTCAGAAAAAATATAGCTGGACGCTTATGAAAGGCTCATGAATGAACTAGAAACTAGAAGATATTTCAGAATAGGCCCAGTTTTATAGTGGCACTGCCTATGTCAATGTGTCGGCATAAAATTGTAGGTCCCTTCCGCATCATTGAACTTTCATGGAGACTGGACTCCTAAAATATGGACTTGTAAAACTAAATCGCTTACAACTATTCGGTTTCTTTCGTAATTTATTTGACTACATTTTCGCATTTTTTATATTAGTTATCAAACATCAGTAATAACCCAGCACTGCATTTAACAATTAAATTCACTACTTAATGAAAAAATTTTCTTCTACTATATTTTATCTACACTATATTCTTAATTATAAGCGCAAAGTTATGCGCAAATATATTTTATGAAACAGAACAATAATAGTAGACTGCATAAACACGTCTACATTTCATAAATATTTTCACAAGTTTACACACTTATAAACTTGTGAGGCATTTATGAGTTTATACCAGTCTCTCGGAAAGTAGCTAAATTTAATAGGAGGCATCATTATCATTATCATTTTGGGGGTATAACTTTATCGAAAAAACCATCAAAAACAAAACATGAAAAGGTTGGCATTGGCCCGGCATGGGCTGAAGAATAGGCCACCATAAAATGTTTAATGGATTGGCCATATTAATTGATTAGTCCTATCAGATAGAATGTAGCATAACTGCCCAACTCAAAGAAGCCCTTCTTATTTTTTAAGAAAAAAAAAAAAACAACTTATTTCTTTTCCATCTATCATGAATGGCTCACATTTCCAGGCACTTGGAATGGATCTTTTATCATTGTTTTCTCAAATTGAACAAATTTATTTTACAAGAATTTTCTCACGATATATTGCGAAGAACCCTGCCTGTAGTCAAAACTTTTCTTTATGTCACATTTACTTTCGGTACCTCTTTTTCTCTTTCATATCACTATCGACTCAACTAAGCTAAGATATTTATATTTCGACTACCACTTTTAAGCAAGCTTCATAGGCAGTAATTCTGCTTGGAATTCTTTCAATTTAACTCATAACCACGTTTGGAATGTTGGCACCCTCTAGTGATCGCATTCATTAATTTGTTAATATTTCACAACAAAATTACCATTAATTTAACTTGTTAGCACTTAAACAACCAACAATCTATTAAACCATAAGAGATATCGAATCGTAACTATTACGGTCAATAAATGTTTAACCTGTTTACATAATAAAGTCTAAAGGAGAAGACAAGAAAAATAAAGCACAAATAAGTATTGAACGAGAGCAGCGATTTAATTGCAGCTCATAAAATGTTAAAGAGTAATTTAATTGATTTCTCAATTGCACACAGTCACACACACACACACACACACACGCATACAAACACACAAACACAAACCTATAGTTGGACACTTATATGGTAAGTTTCCTGTAAGTGTGGCAACATTTTGCCCTCTATAGAATTGAAACAACCGCTGTGCATATAAATGACACTGGTGGCAATTCCATGTGGACAAACAAAACAACTACTAACAAAATGAACAGAAATGTCTAAAAACAATGCAAGAATAAAATTCATGAATGAAAATGAGCAACTAAGCAACAAGTATAAAAGTGAGAAATAAAGAAAATCGTTGGTTTTTTTTTTTGTCAAAAAAAGAAAAATAAAAGAATATAATTTATTTTGATTTCTTTTCCACGTATGTACGTAGTTGATAATTACAATATATTTACGAACTTTTTTTGTATTTTCTTTGAGACAATGAGTATTTAAATTGATCTTGATTGTAAGTATATATAAATTCGTAGTTACATATTTGAGTTAAGCTTTTGAGTTGAATACACATACAAAAGGGATTAAATATTTAGATTTTTCTTGTGTGTTTTTGCATACAGTAAAGGCGCGTGTACAAAGAATTGCAATTATTGTGGGTATTCAATCAAAGACGTTAATGCGCCGTAACAGAGACGTAGTATATCATGTCATGTCTTTCCATTATACGCCAAAGCAAATTTACGGCAGTTCGCCTCCTCCTTCGGCGCATTTACGTCTTTGGTTGAATACCCGTATTGTTTTTTGCTTTTGTTTTTGGAAAGCGTATATGTATAAGCTACATTTAAATCATATGTACTATATCAAGTTTGTATGTTGTAAGAAGCAGATTTACTTGTTATGCTAATTTATTTAATTTTTTCCTTTCGATTTGCATACATTTTTCAATACAAAGTGTTGATATATTAACCAATTATATTTGCATAACAATAAAGAACAAAAAGTTTTACAAAACGTAAAAAGAGTATTTAAAAAAAAGTGAAATACAATACATTGCGAGATTCAATATTGCGCGGGGTGTTTAGGTAATTGGTAACAACTTAGACGAGATATGAAGGGGACCAAAACCAATCAATCATCGATTGTAGTGCCAACGAAGTAAGTAGTAATATAGAACCGAATACCAAACATTATTCGTTTCAAAGGAAGAAGCCACCAAAATTCACCCAGAATATCCTTTTCTATTCCCAGATCTATTCTCAGAATCATGGTGCAATAATAAGAAGAGTCAACTATTACAAAGGACAAACAAATATGAGTCCTACAGCTGTATATTTTCATATACATACATACATATGTATCGCACTAAGGATATAGCATTTGAAAATAAGGAAAAATGCAACGAGAGTTTTCATCGTTACTCCTCCATGCCCAGAATCAATAAGGACCCACCCTCACGCATCATCACACATCACCATTATCTCTCTCTCTCTCTCTCTTTCTCTTGCTCTACCCCGGAATTTACTTCCCTGCCAATTTATCACCACGTTCACTCAACGTACCACTCTCTAAACTTAACTTATTCAATTCATCATCCAACATATCATTTATTTCCTGAGTTAAACCTTTTTCGGTATTTGATTCCATCAGTTCATCTGTTGTAATTGTTTTGGTTATTTCAATGTTAACCGGTGCCGGTGTTAAGGGCAATGGAGGCGGTGGTATATCATCAGAGGGAATATAAAATTTTGAATTATCAATAGTGATGATTTCATCCATTTTTATAACATTAACTGGTGGAGCAGCATTACCACTGGGGTCATTTTGAACTGACGAAAATGTCTCAGGTGTAGTTGGTTGGGTTGCTGCTGCCGGTGTCTCATCATGATGAGTGAAATTCTTTTTCAGAAAATCAAAAATATTTTTGGTTTTCTTGCCTCCCTGAGGATGCGCTGCTTTCGTATCTTTAACTTTGGGTGAAGCGGGCGGCGTAGTGGTAGTTACTTTAATTGCTGTTTCCACTACGTGTAAGCGCGCGATTAGCAAATTCTCATCATTCACAGAATTGGGCATCGAAGGTTCACTGTTAGTTTTCGCTGATACAGCCGATTCTTTGCTACTCGTTGACTTTGTTACTTCATAGTCGCCCTTGGACATAGAATCGGAGCCGCCTATGCAACAGGGTAAAGGTTTGGGTATTTTCGATTTACGTTGCAGTTGTGGCGTAGTTTTAGGCGATGAGGGTAAAGACGATTTCATTTGATTGCATGCGTGACGCTCTTCAGCTATAATTTTCTCACAAGTTTCGATTAAAGCCTTCGAGTGTGCAGCTCGCGCCTCCATAATGGGTGAATTGGGATTTGAATTGGAAATTTTTGCGTTGGTAACCATTGAAGTTGGCGGCACCGCTTTAAGACTATAGGGACCATCACAGCGTTGCACATCGTCTTCTGTGATGGCAGTATAACCGGTAGCAGGTAAGTAATCGGGTTGTGGTAAATCATTTACATCGATACGCTTGCAAGGCAATTCATCTACCTCACGCTTTCGGCGTTCCTCAAGAAACTCTTTTAGTTTATGCTTTTCACCCGCATCACATTGTTTCACTTTCGTGGGACTAATATCCGTAAAACCGGTACTTGGTATTTTATCATCTGGCAAATCGGTTACATCGATTTTATTGCACGGAGACTCATTTACGCTGCGCTGGCGTTCCGCAGTTAGAAACGCTTTTGTGGGAGCAAAACTTGTAAAGAAATCGGTACAGAGAGCGATATCAACATCAGAGGGGGGAGGAGGAGAAGGAGGAAAGGCTGCGACAGGGGCTTTTTCTGTTGCTGCTGCTGCTGTTCGTGGTGACACCGGTGATGCTGGTGCTGATGAAGCCAATTTATAAAGACTAGACTCATTAGGAGCACACAGCAGGAGTGGCGGTATTTCGGAAGGTAAAGTGATGGTGGGTGATCGAAAATCGTTAGGTTTGAGTGGATCATCACTGGGAGTAGTAGGTATAGCTACAGATACATTGGGTTTCTTCACCACAGCCTTGGTAGCAGCTTTCTCAATGGTGAGCTTAGGATTTGGAGCTTTGGGCGGACTGTGTACCACAGCGGTGGTCTCAAATGGCCCCGCATGTCGTCCCATTGAATCAGTGGATATTGTCGAAGTATTCGATATAAAAGAAAGTTTTTTATTAGCATCATCGTCATCAGCGATCGTTAACTGTGATGTTGTGCTATCATCAAATGGCGTATTTCTAAGCAGCTCTGGCGTTGATGCTTTTTGCAATACTTTACTCATCACCGGTGGCAGATTGCCGGCACTCATGTAGTTTCTCTTTGCCGGTGTTGGTGATTGCGGAGGTGTCGTTTGTGGTATGCGACTGCGCGGCAAAGGTTTCGGTAAGGGTTTAGGTGGCTGCGGTGTCATCTTACCACTACAGTTATTATCATACGAGAAACAGCTGGAAAGCGCTTTGACAGTATTAGGTTTCGGTAGCTCATCGGGATTGACGATGGTAACTGGTGGTGCGCAAACAACAATTTCAGTTTGCGACTGTGGATGCTGTAGTTTCTGCTCTTGTGATGTTGCTGACATATTGGTTAATATTCGTGTCGTATGAGGTTCATTGACTGATCGTGCTGCTGGCATTGATTTCGCAGTAACAGCAGAATCTGCCAATATTTTTTGATTAGAAATTGGCAGCGCTTCAGTAACTGAGGGTAATGCGGTTGGTGATTGTTGCTGTTGACTTTGGTACTGCTGCTGTTGTTGCCATTGTTGTTTCTGTCTAAGTAATTCAATATTGTTGTTAGCGTTGCTCGACAATGTTTTGGCTTCTGGTATACCATGCGGTGTTGTTGGTGGCGATGGCGTTGTTAAATAGGGAACCGCATATGTTACTGTTGCTGTTGATTTCATCGTTGACATCGTTGGAGTTGATGGTTTCGCTGTTGAATTATCTGAGCTCATCATATTCTTTGAATTGAAAATTTCTACACGCCCATTTATGCTAAACTGTGAATCAGTTTTACGTGTGGGCGTAGGGCTACTCAGAGGACTTTCGGTTAGTACTTTGGCACGCGCATGGCGAACCGACTTGGGTGACATGGGTGGCTTACCTGCAGGCTTATTAATCGAACGTGGTATCATTGAGTGTGGAGTTCTAGCGGGGGGTGAAGGTGGCGTTAAAGGCATAGCATAAGGATTATTGGCACGATTAAATGGAGAATTAGGTGGAGTAGGAGTTCTGGCTTGAAAGATTTGTGTTTCAATTGTTATGGGACTCATGGGAGAACTGTAGCGATCTGTAGCAGAAGACAATGACATAGGAGAGATTGGTATCAGTATAGGTGGTGTGACCTTAGGCTCGGGAGACCTCGGCAAACCTTTAATCTCCGTGCTAACCGCAGTATCTTCTGGTTCTTCATCAAGATCAATATCATTTTTAAAGGTTTCTTTAAACATTTTCAAAAGATTGCGCGCATGTACCATTTCATTTGACGGCTTTCTACGTAAATTACAAGCGTTTGCTGTATTGGTTGGATTATCATGACTACAATTACCCGACACCTCTGTAGCTAAAGCGTTTTCTTGATTATCATTTTGTATTTTACATGTAGTAGCTACTTCATTAATTCTACCAATAATATTATGATCATCATTATCAATATTACAACTACCATTACTACCTGATATAATAGAAGAGGGAGCAGAAGAAATATAATTTGATTGGTTAGTAGAACTTACACTAAATTCCATTTCGCATGGTTGTTGTTGATCGTTGTTGCTGTTAGTTGTAGTTCCACTTGTGCTGCTGCTGGCCACGGTCGCGGGCGTGAGCTCTGCAAATTCCGCTTCAATTTGATTCACCGCATTGGCTGCTTCCTCAAGTTGTCGCTCTTCCATGGCTAGCGCTGCTATGGCTGCATTCAGTTGCTCTTCCTGCTCCTTTTGCAAATTGAATTCGGCTAGGCGTTCCTCATTAAGTTCAATGTCATCTGAGGTGTGTATACCGCTGTCATCACGATCCGATTCAACTTCAGTACCCTCAATAATCTCAAGAGTGGTGGTAATAGTTGGCACCGCTACTGCTATAGCTATTGGTGGAGGCGATGGTTTTGATTTAACATCTTTTGTATCCATTTCTTGCGTCTCAGCTTCCACTTGCTGCTGTTGCTTCTGCTTTTTACGCTGTTTCGCTGTCTCCTCTTCGCTCTTCATAATCTCCAATTGCCTGGCATCAATCAGAACTACTGGTGGCTTCTTGATTTCTTCTTTGGTAACAGCATTTTGTAAACTATTCAAACGATCCTTTAGTGGGGGCACTGCAATATCAACTGATTTGGCAGTTGGTAGTTTTGCTCCACCACTACCGCCACCAACACCACCACTATTCGTTGAATTGACTAAATTTTGTTGCTGTTCAAGACCCTGCAGGCGATCTCGTATACTTGTGATATCACCCGAGAGACGTTTCACTTCCTTTTTCATTGTACTTTCCTGTATTTCGTTATTGTTGCTTTTATTATTCGAGGAGGAGGAGGAGGAGGAGGACGAAGAGGAGGAAGCTGTTGAATCCAGTTTGAAGCGATCACGCAACGTTACCTTGGGCACACCATTGCCTCCGCTACCGCTATTATTTCCCACAACTGACTTTGGTTCATTGTTAGCATTAGGATTTTCGAAAATCTCTTTACGTTTCGAAATGTCAATTTTTGGTACATCTACTTTTTGCTTTTCCACACCCTCTTGACTATCACTGGGCGATGATACTTCGAAGCCAATTAGACGATCTTCGATTTTACTGCCACGCCGTATGGGATACGTTTCGGTGAGGCCGCCACTAACGCCACCATTCTTGTTGGAACGTTCGGGTGTTGATTCTTTTGAGGTGGTCGTTGTGGCATTTATATTGTTATTGTTATTGTGGCCATTATTATTGTAATTTGGTCGTGGGGCGCCGGCCGCTCCTCCTCCTGTTCCACCGGTAGCACGCGATACTCGTTGCTTATAATCTTGTATAGCACCTTCGTAGGTATATTCGCATGGATCTGGTGAACTACCCGGTGCTGTGCTTGATGAGGTATCATAGCCGGGCGAGGAGATATATTCTCGCGCTATGCTGTTCGTCGGTTTGTGATTATTCTCGAATATGGCTTTGTCTATTTCGGCATTGTCACTCTGTAAAGTGTGGGGAGAAAGAGAGAAGAAAGAGAGATATTAATGACGAATTAAATTGAGGTTAAGTGTAAGCAATTGATATGAGACTATGTAATGTAGTACAAATCTCAAACTATGCGGTCGGATTTGAAATCAAAATAAAGTCACCCTTCTTCGCAGGTCAAGTGGATGCAAAGGCTGTGACAGGGGATAGGTTGTTGTCTTGGAGACCAAACTAAGTGTACGCTTAAAATTTTGATAACAACCTAAATTTCAGTTCTGCTAATTGTGCCGGTTTTTTTTTGCAGCTACATACTATACACCTCACATAAATTATTTAGAATAATTAGTTTGCTTTGCTAAATACACTCACCTATATAAAATCTACATACTAAGTAGAAGAAGAAGCAAAGTTAGATTTGGGTCATTGCAAATATTTCTCACTAGCTAACACAGTACCACACAACAGCAACAGCAGCAACAACAACAATAACAACAACAACATCAATTACAATTATTAGACAACTGTCAGTAAATATCAACAAAAAATTAAAAAGGAAAGAGCAAAAAAACAACAACAACAACACATACCCTACATATGTATGTATACTAAATACAACAATCATTAACACAATTTCTATTATTTATATTGTTATAGTTTTTTTACTTTTTCTTCTTATTTTCATTCGTACTGTACTCTATAGTACAGTACAGACACATAGACAGCGAAAAAAAACAACAACAATAGGTCAACCGCTAAATAGTAGTAAATATGCGGCGACGAGCAAATGTGGAAGAAGTTCCCGCTTTGTTTTTGTTGTATTTTAAGAAAATATCTCTACGGCAAAGCATTTATAAACAATTAATATAATTGTTTAACTAAGTATTTTAGCTAAAACACAACAACAACGAAATTGTATTTTTTCGTCATCATTTAGCAAATGATCTAGTGGAAAAGTTGAGTGCTACCACTACCTACTTATACCTACTTTTCTGTCGCTAATTGAGTTTAATAATGATAATGATAAAGCGATCGCGATCATTTTAATGGATTTGGTTTTCTGACTATTTATATTGTATTTTTGCTGTTGTATGTATGTACTAAATTTCAGTATTGCTCCAACAATAACATTACGCCAAGTTATAAAAAAATATGTATGTATGTGCTTATGTTTGAAGTGTCTAATACAAATAAAAAATTCTCTTTAAATAATAAACAAATAAAATTGAGCAGCGTAAAATTTGTAAGCATAAAATCAATTAAAGTTACGCTTCAATACTTTTTTATATAGAATTCTTATGTTCTTTTTTTTGTTTGGAATTTAGGTTTTTTATGTATACATTGTTATTATGTCAAACCCAAAACGCTTTATACACAATTAAACCTCCATCAAAATAATCACAAAATAGCTATGAAACATTTGTTCTGATTGATCTATTGACGATCATGCACACACATTGTACGACAACCAATTTGACATGTACACTTCATGCATAGCAGATAGCGAAGAGCGCGGCAAATACATACATACATATGTACGTAGTATATGTATAAGTTGGACAGACAAACGACATGGTCGTTTTATCTGCGTTTGTTTTTATTAAAAAGAACTCGTTGTAATTGTAACGAGGGACCATAAATACACAGTTCACGAACGAGAATTGCCATAAAAAAAAATAGTTGAAAAATTTCATTCATTTTATGCTTGGAGTTTTCGCTAGTTCTTGTTAAGAGTAGTTAAGAATGTGTAAGGCGGAAGAAGGATCTTTATAGAATATCTTAAGATATTGTTAAGCACTGATCTATAATCCAAGTGAACAACCTCTGGATTAGCTTTCATGAACTCAGTTGTGCTACCCAAATACTTTAAAGAGACTGCAGGAAATACTCTACTTATTAAATAGTAGGTAGTATAGGACTTACAATAGTTATCACTAGTATTACTCTTATAATTTTGTATACTGCGAATTCTTGAAATCAAATAAAATATAAAATAAAAATAAATAACACCAAAAGCCACGACACTCTTTATATCAACTAAAATGAGACAAATGTAGAACATTATCAACACTTTTTAGAGTAAACGTAGCAAAATGATCATTTTTCTAACCGATAAACAAAAAAACCATTCAAGTAAATGAAAACTAAAACATATGCTTTGAGAAAACAGGTTCACTCTTTTCTTTCTGACAGTTGATTTTATTTATTCATAAAGTAAAAATAAAATTAATTTATTTAATTTTCTCTGGATCAATATATTAAAAGAGTTTCCAATGATATTTGTGAGCCTCCGAAAGGAAGCACTGTACCTAAATTACCCTTTGCGAACCCAATAAATATTCATAGTTACTAGTAGAAACATGTAATCCATTGTTGCACACGTTAGACTTTCTAAAATATTGGCTATTACCATGATTATCCGACGCGGAAACCGTTTTTTTTTTTAACCAAAACTAGTTTTTATTGACTCGCGAGTGTATATGAGTTAAAATATACCGTTTCTCCCAGAGAATGCACTGGCAATTCTTGGAAAACTGTTAACACTTATCAAACAAAAACTCTTGCAAAAGTCTTTTTTGATCGTAAGTTCTTTTATAAATTTTGAGATTTGATACTAGTACAATGAATTAAAATTTTGTTGTTGTACTAGGATATAAAAAAATAAAAAACAGAAGGCACAGTTCAACCTCTACCTAAAGACTCTTTTAAGATATCGTCAAAATTACCAACTAAACGAATTAGATAAGGTAACTATATTCTGGGTCTCTGGACATACAGAAAAACTGGGAAATTGATTGGCAAGGAAGTGTAGAAACAAATACTATTAAAGATAAACTAAAAAGGAAGGTAAGGATCGGTCAGTCAACGAGCTTTAAGTTAAAAAAAAAAAAATTAAAAAGAATTATCACGAGTTGCTCTTTTTTCTCTCAGGACACTGCAAACTGGGGGAACACATAAAAAGCTAAGGTATAGGACAGAAAATCACTTGTCGGCTTTGTCACAAAGCGAATTTAGACGCCAGGGTGCATCCTAATGCAGTCTGAGGCACTCGTTTACAGGGGGAAGAATTAGACTAGTTTGAAATCATAAATTTATAGCTGAAACCATTACTAAGATTCCTCAGTGAGATCGGCTTTCTTAATATATACAAATATACCTAACTGATCGTAGTACACGACACTCTCCAACATCTACATCTATTTAGTTATCTCCACGTAAGTCTAGGCATTGTGCTTATTCTATAATTTCACTTTAACGCTCCATGATGTAGAATCTACATAGAAAAGTAGAGTTCGTTTGAAACCTAATTGAAAACCCAAATCTATTCCCTCGATTATCAGAGTGAATTTCTTGAGAATTTCGCAATTCGGAAAGAGAAAATAAAAATATTCTTCACCAACGAAACTTACCCTTTCCCGACAAATACATAATGAGAAATCTTAGTTGTAAAGAACTTACCAGCACACTATTATTATCATAATCCTCCGATTGGCTACTCTTGCCACTAGCACTGCTAGTGCCAATGCCAAGATCACTTAAATCATTTGATTCATCTTCATTGTAAACAGCTAATGAAGCTAATTTAGTGCGTCCCCGACCAAGAGGACGTTCACCTCTAAAAATACGAAACAAGAAAAAAAAATAAGAAAACAAATAGGAAAAAATAGAAGCATTCCATCAAAATATGTATAAAGAATCGAATTGTAAGTAGTGTCAGTGAGTGACTGTAGGCATTTAAGTGGTTAATTATTACTAAATGGCATATGTAGGCACCTCTCTTCAATCATTTCTGAAAATGTTTTCGATTTTCGTCTGCTTCGATCATGCTCTTCTAATTCGAGTTTTTTAACTTCAACAACTCGATCGATGATATGCTCGACACGTTTTCTACGCGATGATTTCCAATTGTCCAAGTTCTAAATTAAAAAAGATATAATAATAGCAAAGAAAATAGTTAGGTCAAAATCAATGAAGAGAATGTGTTTAGAAAGTGTTAAACTTAGAATATTCCATTAGAGCTAGACTCAATTTTGAGCTGTAAAGTTTATTAAGCTCTTGTTCGTAATAGTTCTAAATTTGAGCTAATCACTTGAACATTGAAACTAAAGATTAAAGATTTGCTTGACTGTTCGTTTCGATCATCTACATCTGCTACATATTTCACTGTTATGCTCTTCCTATAAAATACATATATACGTATGTATAGTTTTTTCTGAAGCCATTTCTCAGTGATTCTTTGATTCCCCCAATGAACAACTTCCTCTGAACTCTAAATCTCATGTGTGAACATTTTAACTTCCATATTGATTTACTTTCCCTTTTGTGTTTTTGTGATAGTTAATTTTGAAACAGCTATAAACCTACATACATACATACATACATACATAAATATGTATAGTATTACATTATGTAGTATAACACACAATCACTTCCTTTCCCATCGATATACCACGAAAAACCAATCCGACTTTTTGTGCATATTAATTGATTTTCACACAGTAGCTAATAATTGTTTAAATGAGTATCTCTCTTAAATATTATGACTTTCAAAATAGACACTTTGCTTCATGTATGTATGTATGTATGTATGTATGTATGTATGTATGTATGTATCTATGTACTCGTTTGTATGTATAATGTACAATATAACTCATTAATATTATCATTATCAATATCATTCAAATAATTACTTTATTTATGTAGTATTGTGAAACACACACACACACACACATACACCTGAAGAAAAGTGTGTAATGTGTAATACAAAATAATAATAATAAAAATAAATTACTTAACATTTGATGCATTTCCAGCATATTAAATTTTGTCAACAAACTTAAGATACCCGCAAAGATACAAAGAGGAGGTACATTAAACTAGTACATATAAAAGGCAGCAGCAACAAGCTAAATTAAGTGATTTATTTTTATTTTTTATCATAATAACTCGCTGACTACTTGGCATATGTGTGTAATATTTTAAAAGTAGTGCAAATGTTATATATTTGCATTCAATTACATAATACAAATACGAAACAATAATAAGAAAGGGAGTAAGTATCTGCATTAATTTAGCGGCAGACGCTTAACCCAAATCGTGCCTACATTGTATTCATGTTCGAAATTAACGATTTTAAGACGTGGTTGGCGTAAAAATCTGAAAACGAGATACTATAGCAAGTACTTATTTAAGTTGAAGTTTATGAGCTTGGAAAAGTAACTATTCCCACTTGAAAAATATACGAGTACAACGATATGGTATTAAAAGGGAAAGTTTGAAGTTATGAGTTTATTCCTTGTGAAGAAACGATGAAATTATGTTCCCAGATGACTGTAGGAGCTATGGTCATTTGAAAAATTCTATACATAGGTCCTCCATGAGTTTATTCCTTTGGAGGATTTGACTCTTTGACTCTTCAAAAAAGAACTATTCGTTTTATTCGATAGTTTTAAGAACTATGTGTAAGACCTCCACACTGGCATAATAAATGCTCATAATATAAGAGCTTGAGAAAGTAGCACAATTAGCCCAGTGGGAATATAAGGTGAAACGAAAGATGTTGGAAATAACTGTCAGTCGTTCACATAGATAGATCGTTTTAAATTGTATTGTCCTTAATGAAGGCCGCTGGTCGCTATGGCGCAGTGGTAGTGCGTTGGACTGTTACCCAGAGTGTTCGGGGTGCGAATCTCGGCACAGGCAAAATAAAAAAAGTAGAAAAAAAAACAAATTTTCTACACAGCGTCACTCTTGGCAGGTAATGGAAAAACCTACTAGAGTGAAAAGCTTTTTACTTCGCCGTTCGGATTCGGCATAAAACAAATATAAAACGCAAGACATAAGTAGATGCCTAGGCCCTCAATGGCCTGTTGTGCCATTAAAAGAAAAAAACGAATGAAGGCAACTCATTGGGATTCTCTATTAATTTTTGTTAATAGTTACAAAACTCTTTTCCAAGCGCTTGGAGATTTTCCCTATTTGAAAAATATACAATAATAAATAATATAACCATGTCACTTTTGTAGTTGTGGTGATTCAACGCACCGCAACCAAATATTATCTCGTAGAAGACATTGAAATACATTCAAGGTAGTGAATAAATGAATCTGTAGATATTAAGAATTTCAAAAACATTCAATACCTGCTATGTGGACTACACCCCTCACATAAGAAACATAAGAAATAAGAAAGAAATCTATTACAAAGTTACGTTTCCCCGACTATGAGAACTGCGAACTTTAAGGAGTTTGTGATTCGAACCCAGTGACATTACTTAACTGCTTCTACTGCTTGTGAGTTTAACACAATTGGCAACCTCAGAACATTCGGGTTAAATAGACAATACTTGCAGACAATTGAAATACTGGCACTCGTACCCTGCCTACCAAACATGCCTGGAATATTGTACTTTAAAGTGAAGAGAAAAGTTTTAAGTCTTCAGCTAACCCGATTGCATATCATCGATGAGATTATAAGTACACGCTTGATGAGTTTTTGAAAATAAAATGTGTTTTGCATTTCAAGTTCCTAAAAATAGGAAAAATAATATACAAATTTGTAAACAAATTTACATTTAACGATTTACGTGCAGATTATTCTTACACAAACTTATACAATGCGAGTGTGTTTCAAGTGAAAATTTAGAAATTTGTCACGATTTGCATTTAAATTTCTTGTGCATTCAAGCTTTCTGTTTTTATTACCGCCGTAGTACATAATCGTTTTATTTGGCAAAGAGTGTAATCAATAAACTTGTGTCAAATGTAAAGTTTTAAGCAATTGATTTTCACAAAAACAATTGCGATTATAACATGTAATGTGACATGACATGCCTGATGAACACACACAAGAAAAATTAAATATTTACATATGGTATGTGAGTTAAAATATTTGGTATTCTACTCTTTAGAAACAACACATTGACACATCGACACATCGTCATCATTTCCTGTTTTGCAGGAATTGCGATTTTTTGCTGATCGGTCAAAGAATCATAGAATCAAATAAAATTAACCATCAACTTTAATCTGTATTGCAAATTAATTTTGAAAGTTATGTAAATGAAAACTATTGTATGCAAATAATTACGTCAGATCAGTTATCATATGGAGTTTTTATTTGTGTTCGATGTAGAAATACATCATTTGTGTATAAATAAGTACTTAGTAGTTGAAGAAGTGGTAAAAGTGTTTGTATCTGCAATTACTTAGTTTCTGGTAGTTATGTGACAGTAGTTTTTTAATCAAAAATATAGCATCGCAAACGGATACACTGACGGTATTTCCCTTCTACTTAATATGGAAAATTTGTCCAGCAAGCGATTAAAAAACCAATTTTGGCCAGATTATAAAACACTTGTCATTCATTCCTTTAATGATTGCAAGATGTTAACGTTTATTTATAGCAGAAATATGTAAACAATTTATACCTAAATGCTTCAGAGTTATGCCAGCGATTAATTTCGAATATTTGGTAATACTATTTTATGATTAAATTAACTTTACCTTTAATTAAATGTATTGCTATTGTATTGTGCATTGTAATTCGTGTGCCAACTTACATTTTGCCAGTCCTCGGGCTCTTCTTTCTTGATTTCTTTAATCTTTTTTACTTCTTCGGCTTTTTTGAGCTGCTGTTGAGCGGTTTGATATAAATTACATGGTTTTATCTGTACAAATTGCATGGGATTATAGGACGGTGGCGGCGGTGTTGGACGAGTAACGCGCGCTTTAGCCACATATGCTGTGGGATCGGGCGATGTTATTGACTGGAAATGAGTAAAACAAGAAGAAGAAAAATGATCAAAACAAAATGAAAACGTTGTTGTATAAAAATTATTTTATAGTCTATTTTAAAGTCTGTGTTTATAGTTTTGCATTATTTCGCAACAACTCGCAATATTGTTTACTTTCTTTCAAATCATTATAAACTGCTTTAAGATTTTGATTTCTTGCTCCCTCTCTCTCTTCTTTGTCGTGCGTACAATTTGTTGTATACATATAAATATGTATATATTTAAATGAAAACGTGTTTTAGTATCGAAGCTTAGAATTCTTGTCGTAATTTTGTTATTGCAATTTTCCTGTCATTGCCATACTACATACAACGTCAGTGCCTTCAAACACCCCAACCCAATTCAACCTACCAACACCTTCTATTTAACAAGCAGCCAAGCATTGACTTGATGCTTAAGTTACCTTTTTAGGCTTATAAGCTTTAACCCTTTGATAGGCACTTTAGTGTTCAACAACCTAATAAATGATTTTCTTCATCGATTTTTACTTTAGCTTAAACACTTATTGGTACTATTCCACACTTCCGTCCCTGTTACTCTTCCATTCACCCACACTTACTCGCGTCTCGTCGCTCGTCTATATTTACTGTATGTCTGCATTTGTAGTGTTATTATTAATATATGTAGGTGCTTGCTAGCTAGCTATGTCGGCTGCTATGGCAGCTGCTGTTGACGGAAGTACTTGAAAATTGTCGGCTAAAAAAGTTAAAAAGCCTGTTAAAATGTCTATGACGCTATGACAGCCGTAAGAAGAAACCTCTTAAGTTGTGTGTGTTGAGCGAAACAAAAATATAGAAAAAAAATATATAATAAAAATCTAAAAAACAAATCGAGAGGCATATTGTACGAAGACGACAACGACGTGCAACAGGGTGTTTGGGGCTAAAAGTGTAAGTAGCAATGATGGTGTAGATACTGGAGTTTAAAACGAGAGAAAGAGGGAGAGAGAGTTAATTGTGATTATATGAGCAACATTGCATTGCGTTCAACTGAGTCACTCCAGAGTCATGAGAGCATTTTACTGCTACAATTTCGAATTGCAGAGCATACAGCGATCCATTCTCTGTGTGTGAACTCAACTCAACTCAACAGTAAGTGAATCGGTTGGTGAGAGTAACAGGCTCTAATAAATGTAAAAAAGCAAGTAAAAAAGGGAAAGGTTTCCTTTGGCTCCTATTTGCCCTATTACTTAATATATGTACTTTCATTTGTATGAATATATCAAGTGTTATAGGAGAAGATGAAGATGAAAAAGAAGAAGAAGAAGGAGAAGGAGCAGTAGAAAGAGGTAAAAGAAGTATGAAGAAAACAAAGCTAAACAAAACCACAACAATAACAACAAAACGTGTAGAAATGTTGGCAATACCTATTAACGTTAGCAATTTATTGCAAATGGCTTGGACGAAAATAATGAATAGCGCGCAGTTGTAAAAGTGCATGTCTTAACGATGATGACGATGATGATGATGGTCATAACCACCACTAGCCATTTGTGTATGCATGAGTGTGAGTATGTATGTGACCATTAGGTAGGTTACCAGCAGCAACAGCAACAGCAACAGAAACAATACCAGCAGCGCTAGTGTTGGTGGTGGCAGTTCTAGTGGCCACATTTATATTTTTAATGTGGTTTATTGACTTTTCAAGTACAGATTTTTTTCACCTCTTCTTCATTTCATTCACTTCACTTCTTATGCTTCTACTACTAGTGCATGTATTATGTATTATGTATTGTTATTGTTACTTATAATTGTTGTTGCAGTTGTTGTTTCTTTCATAACAAGAATACCTTTATGGTTTTTCAATTATCTCTGTATTTAATAATTATGTATGTTAAAATAGAGCTTCAAATTTAGTAAGTAATGTTGGTTTTTGCTTTCATTGAACTTAAGCGGCAGCGGCAGCGGCAACGGCAGCAGCAGCATTGAAGTAATTTAATTTTAAATATTTATGATTCTAGGTTTATGACGATGCACGTCTGATTTGAGCGGTATGGAAGAGAATGGGTTAAGGAGCAGTTAAGTAAAACTCATTTTAAATGAGAAAATTGTATAATTAATTGATTAAGATTCGCGTAGCAGCACAAGGAGCTAACAGAGGAAAAGTTTCTACTTACAAAATTTGCGAAACTGTTTTGTAAAATGGCATTTAGGAGTTTGTTTTTGTTTTTCCGTTTCTTTTGGCTAATCATGGTAAATTAGTCTCTGTTGAAAAAGTTGACCAACTAATTTTTGGAAATACTTTACGTTTCATTTTTTTATTATTTCACTCGACATAAACAGCAAATATTTTAATTATGTATTTAAAAATATTTCGGTTCGTTTGGTTCGAAAAAAGCTTTCTGCCCATTTACGTTTAGTTTTGGTTGAAAATTCTCTTTTTTTTGGGGAATGTTAGCTACATATGTATGTAGGTTGTTTTTTCTGCTTACTAATTTGTGTTTTGTGAATTGTTCTAGAAAACGCGGCTCGAAACACATAAGTTTAACACATTAGCACATTAGAAAACAAAGAAATAATGTAGAAATAAAAAGCAGGTGAGCTGTAAATATTTCGAATGTAAGTAGGTAAAGGAAAGAAAAATTAAGCAAAAAATCATTAACTACATAGAATATGAAAAAATCGTTGAAAATATAGAGTTCAGATGTACATAGGTGTGTGTGTGTAGGATGCGGTAGGGGAACTGCTACACGGAATTCAGTGAAGAAACTAACCATGGGACCCAGGATGCAGTATCAATGATTTACTCTGTCTATTTTTCTTGATATTATGTTCTACGTCATGTTCTACGAGAGAAGGAATTAGCCCTCAATGCATTTTAAAAGCTAAACCTATCACTGAGATCCAGTGTAATGCTCTAAAAATGACCTTAAAAGTAAATCCGTTCGCTTACCGTTTTCTTGCCAATTCCATTGCTGCCATGGCTGCTACCAATTCCCGCACTATTATGACCATTTGATGATGTGGTTGACGTTTGTGATGTTGACATTTCGCCATTTAATAATTCTTCTTTGTTGTTGATGCTACTCTCCATTTTGTCATTTAAATTTTGATGCAGTTGTTTTTCTATTTGTGCTTGTTGTTGCAGCAGTAGTTCCTCTTCAGCGGCTCTTAGTTCTAGTTGCTGGTATTGTTGCTGTTGTTCAACTGCTAGCGTAGCGGCACTTCGCTCACATTCTGTTGGCATGTCCAGTGTGTTTTTGTGTGCGTGTGTGTGTTATCAACACCACCGTTCGTTCTTGTGCTTCGCCAATGTTCTCAATTAATATTTTTGCTTTTTTTCTGTTATGTTTTAAAATTTCTTTTTTACTAAATATAAATTCAAAACTTTGGTACAGATTTCTGTTGACTGTTGCTATTGTGTCACGATTGCAACATAATCTTTATTGCTATTGCTGCATAACGCCGACGGGGGACAGCAATAAAACAAATATTCATGAAATGAATGTCAACAAATTTATTTATTTTTCTGTTTGTTGTTTTTGTTTATTTTTCGAATTTCGAGCGAAATTTGTGAATGAATGAGTGGCGAACGCGTCCCAATATAGAAATATTACAAGGAGAGTATACGAAGCGGGAAGAGTAACTTTTGACGTTTTCCTTTTACCCCACCCCCCCGAGTGTCAATTTTCAGTGTTGCCCACGCGCACGCTTGTTGCAATTTATGCACGACGTCGTAGTTGTTGTGTTTAGGAAATTTGTGCTCTTTTTTCGTGTTGTTGTTTTTGTATAGCTTGTTTTAATTTCGGTATCGAATTTCAATATCTGCCAAAGAGAAAGAGAAATATTTTATATGAGAAATGTGCGTAAATAAACGCTGAAAAAGTTAATAATTAAAATTAGTTTTATATTCAAATTTATGGGATATGAAAAGTAGAAACAACAACAAAATACGTTTGCTCAGGTGTTGTTGTTGTAGTTATTTTCTTTAGCTTCAAGTTTACTCAAAGCGTAGGCGCTTGACTTTAATGTAATCTCCGATCAATATGATAAAAAATAAATGTATGCAAGCAAGAATGTGATAAAGAGAGATGGAAAAAGGTGTAAATTTTAAAATATATTTATTTTCATTTATGTAGGTTTGGGTGCGAAGTTCGTGTTGTTGTAATAAAATAGTTTTCTTCTTTATTTGACATTTTAATGACTTACTTGACACTTAGGTGTTAAAATATTTTAAGTAAATGCATTTTTTTTTTAAACTGTCGTAGGCTAGACTGGACTGAACTGAACTGGAGCTTAATAGTTCAAGGTAGGCTAAGATAAAACGGTTGAAAATTTAACATACTATAGTGTCCAGCACTTGTATGGGAGGTAGGCGTGGCCTTTGTGCAATGTTGAGAATTTTTATAATAGTCATTCTAGATGATATTTTAATGAAGTATACCGAAATTGGTTTAATTTGATTCAGAATTGCCTCTAATTTCACCTTTTAAAAATTTTAATTGTATGGGAGATGCAAAGACCACTATGCAAAGACTTTTTCTATTTATAAGTTAACCACTTTCTGATTATTGATTGATTTTAATTAGTCTCGTGGTCTCAAGGCTATAAATCGACTCCGCTATATAAGCTGATCATTTATATTTATATATACGAAGCCTAATTGTGGGCGTTTACTCGAACAAAAACAATACACTCTGTACACACACACACACACGCACACAGACACACACACACACACACACGCACACAGACACACACACACACACACATGTGTGTAGGGTGGTATAACAATTACATAAAAAGTATACAACACATACATATGTACATACATATGTTAATTAGATAATAATTAGATTTAACCAAACTTTTTTTTTTTTTTTTTATTAAAATGCAATAATGATAATTAGCCACAGCGACTGGTCATATGTGACCAACGAGCTGTTTACAGATTTAACCCAATGACTCCAAAAATTGTATTTATTGTACCAGAATTTCGCCGACAAGCTGTGCATAATTTATGACGTTTTCTAAAAGCTAGTCTCCAGAAAGCATTGAATTGCCGAGCACGGGCTATTCGAAGGGAGCCGAAAGTTAATATGCCTACATCAATAAATTAAACTTTATAAAATATAAATAAATTAATAGCTTGAGGTTGTCACAGAAACTAACAGAAACTATTACAAAAAAAAAGAAAGTTCCAATTGCAATTAAACTGAGCTGCACATTTTACACCATTTACACGTACTCAGTAAGAAATAAAGTGAAGTTATTGCATTTTGAACAAAGCAACGCCAAAAGTCATTAAAATCTCATATAACAACAGAGGCCTCAATAAATTGGATTGAAAACTAATAAATAAATTGTTATTTTTATTGTAAGTATATGTTTATATTTAATATTTAAAAATATGCACTGCATAAGGGCGTGCGTGTCATGACCTTCTTTCCCTTATTTCACACTAACTACAAAATAATCTAACATTTTGCGCTTCAATTAACTCGCCAACTACTTATTATATTAAATAAGAAGCGGAATTTTTCAAACACTTTCATCAGCAACAACAGCAAATTGTTGTTTAAATTGAACTACATGATCACTTACACAGCACAACAAGAACAACAACACCAAGAGATATTTGTGTTTTATAAATAAAAAAATAGAAAGAAACAATTAATATTTAATTTATATTGCAAGTATATATATAGAAATATCGTAAATTCAACGCTACCAAGCACAAAAAAATTGTTCAAGAGTGAGTATTCGAAGTATGTAGTTGTAACACAATTGAGGCTTCAATCCGAAGACACGCCAAGCAGGCAATCGCAAGCATCCTAAAGAAGAAGATGCCCGTGTAACTCGTGAACTCATGCTTACAGTGAATGTAGAAGAGTCCAAGCACACCAGCGTGAAAGCCCTAGCCAAACGTTGCTCTAGAATTAAAAAACTTTTATCAAACCCACTGTAGTAGATAATTTTAACTTCAGAAGAAAAAACAAAAAAAAAGGAAAAAACTTTTGTATGATGACAATGATGAAGTTGAAGTATGATAAAGAATTTTTATTTCTTTAATAAGTTTGACCCGCTTGTACTACAAACTATGTATAAAAGAGATATGCTGTTGAAAAGTGCTTATAACTGCCATAAGTGCATCGACGTTTACATGTGTGCGTTTAATTGAACTTTTCTTTACAACGAAATGCTTTAAAGTTTTATGAAATGCATTATAGGCTGTAATTTTTCTTCGAATTGCAGTAGTCTATAAAATACTGTCCCGGGTATTTTGCGAATGGATGTCTCGCAGACAAACGCAGATACAGCCATACACTACAAGTACGCTCTTCAGTTTTATGAGCTAAATGGTTGTTATCTCTCTACGCAGCAGCAGTAGTGCTGGCTGTTTGACCCTTTTAGCGGACATGTCAAGTGTATCAACATAGTCAGCAAATCAAATTGATGTGTTTTCTTTTCTTTGCTGATATGGTATTGTGTGAATGCTGCTGTTGAAGATGAAGATGGAGAAAACGGTGGATTTTCTAAATTACTCAGTTGTCATAAAGATTTCTTTCAATTTTATTGTACTAGAAGAAAAAGTTAAACGTTGCTACATTTTTAGCATCTGATCTCAACATCAGACGAGTGTTGGTCTGCCTGTCTGTCTTTTCAACGAATTGTTCAGTTGTTCAGTTTGAAGTGAAACTTCCTTACGCGCACACGTACGGTAAAAATGCTAGGAGCAAAGAGAAATTCTACATATTACATGCACATGCATCTCAACACCAAGGAAATAGAATTAGCCTCTCTCTTTATGTATATGTTGTGAGAGGCTTATCGTCGTCTTAGTCTTCTACATTAATGGCAGAAAACGTCCATGGAAAGCCTAAGCGAGTTGTGCGAGTTTTATTTGTACCTGAAAGAGATCTATAGTTTAATGTCGAGTCCGGTAAAAACACAGAACATATATAGACCAGTGCTAAAATGGTAGAAGAAAAAATTTTATTATGAATGCGGTCTTTCATTCGTAACAAAACGATTAGCGTTAAATCTAAAGACAATGCATGGTTTAATGCGACTTGCAGACAAGCAGTCAGGTCCAAAGAGGTCGCTTTCAGGAACTGGCAATCTACCTTGAATGCCAATACTGAACAGTTGCGTAAACAGGAAAGAAATCGCAGTAATGCCACTCTAAAGCGCGAAAAGTTTCTACACGAACAGCGCCTGAGGCACAAAGTCTTACAATTCGGTAGGGGTGGTAAGAACTTTTGGTCATTTGTAAAGAGAATAAAGAACCAAATGACTTCGTCAATTCCAACTCTTATTACAGGTGATCGCCACGTCACTAGCTCGGTTGATAAATCAAACCTTTTAGCTAACCTTTTCGCAGAGAATTCTTCTCTGCCAGCTAGCGATCAGCCACTGCCCGTTATCGAATATGTATCTTGTGTTATGACTGAAATACATTTTCAAACTCGAGTAGTTAAAAGAGTTCTTGCAAATCTTAACACGAACAAGGCTTCGGGACCCGATTGCATTCCAGCCCACGTATTGCGAGCTTGTGCAACATTTTATACACAGCTGGTGTATTTCCGAATTGTTTGGTAACTTTCCAACCAATGTCCAACCAGTTCCTAAAAAGAGCAAGACTACAGATCCTGCAAACTATAGCCCCATCGCAATCTGTTCTACGCTATCCAAAGTCATGGAAATTGTAGTTAACTTTTACTTGGTCAAATATCTTGAACTAAACTAATTGCTTAATGACTGCTAATACAGTTTCCGTAGAAATCGCACTACGGGCGATCTCATGGCGGTCCTCACCGAGCACTGGTACCACAGTGTCCATGGCTTCGGGAGGAAGTTTGCTATTGTCATCCAAAGGTGGTGGCCATGTGGAAAACATTTACATTTTTTGGGATTTTTGGCGGTGCTAGGATTCGAAGCATAAACCTTTAAAACACCTCTCTCCTCCCAGTACAATACTATGACAAAAATACTTGGTAGAAAAATCGAAAGGTTTACGCAATAACAAAAAACACTACACCACTGGACAAAGAAAAATACTCCACTTAAATTTCGATTGTATCTGAAGTTTTAGATCCATTTATTTTTCTTTTTTACCATATTTCTTTTGATTTCATTTAAATGACTCTCAACTCAATGTGCTACACTTCAATGACAATTTTCGATTTTGATTTTCATTAACAGCATGACACCTCGAAATAATAATTTACTATGTATTTTCTCTATTATTTACAACAACAACAACCACCGTTTCTATTTACCTTTTCACTTCTTATTACTGCGGTTTTTTTTTCTTTTGTTTTCTGACATTTTATTTTTCATTTTAATATAACTTTAATTTGAAATCACATCAAAATTTCCATTTTCATTGTCATTGTCATTTTCATTTTGTGTATTTGTGATTGTGGGGCAGTGATTATTTAATGTTGCATATCTTTTCTGTCACGTTCAAATTTAAACATCAACCTCAACTCCAACTACTTACTTTTGCCACTGTTACTTTTTGTTGCCACATACATATCCCCGTTGCCACAAAGAATAACAGAATAACAAAGTTGGGATTTCTAATGAAAATGTGAAATAAGTTATAGTATTTGCTAAGTCGACTTTAGCTGTTATTCCTTGTGGCCGCAGATATGTTTTCGGTTTTCTTGAACTGGCATTTTGATTGTCATTGAAAAGGGAAAATTTGCATGGAAATGTGTTTCGTTTGTTGGCTCGTCAGCTTCTTAATTTATGTTTAATTTATGCATTTGAATAGCACTTGTTTCCACAAAAACAAAAACAAAAGCAAAAATATAGTTACAGCTTTAACGCTCTCTCGCTCTTTCTCACTATCGGCCTATACCTCGATATAAATGTTTCTTGGCATCCCGCTGCTTCATCCATGATTTGTATACGAAACAGTTATGATTATGATGATGATAAAATAATCTGATTCTTTTTCTTTTTATTTATCGATTTCGTCACCGTCGTCGTCGTCGTCGTCGTCGTCGTCGTCGTCTTCGTCATGAGAGATTTTAAGCCATTGTTAAATTCTTCAGATTTATACCCGTAGATAAAAAATATTTCGAATTTAATGTGACAATGTGTGTGATGCGCGTTTTATTTTTGAATCTCGGTTAGTTTGGCTTTTCTTTTTTTTGAAAAGGTCGTTTGTATAATAGTTTTGTTACCCTCTCAACTAAATTAGGCATGAAAATACATTTAGAAAAAATTATCAACCTTCATCAGGGCGTTCTTCAACAGAATTGAATTGGAGCTTTAGCACTTAAAGAGGCATCACATTTTTAAATTGCCTCATTATAAAGTCGTTTTGAATAATGTGCAAAAGCCATTGGGCGACGAAGCCGAAGCCCTTTAGCCTATAATTAAAGTATTTATATAATGTTATATAATGTAATTAATGTATTTATATAATTTTATACAATTCTTTTATTACTATTAAGCTAATAAAAAGAAAGAGTACGAAGTTGATAGTATGGTAGAATTAATCGATACGTAGGGCGAACAGTAATAAAACCATGAAAGGTTAATAGCCCGCCGCCATGCGTATCTCGGACGCAATAAATTGCCCGTAGAAATATTCGATCACATGTATTCATTTTATGATCCATGAAAGCGTCTCTGGAAAACCGAATGGCCGAACACTATAACAAAGGTAGATCCCTACGAAAGACAAATTAGATCAAGGACATACCATACTCTAAGAAAACCGTACACCAAGCTATGCCAACCAATTTGAAGGCGAGTAAAACGAGGTCAAAGAATCAAATTGACATGGAAAGAAACCACCAACCCAAGGAATCGCACCTGCTGGAAAGCTAAGGGCCAGTTGCTTCCCAAATTGTTAGAATTACATAGTATAAAAATCAAAAGTACTTTTCTTTCTTGAATATTCAAACTAATTTTAAAACAAAGCGATTCTCAAGTCTTCCAGGTTTTCGAAGAAAAAAGAAAACGTTTTCACCGAAGCTGGAATACTTGGATTCAAATTATATGATCAGATATTTTAAAAACAACTGAACCAAACTGATTTCCCCTTCGAATTATGAAATGTAGCAAACAATTATTAAATACTATATGTAATAAATTTCACTCTTCATTAATTTACTCTCCGTTAAAACATGACATAAACACTGTGGTTGTTACACATGTAGTATGTATACAATATTATTTGCCAAGAGCTTAATATCACTTGTAGCCGATATATGTAAATTGAGCGTAACAGCAACAATATCTAACAACTAGCAGCATGTTGTCGTCATTCATTCGTGCGTACAGTATGCGGTAGTCAACAACAGTAGCTAACATAATATTTATGTATATATGTATGTATGTATTTTTGTATGTTTGTGTGTATGTATGTATCCATTACATTTCTAGTATAAAATACATGCCAGAAAATTGATAATATCAGTTTTAATAATAACAACCACAACAACAACAGCAGCAGTAACAGCAACCACAAAAGCACAATCATTATGATTATGTAGGTATTTGTTGGAGTCATAAACTGAATTAGCGTGCTGCTGTTTGTTGTGTCCAGTGGCAATGCACTCGCATAGTTAGGCCAAATTGTATTTTTGTAGATACGTAACATATTTATACAGTGAAAGATAAATACGTAGATATCAATGTAGATATGCGTTGGCCAAAACAACAACAACAACAACAACAACAACAACAACAAAGGCCAACGGGGAAGAGCAAATAACAAGAAGGCACATCATCATCATCATCATCATCATTATCAACAACAGCAACATTATTTTCATGATCATTTTTGTTTGTTGGCAGGCATGTTGCATACATGTTGTTGTAGTTAGCAGGCAGTTGAGCAGTAGCCCGCTATGCCTAATCAACAACAAGTGCTGCTCATTGTTGTTGTTGTGCTGCTGCTTCTGCTTCTGCTGCTGCTGCTGTTATGCTATTGGTGGTCATCGTGGCTTCGGCAGGCATTCTTGATTTTTAACAGCAACTATGACTGGAGTTCAACAATTTTTCTTTGTTTTTCTTGCGTTTCTAATTAGCGCCACTAAGTCAGCCACTCACTGCTGCTGCTGCTGCTGCTGCTGCTACTGCTCCTGCTACTGCGTGTACATAAAAGATATAGCTAGAGATATGAATGTAGCTAGGCACTATTATTATTTTTTCTTTGGTTTAATTTTTTTATCTTCATTTTTGTAGCTATTGTAAAGAAAAGCAAATACTTAAATTGTTTTCTTTGTTTTATGTATTTGTAAGCGACAATAATTTCTTTGTGCTTACGCATTTAGATACAGCCAACATCTGCAGTGCCAAAGCATTCGTAATCATAAAGAAGCACATTAAAGTTTCTTCTCTCTCTTCTTTTTCTAGGTACAAAAAAATATTAAATTTATTATATAAAAAAAGTGGTGGCAAAAATGCGCGCGCATTTAATGAGTGAAATCTGAAATTAATTATAATAGTTATAATGTTGGATCTAATACATACACACACACACACACACACACACACACATACGAACTACATATGGCATCCAACCCATGCGCGCTAGCCATGAGTGATGTCGCGCTTTTCGTTTTCCAAACGTTCTTCCTTGGTCACATGACATATGTAGATCACAATTTAATGCAAAATGTTCCAGTCCGGTGAACTTTAAAAAAGAAAGAGATAAGTTTTCTTTTGATTGCTTCAACCGAAGAATACCACACCACGTTTATTTAAAAGACCACAGAACTGTAGCAGCATGACAAATTGTGATCGGTGTCATGTGACCACCAGATGAGAGAGAGTGAGAGTTGAATGCATATCGGTGCCATTTTTACTATGTAGGCTCAATTGATTACTGATACAGGCAGCCCCCCTCCCAGCCACCCCCCCCCCCTCCCTTCCACCAAACAAGTAATTTTCCTGAAGTCGTTGGCTCCAAAGTTAACGGTTCATGATCATCAAATTACTTTGATTATTTTATGTTAATACGTGTTCACATGATCGGAGAGCGATGTTTCACAGATAAGGTAGAGACGTCTTGAGCTCAACTCTAGCAATCGATACATACTCATCCTCCAGCGATTTAAACCAAGAGATAAAGAAGTTGAGAGAAAAAAGTGTTGGCAGCTCTGGTATTTTATCTCTCGGCAATCGGACAGACCTCATGTAAATATCCAACCGGGTAGGCAGGCTAATATGATGCACAATTGTGTGAGTGTGTGTGTTGGCAACATGGCGTCCATTTGACACTGACAATATTCGATGATGTTGAACTTTCAATTATGGTACACTTTTCTATTTGTCTCCTTCTTTTTTGGTTTTGGTTTTTTTCTTTTTGCTTGTAACTGGCGAATTTGTAATTAAACCATAAGACAAAGACAGAGCATAATTAATTTTTGTATCTTACAAATATGGAAAGTTGTTTCGTTTTTTCTTTTCCAGTTTATAATCTTGTGAAAATTATACGTAAAAATTATGTAAAATCTTTTTATTATTATTTATTGGCTGCAAGTGTGCCTGCAGTTGGAATACATGTGGACACTGACTGCAGCCACTGGCTATTTACCATTAAGAGTACGGCGGCCGGCCTTTGCTGGCTGTAATTATAACAATTTGAAAGTTTAATCTTTTTGTTGTGGCTGTTTAGCTACTTATAGCAAATACTTGACTTGACTTGACTTGGCTTGACTTGGCTTGGCTTGAGTTGAGTATATTTATGTATAGTTTGTTGTATGCAAAAGTACTGCTTGATAATGCAAAGCGTGAAACGTTTCTTTGTTTCTCCCCTCTCGCTCAGTGATTGTGTGTATGTGCCTCTGCGTGCCAGCAGTTCAGCTGCGTCTGCACCTGATCATCGAGACCAACTTCATTTGCAGTTACTGTGTTGTTTGCTTGTGTAATTTTATGGAATCGCCATTAATTTCTGTGGTTTGTACTGAATTCGTGCTTCATTTTAATTAAAAATAATATAATCAGCTAGTTTTTTCTTGTATTTAAACATGATTTTTTTTATTCTTTGAGTTAGTGTGAATTAAACGGGGCTTAAAATAAATCGAGCCGATTGTCTGCTATGCTCTTTTTAAGTATTGTATCATAAGAGAGTACAAATAATTTTTTGAAGATTCTAGCAGGTGAATTTTCTACATACCTGATGCCTTCTAACACTTTTTGAGCAAATGAAAAAGAAATGGCATATTCATATTTTTGAAGCACAAAGAGGACAATTTTGGAGTAGTGTGTGCTAGTATTGTTTCACCCTCTTCGGTGGCCTGGTGAATAATTTTTACGACAAAGGGAAAATTAACTAACGTAAGCTCGTAACGTTAGAAATCTGATATGTGACGTTCGTAGCTTTTGCAAGAAAATTTAGAAAATTGATGAATTACTAAAAATCGCCACTTTTACGGTATTAAGCGCCCTCTAACGGTTGGTAAGTAAGTAAAGCGAGAAAACTACACTCAAAAGATTAGCAAAGAGCAAAATAAAAAATTGATCAAGCTCATTGGAAAACTTATGTTATAGGGGTTCAGGGATACTTTTCGGGACTTCAGCGAACAAGTTTATTTCAGTGGGATTCTAGCATTAGTTAAAGCGATTGTAGACGCCCTCTAGTCAAGAATAATCTCCAGTTAATTGGTCCTAATTGTGTTCTCCGTTTATTTGCGTTTTAAAATTGTGCTCTTTAAATTTGAAATGTATCAAAAATACCAGCAATCAATTAACCGGGCATTCCTGTATATTTAGTGGTCGCTGTGGCGTAGTGGTAATGCGTTGAACTGCTACGCAGAGTGTCCAGGGTTCGAATCTCGGCACAGGCAAAATCAAACACAAAAAAAAAGGAGATAAATAATTTTTGTACACGGCACGGCACCACCTCTTGGCAGGCAATGGCAAACCTACAAGAGTAAAAATAGCTATGAAAAGCTTTTCACTTCGGCGTTCGGATTCGGCATTAAACTGTAGGACCCTTCCATTCATGTACAAATATAACACGCACAACATGAGTGGATGCGAAAAGCTCGGCCTAGGCTCTCCATGGGCTGTTGTGCCATTAAAAGTAAAGTAATGTAAAGTAAGTAAAATTCCTGTATATTTTCCTAGGTTCTTGCGCTTAGTTTTGGAACTCCCATATAATTTGAGGTAAAGGAGCATAAATAAAATATGGACAGCGTTTGTTACTAAGGTCCTTCGGCCTCTGTTGCTTCATCTCCCTCTGGCTTTGAAAAAAATCAATACAAGAATTCGTTAAAAATCATAAATAAATCATCAAGAATCGTGTGAAAATTTAATAATTTTACTATAGTTTACGTAATTTAAAAACAAAAAAAGACAAAATTATATCAATGAACGACAGATGGCGTTCTCAAGCGTTTCCAATTTATGTAACCAGAAGATCACGAAACTAAAAACAAACGAATTAAGTGTAAAAATAAAAGATTAAAAATGTAAATTGAATGAGAGAGTGAAATACACAAAATCGCACCAGAAATGAGAATCGATCACAAAGAAAGACAAGTAGTGAGGAAGGCTGCGGTGGCGCGGAAACTAGTAACAGAAATAGGAATCGTAGAAGTACTTAGTAGGGAAACAAAAAAGTGAAGGAAGGCAATAAAACTTAATAAAGGTGAAGAAAAGCAAAACAAAAATGATTGTAATTCAATTATTCGCTGTCGTAAAAAATACGCAGATACAATTTATTGCAGCAACACAATAATAAACCACAAATCGCGCTAAAGGCAACAACCAAAGACACAAGAAGACTGGCGGCTGTAAGTTGTACCGAAGGGTTACAAAGGCAGACTGAGGGACCAATGAAAACTTGGTCATAGAGAAAGAGGCAAAGGTAAACCAGAAAAGAGTTGAGTTCAAATTTGAAGACTTAAGTCTATATACTCGTATACTTACTATATTTTCATAGGCATGTTCTGAATCCACCCGAATTTCAAAGAATATGAGAAAACTTAAACTCTGCAATGCATACACACTCGTAAATACAATATAGTGATTGAGCCATAAGTTCACAAAGATACTTCGCTAAATGCAATATGCAAAGATTGTGTATATTTGTTTGTATATTTGATTGTATGTATGTATGTACTCGCATACACAGATACAAATCAACTAACTCACTTGAAATTGCATGTTTGGTTAAATTTAATTTTTATTGCTTCATTTGTGAAGTTGTTGTTCATTACTTTTGCTGTTATTGTTGAAGCTGTTATTGCTGTTGGTAGTACAACCGACGAATTGTTGTTGGTTGTAGCTGTGATGTCGATGTTATTGCAGCAATTACACACATCCGTTTTCACTTGCGCATAAAATTGATTTGCATTCAACAGATGAATCCATCGACATATGCACGAGAGTACGATTAGGTATTAAAACAAACACATACAAACATACACTCGTATACTGCATACTCGTACTTATGTAAAATAACTGCGGCTCAGACCGAACATCAAATACGTTACAAAGCAAAGTCAGAGAAAAATCAGCGGAAGCGGAGATTTAGGTAAATGATCTATCGTAGTATAGTATATTGGATATTACACAATTTCTGGTAATCTAGTAAACAACAAACATAAAAGTAACAAAATAAAGTCATTTACAAACTCTCTACTGTTCGCGCTAAACAGCTTTAGGAACTGTAGAGTTACTCGTATCTCTCCATAGGGAAACAAAAAGTTGATATTATCATATTTGATTCATATAAGTAATTGACTCTTTTGATTTGTCCTGCCCCCTGTTACAGCTACACTATCTCTAGCTAAGGCCCTGTTTAAGGGCAAAATATAACAATGGATCTTTGAGACCCTAGGATCACATGTAGTGGAGTAAAAACCCTCAATTGAGGGTAAAAACCCTAAATTTTTTTACGGTAGAATTCCTTAGAATCCTAAACTCTATAAATAAAAAAAAAAAATTCTATACGATGGAAATCCTCTATAGTAAAAATTATAAAGGATACAAATTTTTGGGGAAACAAAACTACCGAACTCAACTTTTTTTAGATACACATTAAATAGGTAGGGTAAAAACAAACTAAAATGGAAATCTTCTAAGGAAATGGTCTTAAGATAATAAGCCTGCTAGGGTGAAAAAACATGTATGATAAAAATTTAGAAAGATACAAATTTTCTAAGGTAAACGGTCACTAGGATATAAATCTTCTAGGCTATAAATTTTAGGGTAAATTTCTCTAGGATACACAAATCTTCTACAATATAAATCTTCTAGGCTAAAAGTTGCCTCGGATGCAAATCTTTTACGGTAAGCATTCTCATAGATACAAATCGTCTAAAGTAAAACTTCTCTAGGATACAAATGTTCTGGGATCAAAATTAGAAAAGAAGAAATTCTAAAAAACTAGAATACAAATATTCTAGGGCAAAAGTTCTCATGGATTCAAATTTTTAGGGATAAAACAAATAACAAAAATACAAATCGCCTGGGGTAAAAATTCAGTTTAAGGTAAAAATCGTCTATAGTAAATATTCTCTAATATACTACCATAATCTTCTTCTCCCTCAAATACAAATCGTCTAAGGTAAAAATTTTCTAGGATATGTTTTAAGATAAAAAAATTAAGCTTATAAATGCTCTAGGCAAAAATTTGTTTCGATTGCAAACATCATAGAATTTAACTCTTCTAGAGTACACATGATTATATTTTCGGGAGAAATAATGATCTAAGATATAAAATTTTTTTAAGTAAAAATCTTCTAAGAATATAAATTCTCAAGAATTTAAATTTTGCTTGTTAAAACTCCTCTATGATACAAATTGTTCAGATTAAAAATTCTCTACTACGCAAAACTTTTAGAGTACAAATTGCCATAATTTAAAATTAACTATGGCACAATACAGATTCTCATGGGGAAAATCTCCTAGTATAATAAATAATTTTTCTAATTCTTCATCTCTGACTAATTTGACGTCATTGATTGATTTGATTTTCTATAATAATAATGGAAAAAGGGCACAAACTAATATTAAAACTTTTTCACACTTGTGCCCCCAAGACTCCAAAACACTGTCAGCTTGAAAAGCAAACGATTTGACAGCTGCAGTCTATACACAAAACAGGTTTACCACTTTCTACCACTAGATGACACTGCATACAGTTGATAAATATTTTCGCAATTAATAAAAAGTAAATTATATATTGAAGTTTTATTTACGCGCACTCTTGGACAATTATCATAAGATCTTTATCAATTTAAAGTTTAGATTATGTGAAACATTATGTAGTAGCAAAGTTACGTAATTTATTTCTGAATTATTGCATAAAGAATGTGGAAAGCAAATATTACTATCACAATGAATTCGCCATTAATTTTTTATATATATAGTAAAAGAAATAACAAAGAAAAGCTTTGTGTTAAATTGTGAAATTGTTAAAGTTTTTATCACAAGCTAATAACGACAAAAACAAAACAAAAAAATATTAAAAATATCTATCAATTGCAATTGAAACTAAAAGAAGAAAATAAAAATTTGCAATTTCATTGCGATAATTTTAGTAATTTATCAAATGAAATCACATTGGAAGCAAATAAATAGCTACAAAAAAAGAAACCAAGAAAGAAAAAAATCTGAGAAGTCAATGATAGACTTTTGTCACGTATGAATATAGTAAGTGAAAAAGAGAAAAATTGGTGTGTGCTTCCAGCCAGAAATCACCAGTAACCAACGAAAGGTAAGGGGGTGGCGCTCAGCTCAAGTTTCTCAAGCTAACTGCGAACTTAGTATATAATTTGACAAAACTTCATTCCGATTGATGTGATTGCCCGTGCATTTGCTCATGGCCTGGTGTTGATGGCTGAAGCGACTTGGAGACTTGGAGATTTGGAGACTTTGCGGCTCGCTCGCTACACGGGATGGCTAGCAAAAAAGCAAAAAGTGAAATAAAAATACTGCGATACCATTCGATGATTGCGCAATGATACAATAAAGCAAACCAAAACCAAATGAACTAAAATATCACGAATTGTTTGCTGGCCGCTTCCAAGAGATAAAGAAATAAATGACTATTATTACTAGCTAGATACTAGCCTGCAAAAAATGAACAAGAAACGAGCACAAAATTTGCAATTACCAAATACATATGCTACACATACACACATACACACATACACACACACACACACACACACACACACACACACACACACACACACACACTTAACTACGTTCGATACAAAAATGCCGACAGGTTAGTAAATTAGCGGGTGGGGCGGCGACATCGGCGTGGTGTGGGTTAAGACGGGCAGGTGGAATGCGCTGCTGCAGCAATCACTACATATGTGTATGAATGCACAATGGTGGTGCTGGTGGTGCCGGTGGTGCTGGTGGTGGGGTGTGTGCATAATTAGTTTTTCTAACCCGCTGAGAGTGTCTGGCTGCGTGTGAGTGTGTGTATGTGTGTTTGCATCTGTGTGCCGCCGTATTTATTGAAATTGAAATGTTAATAAACTGAGAGAAAAATGCAATTAACTTATCACTCAATCGAACGACTAGCGATACTAGCTGGATACAGTTACAAGCAGCACGCAAAATCGCAATCGAAACCGAAAAGTATCTGACAGATGCACAGTGGCAAATCGCAAGGAAAACGCATTCACACTTTCTTTTTCACTTTTGTTGCTGTTGCTGTTGCTGATGTTGTGCTTGTGTTTGTGTTGAATTGCGAATTTTTGTGTTTTTTTTAATTTGGAATTTTTTCCTTCGTTTATTGCTTGCGAAAAATATTAACGCCTTTTTAATAAGCGCACTTTTTGTTTTCTTTGGTGTTGTTGACGTTGTTGTTGTTGTTGAAACTTGTGTGCATGTCTCATAATTTAATTACTTAAATGCAAAGAAATTCATTTTGTGGTTTGTTATTTCTGTATGTTAAACAATTCGTTTAAATGCCATTAAATTGAGATATAAACAAATAAATTGAACCAAACAATCGACGAATCTTTTTATGTTGCTGTTGCTGATGAGTCATAAATGTGGAAATTGTTTAGCTAACGGTAAACGCCCTTAAGTAGCCGTGATCATTAACCGAAGAAAGCGCAGTGAGGATGAGGTGTAAAGTTTCTCATTCTTTCATCCTGTATCTAGTTCAAAAGTTCAAAAGCTCAATAGTCATAACATCGGACAATTTTACGGAAAAGGGAGGCAAACCTCTTCTCCAAGCTTTTCATTGGCAATTTCAATGCCAAGAGACAGTGAATGTAACTCGTTCGAATTCGGCATAAAACTGTAGGCTCCTTCCATTCATGTTCAAATATAACTCGTACAACATGGGTGGAAAACAGCGGCGAAAAACTCGGCCTAGGCCCTCTATGGGCCGTTGAGCCATTCAAAGAAAAGAAGACGACCATATTAACCCCTATGTTCCCATTTTCTAGGAAACAATGGGAACACTGTTTTTGAAAAAGTTATACTAAAATGTACGAGACACGTTCCTTAATGCAATATCCTTTCAATCCACTGTGTCTCTACTTTATATATTTTTTCGGGTATGCTTTAGAAGCTACTATGTTATAATTTCATGAAGCATGACTTAAACCTCTACATCCATATTTTCAAAGTCTTTGAAGGTCGTCATTGAAACATCTAAAGGGTGTTTTTTCTACAATACTTTTTCCGGAGTTGGTCTTTTTGACAGCTGCCACTTGATTTATGCTCAGTTTGGTTTGCCATTTCATCATGAATAGACTTACGCCTGAACAATGTTTGCAAATTATAGAAGTTTATTATCACAATTCATGCGCTGTAAAAAAAGTGTTTCGCAAGCTACGTCCATTTAGCGACGAGGCTCATTTTTGGCTCAATGGATACGTGAATAAGCAGAATTGCCGTATTTGGAGTGATGACCAGCCAGACGCAATTTAGCAGCTACCAATGCATCCCGAAAAATGCACTTTTTGGTGCGGTTTATGGGCAGGCGGCATCATTGGGCCGTACTTCTTCAAAGACGATGAATGCCGCAACGTTATGGTCAATGGAGAAAGGTACCGTTCGATCAAAACATTTTTTTTTCGGCCTAAAATGCTAGAATTGGACTCGGCCGACATGTGGTTCCAACAGGACGATGCCACATGCAATACTGCACGCGAAACCATGCATCAATTGAGAGGCGAATTTGGTGAGCAGTTAATCTCACGTTTTTATGCAGGCAATTGGCTACCTAGATCGTGTGATTTGACCCCGTTAGAATATTTTTTGTGGAGCTATGTTAAGTCTGTTGTCTATAGGGACCAGCAAAACACGATAACAGCTTTGGAAGCCAACATTGAACGCGTGATTTGTGAGATTCCGGCCGAAATGTGTGAAAAATGTGCCAAAATTCGACCTTCAGAATTGACCACTTGAAGCGTAGCCGCGGGCAACATTTAAGTGTAATTATCTTTAAAAAGTAAATGGCAGGAATTGATTTATCGATCCAAATAAAAATTTCATTCACTTTTGTAATATTTCTGTTATATTTTTTTTTCATTTTCAAAAACTAAACTCTTATAAAAATCACCCTTTATATAGAAATCTTACAAGTCATGATTCATTAATTAACCAATTAACTAAATTCCCTTTTTCTAGACATTTTGTTAACTTACATTCATTACCAATAGAAGTGAATTAGTAAATACAAATTTTATGTATTCATTGACTTTCATGTCTTAACAAATGTACATAATTAATTCTTAAAACAAACATGCTGGCCGAACATGAACAAACTCCAGGGATTAAGTGAAGCTTTTTAAAATTTAATTAAAACCATTTTGACCCATTTCTGCCCACTTCAGCTCAAATTCAATATGTAAGTACGTACACACAACGCAACATACATACTATGTTCATAAATCCGCTTTTAAATATGTTATTTGCATTAATAAGTAATTTGTGCATGTTAAAATGTTCAATATGAGCATATTTTGCCACACCTACAAATAAACGCCCCTAATAAAAAGGCCCCTAATAAAAAGGCAACGAAAAGCAAAAATAAGAAATAACTAAAGCTCGAGTAAGAAAAGAATGTTAAACAATTTGTGAAAAATCTGCCAGTGAATAAAAAAAAATAAAACAAAAAATTCCAAAACGTTTCATTTACCCTAAAACCCGACAGAAACAAAAAGCAAAAATTAATGAAAGAAAAGCAGAACACACGTACTATACACGAACAACAACAACAGCAACAACGAAACCAACCACATCCATACCTACAACATATGGAATTATGGAGTTAAGGTATCCATTACCAACAGTTGGCAGATCTGGCTCTGGCTGGTTGACTGCCAGGCTGGCGTCCCTGTGCATTAGCACAAGCAAAGCAGCAGCAAATAGCAGCAGCAGCAGCAGCAGCAGCAGTGGGAAAAGAATATAAACATGAATATGCGCTCAGAATGAAAAAGCTGCAAGCAAAATTGTAGGTATACAGTAACCAAAAAATCCCCATATGTAGCAAATATGTACACATTGAGTGAATTAGTCGAGGCAGCAGCAGAGGCAACTGAGGCAGCTGAGGTAGCCGAGAACATTGGAAAAGCCCCCCGGAATTCGGAATTCATGTAGTATGTATGTACTAGTGAGGAGGTACTACCATATGTATGTATGTATGTACTTACTTGCGCACACGCACACATTCATGCATAGATACATATGTTCATTCGTATGTATGCATGTACTCGTATCTCTGTGCTTGCTCTCGAGCATTTAAAAAGCTAACAAAATAATCGTTGAGGCGTTACGCGGTGTCCACCTTAATAACCAAAATACTTTAACTCTGCTCGTGTATGTAGAATGAATAAAACAGTACATTAGCTATACATACATACATACATTGTACATGTAACACACACACGCACACACACACACACATACATTAGCTGCGGTGTGTATTTAGCTTGCCGCTTGTTGCTCTTCACATTTGTAACAAAATAACAATAATTTTTGGCATTTCTGTTTTCCATACTTTTTGCTGCACTACAGTTGGGTGTAAGCAGGACGAATATTTGTGGCACAGGTTAATATTATAATTACCCTCAACAGCAGCAGCAGCAGCAGCAACCATAGCCATAGCCACAACGAAAGTACCAACTAAATAAAATTATAATGAAAAGTTACTGTATTTTGAATTTATTATTAATTTGTAGTACATAACTTGAATTGTTTGTGTGGCTGTGTTGTTGGTGCGCATAACTGTGCACGACACTGTACTCTACTGTCATGACTGATGGTATGTTGGTGGCGCTGCGCAGCAACAGCACCTTCTTTCTTCTGCCGCAACATTGCGTGTAGTGAATTATTAATTTGTATTGTATTAAAATTTATAATTAAGATTCAAAAAAATATTTTATGATAATGTCAAAAACATACAAATTAAATTACCGCAAGTTGCTTGGTTCAGCATGAGGCAATACTGTTTTAATATAAACACGCCACACTCAAGACGAAGAAGAGTAGAGGGCACATTTCTGAGCGGGTGCCTGGAAAAATGGAATTATTTAAATGAATTTAAAAAGCTTTTACCCAAAGCTTTAGCAAAACTGTTTAACCCTGAAGAGATCAAGGCAGATCACATTTTCTTTTATCAAGAAGTATATGACAAGGATCCCACATTTTGTAGGAAAGAAGGTAAGGCATTCGCAGTTTCATTATATTCTAGATATGCATCCCTGATTTCGATTGCTCCCAGGAAATCCTCACCAAAGCGTGCAACGAGCACTGCAATGAAGCCAGGTCTACCTTTGAGGGAACTCCGCTCACCATACCATTTTTCAGAGATCTTAAAAAATTCGACTGGGATACTTTTTTACTTTACTTTTAATGGAACAACAGCCCATGGAGGATCTAGGCCGAGCTTTTCGCATCCACTCATGTTATGTTGTGCGTTTTATATTTGTACATGAATGGAAGGGACCTACAGTTTAATGCCGAATCCGAACGGCGAAGTGAAAAGCAATTTTTTTCATAGGCAAGTTTTACTCTTGTAGGTTTGCCATTGCCTGCCAAGAGGTGGTGCCGTGCCGTGTAGAAAAATTATTTTTTCTACTTTTTGATTTTGCCTGTGCCGAGATTTGAACCTCGGACAGTCCAAAGCATTACCACTACGCCACAGCCACCAGCACTGGGATACTTCTTCTTCTTCCTTTAATGTTGTACATGTTACATTTTTGTACATACATGAATGGAAGGGACCTACAGTTTTATGCCGAATCCGAATGGCGAGGTGAAAAGCTTTTGTTAGGCAATGCCAAGAGGTATTGTAATGCGAGATATGAACCCCGGCCACTCTGCCTAGCAGGCCAAAGCATTACCAACTAAACCACGGCGACCACTGCGATATTTATACTTGTAAAATAAAATAGATATTTTATCTATAACACTCAGCTCCTTTAAATATTTCTCTAGCTCCCCAAAAGTTTGATTCTGCTTACGGCAGTTCATGGATCTCTAGTCACCCCTTCTTAAATTTAGAATATATTTAAATCTATTTTGGGGTCAAGCAGTTCGCTACCGGGTAAACTTATGTGATCCAGCTTCCTAAAAGTCCCCGCTTTTGGTTTAATAGGATCGTTGTGGGTCATGAGGACGCAGGCTATACGATGTGACTTTATTCTTAAGAAATACTGCCGATATAGACTAGGGAGTCAAAAAATACCACCTTCGGACTTGTTTGCAGTAAATGGCAACAACTGACTCAACGATACTGGTTGCAAGGTTCTAACAACAAGAAGTGGAGAAACTTAAAGACAAACCTAGGTAAGTCGTCAATCGGAGAACCACCCTTCTATTGAACTTCATCTTACAATATAATATAGAAACAAAATTCAAATCAAATAATGCGTTACTAGAGCCTGAATAAGATCTATCAAACCTGTTTCTAAAAACGTCAGCATAAAACTCGCCATGCAAGAATGGTTATTTTGGATCCATGTAGATATGTATGTATTCAAAAACATAATTTGTTTTACAAAAAAAAATATGGTATCTATTTATCAGTACATAGGTAATAAAAAATGAAGAAAATAACATCGGAATTATGCATATTGGGCTTGCTCGCTCGCTGCTGTTGCTGTGCTTGTCATGTTGACAACAAGTGTCGCTCCCATTGTTGCTGTTGGCTTTTGTTACGACTGTTGGTAACATTAATGTTGTTGTTGATGGTTGTAATCAATGGCGCTATTATAACCGGACATTGCGTTTTTTATTTATTGCTTGTGCTTTGTTGTTTCTTTTTTGTGTTACTTCAATTGGAAACGGAAATGCGATTAGCGAGTGGCAGCATTAGAAAAATTATTCAAAACAGAAAAGAAAAAAGGTAAATTTTTTGTATGTACCTAGGTACTCGTATGTACTACGAAGTATCTACAATAGTTCACAAAATTTGAGTGTTGAAATTTTTAGCTCATGACTAATAGATTTTACATATAGCAAATTAGAGTTAAATAAAAATTCAGTAAAAGTAATTAAAACCTTGTTTTCTAATACTAGTTTTTTGTTATCCCAGTTTTACTCGGCAGAATGAAGAATTACATACAATTTCCATACTCTCTTTTATGCTTTTTGTCTCTCATTGATCGTAATAGATTAACCAGCTGAGAGAAATTGAGTATTTAATATATGGGAACATTTTATTAATACGTGCTTGATGGATTCGTTCACAGTCTACATAACGCTGCGTTTGGACCGAACGAAAGAATCTTCATTCGTTCGGCCGGTGTGTTCGCTATAAAATGTTCAGCAACAATGTTCCGGCAGGTGTGAACGGTTACAAACTCCAAACGAATGAACAAATTTTCGTTCGGAATGGTCGGACTGAGTTCCGACCATTCTGAGTTTTGTAATTATGAAAATGAAGTACAAAAGTAAGAAGCAACTGAAAAAGAAGTAAAAACGTAGTGACGTATAGTGCAGTGCAAAACTGCCAACATATGGTTATTTTCTGTGCATTTTACTAGAAAATTTAAATTGATGATTGAGAACATTATAATTTGCCATCTAAACAGCCGAATCAACAATATGGCTTCTGATGTTTGTTCGGAGCCTCTGTTCGGCCGATGAAAAAGATTGCGCGAATGAAAATTTATTAGCTACAATTTCTCCTCGAAAGAATCTTCATTCGTTCGGGCGGCCTAAACGCAGCGTAATAATGGCATAAAAATAAAATGTGATTTATTATCTCATTAATTTATGGGCATGAAAAAGAGGCAAAAGAGGAAAAAGAGAGTGGTCGCTGTGGTGTAGTGGTAGTGCGTTGGACTGCTACGCAGAGTGTCCGGGGTTCGAATCTCGGCCTCGGCACAGGCAAAATCAAAAAGTAGAAAAAATAATTTTTCTGCACGGCACGGCACCACCTCTAGGCAGGCAATGGCAAACCCACAAGAGTATAAATAACTATGAAAAGCTTTTCACTTAGCCATTCGGATTCGACATTAAACTGTAGGTCCCTTCCATTCATGTACAAATATAACACGCACAACATGAGTGGATGCGAAAAGCTCGGCCTAGGCCCTCCATGGGCTGTTGTGCCATTAAAAGTAAAGTAAGAAAAAGAGGCTGTCATTAGGAATAACAGAATACAAGATTACGCCATTAAGTTGGCCAAATTTGGCTCTTTCTCCGCATTTCGTCACAAACCGAATTTTTATATGTCAATGAATGTATGCAAGTAAAATAATGATATTTCCTACGTCACAGCCTCTTTCAATGTTGTGTGAGCCGCATAACGGGTCTGCGCATTGCATAAGCTTGTATTCAATTATTCGCATTTTGAAAACACCAATATTTTTCTGAAATAAAATTATTCGGTCTCCGGAGATTGACCGTAGTTTACCAACTAACATACTATAGGTTCAGAATTACATTTTAAGCCGCTTTCTTGGGTAAATTTCGGGAATTGACTTCCTCTTGGCACACTTTGCTCATTGATTGTTGCTATTGGAACTGAACCAATACAGGTCGTACAATTCGTAGACTTTCTTTGATCGGATTACGGTAATTGACTACTTCTCGGCATACTTGCCCCATCAAGAGTTGCCTTTAAACATATGGGGTTACTCTGTCATTGATTAAGAAATATATTATAAGTAGGTATTCTCGATTTTTTTTTTTTACCTTTTACAATTTGGAGTTTACTCACGTTGCCCTCATTACGATTTTAACCTTGCTTTACATGTGAAACTTTTTTACATTTCAACAAAAGTAGATATGTAGATATGAAAACATATTTTAACAAAATACCAACAAAGACGGAAACTTACCAATATTTATATTTTATATTGCACAAAACTGAAAGTAAAAACAAAGTAACAAAAAATCAGTAAACATTAATAATAAAAATCTACACGAAAGTGATTGGAATTAAAATAATAATTAGGGATAAGTAAAAATAAACTGATTGACAAAATGCTCAACTTATAGTAGTAAAATATCAAAATAATTGCTTAAAAACGATTTTTTAATTGCTGCAAATTGCCGCCACCACAAAATGTTTCGGTTTCTGCTACGTATGTTGCTACGTTCGAGTACGTGAATGAATTTGGATGCCACACCTCGAAAAAAATATTCACTGCGAGAAAAATATTCAAAAACATTGTTCAAAAATGAGGAAATGAAAAGTCTACAGGCTTAAAAATGATTTGTGTTGAAGTGTGAGTATAAAATACCAGACAAAATCCTCTACTTAAATAACAAAAAAAAAAAAGTTACTTAAAATATAAAAATCAACATCTACCAAACAACCAATAATATCTGTCAATATTTGTTAAAATGGCAATAAATATTACGAAATTATTGTTATTAAATTATTGCGCCAAAGAGTGAATTAAAAGAATTGAGTAACAACCACAGCATTAAAACTATGGTAAAGTGTAAACAACGAAATTATGTTAACCTTTTAAAAGTAATAAGAAAAATAAAACACTAAGAAAATTGCCAATGATTGATTTACGCGTGGTTACTGGCTAAATCACAATTTAATAACATTTTCAAAATTGATAAAAAAAAAATACGTAGTTACAAGAAATTTAAACAAGTCTCCCAAGAGAAAAAACTCGTATGTGTTCAGCGCGACTGCGCACCCGCGCATTGATTAAAATCGAGCCATACACACCCAAATGTGTGGTGATGGTAGTGATGGTAATGGAGGAGCGTCGCAGCAACGTCATCAGATGTCAGAGGAAGTGGCGGATGGTGTTGTTGGCGAACAAGTGCACGCCACACAGTGCAAATGTGATGTGGCCGTCGTTGCCGTTGCATGCAGTTGTTGTAATTTAGCAACTAGTAGTAAATGTCATAGGTAAATTATTTATTTATTACCAATCGATTACTAGAGTTGCGAAATTATGACAAGTCGTTGGCAGGCAAATAGCGAACATATTCTGTTTTAAAAATATGTCATGCATGCAGATTAAAAACACGTACATTTTTACAAACAAAAAAAGAATAATTTTTCTAATATAACAAAAATTCGTTAACCGTTGATTCCCAGTGGCAGATACATAAATAGGTTCACAATGACACCTCCACCATCTCAGGGATTTTCTTCTCATATGAGGACACTAGTTTAAAATCGAACTTCGATTAAAGCTTCTCAATTCAAAGGTCTCTAGACTTACAGAAATCTATACATTTCGGACGTCTTTTTGTCATAATTTCGAATGCAAAAGTGAAGTAAAGTCTAAATGTTTTGATTAAGTAAAAAGTTCGATGTTGCAGCATTTGGTTTTGGTATTTCACAAATTCAGGATTTAGTAAATATGTGAAAACCCTGAATTTCCAGAATTTCAAAACTCACAAATCCCCAGAACAGAGCTGGTGTGGATTATCTTATATAAGATAAACAACCGAAGCAAAGTTAGTTAGTTAATTTTCGTTAGGTTATTTTCTATTTTATATCAATTACTACACTGAAAACAACTTAAATTAGAAGAATACATATTGGAATATTACTTGTGAGACTCACTTCTCGGATTTGGGGTTAACGGAAAAAATGTAGAGACAAATATTTTGTTTTTTATTTTAAGCCAACTGTTTCAGAAATATCACGTACAAAATATTGATGGACTTTCTTGGGCCGTTTCTTGGACATTTACTTTTCGGCATCAAATGTTTGCACTGGACCATTCGGAGTGCCTCCAATATTCTTTGGAAAAGACATCTGCATCGAACGCTCGCCTAATTAAGACTGAAACAATAAAGATCTTTCAGTTCGGTATTTGACTACTTTCTGGCGTACCTTTCCCCATCCCTAGCAAGAGACAACTTGCAGTGACTCTGGTATTGGGAAAGAAAATTGAATTGAAAACCTTCCTATCCTGATTTATATATACATATCATTAAAAAAGAAAATTGTCCAATCTACTTTTTTTGTGGTATTTCATAAATTTACTACTTTACAGAATACATTTCGCATCAAGTGTTGTCTTAAGAGAGCTTTTCATTCATTAGGGCAGAAGACTAAGTTGAAACTTTGCCCAAACTTTGACAAAAAAAAAAAGACTCCACACTTTATTTCTATTTTAAATGGAACTTGGGGTGACCTATTCATCTTTCCATAGGAAATCTTTCGTATTTAGAAAATTTGGAACAATAAATTAAGAATAGCTAGATTCATGCTCTCTAAAATCGAATTGATGACGTTGTGATAACCCGCTCGCTATCTGTACAAAACACAAGACAAAACAAAAACACATTGAGAATGTAACTGGCTGCTCCATCATCAGTGAAATTAACAATGATTCCAACGGTGATATGATTAAAATTATAATTGAAGAAAGCCTCATCATCAAAGCGCAAATCAAAATAAAAATACGAAAAGAACATAAAATTGAATGAAAGAACAAAATTAGAAAAGACGAGCTAACTGCAATATTCAATAAAATGCAATTTTAAAGGCAACAGACACAAAAACACATCAGCAACTATAAAGCACAGCAACCATCGCGTTATGGCCATAAATAACAGTAAACATTAAGCGGGCAGCAATAATAAGGTAAAAATTACTACTACTGCAACAACAACAGCAACAACAGAAATCTACTACATAAGAATAGCAAACTCAAAGGCTCTCATACATACACAGCAGCATACATTCTTAACCGGACAAGAAGATGCTGGACAGCAGCAGCAATAGCAGAAGAAGAAGCCGCTGCAGAAAAAGTAGCAAGTAGGTAAATAAATACTAGTATTTTGGTCAGGTATGAGTAGGTTAGCTCTGGCTATTTGGTAGAATACAAACTAAATGCCGGTTAAAAGAGCAACAACAGCAACAACATCTGTCCATCATGAAACAGTCAAACAGACAGACAGTCAGACAGACATACAGTCAGCAGCAAGCCAAACAACAAGCAAATATACAGCTATTTCACACCGCTAAAGTAGAAGTAGAAGAAGATGGTAGTAAATAAAATTGGTAAAAGATGAAAATAAAATATAGCTGCAAGCAATAGAATCATTAGAAGCTTGCCTAGCTAGCTAGCTATTAACTGGCTGGCTAAGCAGCCCCAGCTAGTGGTAGCTACGAAATGAAAAAATAATAAGTTAAGCTGAAGCTACCAAGAGCTTAGCTTCGCTCAACTGAAGCTGAAGCTGAAGCTGAAAAAGACCGCGTGAATGAATGAGCGAGCGAGCAATCGAGCTCTCGAGTATCTGAGTGTTTGTGTGTGAACATAAAGTGGCTGACCTCGAGATGGTTTCCATAAACAACAACATATCACCACCTTTCTGTGTTTGCTGCGCGCGCTCTCACCTTCATGCAGCATTCAACAACATTAGCAGCAACAAACAGCCACAACTTATGACACACACATTACATGCATGCATCCATGCATATGTACAATATGTTCAGTAAGTATCTAAATACATATGTACGAGTATGTATATGAACTGTATTCCAACACTCATCGAAAAACTTAAAATTTTTATTCATTATACATATTGTGAAAAATATTGCAAAATCATTTTCTCATTTTAATCTCAGCTTTTCCATATATGAATTTCATTTCAGACTTATTTGTTTTTAAACTTTTTTTTTACCACTACCATCAATCTCATTAAAGATTATCAAATATCGACACTCTTCCTCTCTTTAATAATTACAATGAATCTTTCGTTGTGTTGTTGTTTTAGTCCTCGTTTTCCCATCCCTCATCCTCACATTTGTGTAACAGTAAAAATTTTGAATTATGCATGTTTACATACTTGATAAAAGAAGTGAAAGGAAGAGAGAAGAAAAAAGAGAGAGAGTAAAATGGTAAGATTTATGATTTCTGGAGTAAAATTAATGGATTTCTATCTTTTTTATCTTCTTTCATTAGAAATTAAAGCGATTAATCGGCCAGTCTATGGATTTAAGGGTTAACCTTTTTTTTTATCTCTAAAAAGTGAGAGCATACTCTCAAAGTGAAGTATAGGTAAGTATTAAATAAATTTTAATTCATTCTCTTTGAGGAAACCATCATTTGGAAAAAGCAACAGCATCCAAATAGTCTAGTGCTGAGAACAAACAACATTCTATTTTCTTCGAGAAGATGTCTGCCAAACATTTTAAAGCTTATAAAAACCTTAAAAATCATACAAAGCTGTCATACACTTGTACCATATAATAATTCGTTGAACAATGTGAGTCTAATGATGAGAGCTACTTAATTTACAAGTAAACTCTCAAAGGAATAATAAGGATAAGTAAAATTTCTAGTAAACACTTTAAATCTTTAAACATTTTCTTTTTTCATTGAGTGTATGTAGTAGTAAAAAAATAAATTTTTTATACAAATAAAAAGGAAAATACTTGGCGCACTGGCGACGACTACCTGACACAACAATGACAATACATAAGTATTGTAGCTAATGCCATGTTGCTTGCCAATAAACATGATGAATTGATGGTAGTAACTGTGGTAAGTTTTGGTGTTTTGGCCTTAACTGTCGAGCAATAATGTACCACAGTATAGGAGATATTTGGATCTAGCAATCATTCGAGACGCCCGAACTGGGCAGATTTATGACAGTTAAGAAACACAGCGCAGCACACCAAAAAAACAAAAGCAAAAAAGTAGCATGAGTAGCAAAAATTAACACAGAAAGGCAAAGGAAAACATTTTCTACAAATTTAAAAAAAAAAATAACTTAAATTTTTGCATAGCTTCACTGCAAAAAAAAATTGCAACTTAATTTGAAGTAGGTATTTAATTTAAAAACGATAATGGCAGCATAGATTTATTGCTTACTGAATCGACGTAGCAAGTGGTAGTTTTCAATTGAAGTAGAGAGAGAAAGAGATGGTTATACTAAAAGGGAAAACCAAATCAGACCACATCTCTTAAAATTGTACATAAAATGAAAACCGAATAAATTTGGTTGAAAAGCTCATCGAATTGCGAAACTTTTCCTTTCTTGTAGACACGTTTGATATTTCTCTAACTCAGCCCAAGATTGTGACAAAAATAAAACCAGTAAGAGGTCAGATTTGGGACAATGCCACCCAATTCAATCCACTAATTTTTATAGTTTATCACTCAAGTTTTTCACATAATCTCCATACGGTGAGGAGGCAGGTGTGTATCTCCACACTTCCTTTCGGCATTACCAGACTGTAGGTCCATTGCGAATACAATAACTATGAGTGCAAGAGTGGAGGAACATTTTACTTACAGCTCCTTATCAAGCCATTTGATTCTCCATATGAATTGGGGAAGATCCGGAGATATTCTCCACTTTCTCTCTTATCGCTATTAGACCTATGAGACCTACTGGAGTCTTTTCTTCTACAGCTTGGATATTAACATATGCACACACATATTGATATCGATTCCTCCTCTTCCTTGTCGCTACAACTTCAACTTAAACCGCTTGTTAGAATTTGCCAGGTTGGGGCTTTGGCGTAATCAAATCGCCATCCGGTATAAATATGTAGTAAACTTAGTATTGCGCAACACCATCCAATCTTCTATGGTTGGCTAGAGCGATTGAATTTTAGTATGCGATTACACACTTTAGATTCTCGAAGTTGGAGAGCTCTTTTTGCGGCTTGGTCCTAAATGACAAATGCATCGGCGGAAAGTGCAATATCATGTTGAATCCCTCTTGAGACCACTTCTCAGATTCCCCCCCAAGCTTGCTATATTGACACATTTGTATATCACCAATATCATCACAATATTTTCTCACTATTTAATAATATTAAAAAAAATTCAATGATGTGGGCAAACAAATCGATCGAAACTCATTTAAGTGTATAGAGTAGTCATTTCTCCAAATCCCCACTATTTAAAATCTACTATATACGAGTAATCTCTTTAATTTATCTTCTGAAACTTGTCACTGCTATGACCTTAAAATCATTGGTTAGCAGCCAACAAATTTCAAATTCTTATTTTCCAACTGTTTCTCATTGTTGTCCCGCATAAGTTACTTATAGTATTTTCATATATTTCAACAAAAAAAATATAAAAATTATAATAAAAGAAAGAATAGAAAAACAAAATGCCGAAAGCATAGCTTGGGCGCGGCCGAACAATATATACCCTACACAGCCTCTGAAATAAAACTATAAAACTCCTTTTTGCAGTCAACAGCTGGTTTCACTTCTTATGTTTTTTCTTTATCAAATATTTCTTTAACAGCCCGACTCTCTATATAAAATTTTGCATGGCAAGTAGGCGTGGTTATAACCGAATGCTGACAATTTTCGCCTTAGTTATTTTAAATGTGAATACAAAGTTTGGTTCCATTTGCTTCACTATTTCCTGTGATATTTCACTTGTATAGAAAGTAGGCATGGCTTTTTGCCCAACGTAAACAATTTTCAGAACAGTTGAACAGAACAAATTGAGAACTATCTCAATGATGTGTGACGAGTTTCGTTCAATTCGCTTTAGATCCTTCCTTCAATGTCATTCTTTGAACATTTCACTACGCACACTTGACCGATTGATTTTCACCCATTTCAGAACTTGACCTCTTCCTGACAGTAACAAATGCTTGTTAGTTACCAAGTTTGTTTACGATAGACAGACGGACATGACTGACGCTGATCACTTATATCTACATTCCTACGTTGCGTTATTGTGGGCGTTACAAACAACTGTTACGTGATCGAAACCAATATACGCTGTACCCGGAGTGCGTAGGGTATACCATAGAAAAACGAAAAAATCTTTGGCGACATGGAAGAATCAAAATACATACGAGTACATACTCGTACATATATACGTGCATATGTACGTAAATATGCCAAAACCATATGGCAAAATACAAAGAAAGATATGTACGTATGACGTTAAATGTAGGGGTGGCATATGCTTAATATCACATGCTCATCTTGAAAATCATATAAATGTACAAGTATATTCGAAAGTAACAACAGCAACAACAACAACATTTGTGTTTAAATTAAAAAATTTATTGCAAAATGTGAAGACAAAAAATAAACAATAGCAATAATAATTTTAAGCACAATGGCATGGGGCAAACCAAATTGCAAAAGTAAAATAGCACACCAAAAATTGGTTTCTATGTGCGATCAAGTGTAAACAATGAAACAGTGTTGTGCCTAATAGTCTACGTGCACATTTATGTATAAGTAAAATACAAAACATAAAGTGAGAGATGAAACCGCTCTATGGAAATAAAGTCAGAAGGAAAACATAGTGAAGATCCTTACAGCTTAAAGTTGTTGCCTTCCTACATTCTCTGCCTTAGTTATCTACATTCCAATGTAAACTGCTCAGCATGCTGTTCACAGAGTTGTTCTACAAGAGGGAACATTTTTTTTTTTTTTGTTACTAATTTGTTATTGTATTCTTCATGTGGGTGTGACAAAAACACTGCAATTAATCAAAAATAAAAGCCATTGACATAATTCATAATTCTGCACGATTTCAAAAACAACAAGTTCGTTTGAAATGAAACTGAAATTATATTGAAATGATATTAAAAAAAAGTTGTGTGCAATTGTTGGTTTGCCTTAATTGATGGCAGTTTTTATGAGCAAGGTAGTAAACATTTTTCTATTTAGCTTTCAATATGAATAGTACGTACCTAAGTATTATGATGATCGTGTGTGTATCTCAACAGTGCTGGATCAGCGCGATATCATTTTCCTTACAAGAATTCAAGGGGAAATTTATTTAAAGCATTACAAAACGCGCGAAAAAGGATATGTTCAAAGAAATATCGAGACAGCTTTGCTTCTAATGTTGAAATGCTCGGTGAGGAAATTGTAACTTAGATCTCATATGACCATGATGATCGAGTGTTGCTGATAGCCAGTGATCGATTAAGAAGTTCTTTCCCGAGGAAGTTCTCTACCAAATAGATGTATTTCTTTGGAATATTTAGATTTATGTTTAGTATATACTCGTATGTACATACATATGTAGTTAGTATACACATTTAATACAAAACATGATTCGACTGTGCATTGACCTTATTAGCTGTTGGATCAGTAAACTCAAGAGAAAACATCTTTCAATACAAATCAGGAGCTGTGGCCTTTTCGTTTTTGTCGCCATCTAGAAAACGTAGATTTGTATATGTATGTAAATCAATATTTCTCTACGACCTGAAGAAGGCAGCAAGATTCAAGAGAAATTCGTTTAGAGAAGAATTCATACAACCTTGCTTTTCACCTATAATGAATATGGTGACTGTGTGTTGACCACTAGTGATCGTTTCAAGACTTCATTAACATTCAAAACTTTTCTTTGCACCCAGAATGAATACGGTGGTTCTGTGTTGATCACTACTAAACAATTTAAGATTTCTCTCTACTGGAAGTTCCCTAAATAACGTTTGAATAAATTATTATCTTAATTAATCTTGCTGAGTGGTAGATTGAAAATTCAACTCCTCTAATAAATTGAATGGAAGAGAGGAGTGGAAAAGAAGGGAATCCTAGTGAGGCAAGAACTAATAATTTAAAAAAAATATAAAAAAAAATTGATCTAAAACTAGAATTTAGAATAGAATTTAGCGCCCATCGCTTAAGACCCCTCACTCAGATACGCTATTGCTCTCATCAGCACACATCTCACAGATGCATTCACTCTAAAAGAAGCATTTTTAAATGGAAGCTTTAGCGTAACGAGCACACAATGATCAGTAAGTCGTAAAAAACGCTCATTATAGTAATATTATTATTACGAGTAGAATGGAATGCTGCTGACTACTTCTTCGCCTCCTTCGTTCCCATGCGCCGCGCACTAACCCCATAGATGTTTTTGTTTTGTGTTTCTCCTTTTGCATAATACACTGGTATAAAGTGCAATGATCATGATCATGTTTGGTCTGGTTGACGTTTTGACGATGATCGCGCGATCGCAATCGCGATCGCGATCACTAACTTTCAGTAATAATGCCCCATGGGGGTATTTATTCTACATAAGTATATTATAAATATGTAAGTTGGTATGTACATACATATGTATGGTGTATGTATTGGTTGTGAGTAGTTCGCAGATGATTGCAACGGCAAGAGACACGAGTTGGGAAGGAGGCGTGTCATTGAGTTGCATTATCAATGAATGAACCAACAAACAAATATGCACATAACTCTATAAATTTGAAAACTCAGCAATTTTCATATTATTCGTTTTTTTATTCTTCTTTTGAATAGATTGTAAACTTAATTTGTCGTTCGTATCTCGTACATTTTTTGCATATGCTGCACTTAATATTTTTTGCGCTGCTTTGTTCTTCGACTTCTTTAATTTGCTGGCGTGCTGTTGAAAGTGTTTGTGTTTCGCATTTTAAAGATAAATATTTGCATATATACGAGTCTTTGCACCGACAAATTTTCAATTGTTTGTTTACATATTTATTTTTTCGAATGTAAAATGGCCTTCAGGCGTGTCATGGTTTCATCGTTGGCGTCGTCGCCCGTCGTCGCCCGTCGTGCTGCTTAGCACACATAGAATGTTTTGCTGACTGCCTTTGGCTGGCTGTCGATTTCATATTGTGTGAGAAAAAAAGGCTAACCAAAATATTTCACAACTATGGTAAATTGCATAATGTGCAAATATTTTAAAAATTAATTAATATAATTTAGAATTCCCCAAAATAAACCACATAAATGAAATTCATAATTTTTCTTTTCCTTTATTTACACGAATATAAATATAAATATAACTATGCCTACATGAAGTTATAATTTCTTTTGCTTAGCAAAAACAATATCTCAGGTCGTCTAGGCGATAGTGGTTCACCGCCACCAAGTTGGCAGCTCGTTCTGGTTTTACTTACTCATTTGTCATTTGTGGTACGAGTGTGATTCACTTCTTTGTCATTCAATCTCTAAGCTATTAATTATTTTTGATGTGATTCTATCGTAAAGTTTTTGCTGCCTTTGTGCTTTGTGTGTGTCTTTTGGCATGCTATGCAAAACGCGACAAAAGAGCAGTCTATTTGTCCATACTGAAGCCTCATGAAGCTCAATTAAGAATTCTCATAACGTCGGTAAACATATAGTACATATATTTTTAACATTTTTTCCGCGTGGAATTCGAAAGAGATACACACCACAGATATGCAAAAGAAGCAGAAACATTACGACAAGTGTGACAAAAATTTTGCTTGATATATTTTTGTTATATAAAAGAGCACATCTGCTCTTGGGTCAGTGCTGGAAAAAAGATCGACGTGCAAATTTTTACATAATAGTCCAAATACTTTACAGAGCCTTGAAACCACGTAGGGTCGATCATTTGTACATACTACATACTATATCGTTATAATCGTTCAGAAAGGCCCTAAGTGGCATTTTTGTGAAACATTTTGTTGAAAATAAAAAAGCATTTTATGATGCAGAATGGATTGATATTTCCTTTTTATTTTTGCTTCTCTTGTAAAAAAGAAACAAAAAAATTGCAGTTAGGGCCTTTCTAAATGATGACGATATGTCGATGACGAACACTATAGTTGAAACACAATGAAATTTAAAAAAAAAAAGTTTACCTTTATTTCAAAGAATGATTAAAAAATTTCGTCTCTTACTTTTTTTCCTCTTAGAAATTTCAATCGACTTATTTTGAATTGGCACCAAAAGCCGTGATTCAATTTTGAAAAATCGAAAGCGAAAGTTACAGTTGCAACACTCAAAAATATATTTTAAAATTTATTGTGAATTTTAGCAGCTTTTGGCCTACCCCGAGGAAATAAAGTGGCAAGGTGTGCCAATAATTCGGGGGGGTTCGGAAACGTTCAATATACGTGGTTATTCTTTGCCATCAATGTTCATTATAGCCGATCAATTTTTAACTAAATATTATGAAAAATATGAACTGATAAATTTAGAAAAAAAATAAAAAAAATGTAACCCAATTAAAAATTTTGAATTTGAAAAAATTTCCAATTTCAAATGCAAAATAATTAAATTTACTATTTTCTGTTGTTTTTCAAAGGGACCTTTCAGGGACCTTTCAGGTACCTTATCGGGTGTCTTAATCAGGCAATTATAATTGGAATATTTTGAAACTATGTAAATGTTATGAAATGTTAAACAATGAAACACTTTGGAAAAGATTTATTAAAGTACAATATTTCTGACTAATTTCCAAGGCTGGTGAGTGAATATTCGTACAGACTTAAAAATCAAAAATTTATAGCTTAAATTACAAAAAGAATGCATTGTTCATAAATGCAAGAAGAGTTAAATTATTCCAAATCTATCTACGCCAAATTTTAATTAAATAGTAAATTTTTGATAAGGAATATGAATGAGTTGCTACCAAAACTCACTTCTCACTCTTCGTTCTCTCATCATCAATCCATGAATTGAAATGAACAATGCATTCTTATGTAATTTGTAATGCAATCTCTCTTTTACACCAACAGCTAAACAGCTAAAAAAAATCGCTTTCCCCTTTTCCTTATTATTAATTAATGATTTGAACAAATGAAGACATTCTTTTTAATTATTAATTCTTAATGCAATATTTTGAAATCCTTGGAAAGAATGCAGAATTAAATATAACAAAATTTGACAAAATTAGCAGCTGCAAAATTTGGTTTCCGATCGTTGTTTCCTCAATTCATCAATCAATAATCGATTTTAATTAAAGAATTCATTCTTTTTCAATTTTTATTGCAATATTTAGCGACTTTGATTAACATTTCAAATAGATTTTATAATAATTTTTAAAGAATGAGTGTACTTCTTTTTTGAAGCAACAATTATAAAGAATTTGAATTCAAGTTCCTTCTTTTTTCACTCGTAACTCCAAAGGTTTGAATTAAAGAATGCATTCTTGATATGAAATGATGGCAGCTAAATTTATTCCATAAACTCATCGTTCTTGATCTCCCAAATTACAATCCGTATTCATTACTATATTTAAAAAAAATGAATTCAAACTCATTGAATACAATGCATTGAATAACCATTCAGCAATTACCAATTACAATCAACACCGACCAGCAGCACGCTCACCATCACAACAACACGATAATAAATAATACAAAATAAATTTATAAATCATTTTGAATGAATTTGTAATTTCTGATTTTGTTCCAACATTTTGATATTTGTTTCTTTCTTTTTGTTAATTGTAGATGCATTCAATCTTGCAAATTAAAAGTGATTTTATTATTATTTTAAAATTTAATTGGGCGTTTAAAATGCAACGTTTTCCATTGGAATTGATGATGGTTGTATTTAGAAAAGTTTTGTTTTAAAAATTTTAGGCATTTACATACATACAATGTATACTTAAGTAGAAACAGAGAGGCAAAAGGGAATAACTGATATTTCACTACATTTCGCTCTTTCAATGCAATACTGTTTTAACTCAAAACTAAGCATAACTTACAACTTTTCTGGGTCTTTCAAGAAAATGTTTCCTTTTCCCAGCATTCTTTGGTTGGAAATTGCCATCCAAGAAAGTTATGAGTTCTGATCATTTTCGAGAGGCGCTGCATAAAATACAAAATATTTTTGGAAATCTTCATTTAATGTTTAAATTGTTCGGAGGAATAAGAGAGCTACAGTCTTACTCTCCACACTGGGATCTGGTAAAGGGTATTTATAAAGATAACCTAATATTCCGTAAATATAAGGGCTCATGAATACACACAGAAAATATCGAGAGCAAATCAAACTGAATTTCGATTGAGTTTTCCAGATTACATGTTAGAGAAGAAGAAGTAAGTTTTAGAGAACTTCTTCAGGTGCTAGTTTGAAGAAATCGAGTCCGAGTTGGCTGTAGTTTTCTAGACCCAAAACCACAAATTCTGATAACTGTTGGGATGAGAACTTTTCGAACTATTGTACTACTTACTCTCAATGTATTCTGTAGTAAGTGTGTATGGGTACCGAATTTCATTGTTTCAAAAATTAAAAATTTCATATTCTAATTTTATAATCTTACAACGATTCATTTTCATAGAAAATATTACCTCGATTACGGTTGGTTACAAATCTGTCAAATACAAGCAAAGTAAAAATGAGAGAATTGAATAATAATTGAATTTTATTTATGTAAGAAAACGAAAAGGTTAGAAAAGTTTAGCTTTGTAATAACATCAAAATTTCTTGTTGCTATTTTCTCAATTTCAAGAAATCTACAACATTTCACTGCAGAAACAATTTGCGGCTTTTTCTTTGTTTTTCCATTTCCATATGTGATTTTATTTGTTGTTTTGTTTTCCATATATAAAACCGTTAAATTTTAATTTCTCTACTAAGAAAATAGAGAAAATAGGAAAATAGACGGGGTTGGGGGGGATGGGGGGGAACTTAAGATTCATATAAGCAAAACTAAAAACTGAACAAAGTACCTAGAGTACACACACAGCCACAAACAGTCACTCAAAAAGGTATGTAAGTATGTATGTATGTATATCTGTATGTAAGCAGATATTAATCTACATACCATACATATGAATATGTATTTAAGCATGTGTGTGTGTGTGTGTGTATGTGCCTAGCACTGAAAAATGAAAAAATTATGCATCTACTCGTAAATGAGGTTGTTGCTGCTGTTGTTTTTAGCTGTGGCTGCTTGCACTTTTGCATTTTCCATGAAGTAAGTACAACATGAGCACTCGTATATTTTGAATTTTTGCTTTTTCTTGTTGTTGTAAAAATCAACAAAGCGTATATCAATTATGGTATATACAAGTATTTTTAACGCCATGCCTAGTATACGTAGCTAGATAGTTTTCTGCTGCTGCTGCTGCTGTTGCTGCTGCTGTTGTTGCTGTTGTTGTTTAAAATGAGTCACCGTCCACCCTCTCCCAAAAGATCGTCATCAAACAGCTAAAACGGCAACAACAACTTGCTGCCAGCAACATGAATATGCCCACACGTTGTTGCATCAGTGCAATGGCAAATAGCAGCAGCAACAACAACCGGCAGCAGCGCCACCGATGGTAAGTAATGTTTCATTTCTTTTCAGTTTATAGTTTGTTTGTGATCGCGTAATCAGGGTGTAACAATTACGCGTTATGAATTATTTTTGTTGTGTTTATGTAGTACTTTTTTTCATATAAATTTGTAGCTACTTTACGTGTGTAGCACAGCGCGCATGCGCATGAACTTAATTTTGGAACGCTAACATTTTAAAAGCAATTGTTTTCGCGGTTTATTTTTATTTTTTTTTTTTTGATTATTTTAACATAGACCTCAAAATGCTATTTTTATTTGCGCTGCATTTTGTTTTGATTGGAAATTTAGTTTTCAATAGCACCCCCCTGTAGGAAATTATGACAGCCTTCAATGATTTCGTTTGGATCTTAATTTAATTATGTAAAATATTAATGATGACAGTCTCAATGGCATGGTCATGATATTTTTGTTTCGCCCATGCTCTAATTCCACTTAGTTTAGGGAAATTTTGTCTCTTGTCTTTTTTAGCTTAACACTTTCTACTAAGTCATAATTTTCTATGGAGTGGGAGAAAGAGAGAACCATAATGAGAACCGACTTTGGATCATCTTCTACTTGGAGAAATGTGGTTCTATAAAGCCTTTCCAACTGGGAGTCAGAGAATGAATGCATCCAATTAAACCATTAGTGCCCATTGTATGTTTGCGTGATTGGAGCGAAAGAGAGAGAAAGTGATATATCGAGATCACGCGCTCATAGCAAATTACACCAAATGCATCATTTTTCTTATGCATTGTTTTTTTTTTCAAAACTTTCTTGTACAATGAATTTGAGTGCTTTTGTTGTTTCTTTGGTATGAATTACAAAAGAGCGTGATGATAGATTTGAAATGAACAATTTCTGTCTTGTTGCCTTATTATACATACATATTTATTTATTTTTTTGTATTTTTTGTATCGTAATTGTGCGTGTAAATATTACCAAATCCATAATTTTTGATGGCAGGCAACGCACTCAAGTGCCCACATCATAAGTGGCCATTACAATTGCATACATTTCTATTTTTCCTTCGGCGCATTCATTCATTATGAGCTGATTATGAAATTTATTTCTCCGGCGTTCAATTTCAATGTAAGTAGATAGGTAAATTTTTTTAAAAAAGTGTGAATTGAAGTTTTATTTTTGTAGGTATGTTACACTCGCACTTAAAAATCCTAGACTGTTAGTGTTGTAAAGGCAGTCTTCAAAAGGTCAACAGGTTGGATGAAAGTTGGTATGAAAAGAAAGAAAGTCATTTGCTACGTTATTGTTACAGAAAATAAATTTTGGGTTTGCTTGTCAGCTTAGGGACGAGATCAAATTCATGGCCGAGGGATAAAATGCTTAAAAGTCGCCATCAGTTCATATGAGATATTAGAAAAAGATTAAATCGATTGTACATACTTACTCAATTCCATAAATAGTAATCAGAACAAACATACCTGTAAAGAAGAGAAGAAAAAATTTAATTTGTTCATACTCTAATCAAGAAATTTGCTTTTCGAGAAGCGCTAAACCTTCTTCACAGTCAAAAGGAGAATCCCATACAAAACTCACTGTATGAGTGAAAAAAAAACGTTAATTCGTTTTCTTTGCAAATGCCCAGCTTTAGGTTAAACCAAGGCGAAAACCTGAGGCAAAACATACTACAACAACCTAGGGGAACAATCTTCTTACAAAACCTATTGGAATGTAAAATATCTCTTAGGTCCAACTAAGGTCGGGACCTGGTATTAAAACGATGCGCATTCGGTAATTTTGGTCGTGCGTCGGACCTCCATTTCTTAATCCGACTGTACAACTGTACTTTATTTACTCCAGAATATTTCTAGATGTCTTTTGAATATATGATATCAAATCAATTATAAAAATGTATTCTAAATTAATTTCAGAATATACAAAATAATTTTTGGAACTACTTTATAGTGATGTAAAAGGTATATACTCCCGCAAATGGTAAATCAATTATAGGATAGTCCAAGCTGATTTCATCAAACTCCACAATGATTTTGTAATATTTCAAAGTACTTATCTCAAACTGATTTTAGTTTATTCCAAGTGGATTTTACAACATTCCAAACTAACTATTTTCAAAATACTTGAAGTAAGTATACTTATTCTTAGAATACTTAAAATTTATTTTAAAACACTTCATTTGATTTAAAAATGTTCCAACTTTAAACTGGAATATTACAAAGCGATTTCGAATATTGCAAAGTTATTAATTAAAATTGATTCAGAATATTCCACAAACTGATTTCAAAACACTTCAAATTGCTTTCGGAATACTTTAAATTAATTTGTAGCTTTATTCCAAGTTGTTTTCAGAATATTTCAACGTTTCGTTTCTATTTTCGAAATTAGCTGGTATAATCTCAAGAAGCACGTTTCAGTGGTCAAACTGCCTCCAAGCTGTTTACAATCATTTACTACCCAGCAGGAGTACCCTTATTATTCAGTGTATATTAATATTTTAAATAAATGCAAATAGTAAAAGTAATCACAAAATGTTGGAGTGTATTCAAAATTTTTAGGTTTATTTATTTTACTTATTTGAATGAATGGAAATGAAGGTATACAAAACGCAGATTTTCTATTAAATAATATGTTCATATATATTTTTTACAGAAGTACATAAATACAAAGTGAAGGTAAATTGCAAAGTTTTTATTTATAAAATAATTTGCTTGTTTACTTTTTTAATGCACGAAAAAATCTATTTACTTGTTTACTGTGCGGCTGTTCTAATCTTTTCTGCTTTTATTCATCGAATACTCATTTACTTTTAAGTATTGCGTCTTAATTCGAATTTTCACAAATTGTTTTAAATATTGTTGAAAATTTTGCTTTTTTTTTTGTTTATAAAACTTATGAATGACAGGCAGGCCATTTTTCTTCGCACTAATAGAAAAACGTAAATATTTAAAATTATTTTCGCAAAAAGTATACAAAAATTGCAATTTCAAGGATATTTACAAATGCGATATTCACAGCCGGTATTCGTTACTATCAGTCGGAATAAAATTAGACTGTGCTTCTTGCTCCGGAAATCATAAATGTATTTTTTCAAGCATTGCGTTGCTTCCGAGTCATAAACGAAAACATGTATTCTAAATTAAAGCTAGCACAGATAAATTTAGCTTGTTTCAAACTGAGTGAAACAATGCCGAAAGCTAAAATCGAGAGCTCTCTACGCTCACGCAATAGAAGTAAACGATTGTGATTGGTCAATTGAAAACATGTTGATCTCAAATAAAATACCTCAAAATTAATTATATTAAAAATGGTTAGATACCAATTTCTTGGAACTGTTTTTATTGATTAACATTTCTAGTTAATTTGTATGTAGTGCATAGGTTCTGTTATATTTATTACAGTTTTATGATTAAATCATAAATTTAAATTCTAGCAAACGATGTCTTGACATTTCTAAATTCTTTCCTGTGTGGTGATATTACATTTTATTTTCATTAAGAACGTAGCAATGTATTTTAAACAAATAAAACGTAAACTTAACATTTCGGTCTTTTTTTTAATTTTTGCTAGTTTGTTTATTTATGTATATTCTGCTGTTGTTTTTTTTTTTTTTCCTTTTTTTTTTTGTTGCTAATTTGCGAAATTTTTTTGTGTGCGCATTTTTTTTTGATAAAAATTTCAATGTCGCTCTTGAAATAATTTAAAGCAATCAACAACAACAACAAAAAATAGATAATACCAACAACGGCAACAACTACAAAGAATAAAAGAAAAACATTTTATTATTATTGCAAAAACAAAACAAAAATAACAAAAAGGTTGTTTTTTTATATTTTTTTATTTTGATTTGTTTTTCTTTTTTTTCGTTTTTAATTTATTCGCCAATAATTTTTATGCAAGTTTTGTAGGCAAAACTCATTTTGGCATAAACACGTCCCTGACTTTTCATTCAACGAGCTAATGAAATTATTTTTAAAAATGACACAATTACTATTTTCTTGGTATAAACTTTTCTTTGTTTTCCCTGTGTCATTTGTGGGTGTGTGTGTGTTTGTGTGTGTGTGTGGAATGAGTTTTTGTTAAATAAATAATTTTTTGCACAAAATGTGTGTCATTTGTTGACATTTCTATTTTTATATAATTGAAAATATATGCGACAATATGACAGCATGGCAGCAACAGCTTAACTCAACATAAGCAACAATTGACTTTTTTATTTATCATATATATACCATAATATATTAATTTTATTTTCTGTTTTCATTGAATTTTATTGAAGATGATGTCGAAGAAAATGTTTCAATCGTTTGAGGTTTTCTTGTGATCATGAAATGGCAAAAGATTGGATGAATTTTCTTAGAACATCAGAGATTTAAATCACAAATGTCATTTGTACTTATTCTTTGAATGAGTACAAGACGTGAATGGAACCAAACGAAAGCCAAACTCCCATCTAAAGAAATATTTAAGCTGCTATGATCTTTGCTACTGAATTAATAATAGTTTCGAATTAACGAAAGGATCTATACAAATCACAGGCTCTCCTTACCCGCGCTTCAGCAACTTCTGGATTCGCTCGTGCTGACGAATTAAGTATTTGAATGGAAAGCATACATTTTTTTCTAAATCCGAAGATGAAATTGAATCGCCGATTGCAGAAACTAAACGAGAATGAGTTGAAAATTTTAAGTAAATTCTGGACCACATTATTCAAAATTTCAAAAAAAGTTGTATGTATTTTTACTGATGTGATTTCTGCAATCGGCTATTCGATTAGAGTTCATGTCTAAGAAGATCGGGGGTGGTGGGATGATATCCTCTAGCGAATACAAGCGCGCTGTATAAAACGTCCACTTGCCGATTAAAATCTAAGCTATAATGATTATTGCTAAAGACTTAAAAGATTGATTTTTTTTCTTCTTTAAATATAATCAACATACAGGGGGTACCCCTATAAATGCAGAGCATTGTGTTGATTGGAAAGAAGATTGATAGGTGGGAGGAAAAAGGAGGGAGAAGTAGTTATGAACGTTTGCTTTAAACTTGCAAGGATCATAATAATTGGAAAAAATTGTTGCAGGGAGCTTATTCCAAATACGCGCGGTACGACAGATGGACGAACTTTCTCTGTAATGCGTGGTTGTTGATGGAACGTAAAATCTATAATGTGCCGGACTTCTTTTTGATCCACTACTGGTTACATATCTCTTTTCCATTTTCTCCCATCTCTGTCTTACTCATTCATTCTACTGTCTTGAGCTTATTCTATTTTGAATCTTGCTGGTAATTCTACGCCTTGAATGAACATAAGTATGCAGGAAAGGGTGGATAAAAGGTGCAAGAGACAGTGAAGGAGCGAAATAAATGTGTTGATTTTTCCCCCTGTTCTGGCGAGATTTTTATTAGGGAAGCCCTGATAACTCTTCCACTATGGGACTAGATATTCTTCTCAGCTAGACTTCTATTAATATTTGGCCAACAAATTGCTGCTATTGCCGAACGAATACTTAACGAAAACAGTTCAGATGCATCCAATAATCCTTAGATTACACCACGCTTAGCTACTTCTTTAAAGAAGACTGGAACTGTAGGTATATACATATATGGCCTCAAATTTAGTAGCAAATTTAGTACCGAAGACTTTTCTGAACATGTGAACATTAGTCTTCCTCTTAAATTCTCCCTGATCATTGCCCATTATTTTCCATGATAAGGACATTGTTAAAAAACAAACGCTATCTCGGATAGTGGTCGCTGTGGTGTAGTGGTAGTGCGTTGGACTGCTACGCAGAGTGTCCGGAGTTCGAATCTCGGCACAAGCAAAATCAAAAAGTAGAAAAAAAAATTTTTCTACACGGCACCACCACCACCTCTTGGCAGGCAATGGCAAACCTACAAGAGTAAAAATTGCTATGAAAAGCTTTTCACTTCGCGATTCGGATTCGGCATTAAACTGTAGGTCTCTTCCATTTATGTACAAATGTAACACGCACAACATGAGTGGATGCGAAAAGCTCGGCCTAGGCCCTTCATGGGCTGTTGTGCCATTAAAAGTAAAGTAATAGTAAATCTCGGATAAGGGTAACTAAAAGAAAGTACCTTAATGAGATACTCAAGCAACTCTGATGTGTTTAGAAGATGTCCAAACATTATCAAGGAATGCTAAAATTTTTTGCATAATTTTTTAAGAAATTACCCCGCAGTTTCATATCCACGTATGAAGAGTTCGATGTTCCAATGAAAGGTGTCCAATGGTGTCCAATGACTGTCTTTAAACTCATGATTAAGAGTTTAGAGTGGGTGTTACCGTATTGAAAACATGTCCAAATTCGATGAGAAAAAACAAGGAATTAATTATCACTTGGGGCCAATACTTTTTGGGAATTCTAGAAAATAAGCAAGAAAATACTAGAATCTTTAGACTCCTTGATCAGAAGAGATCAAAATGGTTTGGAACATAAAGAAGGACTTACAGACTTAAGAAAGCTTTACTTTGGAAGCAAGTATTATAACATAAACCTTAATTTTTAATTGCAACCACCTAGAAACTCTTGAATTGGAAGCAATACATTTTTGAAAAGGCGGTAATTGCGGCGGATTGAGTAATTTGAGTTCCATCTGCTTTGAGTTAGGGGATTCAGAGTTTGGGATTCTTATACCTGTTAATAATAGTTAGGTGCTGCACAAGATCTCGGATTCAGTTTCCTCTCAATTGTCGTAAATGTTCCCACATGATACGACACCTTGTGAATAACTCAATCAAGTATTAAATACGATTTGAAATTCAAATCTTTACGCTTTATGAAAGACACACAAAATCATGCAGCCTGATACAAAATTTGAAACAAAATCAAGCCTCTTCTGAATATTTTAATATCAAGACATTTATAATCTGGTTTATATTGTACATTTTTCTATAATCAGAAATACAAAATAAATAATTACCTAGTTAATAAATTCAAAATTCTGAAACAAATTAGCAAAACCTTTTTTTTTTTTAATCTATGTGCGAGTATTGAAATTTCTCAAAAGAAAAGAACAAATAATATTTTGTAATGTTAACGAGCTTAAGAGCAAAAACCTTTAGCGTACATAGTTAATTTAAATTTTAATTATGCAGCCACCAAAAACTAATTTGAAATAAGAGACAACGAACTAAAATAATACAAACAAATCAATCTTCAACGAAAAGTTTTATGTTTTACAGTATCTAAGACAAAATAAAAATAAAAATATGAAAAGAAAAAGAAAACGATTTTAAAACACAAAATTTCACACTTGTCTCCAATGACATAACATCTGTCAAATCACAGATTTCTTCATATACTCGTACATATATAAAATTATATTTGAGATGGTGTACAGATATTTAGATAAACTCTTGAGACAAAAAACCAAAACCGATTAACAACCAGATAAAAAGATAGCAAAATCAACAAATTTGTTGCTGATTCTTTTAAGGTTTCTTATTGATGTTTGTTTTCGTTGTCAATAAAGAGAAAGAATCAGTAGCTGTAAGCAACAATTCAATTAAAGTGCGTCAAATTAAAAGATATTCATCTACAAATTTAAAGAAAGAGACCATATACGAACGAGTATCTATAAAATCTATCAACATCATACATCATCATTAGCCAGCAGCAAGAGCAGCAACAGCACAATCCACTCACAATTAATTTTCTTTTCTATTTTCATGTTTCAGTGTTTTGCTTTTGCTTTTGCTATTGCTTTTCTATAGTTACTTAAAATTTCGGCTTTAAGTTTCTCTATACATAATCATGATGAACAGCATCTCAAAAATTTAAAGCTATTTACAGGGTGCGCCATCTTTTATGGCGGTATGTAAACAATGCATAATTTTAACATTTATCAACCGATTGAGATTGAGTACACATGTTTTTGAAACGTCAATTCAGTACAATTTTAACCATGAACTGCTTCACACCGAAACAACGCACATGGCACATTGAAAAAAGTCTTTCAGTTGCAGTTGTGTTAACTCAACGTGCATATCGTGAAAATATCGTGGCCAACAAGTACCCAAGACGTTCCAATGAACTGGTTGAAGCGGCAAGAGACAGTCTTGCCGAGAACCCACATGTGTCACCGCGCTCAGCATTTTGGCGTCAATGGAACCACCTTGCGGCACATTTTGAAGGATGATTTGCATTTGTTCCCGTATAAAGTGCAATTAACTCAAAGAATATTGCCGACAGACCACCCACTTCGCTTGGAATACAGTCTCGAATGGTTGACACTGAAAATGGCGACATTGACTGGCCACCCAGATCTCCAGATGTGACCCCTCCGCACTTCTTTTGGCGGGGTTTACGCCAGAAAGCCTCAGACCATTGACGAGCTCAAGGCAAACATCCGATATAGGTCAATAACGGCGGCCACTTGATTGATGCTGTATTCAATGCTGTCCAATTAAATTGTAAAGGACCAAATTAAATAAAAATACCTCATATATGTTTTCTAGTTATTCAATATTCACATACTGACACATACTGAGATGGCGCACCCTGTATATTTACAAAATCTGTGGGTATTTATATATGTACGAGTATGTAGCACCATTTATAAATTACAATCGCCTTTTTCGGCTTTAAAGCAACAGAAAGATGAGGTAATATTTTTAAATTTATATATTTACGATAGTTGCACATACTCGCTGATGCAAACCGATGGGATGAAGTGAAGCATCCATCGATAATGAGTTCTGCTATTATTATTTGTTGTAATTTGTAGTTTATTTTATCGACCATATTGACCATAGCGCAAAAACAACAACACCAACAGCAGCAGCAAAAACAGCAAACCCCAAGAAACAAAAACAAAAAGTGAATGTGCGCAATTTTTTACTGCATACGAGTACGAGATCAGCAAAGAATTTAATTTACACTTCTTCACAAATTAATAATTAAAATGCTATGTTTCGGGTACAGTGCGAGGAATGCTGCTGGGAATTTGTTGCTAAATTTATAAATCGTGATGCATCCAAGGCATGGGCGTTCGGGTTGTCAATATCAATATATTGAAATATCAATATATATATATTAATATATCAATATATTAAACGCTGGTCAAAAGAGTTTAACGACCCTTATACAACAAAAACGCTATTCACTTCACTTGTTAGACCCATCCTTGAGTATACATCTCCTGTCTGGAATCCTCAATATAATTGCTACATAAGTAAAATTGAGTCGGTTCAAAAACAATTTCTTGTTTTTGCACTCAGGAGTTTTTGTTGGAATACTCTATTGAAGCTTCCGCCGTATGAACATCGATTAAAACTTATTAATCTACCGACATTGATAAGCAGAAGAAAAATGCTGAATATAACATTTCTTGTAAAGCTATTGAATGGCATTCTATCATCTTCCTATTTACTAAATGAAATAAACTTTAATATACCCTGCAGAAGCTCACGTTATTTTATTCCTATTAAACTTGGCATATGCAAAACAAATTATGCTCAAAATGATCCTTTTCGTGGAATATGTAGAGATTTTAATAAACATTATAATTTATTCAGCATTTCCGATTCTCTGGAACACATCAAAACAAACTTACTTATATTAAATCAATAAACAGCTGATGATTTTATATCGGTAGTTGTAAAGAATGCCTATTTGGATATACGGGGCTCATTACATATTTTCGTGTAAAGCGGTTGCGTCGGTCACCGATCCATACGTTATGTGGATGCGCCCCTCGGTCGTGTTGGGCGGGAGGAGGGTCCGTTAAGATTCGTTCTTTAAAAAAAAAAAAATATCTTTGAAGCAATTCATTCCCTATTCCAAGAGCAGTCAATGATACCATTGACCATTGACATTCACCTATGTATAATTGTTTTATGAAATAACATTGGCAACATCTAGAACCTTGACGAACAGACTGGGACCATACTAATACTTAATGAATTTTGTGATCCTAAAGGTCTGAAGAAGATGAAGTATCAAGGACAAGGTCAGCTGCGCATTACTGAACTCCTCTTTGACTAGCTTTTATACTACAATAAATCAGACTCTATATTGACTGTTTCATACAATCTGCAGACGTGTGGCCTGCTCTTTGAAACTCAACACCACTGGATAATGATCGAAAATGAATCCTTAAATACAGCAACGGTTTCGATTACAGCTACTACAACAACAACAATCAGGAAAACTTAGTAAGGTTCCAAGATATTGCCATTACAGGAACTCGACGAAATATAATCGGAACGATGATGCCAGTGCTTCCCAGGCCTAACTACTTCTGGCAAGTAGAAAAGTCTAAAGCAAGCTTACGATACTACCATATTTGACTGCTCTGAGTGCCATTGACTTGATCTGCTCTTCCAGTTACAGTTATTCTATTTGCCTGTGACCACAACAAGTGATTGCTTCTAAAGCGATCTGAGCGTCTCTGACAGGGTTGGGCAATACTTAAAATGAATCTATGGAACCCCTATGAATCCCCCTTTTCCCTCTCCTCGATAAATATACGGGCCATTATCATATGCCCTGTTATAAGAATGATAGTCGACTAGCAGCATGTTGCCAAGAAAATTAAATGTTGCTGAGAAATTCTAAACTAATAAATTTTGCATTACCTCATTGTGAGTGCCAAGCATGTTGCTTTCAATTATAATCACAATTTTGCAATGCTATTCACACAGCTTTGCATGCATGTAAGTATGTATGTAAAATTAGTAGCAGAAATCACAATAAAACGCATGCATAGGTAACTGAAATTCAAGCACACATAATGGAAAAATGAATTGAACATTCTTCGTTTTCACAGAAAAAAACAAACAAATCTATTCTCAAGCTGAATTAATAATTCTTTGTGTTACACCTGCCGCCCCTGGCACTAATTTTACATTTACACATTTACGACAGTCAGATTGCGATTATATACAGTACATGTATATAATTTTCTAATTTTATTAATTTTACAACAATAAGAAACATGCAAAAATAACCTCATGCATTTATGCACATTTTAATGCAAATATGTAACTTTTTAACGATTGCATGTCGAAAAATATTCCAAAAAAAATATATGGTATATTTTTTTAATTAAGTTCAAATATGAATGGTGGAATGCGTTTCGCTAATTTGGACACACGCACACATTTGTGCACATATTTATTAAGTAAAAAATCATAATCAAATTACAAATGGCAAAACTGTGCGTAAAACAGAAAAATGCTGGCGCTGGCTGACGTCTTGATGGTGATGATTCGAGAGATGAACGATAATGATAATCAGCCGAAAACCAACAGCAACCATCATAAGCAGCAAACAACATCATCTAAATCAACAACATGTTGAATCACGAAACATTAAATCTGGAGTTGGCGGAGCTCGAACAGGAAGAAAATGCTGCGTTGCAATGCAATGCGATGCGAAGCGATGCAATGCGACGTGTTGGGGTTTAAATGAAATGCGATGAGATGCGATGAGATGCGATGAGATGCGATGAGAGGAAAGTCATGAAAAGCTGCAAAAGGAGAAGAAGCACCACAGCAGCAACAAAATAACTAGTGAAGACACGTCAACATAACAAGTAATAAGAAAAAATAAAATAGAGTTGGTAACACGAATCAAAAAAGAAAAGATCTTAACAAATAAACAAATAAAGCATCCAGCAAACAAACAAACGTGTTAGCGAGCGACACACCAGACAGAAACAGCGGCAACGCCAAGTGAGACAGCAACAATACCGATGATGAATAATACTGACGACTGCTACTTCAACTGTCAACTATGATTTCAGCCTGCGGTCGCAGCGAGTGCGTTGAACTAAAGTTAAAAAAACAAAATTTCAGTTTTAGCTTCTCACTCCAAATCGCTTAAATGCACCGACAGCCGCGCCGACGATGTTTTAATGTTATTATCTAAATCTTGAATTAACTTTAACCGAAAAAAACCATAAAAAAATAAATAAATAAACTCAAAACCTAAAGCAAAAAAAATCAGAAACTCGTTCAAAATTAATCGACTTGCATCAGGAAAGAAGCCAATCGCAGTTCCAACATTTTGTTTTTGTGTGAGTTTTTTTTTCTCTTGAACTATAATTGAATATTTAAATTAATGTAGCGCGAAAAATGAACTATGTTTTCAGTCTCTAATTTGTTGCTTTTCAATGTACGATATTTATCAATTAGTTGTTGTTTTTGTTTTCGGTGCTTTTATTGTTGTATTGACCCCATAATTTTGTTAATATTTCAATTACAGCGTTTTCTACAATTGGTAAAAATTCCATGCAGCAAATTTAGCAAAGAACAACAATGGGGCGACGGTCATAAGTGGTGGTATTAATTTAAAAGTCTGACCTCTGATGTTAAAAGTCTTTAGAAGCTTATAAAAAATGACTGGTAGTATTTATGTGTGCATACTTTTCACTTTCGTCACAGAACAGATGGAGGCAGTCGGTAGCAGCCAGAAAAAGTCAGAGGCAGTCACCGAAAGTCAGTGATAATCAGAGACAACCAGATGCGGTCAAAGTAAATAAAAGTGCCACCTGAGACAGTTATTAGGGGTCAGTACTTACAAAGCTGACAAAAGCAGTCAGTGGTAGATAGAGACGATGGGAGGTAGCCAGATGCAGAAAGAGTCAATGAGAAGCAGTTGGAGGCAGTTGAATGGAATAAAACTTAGCCAATAGCAGCCAAAGGCAGTCACAGGCAGCCATTGGTTGTCAGAGCAGTCAGTAATGATCTGAGACGATCGGATAGTCCCAGACCGAATGAGATGCGAAGCAGTCAAAGTCAGTTAGTGGCAGCCGGAGGCAGTCGAGAATATTCACACGTACACAGTGTTAGGGCAAAACGACCAGAGCGAATAATTAAGAACCGCAGCCAATTATAAGACATCAAAAGCAGTCAGAGGCAAACAAGTCAAAGCCAATTGGAAGGCAGTTGAAAGCTGTTACAAACAGTCAAAGGCAGATAGAGGCAGTCGAAGGCAAAACGTGTAGACAGTGTAGTGTGTAGTGTAGTGAAAAACAATCAAAGCCAGAGAAGCAGACCAAAATAAAAACAGTTTTTAAAGAAACGAGTTCTTTTCAGGCTGTTGCCGACTGTTAAAAGTATTCAAAGGAAGTCAAAATCCGCCAGAGGCAAGCAGTTCATGCCAGTCAAAGCCAATAGCAGGCAGCCAGAAGCTGTTCAAAACAGTTATGGGCAATCAGTTAGAGGAGTCACAAGAAGTTCGATGATTAGAAGCGATCGGAGACATCCAATCAATCAGTAGTTCTACATGTGACTCAATGAGATACAGTTTCAAAATAATCAAAGGTAGCAAATAGCAGTGAGTGGTAGTTAGAGTCGAAAGCATAGGCGGGGAGATACAAACCGGAAAGTCATTCAGAGGCAGCTCATAGTAGTGAGTGGCCACCAGAAGCAACCAGCTAGTGATCAGAGGCAGCCAACTAACAAAAAGGGGTCAGAGACATCAGAAAACAATCCACGGTTTCAAAAGACAGAATCGAATCAGTTTTCAAACTGATTGCCACAAGCTCATATACCCTTCAAGGGTTCAAAAACACAAGGCATTTAATGAAAGAGAGAGTAGTGGAATATGAGTGTATGTAGATATTTAAATGGAAATTGATCATTTTAAAATAAAACTTTGCCAAAAGAATCGAACTCTATACGAAATTTGGGGGCAGATTAACTGTTATAGTGTCTCCCACTATTCCCTTGTTATTGATACACACATACACACATACACATGTTGTTTTAGCTTATTAAGAATTTTACCAATTATTTTTACTAACTGCAAATAATATTAATTCCAAAGAATTTTATATTTTTCCAAAGAATTGTTTATCCAATAATGAAAATGCAACAGCTAACAAAATGTACCATTTAACCCAAATAATATTAATAACTTAATTTAATAATAAGCAATTTTATTAACTTTATATTTATACATATATATTTATTAATTGTATTTTCTAAAGAATTGTTTGTCCAAGTGCATTTGCAATAATGAAATGCAATAGTTAACAAAATGTACAACTAATTCCGAATAACTTTAACTTTCACTTAACAAACAGTTTTAATCTATTTTATTAATTCCAAAGAATTTTAATAACTTTATTGATCGTATGCAATGTTAATAACCTTATTTCTTAAGAATTATCATACAGACATTTACTTTAAATATATATTTCAAAAATGCAATAATAGACAAAATTGTAATATAAAAGAGAGTAAAAAATAAAGAAGACGTTGATTGTTGATTATTCATTTGAACCTTAAACTTGGTTTTATTATTATTTTTTTGTTTATTTTCCGTTCGGTGTAAAAAGTGGCGCAGTCGGTAGGATACCGCAAATCCTATCCAACATAAAGAAATAAAAAAGATTTTATTTATTGTGCGCGATAGAACCAGGATCTTAATCCTTAGTGCGGTATCGAAAAGTTTTTTTTCCTTGATGCAGAAGATTGTATCAGAAAATAAACAAACACTGAAGGAAAAGAAATATCCTTTAAAGATTAAAGGACATACCAATATTTGTGAAATATCCTTTAAAAGATTAAAGGACATACAAATATTTGTGAGAAAATCAACAATAGCCTCAGAAACATCTTTTGATCAACATTAATCAACTTTAAATTCAAGAGCGCATCCTAATCAACTTCAACAACTTTAAATTCAACAACTCCAAACTCAACATAACTCATCCTAATCAACTTTAAATCCAATAGCGCATCCTAATCAACTTCAACAACTTTAAATTCAACAACTCCAAACTCAACATAACTCATCCTAATCAACTTTAAATCCAAGAGTGCATCCTAATCAACTTCAACTTCAACAACTCCAAACTCAACATAACTCATCCTAATCAACTTTAAATCCAAGAGTGCATCGTAATCAACCTAATCAACTTTAAATTCAACAACTCCAAGCCCAACATAACTCATCCTAATCAACTTTAAATCCAACAGAGCATCCTAATCAACTTTAAATTCAAAAGTAAGAATTTGTTAAACTATATCACAATCGAAAAAATAAGTATAGTATCAGAAATCGAAAGAAAATTACCATACACGTCTAAGGACCAAGAAACCAAAAAATTACAAGATTTCCTACACAAAATAATTTTGGTAAAAACCAAGGCAAAGAAAAAGTACCGAAAACATAAAAATAAAAGAGAAGAACGCATTCGAATATAAGAGAGAATTTCCTTTTTCCATTTTTTTTAAAAACAAAAAAAGAAAAAGAAAAACAAATTTTTAGAAAAATGTCTGTTCAAGGAGAAGACCCACCGAATAGATTAATTATAAACCCCTTGAAATATTTGAACAGTTTACCCGAATTCTGTGGTGACTCAAGAGACCTACAGACGTTCACCACACTAATCGACCGTATACACCCACACTTACAAACATACGACGAACTAGCCCAATTACTTTTTTCGGACGTAATTAAATCAAAATTAAAAGGGAAAGCAAGACAGGCAATAGAAATAAATTGCCACGCGACCTCATGGACAGAGATTAAAAACATATTACAAAACAATTTTGGAGATAGACGTTCCTGCGAGGAACTCTTCGACGAATTACGAAGCGTAACCTTTAAGACAAATACGTTAGATTTTTACAACGACTTGAAAAGCAGATTACACAGATTAAATAATAAATTGGTAGTAATTTTAGGGGAATCAGAAGCAACCAGAGAGAGTGCGATGAACAACAAGCGCACTGCCCTCAATCTCTTTAAAAGTAAAATCCCCGAGCCCATGAAATCTATATTGTTCTGTAGAAACCCAAGAGAATTAGAAGAGGCTATGGATATCTTATTCCAGGCTGGATACGCTTATACCGAAAACAATAATGGAAATAAAGCACAGCCTAATGTACATTCTAATAAGCAAAACCATCAACTTAGAAACAACACACAATACAGAAATTTCCAAAGATCATCCCAAAACCATGAGAGAAACTTCCAAAGATCACCCCAAAACCATGAGAGAAATTTCCAAAGATCATCCCAAAACCATGAGAGAAATTTCCAGAGATCATCCCCAGATAAAGAGAGATACTTCCAACCACCACGTTCATATCAACAAATGAACACACACAACCATGTTCCACAAAATCCTCCATTTCAAATAAACAGACAAAATCTTAGACCCGAACCAATGGACGTAGGAAAAATAGAAATAGCCGAAAATTTTCAGGAATCGGCCTCACAAACAAACTACCATTTATAACCATAAAAACTAAACTAGGATTTATAAGACTCATAATAGATACGGGCGCCACAAACTCAATCTTAAATCCAGGAATTTGTGACCCAAAAAAAATTCATTCGACAAACCCACTTTTAATAAAAACCCTTCAACATCAAATTTTTGTTAACGAAAAGGCAGTAGTACCCATTTTCAAAGAATTTATTGAAACCGAAACCAACGAAATGCTTGAATTTTATATAGTTAAATTTCACAATTTTTATGATGGTCTAATAGGTAATGATATATTGAGACCACTAAACGCCTGCATAGATTATAAGAAAAAAGAAATTACCATCGGTAACAAAGAGTTACCAATGCATTTTGAAATTGAAAAACTAGACAAAAAAAAGATAATACCACCGAATTCTGATATATGCTATTTTAAGAAAGAATATGGTGGAAATTTTTTAAGGAAAGATATTCCAGCAATAGATCACGAAAATCCCAGCATAATTAAAAATAAAGAATGCAAACCCCTAGCAGAACAAATTCGAACAGAACATCTTAACACCGAAGAACAAACCGAACTTCTTAGATTAATAAAAAAATATTCAGATATATTTTACCAGGAAAACTCGAAACTTACCTTTACTTCTGCCATTAAGCATGAAATTAGGACCACAAATAATACCCCCATATATACTAAGTCTTATCGGTACCCCTATATACATAAAAAGGAAGTCCAGTCGCAAATTCAAGAGATGCTCGACAATAATATTATTAGGCATAGTAATTCACCTTACTCTGCACCTATTTGGATCGTAGCGAAGAAGGCCGATGCAAGTGGGAAAACTAAATGGAGGCTTGTCATCGACTACCGAAAACTGAATGAGGTAACCGTGGACGACAAGTATCCAATTCCTAATATTGAAGAAATCCTTGACAAACTGGGAAGATGCCAGTACTTTACCACGCTTGACTTAGCAAAAGGGTTCCACCAAATTGAAATTCGAGAAGAAGACATTCATAAGACCGCCTTCACTGTAGAAGGAGGACACTATGAATTCCTACGAATGCCGTTTGGACTGAAGACAGCCCCAGCGACGTTCCAAAGGTTAATGAATCACGTGCTCAAAGACTATGTAAACAAAATATGTCTAGTATACCTAGACGATGTTATTATATTTTCCACTTCATTACAAGAACACATAAATTCTATAAAACTCGTGTTTGACAGGTTACAAGAATTCAACTTAAAAATTCAGTTAGATAAATCTGAATTTTTAAAAAAGGAAACTGAGTTCCTTGGTCACATTGTGACACCCGAAGGCATAAAACCCAATCCCAAAAAAGTAGAGTGCGTAGTCAACTTTCCTATTCCTAAAACACCAAAGCAGATCAAACAATTTTTAGGGTTAACGGGTTATTACCGTAAATTCATAAAAGACTATTCACGTATAGCAAAACCGATGACAAAGTATTTGAAGAAAGATGCAAAAATAAATATCTCAAATCCAGAATACCAAGAGAGCTTTACTACACTAAAAACTCTTTTGACTCACGATCCAATCCTGGCCTACCCTGACTTTACAAAACAATTTACCTTAACAACAGACGCTAGTAATTTTGCACTCGGAGCAGTACTTTCGCAGGAAAACCACCCGATTTGCTTCGCTAGCCGTACTCTAAATGAACACGAAACCAATTACAGTACCATAGAAAAAGAACTCTTAGCAATTATTTGGGCTACAAAATACTTTCGTCCATACCTATTCGGACGTAAATTCCTAATTGAAACGGATCATAAGCCGTTAACTTGGCTTTTTTCAATCAAGGAACCAAACTCGAAATTAGTAAGATGGAGGCTAAAACTGTCAGAGTTTGACTATGAAATTAAATACAAAAAAGGAACGAAGAACAGTAATGCGGACGCATTATCTAGAATCGGAAAAGAATCTGTCAACATTAATTCACTAGAAGCCATCCAACCAAATTTAATAGAGACAAATACGCCTATAAATTTGTTTAAGAACCAAGTCATCATAAAAAAAATCCCTTCTGGATCAGCGCGGATAAAAACAGAAACCATTTTTAAAAAAATTAGAAAAACAATAGCAATTAAAGAATTAGATAAAGAATACGCAATTATTATCCTAAAAAGCCACTGCCACCCAACCCAAGTAAATGCAGTCTTAATAGAAAATGAATTTTACAATATTTTCAAGAATACCTATAAAGAATTTTTCTCGAATAATAACGGATTCAAATTAGTTAGATGTTTTAGAAAACTAGACGACGTAGAAGACGAACTTGAACTTACAAGAATAATTGAGGAAGAACACTTAAGTAAAAATCACAGAGGTATTCAATCAATGTTCGAAGAACTGAAAATAAAAATATATAACCCAAATCTTAAAATAAGAATAACCCAGTTTATTAACAACTGCGAAATATGTACTGTAGAAAAGTACGACAGAAGACCACCCAAACTACCTTACAAAATAACAGAAACACCCACAAGACAAGTTTATCCTACCTAATCTCATAACAAAAATTAAAGACAATAGTAATACAACACTTGCAGACATAAAAATTGAATCTTTATATTTAAAACAAATAGAATACGAAGACACACTGAAACAAGTAATATACACAGATAAAAACTCAAAAATAATTAGCTATAGTGTGGATATCTCAATCATTATATCAATATGTATCTTAATATACTTCTTTAAAAATAAAAAAATAAAATATATTCCAAATGTAGAATTAAAAAACGAAACTATTATAAATAATCCGGCAAAAATAATATAATTTCGTCGGAGCCTCAAACTAACGGTGGGGGTGTTATAGTGTCTCCCACTATTCCCTTGTTATTGATACACACATACACACATACACATGTTGTTTTAGCTTATTAAGAATTTTACCAATTATTTTTACTAACTGCAAATAATATTAATTCCAAAGAATTTTATATTTTTCCAAAGAATTGTTTATCCAATAATGAAAATGCAACAGCTAACAAAATGTACCATTTAACCCAAATAATATTAATAACTTAATTTAATAATAAGCAATTTTATTAACTTTATATTTATACATATATATTTATTAATTGTATTTTCTAAAGAATTGTTTGTCCAAGTGCATTTGCAATAATGAAATGCAATAGTTAACAAAATGTACAACTAATTCCGAATAACTTTAACTTTCACTTAACAAACAGTTTTAATCTATTTTATTAATTCCAAAGAATTTTAATAACTTTATTGATCGTATGCAATGTTAATAACCTTATTTCTTAAGAATTATCATACAGACATTTACTTTAAATATATATTTCAAAAATGCAATAATAGACAAAATTGTAATATAAAAGAGAGTAAAAAATAAAGAAGACGTTGATTGTTGATTATTCATTTGAACCTTAAACTTGGTTTTATTATTATTTTTTTGTTTATTTTCCGTTCGGTGTAAAAAGTATTAACCTCAGCATACCTAGGCAGCATCAGCTTCTTTAACACTCCCTAGCTTTTAAAAGGAAAATACTCAACTTTGCCCTATTTCAGACACTTTAAGTGAAAAGTTGTGGACGGTGCTAAAAACAAAAACACAGATTTTTACCTAGATAGTCAGAGTGTTTTATGACCAGGAATCAGGTAAGCAGCATGTTGCTGCAACATTTTTGAGAATTCTTTCAATTACTCGTCATTTAATCTTTCTTCCCTTGCTGTTATGCTATGTTAGCTATGAACAAACAAAACTAACTACAAAAAAGCCGATAGCGTGCTCGATTACATACTTTCAATTTAGTTAGTTCCGCTATTGAAAATTGAGATTTTCTCGCTGCCATCTTCTGCTGCTGAAATGTCAAACCATATGTCAAACCACAACCAACATGCCAATGTGCCAATGTTGCTGTTTATGCTCCTTACTAAATTAATTTTTTTATTTGCACTTTTTCAACTTATGTTTGATGTTGTACTTTGTGGTGGTGCTGCTGATGGTGCTGGTGCTGGTACTGGTGATGATGATCGCATGTCGATGATCACTTTGGCATCATTCTGACAAACGACATACACAAATGTCTGTCAAGAATATTGTTATGCCTCGATTCACAAATAAGCCTCATATATTCTTCTCATGCTTGCTGTAGTTTTAGCTGTGTCGCTGTGATGTCGCTGCAAAGTATTCAATACGCATTCAATTCCTCTTTTTTACTCATACTCATACTCATGCTCGTATTCGAGTTTCAGGTATGCGAAACTATGTAGATAGCTTGGAATTCTGCAGCAAGCTCTTCAGCTTCAACGAAGCACTGAGTCAACGTTTTTGGTTTTTTGTTTGATTTTCGTATGGATGTATTATGTATGTACATACATATATAAGTATGTATATGTATGTATAAACTTCCGGTTGACAATATTAATGATGATTTTCAGTTTTCGTTGCTTTTTGCTGTTCTTGTAACTGACGTTATTTGTGTTCATGTTTATGTGTTATGTATATGCAAAAGAGAAGGGTTCACTCTTCACTCTTCGAGCATTCTAGGAATTTATGTTTGTGTCTTTTTGTTGATCACTATTTGCTTTGAAGTTTTGTATATAAAATTTACAGTTTATTTCTATTTGATTGAAGTTGTCGTCGCTCAATCGTTTAATTAAAAAGGTTTAAATTACAAAACTTTATTGTTGTTTTAATAAAATCGTGTGGTTGTGTGTTTAATGGCATTATTGCCTGCGTTTTGGAATGTTAGCAGTTTGTTTTTTCCTCTACTACCATATATACAGTGGAGTGCGAATAAAGCGTCGTGTTCATAAATAAACTACTTTCTTTTCCGATTTTAAAGTTTATAATCTTATAAAAGGGCAATTTTTTGTTGTTGTAAAAAATGTGTGGATACCTGGAACAGTGAGTTGCTTTGGGAGAACCTGAAAAAAGTTGATGTTAATTGATTTTTAGTGTTAATTGCTGATGAACTAGCGAATGAGCATCAACTTCTTTCGAGGGTCCAGAGCAATTCTGCGAATGACTTATATAAGTTTTGCAGAGAAGACAAGAACTCTGCGGAGCATAAACTAATGCAGTGCCCTGCACCTATGTGTACTCGTAGAAGGCGTTTGGGTGACCCTCAAATATCAGATATCACATTAAACACCTCAGAAGTAGAGTCAATACTAAAATTTATATCAGAGATAATACTTATGAAAGTACAGTAGTTGGTATAGCTGGCAAAGCACTCCCCAACATCAATAATTATAGTCTCATCTTTTATACAATGAGTTCCGCCATTGCAAATATCCCAAGGCTCACTATTAATATGAATATTTTTAATATGATTTTAATCCAATTTTGGTGATCATTTTCCTAGACAGCACCATAGTTAGCATTTCACTACAAAGGCAACATTCTTATTGCACATTACTCTGCAGCAAATGTTGCTCACTCTTTACCATGCAGTTTAGTTTCTTTCAACAAACTTTTTCTTTAGAAAATCGCTTTCAACTTTTCTTTTTTCATTTGGTTTTTAAATTTCCATACCTACTCTCTGTCCGTTACATACTACCGCATAATCATAAATTTTATGCAACTTGACAATAGATGAACTACATTAACATGGCATTTTCTATTTACGCTCTCCACTAACGCTCGCTCACTCGTACGCTCCCTAAGGTATGCAGCAGCGGCAGAGCAATGGCGGCGTTGGTTTTGCGGTGGTGGCGATAGCATCTTTATACGGCAACTAACGAACCCACTAACGCCTACTACTTGCCATATATTTAAGCTAAGGCATTCTAAGGCAATGTTATTGTTGTTGTTGTGGTTCGTCGTGTTAAGAAAAAGCTGCTGCCGCTTTAGCTGCATATGCATATGCATGAACATACTCGCAGTTTTATATGGATATAATATATACATGGACACGATTTATGAAGCAGAATCACACACAACTACAGCCACACTCTGCTATGTTTAAGTATTTATGTATGTTTGTATAAGTAATAGAAATTCTCATACACAACTGCACAATATAACGCCGATACATTCTACTATTTATGATAAATGTGTCAAATATCTTAGCTATTTGTAATCGTAAATGAAAATTGCATAGATACTTGAAAGCAGCAGCAGTCACCGCCACAGCCACACGGTGATGGCGTCAAGGAGACCCCACAACCACGGTAAAATGCCATAACGACGACCAGCTACAGTGTGTTTTGCCAAGTTACGATTTTTCTGGAGCAAATTTGTGAAAAGGTCGAGTGAAATTCTTTTATTGTGTGGTTGATTTGTGTTTCAGCTTTCCAGAGAGAAGAGGTTTTTGCTTCAGTTTCTTCTATGAAAGCTGAACTGAAGTGAAGTGACTGGAGTGAGTGACTGAATGAGTGAGTGAGCGGCAAAGTGATTATTGATAGTGACAGAAATGTGTCGCAGCTGTACGGGTTGGGTTTGGCATTCGAGAAAGACAGCAAATGCATAATTTAATGAAATGTAATTTGATTTGGAGCGATCTGCAGCAGAAGAAAAAACCAACGTTGATCGCATGTGTTCGCTACAAATCATCGCCGCAAAAAATTTATATTTCTATTGTGCGCGAATGTCGCGGCAGCACGTTGCTGTACCTCAGAAATTAGTGGGCTGACTGACAGTTTGAAAACTGTACAGTAAATTTCAAATGCAAATGAAAGTATCCATGAATTTCCTTTCTAATATGGAGACAAGAATAAAGAATAATAATCATTAAGTAGTCAAATAATGTTGCTGAAATATGTTACCCGCTTGAAAAAGTTTCTATGGTCCGACAAATTCTTTACGTTTCTTTAAACTTTTTTCATTCAGACCTCAGCAAACCAATTACACCTTGGCATTTTTGCATACTTGCAAATGCATTAAAACAAAAATCAGAAATGAAAACGGCAATTTTGAAACATTTTTCATTTGCAAGAAAGCGAAACAAACACAATAAACAATTCAAATAAACAATCAAATATTACTCGTTTATTTCAGAAATATTTTAATGCATTCACCATAAACTCTGTTGTTGTTGTTGTTGTTGCTGTTGCTGCTGCTGCTGCTTCTGCTGCTGCAATCAAAGCACAAAAATCCGAATGTAATTGGGCATCGTTCAACACCAACAACACAATCTCGAAATATTGTGAAATTTACTATTAAAATAAATATTTATTTGCGCATTATTTTTGCATATGAAACGACGAAAAGGATTTTAAATATTTTTTTAAGGTGTCTGCCTACAAATGAATGCGTTTCACAAGGTCTTTACATTTCTTGCAGTTATTTTTTCTGCCGTTCGTTCGAAGGTTGAATCAGTTTAAATTAATGTGGCTGGCACAAATAGGATAACAGCCTACAACTCGTTTGTTTTTTGTGGTTGTTTGTAGATTAAAGCTGCAGAAACTTGTTGCCAAAATAGTAGTAGGTACCAACCAGATGGTTAATGTTGGAGTCGATACTAGGTGTGTTGGTGTAGTTTGGGAGTCAAGTTGACGTGTGTGCTAGTAAATCGACCTTTTCTGTGCATGTTTCTCCTCTGTATACTTGAAATGTAGATTGACATATGCACAAGGAAGTTGGGCGTTAAAGCTATGAACTTGAGTGATGGTGATTTTTAATGAAATTGAACTGAGTTGAGACGACTGTCAAAGTAATAAAAATATGCACAAAATGTAAGAATTAATTTAAATTAAATATCTGCATGCAAGCAATAACATATAATAAATCTCCTTAAACCGGATTTAAACGATGTAAAGAGTGTCGCCTTTCTGTCAAAGAGAGGGATGTTCAAAGTAACATTGTTCATTCAGAAACATGTTTCAGCAGCATACGTGTATTTAGTATATATTTTCAATTAACATTGTAAAAAATTCGCTATTGTTGCAAAACCAGAATTACTGAAAGTTTATCATGGGATACTCACCCCAAATAACATTATACTATATTGTGTAGAGTAAAAGCAGAGTATGAGTAGGGTATGAGTTCAGTAAGAGTAGAGTATGATTAGAGTATGAGTAGAGTATGAGTAGAGTATGAGTAGAGTATGAGTAGAGTATAAGCAGAGTATGAGCAGATTATAAGTAGAGTATGAGTAGAGTATGAGTAGAGTATGAGTAGAGTATGAGTAGAGTAAGAGTAGAGTATGAGTAGAGTAGAGTATGAGTAGAGTATGAGTAGAGTATGAGTAGAGTATGAGTAGAGTATGAGTAGAGCATGAGTAGAGTATGAGTAGAGTATGAGTAGAGTATGAGTAGAGTATGAGTAGAGTATGAGTAGAGTATGAGTAGAGTATGAGTAGAGTATGAGTAGAGTATGAGTAGAGTATGAGTAGAGTATGAGTAGAGTATGAGTAGAGTATGAGTAGAGTATGAGTAGAGTATGAGTAGAGTATGAGTAGAGTATGAGTAGAGTATGAGTAGAGTATGAGTAGAGTATGAGTAGAGTATGAGTAGAGTATGAGTAGAGTATGATTACAGTATGAGTAGAGTATAGTAGAGTATAAGTAGAGTATGAGTAGAGTATGAGTAGAGTATAGTAGAGTATGAGTAGAGTATGAGTAGAGTATGAGAACAGTATGAGTAGAGAATGAGCATAGTATGAGTAGAAAATAAGCAGAGTATGAGTAGAGTATGAATTAGCTTTGAGAAGAGTATGAGTAGAGTATGGGTAGAGAATGAATTAAGTTTAAGAAAAGAGAAGAGATATTATTAAAAGCAGCACAGACGCATTGTAACCGTACCAGACAGTTTCAAAGCTGGTCTGGGAATGCCAGCATTAAAACTGCTATACTGGCAATCCACTAAAATAGCTCACTAGGGTACCGGGGCCATAAAACAACATGAAACGAGCTGCAATCGAGCTTGCACCGAAAGGAAGAATTAAGGTACTACATATCTGTGACTAGTCCAATACCAAAAGAATCTATCACTCGAGGAAAACTTACTCGAAACAAGGACACTAAAGGTTACAGCCTAACAGAAGTCAGTTACAGTTGCGACCGGTGTTTTACTAGAAAGAAGACATCTGCAGGAGTGATGAAAAAACCGTCACTTAAGATGTTATTGTGTCGAATAAATAAGAAATCGTCGTGTTATGAATTGTGCTGCTGCTCGTGAACATATATATCATATATGAGCTATAAAGCAGGTGAGGTTTCAATTAACTTCTATTCTTACCTCTACATTTTAATCGAATCCATAGACTCAGTAGGAATCGATCTAACTTTAATGGAAGCGTTAAAAAATCAAACGCATTCGTTGATGAGTGTGTTAAGCTTGAAAATTCTTCTATTTTGTTCTATCTTTAAGAATATGTATGTATTCTCTTGTATTATTTGTTGATTAATTTAAGAATTTATTCTTGTCTTTAGACTGTTCTGTTTTAATTTGAAGAAATAAGCTTTTATTTATGGTACTGCCAAAAAGTGTTTAATAAGATTTTTTCGTTCTTAAATCAAGAATATTGTGCTTCACAAGAATGCAGTTTTGTTTTAAGACATTTATTCAGTTATTCATTTCAGATTTTTCGGCCTTAAATGAAATAATCGCAATTTTTATTTTGTATAAGTTGAATATGAGTACGATTACTGTTTTATTCATTTCTAAGAGGATGCCTAAGTAAGACCCTATTTGTTCGTTGTTTTTCGTACCCACAGCGTGGAACTCGGTCCCTACTTTTGTATGCGTATAATATGACCGAATGATAATGCACTTTAGTAGAATATTTCATTGCTTTCTTCCAAGATTGACAGAACAGCACTAGTTTATTTATTTTTCAACTCCTTAGGTTTACTATTTATGCAGACGTAACTAGTTAATTAATTAAATAGAAATATATTAAATATGCATTCAGATAAGTTTGTTACTCTGTAGGTACGTACATAGTGTGGGATTGTGTAGAACAATTCAAACAACGATGAATTTGAAAAACTTATCTACATAAATTACAGTTGGTTTTGATTGATTAATTGATTAAATTCCTTAAGCGAAGAATATAAATTCAATTTCTTTGTCTTTTATTGATTTTAAAATTTATTGACATATACATAAATTGAAATACATAATGAATAATAAATAATACTGCCTAATCAATTGTACAATTTCACAAGCTATAATTGCTTTTTTGTTTGTTCTTGTTTCTCGTTATTGTTGCACATGGTTAATCAACACAACACAACTCTGTAAACAAAAATTTAATTGTAAATGCTTAATTAAAAATATGTAAATAAATAAATTCAAATATGAAATTGAGTAAAAAGTTGAATGAAAACAACAAAAATCAATAAGAAATAAGACTTAAGACTTAAGCGTAATGACAAAAGACCTTGTGACAAATCTCGCATGCTACATAAAAATGACATAATACTAGTTTGTTTTTGTTTTTCTTACCGTCGCTCACATGCTCTTTCTCTCTCATTCGTTGAAGCTGTAGGATTTAAAGATTTTTTATAAGACCATACGAGTATGTACCATATGTGAGTTTGTTAAGAAGACCAGTTTAAAAACAAAAAAAGAAGCAAAAAATATTCCAAAACATCGCACCAAACAAACTGAGCTCTTTTTTCTCCGAGATTTCTGTATTTCTTGAGATTTGTTGTGGTTTTAAAAGAACTTGTTTCAAATGAAATAAGGTCATGACTAAGCTCAGTAAAAAAGAGAAGTTATTATGGCATGCTACCGATTTATAACAGTGGTTCTTGTTGGTGTTGGTGGTGGTGGCGGCAATGGTGGTTGTGCTAATGCAGTCTTGGTTTAACAAAAAACTGCAGTTAAATAGAAAACAACAACAACAACAAAATCAACATCAAATTATTCCGCTACTGTATTTAAGAAAACATGCGCCATTTAAAAATGAACAAAAAAAACTAAATAAAATTTTCGCAAAAATAAAAATAAAATATTTCACTTAAAGAATCTAAAAATGAAAACAGAAAGCAAAAATAAAAATAAAACAAAAAACAAGTTTTGCATGATTTATCTTTTTTCTCGTTTTTGTGGTAAGATGATAATCATCAAATCGTGTCATTAGCTTCTTCATTTAAGCCTTTTGTGCTTTTAGCAAAATTATTTATCTCTTTTCTTTTAAAGGAATATTGTCATTTTTTTTCTCTTTTAGTATTTAGAATCTGCTTTTTTTTTTGTTTATAGATCTTTTTAGTGCCTTATTTTAGAAGACACGAGACGCCCACATTCATCTGGGAATTTTGCGTTTTGCCGTTACGTTTTTTTTTGCTATTTTTATTATTTTTATTTTACTTTTGAAATTTTTTTGACATTGGCAGCAGTTGTTTTTTTGTTGCCTTTTTTATTAAACCACACTGATTTGCTTAACAAGTTATCATTTTTGTTTTCTTTTGCTGTTTTGCATATGTAGCGTGACTCACTTGCTTTGTTATTTCGTATATCTTTTCTGTATATAAGTTAATTTTCAAATTAAATGTGTAGTTTTAACTTATGTTAATGCAAATCTACAGTTCATCCCTTTTTTGTCATTTATTATAAGATAATGATTTACACTTTTAAGTAAAGTATTTTCGTTTTTAATTTTATTTACAAGGTTGTGACTAGGTGATTGTAGCGACTGACGATGGGAATAAAAACCAAATACACTCATTGATGACCAATAATAGTAAAAATAAAAGTGAATTCAAGGAACTATTGGCGAAAAATGTGAAATGTAAAATGGCAAGTATTGATGCAGTAATCGGTGAGTGGTCACGATATTGAGGAATGCGTCAGCAATTCAAAGGAAATGATACCTGCCAATGCAAAGCATTGGTATAAGAATTGAATGCAGGCAAAACAAGAACACAAACTGGATAAACAAAATAAAGAAACATTTTTCAAATTCATATTCAACCATCACAGAAGGTACCGTGTACCAGTAGGAACAAATGTAAAAGAACTTGTGGCTTTGCCTAGAGCTGGACCGAAAGTGGGAGGCATTGATCAAAGAGCCAGAACGAACACTTAGAGGATTGGTTGACAGGAGTTAACTTCTTGCGGCGAGAAGTCAATCATTTACTCTTGGGCTTTGGAAAAATCGTTTGTACTAATCCATCCTCATTACAGGGTGTTTGAATTGTTCTATTTGTAATGCGGCGGATAAAAGTGCAAAATTAATATAAAACTACAAAACAATTTTGTTAATTTGTTAATTATTTTTGAAAAGTTTATACAATACATATACATACTTACTTTATTTTACTTTTAATGGCACAACAGCCCACGGAGGGCCTAGGCCGAACTTTTCGCATCCACTCATGTTGTGCGTGTTATATTTGTACAAAAATGGAAGGGACCTACAGTTTAATGCCGAATCCGAACGGCGAAGTGAAAAGCTTTTCATAGGCTATTTTTACTCTTGTAGGTTTGCCATTGCCTGCCAAGAAGTGGTGCCGTACCGTGTAGAAAAAATATTTTTTCTACTTTTTGATTTTGCCTGTGCCGATGCCGAGATTTGAACCCCGGACACTCTGCGTAGCAGTCCAACGCACTACCACTACACCACAGCCACCACATATATATACTCATATACCAATATACATATGTAATATGGATAGTAAAATAATAATATCTCATTTTTACGGATTGATTTCACAACGAAAAACACAAAATAATATTTTACTAGAAGAACAATAATTAGAGAGAGAGAGGTACAATCAGGCCGAATTGTAATCGTGTCCTACTTTATTGTTCCTTTCGGAAGTGAAAACGATCTTAGGCATTCTATGCGTTCGAAGATGATTCTAAAAATGATCCTAAGTACAACTGGGAAGTAAGCTAAACGAACGTTAAATGGCATAAAATGTTTGTGTACAAACTGATTTGATTATTCTGTGAAACTAAAAAAAAGAAGACTTCGTTTTTAATATTATAATTTTTCTAAAAGAAAAAACTTGTTTTCCTAAAAAAAAGACAAGATAAGAATGAAGCTTATCCCTAAGAGATAACTATTGTAGTTACATTTCACTTATTTATTACCATATGTTAACACACAAATAGAGATGAGGAGTACCACATAAGCAAACAAAATTCTGTAATGTAAAGTTGGATGAATGTACAGTTGAGAAAAGAAGGGCGAAGTACTACATGCAACTTTATATTAATGAAGCAAATAACAAGTGGAGAAGTAGGTACTTAAGATGGTGGCAGCTAAATAGCAGCTATAAGAAGATATAGATCAAAACAACATCACACTCAAGCGGTTCAAAAGAAATGTACGACGTCCCATTCGTAACTAACAATTTGTTCTTTCAATTCATATGAACTCTTCACTATGACCACGATGCTATATGTGCTATGCTATATCGTGCACTCACACTCCTTAGAGAGCAGATACGCTTCTTTCGCTCCCCTTCCAGACTTCTTAACTCTTCAATTGCTGTAACGTTACTCATAATTTCCAAAGGAAAAGCAAAGTAACTCAAAACACATAAATTTTGAGAAAAACGCATTTAAACCTTTCAATTTACATTCCTAGGCCGAGCTTTTCGCATCACTCACATTGTGCGTGTTATATTTGTAAATGAAATGCAGAATCCGAACGGCAAAGTGAACAGCATAGTCCCATTCTCCTCTTCAAAATTAAAATTCTGAATATTTCGCCACTGGCAAACACTTAAGACTCAAGAGACTGACAAAAAAAATACAAGTAGGAATCACTTTTTCTATTACTTACTACAGGTCTTGAATTAAGTACCAGCAACAACCCCCAGCAGCACAGGTACAACACAACAACTTCAACATGATAAGCGAAATGAACAAAGGAAAATAAAATGCTGCTGCTTTTGAATTAAATTTAAGATGAAGACAAATGAGAGAGAGAGAGAAAGAGAGATAGAGAGAGAGAGAGAGAAAAAGTGTACTATTACTTCGCTGTATTAATTTCTTAAGGCCCCAACAACAAGTTTGTCAAAATTGAATTTTTTGATCTCTATCAACAATTTGAGAGGCTTACTTTTTTCTTTCGCTTTAAATTACAATTTTTGAAAACAATACTGAAAATATTAATAATTCAACATGTAGGTTTGCTTCACCTGAAAAATTTGTGAAAATTCGTATTAGGGCTTTAGCAAATTAAGGTACATAGGAGCGAGTATGTGTGTATATGTGTACACAAATATGTTTTTATGTATGTGTGTATGTATGTATGTAGCAATGTAATAAGTAGTAAAGCAGTAGGAAAAGACGCGTGGGAAATTTTCCTTTTTTTCATAAATTTTTATTTTCTTTGTAAATTCATTTTAAATTCACTGAAAATATCATCACCAGCAACAACAACCACAATAATAATAGTAATAACAAATAAAGATAAAGAAATGAAGTAAAAATGAGCTAGCTGCCAGCTGCTAGCTACTGTAAAGTAGTAATAGAATGTAATTAATAAAGTAACAGTGGAAGAAAATAAAAAGCACAAATCATTCCAAAGGTGCTAACAGTGTTGCCATAAAAAAAAAAAAATAATTTGAAAAACCAAAAAATTTAAAAAAAAAATCTGAAATTTTTAGCCCCTCGCCTTTCAAATTTTCATCAAAGTGCACTCATTCGAGTTGATGGCAAACATGTTTGAAGCTCATACGCACTTTGGTTGTTTGCTTCATACTCAGTTCCCCCTGAATGAAGTAAATACCTTCTTAGACTTCAACTATGTATGTAGTTACTCGTTTTGCCACCTTCACTTCTTTCCCAATTTAAAATTAAGTAAATTTGTGGTTTCTTTGCAGTCCCCTTAATTCTTTTTACTACATAATTACTTCGTTAGGTTTTTACTGGTACTAGTAACAATATTTAGAAAAAATAATCTAGACTGGAGCAGAGCGGAACTTATTACAGAGGTTTTTCCATATTTTTTTTTTATAAGATTAACTATTTGTTTATATTTTAAATTTTCATAGTTCTTTCTTACTTTCTGTAACGTTTTCATTTCATTTTCTCTATCCGCTAACATCTTTACAACATGTTATTTGTAGATTCTTCTTCATTTCGTAGAAGTTTATAATGTATTTGTTTTTTATTGTTGTTCTTTGCTTAGAATATTTCTTAAATTTACTTTAAATGGTGACAAGAACTGATGTCAAGTCTATCCAATTCTGGCCAAAAATAGTCTTCCAACAGGGCACGATAGTGAACTCCATTGACCGTAACATGGCGATCATGTTCATAGACAAAAAAAAAAAAACGGTCCAACCGCACTTCCGGCATGAAATCCACACAATATGGTCACTTTTAGCGAATCCAATGGTCTCTTGAAGCACATGTGGTGTTGTTGCTGTCCAATAACACATATTTTGCTTATAAAGGGTAATTTTTTTTGCTACTTGGTTATTGACGTTTATATTTCTGACAGTTCACGCGTGATTCTTGGCATGTGTCATAGTAAAAAATGCTCAGTTTGGTTTGCCATTTCATCATGAATAGACTTACGCCTGAACAACGTTTACAAATTATTGAAATTTATTATCGAAATTTGTGCTCTGTGAAAAATGTGTTTCGCAAGCAAAATTGTCTTCAGCGACGAGGCTCATTTTTGGCTCAATGGATAAGTGAATAAGCATAATTGCCGTATTTCGTATTTGGAGTGAAAACCAGTCAGAGACAATTCAGCAGCTACCAATGCATCACTGCTTGGTGCGGCTCATGGGCAGGCGGCATTATTGCGCCATGCTTATTCAAAGACGATGAAGGCCGCAACGTTACGGTCAATGGAGAAAAGTACCGTTCGATGAGAAGAGACTTTTTTTTTGTCGAAAATGCAAGAATTGGACTCGGCCGACATGTGGTTCCAACAGGACGGTGCCACATGCCACACTGCACGCGAAACCATTCATCAATTGAGAGGCCTATTTGGTCAGCAGTTAATCTCATGTTTTGGTGCAGTCAGTTGGACCCTAAGGTGGGTAGGTGCCCATACAAAAAAAAATTTATAAAAGTCCTGCCCTCATATTTTCATAATCATGAGTTAAACAAAATACTCCAAATAGAGGAAATTAGAAATTATATTTTGAAATAGGCTTAAAATGAAAACAAAAATATGTCCAGAATAGGATTTCATTAACATATTGTTTCTGTGGTTCTGAAGATATTCGCATCAGATGATTTGCCATCTTCTAGAAAAATGTATTTATTTCTATAATTTTATTGATGGCTGTTTTTATAATTCTTAAAATATCTTTACCTTTAGTTCGACTCAAGCTTTGACTGCCATGAGCTTTACAATTTCCATTCAGACACGCGCAAAGAAATCAACCTGCAAAACAAAGAGAAATACAGAAATTAAATATACATATGTACCCAGATACATAGATACTAGAGATTTTTCAACGCTTTACCCAATGTACATAAAAATTTAATACTACATAAGAAGTAAATCAACAGGACAAATTATAGAGAAAAGCTGGAAAAGCTAAACTTTTGATTGAAGAAGAAGATATATGGAAGAAAAAGACCTTACCCTTCACATGAGGATCAATTCCTTTTACCGGGAATTACTAATGTTCACTGGTTAAAGAAACCGACCATCCAGTTTTAAATGTGGTATCGAAATATTTCAATCGAAAGATTTGACATTTTCTCACTGTGTTCTAGAACCACATATCAGTGATCTTTTGGTAAAGATTTACTCAAATTACTACACAGATAAGCCGAAAAGTGTGTTACGAGTGAAAGTCACAATGAACAATTGCTGACAAATTATCTTTGAAGACATAACTGAAATTAACTATACAAGCACTAAAATTTAACTAATTAAGTGTGAAAGTGTAAATTTGCTAAGCATTTATAAGTATCCAGTTTAAGTTTTTTTTAACAATGCAGACAATGTTGAGTTTTAATAGTTGGTTAAAATTTTTCTGTTTTATTTATTTTTATTTTTATTTTTATTTTGGCTCAGCTTTAAGTTTATGGTATTATATTGTCATAACAAAAAAACAACATACTTAATAATTCAATAAAAAATTATGCTATTGTAATAAAGAAAACAATGAAGAAGAAGCCGTTAAAAAGATTTAGAAAAATTATAAAAACATGACAGGTTTGCTGAAAGGCAATAATTTTGAAAGGAATGAGTAGAAAGACTTCACAAAACAGTTGAAAAAGTAACTATTATTGGCAAATTTGTAAAGTTAATTTTATTTTAAAAAATCGCTTAATATTTTTATATTCATCCATTTAAGATTTCTTTAAAATAACTATACAATTTTTCTAACTGCTTTTTATTCAGGAGGAGTATTGAATTTTTTAATATTTCTCCACTTTGTTTTTGCTATGTATTAACATTTTTTTTCAAAAAATTCTTATAAAGGGTGATTTTTATAAGAGTTTAGTTTTTGAAAATGAAAAAAGAAAAAACTCAGAAATTTTACAAAAGTGAATGAAATTTTTATTTGGATCGATAAATCAATTCCTGCCATTTACTTTTTAAAGATAATTTCACTTAAATGTTGCCCGCGGCTACGCTTCAAGTTGTCCATTCTTAAGGTCCAATTTTGGCACATTTTTCACACATTTCGGCCGGAATCTCACCAATGACGCGTTCTATGTTGCTTTCCAAAGCAGTAATCGTGTTTGGCTGGTCCGTACAGACAAAAGACTTAACAAAGCTCCACAAAAAATAGTCTAACGGGGCAAATCACAGGATCTTGGTGGCCAATTGACTACACCAAAACGTGAGATTAACTGCTCACCAAATTCGGCTCTCAATTGATGCATGGTTTCACGTGCAGTATTTCTTCTTTCGAGCATAAATCAAGTGACAGCTGTCAAAAAGCCCAACTCCGAAATAAGTATTGCCAGATTGAAAACCACCCTTTACATTCTTAACAAAACAAAGCTGAATTTTGTTTTTCAAATTTTATCTTTCAGCAATTAGCAACAATTACTGCCGCCATTTATTACAGATACAAAACTCGTTTAAAAGAAAATATTTGTTTGCTCGAAAAAGCCAAAAGCGAACATGAACGTGAATTTTTACACAAAGTTTAAATTAGAATCTTGAGTTAACCTAAGAGAATTTGTATGGAAAAACTAACAAACTAAATACAAGTAATTCCTAGAATTTTTACATATGAAGTTTCCAACTAAACGAACAACAGAAATGTTCATATGAATGAATAAAGAGAAAGAAACCTTCATTCATGATGTGTGTTTGTGGATATGGTTAGGAAATTTACCTACCTCTTTACCTCTACCCAGTAACTTTTTTGAGATTATGTTTTTTCTTACTTAACATAGAACGTGAAAAAAACTGTTGTTTTCTTCATGTGCTACAAATTCCTAAGAAATCGTTTTTTGTTTTTCTCTTTCAGTTTGTGTGTCACAATGTCACACTTTTGTCTCTTTCGACGACCTTTCCTCTGACTTCTTTCGAACAATTCAACTTGCAGAATGCAAGTGAAGCTACATATCATGCATTTGTGTGGCCACTTCGAACATAATATGTTTATTTTACTTATCACACAGAAAAGGGACTACAATTTTTTGGCGGTCGCCAGTACAAGAGAGACTCTATCAATATATGTATGTATCTAGGGAAAACAGAAAAAACTTAGTGAACGAATCGGTTATTACACTCGTAAAATATCTATAATGACCGGAATTAATTACTGACTTGTTTAAACTTCACGAAAGAAGCGGCAGTCAAATATCCTTAAACTTTTTATGTGAAAACTTATAAATGCAATTCTGTGAAACAAAAGAAAACAAAGAGAGTATGAAGAGCACAGCCAACTTCACTTGAAGTTTTGAATTTTTATTTGAATTTCCTAGCGAAGTGTAAGCTATAAAATAAAAACGCCGCTCTAGGAAAAGAATAAATAATTTTCACTTGGGTAACAATTTTTTTTCTAGACGTTCGAGCACTTTTATGTTAAAAATTTGAATTGATGTTAAAAATTGATTAATAGTAAGTAGCTACCAGGATTGTATTGCCAATAAGGATTCGGTTGAGGACTAACTGGCAACAGAAAGTGCTATTATCGTAGCAAATGAGATGTTGCATCAAGTTCAAGGAAATTGTGTAAAACCTCTTACGCTAAGTTCAAGACATATCCTATTGCACTGAGGCATGAAAGCAACTAAGATACTGTAATGGGCGAAGATACAGAAGAAGCAGAAGCGTCTACACCTGAAAAAAATTTGTAGGTAAGGACAGTACAAAATAGAAGAAAACTCCGTCCCCATAGAAATGCCTGCCACGGCAAAACATATTTTGCGAAATCAGTTTCGTTGGCCCAAATCCCAATACATAAAATGTTGTCATCTTTTAATAAACTTACAACACAAATGTCTTTTTAGTTTTAAAATTTTGTTTACACAAGCAACAGAAATCCACTTAAACCAACAAAAAATATTTAAATAACAAAATATTTAGATGTTTAAATGTAAGGGGAAAATTATTTATAATTATATATAAATACCATTAATAAAAAAACTTACATTAACTTAAAAATTGAGATATTTACATATTTTCTCTAATTTTCATACAGTTGAATTGAACTATGCAAAATCCAAGCTGTACTACGAGTATATCTATGTATGCATGCATGTATGTATGCATGTATGTATGTATGTATGTACTATATGGTACATATACCATATATAATGCAGCGAAATTCTTTAAGAACTTGAGGAGACGTAGTAGAAAAATATAAAATAAAAGTAATCAAAAAAGAAATACTTTGGCTTTTTTATATAGAAATATGCACGAACGTATTCAGTATACAGTTATAGACATAGAAAATGGCACACACATTTAAATACGAAATTAATCAAAATATATTTGTGGCGATAAGAAATAATAAGCATAGCAGGAAACACTCTCTCTCCCTCTCTCTGTCTATCTATCTCTCTTTGCATGGCAAATTACTCTCACTCAAGCAAAAGAAAGCAATGACTCCGATTGGTCAATGGCTTAACATATTTCCTCTATAGCGAACACTACACATCAGTAACAATGACAGTATTGGCAAGTATTGATATTATTTATGATCATGTAAGGGGAAATATCCCTTCATTAGTTACTTGGAATGATAAGTGATAGTAATGTCTTGATCAGTTTATGTACTGATTAAGATAATGACAATACTATAATAATACCTTCATTATCACTGACCGTGTAAGGGCCGCTTATGAGGAAATTTAGTCTTTCTATAGAGTTTTCATTCTACATAAGTACATGCAAAAAAAAAACAACAGTCTCGTTTAGTAAATTAATGCTATTATTATGTAAATGAGTGTAAATAAACAACCATTAGGCACATGAAAGTCTGTAATACACTCGTAAGATGTGTGTGCTATGAAAGTTAGTTCTTTATAAAAATAGAATTTGATATTTCTATTTCTGATGATAGCAAAAGAATCGTGCGTACATACATAAATATGTATTCCTTCGGCTTTTTCTTTCAATCTCCAAGTAAATCGGTATGAATTTGTTTATGCACGATGCTGCTGATGCTACCATCTCTTTTTGCTCGTTAATGTTTCTAATCATGATCATGAGCATAATATTTCTGTGGTGTTTTTCAATATGATAGTTTTCTTAATTTCTGGCGCATTTTTTTTTTTCGAAAGAAGACGATATTTTTATAAACTTTTAATTTTTTACTCTACCGAAATGTAAATAGAGAAATAAGTATCTAATCAAAACATTTTTGAAACAAAAACTCAATCAATTGATTTTCTTGATGACAATTGATGAGGATTTGGATGGAGAGATTAAATTGAGCCACAATTTGGTGGCATTTTTGACGCTTTTTTTAATCCACATAATCAATTTTAATTGTCACTAAACATGACAATTTGACAAGCTTAAATTACTTAAATTTTTTTTGGATTCTTTTTTTCAGTTTGCTGCCATTTTTATGTGTGATCTAATTTCAGCCGACAACCAGCGGCCGTTTGCGCTTTCGCTCAGTCTTCACATTCGATCATTTTGTTTTTTATAGCCTATTTTATTCAAAGTAGCATGCCACGTCTTGTTTTCTTCAACGTACTCGGACTTAGTACATGTATACCAACAGATATACGTACATACGTACATATGTGTAAGTATGTGTGTATTCATCTTGGTATCTAATAGATACATAAAAATTTGCGCCTCTAAAGTAGGGAGAATTTTATGGCGATTTTTAGTGGCGCGCATTCGCTGGCGCCACCACTTCAGTTCCGTTACTATTTTCACGCACTTTAATTTTTATTCGCATGCTTCACGTAATAAATTGAAAGCAAACAAGGAAAAAAGTGACTTTTTTAGTTTTTATTTCTTGTTGCAATTAATTTCAATTGCTTTTTAAAAATGCTCTTTCATTTAAAAATTCTTCCGTTTTTATTAATTCTAATATTTCAGAGAAGATGTATTTCGCACTTTATAATTTATTTTCTAATACTTTTCAATTGATTCTTGATGTGTTTCTTGTGTATGTGCTATAAATTGCTATTTAACAATACGAAGAAATTGTAGAACTGAAATTGATTAGGCAGTTAAAGTAAAAAAATTAACTTCAAGTTTATACATAATTCTCTAGATGATTCTGAAAAGTTGTTATTAAAATTATTAACGGTTGGCGAGCGTAATTTAATTTTTGCTCTCACAAAAATTCAACTGTTTGTAGCATTGTTGGGCAATGGAATACCTTGCTATTTACTTACTTTGCACATCACTGGTTTACTGCCAGTTTGTGTCCAAGCTCACTAGAATGCTAAAACAACCAATCAAATGAATGCTCACTCGCTCTCGCAGAACAACATTGCTATGAGAACAACAAATTATATCTCTAAAGAGTTTCAAACAACTCATATAAGGTGAATCTTTGAAAAACGCTATTTTTTACTAAATGATGATATTACCATAAATATTTATAATCTACTAGGTGGGCTTCGACCAGCTCCGCTGTCCGGACGGCTGACAAAGTTTGGGTAATGCGTATTTTTATCACAAAAAAACAACTCGATCCAGATGGTTTGGACAAACTCAGTGATCTTTGCATTTCGAATATCGAAATTCTAGACACTTCTCAAATGACAAAACTTCTAACTTGCACAACCACGTGATTGCGATTGTGATTTTGGATGCATGCATTGTAGCCATTTGTAAGTTTGTTTTGATATGTTAAAATGTGTTTCTATTACAACAGAACAACTTGAAAACTTTTGTTTTACGTGCACTTTTTTCTTCATAACAAATAAAAAGGTATTAAAAAAGTAATGAAAAAAAGTATTATAAAAGTCATTGTACAAAATTTCAGACTGAACCTATATCGTACCAGAGATATTCCGTTCTACAAGTAGTGCCTGCGATATATTGTCATGAATATTTAGGTAGCATAGGAGGTGCCACGGTCACTTGGCATTAAGAAATCACACTCCACTATAAATAATACATGCATACCAAATCTTAGTACCCTACTACAAACAGTTCCTGGGATGAAAATTCATGTTTGTATGGGCGGTACCACGCCTTCTTCTCTAACCCCAGTTCTGAAAGTTGAGGCACTTCAGGCCTCATAACAAACACATTGAATAAGTTTCAGTTCAATCGGTTGGTTAGTTTTTGAGTTTTTCGATCGCAAATGAACAGCTCATTTTTATATATGAATCAAATAATTAAATCATCAACTTAAGAAGCAAAAATAGAATTCATTACCAAGTAAATCTAATGCAAAGTAGGTATGAGGTAAGGTAATTACTAGCATACTATATTCCAATTACTAACAATAACATTTTAGTGTTCTACAATTTTTGTGTTGTTAAGCAAATATTTAAAGAAATGTTTTCATTTTGGCTTTGTGCAACACCTGAAATCACTTACAATATTAATTCAATTTGTCATGTTGCCTTAAATATACACAAAAATAATTTTCATTATTCTGACTCATTTCTGCAATAAAACGAATAATTCTTCATAAACAAAAATATAAATAATTGCAAATAAGCTGCATCATCATAACCATCGTCATCAAGCATCATTACGATTACGAATATACATATGTAATTAGAATCAAGCAAATTTAAATTGTACACGTACGTAAGTGCAATTATTAAAATTATTAATAACTTTAAAGAAGAATGCACAGCGAAAATAACAAAAGCAAATCTCACTTAATTTAGCCAAGGCAGCAATTGGATGCATGCATACCCAATTGGAACAAAGATTTCAGGTACATTACAAAACATAATATTTCTGTAGATTAAAGAGAGAGAGAGGATAGCAATCGCTCTTGCTCTCTGTTTTAAGTAGAATTAAATATAATAGTGATGGGCAAAGCACGTAGAAAGCTTCAATTATGCTCTAAAACTTCATATAAAGTCGAATTTACTCAGTAATTTAACTCTATGCTTCGCTTATTTCATTTCTTGAATGGTGATTACTCTCACTCACTGCAAGCACTTGAGTGTGATTGGTCAATTGAAAGTATATCGTGGGATATCTCTCTATCTAACGGTACCTATCTAATCATACCTAGTCAGGCCGTAGAGTAAAAATAAAGGCCCGGAAGAAAAAAAAGTATGTTCAACTTAAGGGATCTCTTATTTTTAAAATATGCACAAGCAGCGTGTGTTTTAAACCTTTTAACCTATTTCGATTTTTCGAACAGGAATTTTAAAAATTAGTCTAAACACATTTTTAACTTTTCCCAAAAGTAATAACGTCTTGAAATTTACAAATGTTCTGACTTCAAATATGAGGTCTTATCTTGCTAAAAGACCAGGTAAACAGACATGCTTGTTTGAAAGTATGTTCTTCAGCTTCTTTTAACAATGTTTGGTACAACAACCCAATGGAGGGGCTAGACCGAGCTTTTCGAATCAACTAATGTTGTGTGTTTTATTTTTGTACATGAATGGAAGGGATTTACGGTTTAATGCCGAATCTGAACTGCGAAATGAAAAGCTTTTCTTAGTCAGTTTTTACTCTTGTAGGTTTGTCACTGCCTGCCAAGTGTGGAAAATTGTTTTTCCTACTTTTCGATTTTGCCTGTGGTGGATTTGAACCCAGGACACTCTGCGTAACAGACCAAAGCACTACCAACTACGCCACGGCTACCAAGTATCAAAGTATGTAGGTTGTGAAAATCAACAAAAATGGTCAATGTAATTAGTTATTTTGCAATTGAAATAGCAAATTCATGTTATAAAATAACCAAGTTGTAGCTGACCAAAACAATTTCAAAAAAAAAAAAAAAAAAGGATGGTGGTAAAAAGTTATTTTGAAAACATTTCCAAATTTTGCTTTCAATCACGAGCCCTTTCTAAAATATCTCCTCCCCCTTGTTCCAACTGGGTTAGATACATATCTTATCATACTAATGTCAAATTGATGGCTATTGAAATAAAAGTGAAACAAAATGAAAATGAAACACAGTGAATTATTCTTCTTCCTGCTGTTGGGGTTGTTGTAGATATGCGTGAAAATAAATAGCGTACAAAAGCATAAAATAAATTCTGGTTACAAGAAAACAGAAGAAACAGAAAATGCAGCATATGCTGAAAATAGCAGCAGCAGCAGCAGCAACAAAGTCAACATTAGCAACATTTCAGTTGCAGCAACAACGAACGTCAGCATCCGCATCAGCGTTCGCATTTCAAATATTCGAAAATATATAAATGCATTTCTCAATTTAAAAATATATGTACATATGTACATACTTTATATAGATAGAAAAGATATATACTATACATAGCGTTTCTTCTTTTACATTTCAGAATTTTTTCGTCGTTTCAGACAGGAGGAAATGGGAAATAATGCATCTCTTGTTGTTTTTGCTGTTGGATTTTTATTTCTTTCAGGTTCTTCTTCTTCAATGTACATATGTATGCATGTATGTGTGTTAGTAATAATATGTAGTGTAGCTATAGATTTATGTGTGCTCTTAAAATTTCAGAATTAGAATATTCGTCTGTATTTATGTATGTACATACATAGTTTCGAAATTTGCATCGGAGACCGAATGAATAAAGCAGGAGGCTTGAATCGAATAGAAATTTTATTTTGAAATAAAGTTCATGTTTATAGATTTTTGTTTAGAACAGACAGTTAATAAATATTTGTGAACATGTTCTCAATATAAGGAACTCAGTTGATACGAAGTTTGATTCGTTACTAAAAGCAAGTACATACATACGAGGTATGATCAAAAAATAACCGTTATTTTCAAAAAGTATTGATTTATTCATCAACAACTATCTTGTCCCCTTCAAAGTAATCCCCCTCAGATATAATACACTTATGCCAGCGTTTTTTCCAATCCTCGAAACACTTCTGAAACGCGCTTTCTGGTATCGCCAACAGCTCCTGTTTCGATTTTTCTTTTATCTCCTCAATCGTAGCAAAACGCTTTCCTTTCATCGGTGTCTTCAGTTTTGGGAAGAGGAAAAAGTCAGCGGGGGCGAAGTCTGGTGAATACGGTGGTTGAGGCATGATAACGGTTTTGTTTTTGGCCAAAAACTTACGCACAAGCGACGTTGTTTTTGCTCAAAATTTAGCAAAATTTGGAACAATCTTCGCTGCCGCACGTTTCATGCCTGAAACATCCGTAAAAATTGCTTGGCATGAGCCGAACGATATGCCAACATCATCAGCAACCTCTCTGATAGTGATTCGACGATTATCCAAAATCATTTTCTTCACTGCATCAATGTTTTCATCGGTTGTTGACGTGTTCGGGCCACCAGGACGAGCATCTTCATTGACATCTTCTCGGCCTTCCTTAAACCGGTTATACCACAATTGAACTTGTGTTCTGCTCATAGTAGACTCGCCAAAGGCCACAGTCAACATTTCAAATGTCCTTGCGCATTTAACTTCATTTTTTACACAAAAATGAATACAGTTTCTTTGATCCATTTTTTCGAATAGTAAAAAATCGAAGAGCACACCAAAACACGACTAACCTTTTTATCTGTCAAAAACAAACTGACAATCCAAAATGGTTGGTATTGCCAACATATATAACAGACATGGGTACCAACATAACAGAAAAAATGCGAAAATCGAACCTACATAACTCACGAAATTTGAAAATAACGGTCATTTTTTGATCACACCTCGCACATAGCTGAATGAGTTTTTTACCTAATTTACATATGTAAAATATTATATAGGCAGTTTGATTTTCTTTAACTCGAGTACTCTTGTACTATGATCTGACGTCTTTACAAATTGGCCCCAAGTCCCTAATTTTGATAAGTGAAATATAGCCCCAAAAATAATATAAAAACTCCCAAAGAAATAATGAAAAAGTCACATAAAATTTATGGAAAGTGGCCCTAAAAACGAAAATAATTCGACAACTGGCGCCAAAAGTTGGGTATATTCCTAATAATGAAAAAATACTGGCAAACCATATTCGGATTCAGATTTGTTTGGCGACGAAGGGTAGTCTAGACCATCTCATGACGAACCATATGATTTTATTCTTTGAGTGGTGTGTCAGGACAGCGTGCAAGTGTGTTTTGCTTGCCTTGCAAACATTTCAAAATAAGATTTGACCGAAATTTAAACCTTTTAGCGGCGTTTGGAAAATGAAAACGAAAACTTTAACTGAGGTATGTATTTATTTACATATGTGAATACTATATATGTATGATTGGAAATATTGAATCTAATGAATGCAACATAGGTATTTCGTATCATATTTAGTCTATACTCAAGATTGATGATTTTGAAAAGTGTTGAAAGAATATTAGTGAAAATTTTTCTGGAAAACGTAAAGTTTGAATATAGTTTAAATATGATTGCAAATATCGATAACCTCATGGAAAATAATTCGAATTAATTTGAGCTATACTCAAACTATAAGGTTGTTCAAATATAAATCAACAGCTAATGGCTTAGTCTCTAAATAAAATGAACTTCTTCGAAATATTTTTTAATTTTATTTCTTTCAAAACATTTTTCAATGTTATGTTAAGCTGAAGCTGAGGATTTCACAGTAATCTGATATGTTGAAACACATGTAGATTTCTACTATTCCATTTGAAATTTCACAAAATGTCCCAAAATTAAATCACCCCAATTCTCGAGCAAATACGTTTTTGTTGTTTCACGGAGCCAGAAAACCATGTACATATCTACCATATGTACATACATTTATACTTCATATTTTCTTTGCCCACCCCATGAAAAAATAAACCTGAAACCGATAAAAAAAAAAACATTAAATATGATGATAACTTCAAAGAAATCATAAAAATAGATTGAAAGCAAAAAACAAAATTAAAAAAGTGTAATTGTTTAATTTTATTATTCATAAAAGTTCAAAAATTCTATTTAGGATTCAGATAAGTTTAGGACAAAATCTGCTGTATGCGTGTACATAAACGCGAGAGACAGAGAGGCCAATTTAATCCTTTTCAGTTTACATAAAGAGTAGGGGGAGAGTTTCAACTCTCAGGTCCGAGTTAAATAATTTTCCCTTTAAAAATATGCATACGCACAGATATAGAAAGATTTGCTCTGATGCATAATTTCTTAAGGCACTACACTTTCAAAGTGTAGAGCCTTAGGAGGAAACATGGATTTATTTTTAAATTGGGATCATTTCGGTAGAGACTTGGTTGGAGCTGCTCGTTTAAGTCGAAAATGATGAGGAACTCTGGCTGCCTAAACTTAAGGGTTTGAGCTAAGTGTTTTCCTTCCTCCAAAGCTTATGTGAATTAAGAGAGAAAACAAAAAGTTTCCAGGGATTGGAGGAGAGAAGGAGGACAAATATTTTTTTGATACCAATATTTAGTTATTAGTTACTTACTTACTTACTTAGCTGGCGCTACAACCGATGATCGGTCTTGGCCGCCTCCACAAAGCTTCGCCAGTCACTTCTGCTATGCGCGCGCTGGCGCCAGTTGATAAGGCCAAGTGCAGTCAGGTTGCCCTGCACCTGGTCTTTCCAACGGAGATTAGGACGTCCCCTTCTGCGTGATCCTCCACCGTGGTTCGAATAAAACACCTTTCTAGCCGGAGCGCTTTCTTCCATTCGCTCAACATGACCCAGCCAGCGAAGCCGCTGGAGTTTTATACGCTATGACTATGTCAGTCTCAGTGTCGTACAGCTCATACAGCTCATCGTTCCATCTTATTCGATACACGTCGTCCACGCATACTGGACCGTAGATCTTACGGAGTATCTTCCTCTCGAACGCTCCTAACAGTCTCTCATCATTGATGGTCAATGTCCACGTCTCTGCGCCATACATTAGGACGGGAAGGATAAGGGACTTATAGAGCGTTATTTTCGTCGGTCGAGAGAGGGCTCTACTTCTCAATTGCCTACTGAGCCCGTAGTAACACCTGTTGGCAAGAGTTAGTCTCCGCTTGATCTCAAGGCTGACATTATTGTTGGTGTTTATGCTGGATCCTAGATAAACGAAATCCTTGACGACTTCAAAAGTGTAGTTGTCAACAGTGACGTTTTGTCCTCGTTCACCACTAGACCCACTCGACGAGACTCGAGACTCCTTTCCAGGTTGGAGAATGCTGCACTGACTGCTCGAGCGTTTTTGCCAATGATGTCAATATCATCAGCGTATGCTAGCAGCATGACACTCTTGTAGAAGATAGTGCCAGAGATGTCGATGTTCGCAGCTCGAATTATTTTCTCCAGCATTAGGTTAAAGAAGTCGCACGATAGGGAGTCACCTTGTCTGAAACCTCTTTTAGTATCAAATGGTGCGGAGAGGTCTGTCCCAATTTTCACTGCGCTGGTGGTGTTGGTCAGTGTCATTTTGCAAAGACGAATGAGCTTTTCAGGGATACCAAAATCAGACATTGCGGCGTACAAGTGATCCCTAATCGTGCTGTCGAAGGCGGCTTTATAATCGACAAATAGATGATGGGTGTCGATCTGTTTTTCTCGGGTCTTTTCCAGGATTTGGCGTAGTGTGAATATCTGGTCAATGGTGGATTTACCAGGCCTGAAGCCACACTGATAAGGTCCAATCAGTTTGTTGACGATGGGCTTCAGTCTTTCGCACAGTACGCTCGATAGAACCTTATATGCAATATTAAGAAGGCTGATCCCACGGTAGTTGGCGCAGATCGTGGAATCACCCTTCTTATGGATTGGGCAGAGTACGCTGAGATTCCAATCACTTGGCATGCTTTCATCTGACCATATTCTGCATAGAAGCTCATGTATGCGTTTTTTGAGCTCTTCGCCTACGGTCTTAAACAACTCAGCAGGCAGGCCATCTGCACCTGCAGCCTTATTGTTTTTCAGCCGAGCAATGGCTGTTAAGACCTCCTCATAGTCAGGCGGCGGTACTTCAACGCCGTCAGAGATTGGGGTTTCCGGAGTGGGTTCCGCAGTGGCGGGATTATTGCCGTCTTCGCCATTAAGCAGCTGCGAAAAGTGCTCCCTCCATAATCTCATTATGCCCTGGATATCCGTCACCAGATTTAGTTATTAGTGGCTTATATTATTTGTAAAGACTAAACAGATAAGCAAAACATTTTCAGGGTTTGAGTGTGTCTCATCGGTTTATTCTTCTTTCAAGCAACAATAGAGACCTTCAAACCCCTTCTAAAAATCTCTTTATCAAACATTTGTTCTCTCAAGCTTTAAAAACACAAAATAGTCCGCGTTTCTAAGGTGCTGGTTATACTGGTGTTCGATGTTCGAGGAACACATCATATTTTACACTCTGAATACTTATAACCACAGCCTAAGCAAATCCTATAATTTACGTATACTAAAGAGAAATGAATGAAGAAAATATAAAAACAACTCTACATACGAGTATAAAAATAGATAATTATTTTGTCAATTCAATTCCATGCAACACGATTCTTGAATAATAAATGTTATAAAATCATACTTTCTCAAACAAATAATACAATTAAAATAAAAAATCAAAATGCCCTCAGATAAATTAAAAAAATCATTAAATAAGCTCTAAATACCGAAGAGAGATATAAAAGAGGAAAAAAGGGCGCGACATACACGCAATTTTTATTATACGAGTAAATACCTACCTACTTCTTTTTTATATAGCATAAATATTGCTCACATTAAAATGGGTCTTAAAAAAAACTGTGCGGTTCAGTTCATTCAAGCGATAATAAAAAAAAGATGTAAAAGAAATTGCATTGAACTTCAAAACATTTTCGTTATGAACTTAAAACTTTTATTTACATAACTATAATATTTTTATGATTTTTTATTGAAATTCATATTTATGTACGTCTTTTTAGTTTTATTATTAACCATTAAGAAATGAAATGAACTCTTGATGGAATCCCCAATTTTTTAAGAATTCTCCTAGACATAAATACCCTCATTATTACGACTATTATTATTTGGTTTGTTTTTAAAGCTCGACGACAGTGACAGACACACGCCATTAACTGCTCCGCTCCAAACGAGATATTTTAAAATAAAAACTTTGTTATTTATGTTTGGAATTATTGAATTTATTGTTACATTCTTTTGTGTCGAATATTAACACAATTCATTTTAGGAAATAAAAAATAATAGAAATTTATAAAAAAAAAACTCAATTTCACATTATTTTCATATGCTTTGGTGTCGTTGCTTGTTCTTGGCTTTGTCTCTGTCACTGTCTGTCTGTCTGTCTGTCTGCGTTTCCACATACTCAGCACCACACCATTTAAAATTGGGTCAATTTTGGTCTTCATTTTCATATTTAATTTTTGCGCGCGCCAATGTTCATGAATTGGTTTTTTCTCCATTTTTCGTAGTATTATTGTATTATTTATAAAGTAAGTAGTAGCACACAAAAAAAAAAGGAATTATAAATACATGCTTACCTACCATACCTAAGTTTTCATCCTCGTTGTTGTTATTCTTATATTATAAGAATATAATGAAATTGGTTGAATTGAAAAATTGTTGAATACAAATTAAATGCTCAGTTTACCAAATTGCAAATAACAAGAAACCTAATTACAATACAAAAAAAACAAAAATAGTAGGTTTAAAATGAAGAAAGAAAAATAGAAAAAGAAAATATGTACACAATAATACATAAAATATAGTATTTCATTTCTTCTTTTTCTATTCTATTATACAGTAAAAAAATCAGTAATAATTTTTATTATTATGGTTGCTAATTAAAAATTACAATTCTTCACAGTTTTGCTACAAGAGTATAAAATGTGAAATCTTTTTTCATTCATGGAGATTTTTTATTTTTATGAGAAAGTTCCGCAAGCAATAGTAGAAAGATTTTTGGTACATTTTATGATATATGTAAGCGGAAAATAATCTTACTACAGAATATAAAATGACTAGAAAGTGCAGCTAGTACAAAGGCAACGCACATTGTATATGGCAATACTGTTCTCGAAGAAGTTTTGCCCATAGAGAGAGCGAGAAACAGAGAACGCCGTGGCAATAATTTCAATTTGTTTTCACACATATACTTATATGTATACGCACATATGTATATGTATGTACTTGGGCACTCGCCGTATCTCGAGCTCCCATCAATTTATGAATTTTAGAGAGCAAAGCGTACTGTACTATTTCTATGGTGTATTAGAAGTTGAACTAATAAAAATTAAGATGGCAGCTCTCTTTTGGAACTCTCATTCTCTACGAAGCAAAGCAAAACGGATGCATTTTCAATGAGTGAAAAATGAGTATATAATATAACACTGACTAACTAAAGACAGCCTATAGAGCCTGGACCATTGTCCAGGTCTGGTTTAAATAAGAAAATAAGCAACAAATATAATAAATTCAATTCGCTTATTTTATTTTACTTTACTTTCAACAAAGCACTTGACACTTGAATTTCACCCACTGTAAGTATGTATTACTAAGTAAGTAAGTATTTTTTTCTAGCAAAACTAAGTAAAATCTTTTTTCATTCCATTTAACTTTTTTACTTCTGCCTGAAGACGAGAACAAACAAACCACTATAATATTGTCTTCAATCATCGCTTCACTTAACGCGACAATTTTTGCTAATGAAAAATAAACAAGAACAGAAATAGCTGCAGGAAAAGGGAGAACAAAAAATACAAATTTCTTGTTAAAAATTAAAATAAATAAATATGAAAAATACTTGTACTTGTAAATTTTTATGACAAAGAATATTCTTAGCTACATATTTAGTGTTTTTTTATTGAAGAATGTCAAGTGCACTTCTTCTATAAGCAGCAATTTGTTTGTTGTATTTTGTTTTTGCATTTGGCCAAGTTAATAAATAACAGCAAGCCGGCTGGCTGGGCCGGTATACAACTTAGAACAAATATTTATTTAGTTGCTTGTTTTTAGTTTAAAACAAAGTTAAAAATAACTGAAATATTTTCCATTATTTTCCATTATTTTCCCCTTCCCCTTTCCATTGTCGTTTTGTGTATTTATGTACATAAAATTTATTTAATTATATCAAGCGCTGTATAGAATTGGTTTTGTTTATTGTAAAATTTATATAGGAAATTCTTTTTTCCAATTAAAGATTGAAGAATTGTATCAAAAAAATGGAGGAAATGTTGATTAGAGAGCACAAAATAATAGAATTGGCAATTGTTCTCCAGTTGTTCTCCATTGAATATTTACTCCATTATTATAAACAGGAACTACACCAAAGGAAAAGTAAAAAAAAAAAAACTTTAATTGAGCCCAAGGTTTTTCAAATTGTGAAGAGCAAACAAGGAAAAATAAGAAAATTTATCGGTGAGAGTAATTAAATATGTGTGCTCTTATTTCCCTGTGTGGTCAACCAATCAAATGCATACGTGAGAAAATGAGAGTTGTTTCTTTGCATAACATTTTTAAGAGAGCAGATCTAAATACTTTGTTCGGCCATATAAAATGATTTTTTTTCGACCAATTGTTTTTCCCCCATGTATTTACAATTTTGACTTATATAAGTTTGTGAGTTTTTATTGAATTTTAGCTAGCTCAATTTTAGAACTTTTAAATGATAAGATTTTTATTTAATAAGCACATAAAATATGTCTTACTAAATCATTCAGTTTCTAGTTTCAAATTTCTAAAATACTAAGATACCTTAGTAAAATACTAAGTTTTAATATATGTAATAATATCAAAAATTTTATAAATGTAAATAAAATGATCGAAGAGCGTCAATTTGAATTGCAATTTATTTAACTTATTTCCATTAATAGATTTTCGACAGTCGTTTAAGTATTATAGTCTGTCAAGTAAGAGCTTTTACGGCCTAATTTGCAGTCTGTAAAGGAAATCGCCTGATCTTTTTAATAAGATTGTAGATGGAGCTTTGCTCATTCATGCTTTGCCACGGAGCATTCGTGTTCCTCTGTACGCACCCCAAAAGTTCAAATGCTACCAAATACATGGGTAAGTTAAAAACACTGTCTTCCAAGTGGGTGCAGCGAAATCAGGCAACTAAAAATGTCGATGATTCCACGGAACACAGTCCTATTTGCAAAGTGTGAAATATAATCATTAAGATGTTTCACATCTTACATCCCTCCTGCCGCTACATCAAGGAGCTGTAAAATTTAAGCAGAAATGTCACGTTGTGTCGCATGACACCATCCGGACATATTTTCGTGCTCATGACATGATGAAAAAACATTTGTTGAAGGAAAAAACACAGAAAGTATTAGCAATCTATTGGTGGAATTGCATTCAAGTCTGATCCTGGGAAATTATATTTAGGTATGAGATAAGAATTTTAAATAAATTTTATGCCATACCAAAGTGAGAAATTCTACGTTAGACTGGCACATAAAATAGCTTTACTGTGATTGATAAATTTCAAATAAACCACACACAGTTGATAACTTTGTGTGGAATACTGCCTTTTTCTTGCGACAAAATGTTTCTCAAATTTATATAATTAATTTATTCTGCCTTATATAAAGTTTACGAGAGAAAATTGGATTTCATCCGGTAGGCTCGGTCTCTAGCCTTAAATTTTCCAACCAACGCTGCCGATTGCATATATATACATGCATATATATATGTGTGTTAAACCATTTATACTTACTTGATGCTGGAGGACATATGGGTTAAGAGTACTGCGACCAGTTAGGTCTATAGTGTCCCCAGTAGAATTCACAGACAATCAAACGGGCAGATATCATTGAGGGTTTCGACTCAAAATTTATGATGTCTAAGCTTTCAGGAAAGCAGTGCCCTAGATATCATTTTCTCCTGCGATTGAGTACAACATTCTCTTTCTGACAAAAAAAACAGGTGCTACCTTCTCATTTATGAAAATTTTATTGGTTTGCTCTTTCAGCTTTCAGTGCCCTGAAAAGAAGCCCGTAATAATACTGAGTTTGTTTTTGCTTAGCTTAAGCGCTATTTTCGAGTTAAAGTTTTCAATTATTGTCAAAGCTTAGGAACATGAGCCCAGTACCTACTTTCGCCCTTCTTAGTTCACTTATAATAGTTTGTGTTCCTCTACCTATTCTGTTGGCTCGGGGCCTATTTAGTTTTTCGTCGCTGCCTTCCTTCTCAAACAATTGACAATCAGAATTCCCAGTATTTCTGTACGTCCAAGGACCTTGTTTGTCTTGCCTAATTCATTCAGTACCTCTAGGCATTCCCAGACTGTCTGGCATTCCTGCCAAAAAGCTTGCAAATTATTAACCAATCAAATCTTCTTTCCACACTTTTTGAATGATTATTGAAAACACATAAACACATGATTTAAAAAAAAATTACTTCAATAAATTTATGCTGCAGAAACCAATTTCACTTTTCATTGAAAAATTAAATCTAGCAAAACAAGTGCGCGCGATCAACCAAAGAAAAGAGAAAAATTATTAAAAGAGTATAGGTTCAATTACAAAAAACGCGTAAATACATGATTTCCCCCACTGTGTCGTCATAGAGCCGCCAATGGAAAAGCACATACATACATACATACACAAATAAGTACATATGTACTCGTACACTTCAGACCATGATGATGATGAAGACCATTTGCCATGTGTTTGACAACAAAGTTGTTGAAAGAAAATATATAAATAAATACGAAATTAAAATATCATAACCTAAGATGCGAAAGTTGCCTTGCCTTGGGTAGAGTAAAAAATACATAAAATATGTGTGTTGGTATGAAAAAATAAACAATGATGAAGGCACAAAAAAAAGATGGCAAACAAAAAATAAATAGTTATAAAATGCACATTTTTGTAACTTCGTTACGCCTTTAAGCGGTATAAGCGTAACAATGCAAATACATACACTCGCACATATACACATATGTACATATGTACGTGTGTGTTTGGAGATACATACGTATGTATGTGCATAACCCAGCGAAATATGCAAGGCATGCAAACATACTGTAGCGCAGAGAAGAGCGTAAGCGTAGAGCACAAGCGCTAAGCTTAGAGTCGCACCTTTGCAAATACTTTAGCTTTGAAAAACTTTTTGTTGCTGCTGTTGTTGTTGTTGTTGTTGTTGTTGCTGTTGTTGCAACTCAATCTTGTGAACATTTGAACTAAAGCAACAACAACAACAGCAGCAGCAGGCAGTCAACGCAATAGCAATAACAATGACGAAGATGCTTAAGCTTCATTATCGTTACATTCACACACAACAGCTATCATCATCTTGTTGTTGGTTTCTTCATTGCTTATTGCTTCTTTTTACTCTCTGTCTCTCTGTCTCTCTCTCTCTCTCTCTCTCACTCGCTCTTTCTCTCGTGTCAATGTAGTTTCTCTGTGAAAAAATATAACCAAAAAAGAAAAAAGAATGTGTGCATTCAAACGTAACATAAATATACGTCCTTCACCCTCACCCTCTTCACCCAGCCACACACCCAGCAGCATTGCCACCCAATTACAAAACACGCACACACTCACTAACACATGCATGGATAGATTGCAACCTCAAAGTAGTACGTGAACATATTGGTTTGCAATCAATTGCGTGTATCCATCCCAACAGATGTTGCGTTCGCAATTGTTGTTGTTGCTTGGAATTTTTGCAATTTGATGCAGTTCAGTTTCACGAAGTGAAGTGGAGAGCAACCAAACCGAAAACTACCAGAGAATGGAGTCTAGTGAGCGGCGGCGGTGGGAGAGAGAGCGAGCGTGGTGCAGTCTCGCATGATTGCCCGTTTGAAATGTTTTATATTTTTATTTTTTACTTTTCACTAAAATAAACAACAATATTGTTTGGTTGGTGTTGACTTGTGTGTTGTGTTGTGCTGAACTGTGGCGGCTGCTGCTGCCGCTAAAGGAAGTGAGGGAGCATTGAAGTAGGCATGCATGGAGTACTGGGAGAAGCAGCAACAGCAGAAGCAGTGAAAAAAGCCGGTTGCATGGTTAAGTTCACTGTTCGAACATCATCATCGTGATCACGCTCATCAACGTGAAAAACAACAACATGATGAGCATAATGATGATTGTTTGCATGTTCATTCGTCATGTCATTGCGCTGTTTTTTTTTTTTTTTTTTTTTTTTGTTTCTTGTTGTTTCGTTAATAGTTCGTGTGTTATTGAACGCACAAAATCGATCAACTACTATTGATTAGTATGGATCACTTACTTTGCATGCATTTACCCAGCACTCTTTGCCACTTCCCTCCGCCCCACTCCCTCTTTCTTCGCTTGTAATTTTTCTTTTCGGTCAACGCGTGTGTGGTGAAAGATTTTCTGTCATTTGATATTAAGAAATATAAATAAAAACCATTTCTTTTTTTTATGCTAACTTTTTTTATTTTTATCTTATTTATTTTCTAAAAGGCCTCTCTCTTATCACTAGATAGCTGGCAGGCAATCAGTACTGAAAATAATCACTGTAGACAAGAAATCAAAGTTTACATATTCGAAGTAAACGCATTAGAAACGTGATCGAGACCTTGATAGATTAGGCTCAGATTTCGCTGGAATCGATTAAATTACAATAGAGCGCAAGTTTTACGATTAACACTATGGAACTGTAGCATAAGATCAGTATTTTTTTGTGCGGTTAAGCAGACAGCGCCATCAAGAAGAGTGTTCAGAGAAGACAAGGTAAGTAAGTAGCAGGAATATCAAAACGCAAACAAATGTGTGGAAAATATGGATTTCACCAAAAATTTTGATGTAATTTATCAGATTGATCCGATTTGAAATCTGTATGTGGTTCGCAGACCTTCAGTTGATATCACATCTGATAGAGCGAGACGCTCTATTCTTTGGGCTACATACTACTGGGTTCTATTCCTTTCTTGATTACATAATCAACACGATGTCCTAAATTCATAGGATTATCATCTGAAGGTTGATTGACATTAAAGAAAATCTTATACTTATAAAGCTGATTGTAAAATAATGAAGTGATTACTACTTAGTTAAAAAATCATACATACATATATTCTAATTACTAATTATGCCCTAATTTCTGATTATAGCCTCATTTTTATTTATACCTTAATCTGAAAATATGATTTTATCGCTAATTAGAACACTATCTAAAATTAAGGCCTTTGGGATCAGGCCAATTGCTGGATCGCAAATTATTCTTCGATTTCGATTAGGACGCGGGGATATACACACCCTCTGAAATAAATAAAAATTTTCCATGCAATGATGGGTTACATTTTTATGGTTTTTGCGTGAAATATTTTTTTAAGTTTTTTGAGTTTTGCCTGACTCACTATATAAAATTTTGTATGTGAAATAGACGTAGTTATTGCCGAATGCTGAAAATTTTCAGAACAGTTGTTCAATGATGTGCATCCCGTTTTGTTCAATTCGGTTTAGTAAGTATTTCTTTCAATATCTTCTTTCTTTCTTTCTTCTTTTAATGGCACAACGGCCAGCTTTTCGTTTGATGGTATTCAAAAAACCCTCTAAAGGGAGAAAAGAGTTTTGGAAGTTTTTTAGTCTGCTTTAGAACTTTTTCTCCGACACAAAATACAACGGAGATCATATGTAGAAAAATATCGTTACAGTATGTATATTTTTTTGTGCTTGAATGGTCAAAATCTCAAATCCATAAAATATAAACCCAAATACAAATACAAACGTTGACCGATTCCATTTTCAAATTTTTGGTAGCACAATCTTATCATCTGATCTGAAATTATGTACGACCTGATTGTAACTTATGAACTTTTATTAAATTAATTTCCTAATCTCATAATATAATCTGATCTATAATCATGGCCTCATATATTTATATCCTGATCTCTAGTTCTAGATCTAAAATTATACATATATAAAATTATGACCTGATCAGGTCTGACATATGTAGATAATTCTTGATCTGAAGTTATGAATCTAATCTGAAATTATTACCTGATCGCAAACAATGATCTGAATAAACTATAGATGACCTTCAACCTTCGATCTGAACATACTCTCAGTTGGTTGTTTCTTATCAATGGTAGAAAATAGAATAAGATTTGCAGGTGAGTTTTATTCCTGAAATCAAATCAATTATGCATAATTTTCAAATTAATGGATCATGAACACATTTGTCAATGTACAATAAGTTTAAGAAGTTTCATAAAAAATTCAATTTTTATTTGAAGATATTATCCAAGTATGTTCAAAAACTCCCATCACATTTTTTAGTAAACTAATTAAGATTGTATCCAAAGCCATAACTCAAGTTTCCAATCAAACAATCATCACAGCTTAAAAGCTAAGCAATTAAACACTGTAATCGATAAATTAGTGATGACATACTCCACCCAGAGAGATCATATCTTAAATACATATCTTTCATGCAGTTCATTAATAATATTATTTTACATTACCACAAAAATTACTGTGTTTACTTTCACTTCTCACAAAAGTACCATAGATAGATGGATAGAGTATGGAGTTGCATAGTACGTACCTGAAAATAAAATGCGAAGGAAAAATAAAACGATTAAGCTATGGTAATTTAAGTAATCGACAATAAATTTTGTAATAAATGTATTACGAAAATTAGCATAACTAAAATAAAATAATTTTTTGATTGCAAATTAATGTAAAATATAAAAAAAAATATATATACATTTATTCCAATAACCAAAAACTATTGAACTCGTAACTAATTTCCAGTCAGAAATACCAAAGAAAATCAATTAAATCGCAATAAATTAAAATTAAATGCATAAATATTTTAAAATTACTCTATAATCAAGCCTTTTCGAAAAAATAGAAAAAAAAGAAAATGGAAATGGAAGTAAAATGCGTATAAATGAAGTTGTACTTTAAAAAATAGGTAACAAAAACAGAGCTTAAACCTTAAAAAAAAAAATTGGTAAATAGAGTTAATAAAAGTGTTAATTATTGAGAACAATAACAAAAACAACAAACAAACCAACGAATCTTTTTTTTTTTTTTATTTATAATGTATTTTATAAATCTTATGTCAACGTTTGACGTTTTACAACCTACGGTTACTTTTATGTACTATGAGCAATTGCACCTTTTTGTTTGCTTATGGATTTCGTTTACCTCTTTTTGTTTTTTACTCTATTTTGTTGTTGTTGTTTTGGTCTACACAGGAAAATACAGTGCAGTGCATACACTATGTGTAGACCTTAATAAATATAAATAGGTAGGTACCCAAGTGCCCAAGTAACCCAAGCAACCTTAGCAACGAGAGCCATCAAGCCCCACGAGTGTGAGCTATGAGGTGTCAAAGTTTTATGAAGGTTGAAGAGATTAAGTGAAAATGCATAACAAGTCAACGAGTAGGCACTTGTAACTATTTACATATGTGTGAGGAATGTTTATTGCCGCAACAAAAAGAGATAATATTATTTTTTTATAAGCTTAACAAGTTGTAAGGAATTGAAGAAAGCAAAACAAAAACAAAGAAATAGGCTGGGTGCCTATAGCAAATGAAAGTGCGCATATACGTAAGATTATGAGGAGATCGGCATAAGGAAGCGATTTAATTGTGACTTCAATTACTCGGACATGTCGTAAGACATAAGCTTTCATTTGCTAGGGAGAATTGTTTGTGCTTATTGACAAGTGAGGAGCAATTAACAAAGAGTTACAACGTTTGAAAGCGCACAATTTAAGCATTCAAATTATTAGCCTTTGTCAATCGGAATCTCTATGAGATTTACATTTATTCATTCCTATAACGATATCTGTTTTTCGCTTAACTGATAAAGCTTTCAGATGAGCTGTGATGAGATTTGAATTGCATCAGATGCAGGTGTCAAATAACTACATAATTAATACGAACAGTAGCTTCAAAAATTATTTAAGTGTTTCAAAAGTTAAAACAAAACGCTAAGATCAAAATGATTGAAGCTGATCTCATTTACAGTTAAGGAGATAAAATGCTATTCAATTTCTCTTATCTTCACTAAAGAAAGACTCTTTGAGATTTAAGTATAAGTATAATTGAGCCACACTTTCTTTATATTCATTTTAACTTTTACTTCACCCATTCAAATGTCTCGTTATGCAGAGCACTCCGGCCACCGATCCATCTGATATTCGGCGGCGCTTCTCGCTTGGGTGGGCGAGTATGTGCGAGAATGATAGAAAACAAGATTTCACCATGCGCAGGTCAGCTAATCGGCACTCTCAAAATTGAAAGAGGTTTTACTTGCATACATTCATTGAGATGCGCAGAGACAAATTTGGTCAACTTAATGGTGTAATCTTGTATTCTATCATTCTTGGAGTATGTGGGTCCGCTGGGAATCGTCGTTAATGCGTGAGAACTGTAAACCCTCCCTTTCAACGTCAAAGAAGCACACGTAGAACAAACAACACTGTTTGTCATAAGAGAAACATAGCAGTGTGTAGAAGCATAAAGTCGTAGCGATAGAATGAGGTGTATTACCAGCGTGCCCCAACAGCGACCATGGCGGGAATCCACTGAATTGGTACGGTGAAATAAATATGTGGAAGAGAAATAAAAAAACAGATAAGGTCGTTTGACACATTCTAAGTTAAAGTTATCGCCTGAGTTATGGAAGCTTATTATGGAATAGTATAAGTAATTATATGTACAAGTTCATATATTTTGCATGGAATGGATAAAATATTCTAAAAAAGAAAACACGAAACAGGGTCTAAACTACATGCATACATTCGATAACACAATCTAACAAATTATAACTTTGTGCGTCCAACATAGTTACCATCGTGAATTATTGAAAGAGGGTGTTCTGTTGAGCATTTTTGCTGAAGAAAGTTATAGACCAGCACGTGCTGGTTTTTTTTTTTCCATCTTCATTTTAAGGCAAGAGTTGCCATGTCTGAGAAAAAGCTGTTCTTAATGAACAGACAAACATTTTTTGTTTTTGCATCAACCCTCTACCCTTTCCTTACCCTTTCCTTGTTATTTTCCAATTTTCTGTATTGCATAAAGTACAGAGAATTTGCATGATGTGAAGTATAACTGCGAGTATATATAACTAGATATGGTGTGGATGTAAAAACAAAAAGAGTTTATCTTTTTATCAGAAACATTTTTGTCTCAGACATCAACAAATCGCTAGCTCTAAAACTATAGGTATGTACTAAATATGGGAGTCTCGATTTTTATATATCGAACAAATTAAAAAACCTACCGAAAGATTTTACAAATATTAATGTTGTGTTTTCTTCTTTACTTTTCTTTAACTAAAAAACATAATTTTCAAAAACTCACTTTAGTTCACTTACCAACATGTTTATATGATAGCATTATTGCAAAAACATAGTGAAAAAGAATACAGAAAAAACCAACCAATTTTTCCACAGAGAAATGATCTAAATATTATGAAATAAAGCATTGACGCTGATACTTTTTGTAGTTAATGAGAAATAAGGCTTTAAAGTTTACCTAAACATTCCCAAAATTCCATAAAAACTTAAAAACTTGGGAAATCGGCATCAATTTTTTATGCGTTAACTCTGAAAATATTTTCCATTCGGTATTGTATAATTTATCAAAATACAGAGTTTTGCGTATTTTTAAAGATTTTTTCCCATACATACTTTTATTGATTGTACCTCAAACCTCAAAGCCGCTTCGATTTGCAGTGCACTTCACTAACTTGTATAACTAAAAAAACACAAAATTCAAATCTTATCTAATGCATTAAATTCTTTTATAGAAAACACATTTAGGTACGTTTAACATTAATCAATAGAGTTCATTATACAGAACATTATTAAGATTTGTTGTTTCTACCATAAAATCTCTGCCACTTTATCTATGTAAATGTTTACTTTTTCAATTTGTATGATTCTTCACACTCAATCACTTCCAACTATTAAAATCAAAAAGGAAAACAACTTAACACTGTACATTTTCATATTACACTAAACCGATATAAATTTTGTAAAATGGAGCAGCGACAGAAATGCAACAAACAGTATACATATACATACATATGTACATATGTACATAGATAAGTACATATACATATGTATCTATATGTACATACATATGTATGTATGTATATAAAGTTAGTCAACAAAGTAGGTGTGGATGCATGTGCTCTATGTAAACGATTTTGAAACTGGGTCAATCATCTTTCGATGTTGCTAGCGCCAAGGACCGAACGAACGGCAGGCAGCAGCAGGCACCAGCATCAAAAAATATTTGTGAATATCCTGAATGCAACATAATTGCTAAAACAACATCAGAAAACAGGATAGCAACACAAAACAGTACAGAAAAGCAGGAAGGAGTAGAGTAGCAAGTAGCATCTCATGGGGAAGAATGAGTAGAAAAGCGAGCACCTCATGCAAGTACTAGAAGTGCGACGGTCTACAGCAAAATGTAACTGAGAGTACATATGTACTTGAATGCTACATATACCATACATACAGATTGTGCATGTACTCGTAGATACTATACATGCTGTTAAATTGAAAACAGAAAGTTACAGCTGTTTTCGTATGATGTATCTTGTACAGTGAAAATTTTTTATGCTGGCGCTACTCACTGCTTATAGCATAACCCAAAATTTCACTGTTATCTTGCAGTACTCCTCGCCAACAGTTCCGTATTTGCTTATATTATCAATTAACTTGAAATTGTGTTTGGTTAGTGATAAAATTTATACTTACGTTGTCCATTACAAATATCGGTCATAATTTGTTCACTGTCAGTTTTCGGTTTGCTTTTTCTTGAATTTTTGACTACTTGAAATTGTTAGTTATGCATTTCTTGTTCTTTGTTTATGTACTTATAAACTGTTATTCGGTTAACAGTAAAATGTTAATAGTTTCTTTTTTCTATTTTTGGTTCTGTTTTTGTATGTCATTTTGAATTTGTGTCTAATTGCGTAAGTTAAAATGTCAGTTCACTGTAACCAATCAGTACAGTCTTATACATACATACTAGTACTTATACTAGACCGCGAGCGACCACAATTAGAACCATGTCTAGTTCAAACATGTGAGAACAGACTAAGGATTTATATACAGGTTGTCATTGAACAGGACAGGACCAGTACAAGTCCTGCACTATCTTTATAATAGTCCAAAAACAAATTTTTTTGTTTTTTTTGTTTCAAGTCGGATATAGAAGGTTAAAAATAGTTGTTTATATTCGGCAGTTGTTTCTGCTCCCCAGGTGCAATCGGTTTTGTTTGGTGCCAACAAGATTGACGTTTATTACATCAATCAGGTCATTCCTAGCACTACATTGTGCTAGTCTATACTATATACTAGTATGCATAGACAAAAAATATTTCAAGTCGTTTGAAGTGGTCTGCTGTTGGTTGCAGGGTGACATTATTCTTAGTTATTTTATGTAACTAAGTATGCGTAAAAAACACAGTAAAGTAACAAGAATTTTTAGGAGAAATTTTACTTAATTTATGGGCACAAGTGTGTTTGTAGTTGGTCAAACGAGAAAAAGTTCATTTAAGGTTTTGTATTATGAATTATTATGGGAAGCATGACACTTTTTTATGTCTGCGATTATCTAATTAAAAAAATAGGTGTGTAGGAGAACTTACTGAAACTCATATACAGCTCCAACATAAACTATGTTCCAATTCACCCCTCCTGCCTCAATGGTAGAACTTAGTTTTCAGCAAAGCAAACTTTTGGCATACTAGCAGAAAATAATTGCTAATATTAATTTGTGAATCTAAGTTGCGAATGTGAAAAAGAAAGTAGAGGCTACTCTGAGTAGACCACTATTGGCTGGATTACCCCAGGCAGTTGCTAGAAAACTCTAACATCCGGAGAAGATTCCCGAACTCAGCGATACAATGTTGTCCTGCCATTTCTCAAGGTCAAACATGTAGTAGATATTTTCAAAAACAAACAAAAACGTTGCAGACATTAAGGTATTAAAGAATTATGGACACAATTATTTAGGATTTGAATTCCACTTCGTAAAAAGGTAGACTACCAAGTTTTACCATTTCTAATACACTTCACAAAATCAAAAAAGCCGAGTGAGATAAAGGAAGTTTAAAGTTTGAATATAAGTATTAAAGGTTTGTTTCCTTGAGGAATATTATTTTCCTATAATGCGTAAGAGTTTACGTTTATTAAACCAAAACAAAAATGAAGGAATATGTCAAAAAGCCGGGCAGTAAGGATGGGCAAAGCCCAGCTAGATATTAATATAAAACAATTTGGTATCGCAAGTGTTTTTTCAATCTGGTTTTTATTATTGAAAATTGAATCCTTCCAGTTTTTATGGAACACTATTTCATTCAAGTGACTTCATCAGCTGGCCTTGCAGTAGCCCATGCGATCAAACCAATTTTTCAGAACATTTTCGACTGAATGGAGCTTTACTTGACCGATGGCTGCACCAATTTCTTTAAGAGCCTCAATCGTTGATGGATGGTTAGCGTAACACTAATACCAGGTGTACAAGTATGAAACAGATAATTTTTTAAAGAAAGAACACGTTTATATTAGTTTTTCTTTCAGTTTTAGCTGCATTTTGTTTTTGTATAAATTTTATTTAAAAAAAGAATCGTCAGATTATCGGTTTATATTGAAGAAACTTTTTCAGTTCAACTTTCATCGCCTATGAGAGCATGAGAAGAGCTTAAAAAAGGGCAAGCTTTAATGAGTTAACAGAATATTTTCATAAAAATTTCCATATAAGAAAATCTCTTTTTCGATACAATTTTAGCAAACGTTAACCATAAAGAGGAGGAGGACGTGCTGGTACCATTTAATGGAATCTAAAATTTTGCTATTTTCGACTACTGTTTGGCCTCAAAAATTAGCCTTCAGGCCTATTTCAATGAAGCATAGTTTACGATGATAATCGAGCAAAAAGTAACAGTTAATACTACTGTTGCATTGCAAACATTATTGAAGTTGGAAAGAACAGCACAAGTTACTACACATTTCTCCCGAAATACATATGCGGTCACAAATAACACAATGAGCACAATCGCTGGACGCTGGAATACTTATAAATGATATTCCAGCGAAATTTATAAAGATTTTCTACTAAGAATGTTATCACTATATAACAATATATCATAATTTTTTTTGTTGTTTTCAGTTTTCGGGAAATTAAAGTCTCACACGATCAACAAAGTACATACTAGGGTACTTACCATAACTAACCAACAAACACTTTTGAACTCACCGCCCCTCACGGCATAATCATCATGAAAAAGAAGAACAAAATATGTATCTAAAAGAAAACAAAAGAAAAAACTACACAATTTCTGCTACTAGATCAAGCATGAAAAGGTAGGTGCCTGTGCCTACTACTATACTTAAGTGCATACGAACAACTAAGAGAATGAGGAGTGAAATGCTTATAAAAAGAATAGAACAGAACAAGAACTAATGACACTTTTCGTACGAGAGATGACCTGATATAGTTGGGCCTGGTTAACTGTAGGCAGACGGTCTGCCGAACTGCCTATGACATGTGCGTTTGTGCGAGAACATTAATCTTTTCAGAAGAAATTAGAGATCAGAACTCACCCCCGTGGCATTTCCGCTTTATTGCCAATTCACGATTTAGTACAGTGCTGTGTGCAATCAAGTAGTTAGAACAAGAACAGAGCACATACAAGCAGGTAAAATACATAAAAGTAAAATTAACTCTGCATTTATGAATGTTCGTAATGTTGAAAATAATGAGAACAATACGATTAGTAAAAAAAAGTGTGTAAAAACAAATTCCTTAGGATTTTATAGAACTACAATTATGTATCTTCGTTTTCCGCTTTCACTTTTCCCCTCTTTTTTGTTTCTTTCATTAAATAGTTTTGGTACTCAAAATCTCACAACGAACAATTAATTGTAATTGAACAAGTGTCACTTGGGACGTAGTAGAAAAGTAATAGCCAAACAAAATCTTAAGTCGATATGAGTGAAAAATGTAGGGAAGTTTAAGTTGTTTTCCTTTTTTGTTTGTTATATTCATTGCCTTCGTCATCGTCATCGTCATTATCATAATCGTTTTATTGTTATTCTGTGGCATACAATATTTACCTGAATAGTATTGCTACTTCTACAGGACAGCAGCTACAACAATTATTGCTACTGCCACTAACTTACAGCGTTGTCAGAGTCACAGTCATCAGCGGAGGCAGCGCTGCCCTGCGCTGGCCAGAGCAACATGATGCTCAATGAAATGAAATTTTTGAAGTAACTAAAAGTCGAAATGAAAATGCATTTTTGTTTTGCTTGAATGGGTTTTTTAAGACCGTTTCATTTACTACTTATTTTCCTTCATCTTCTTCTTCTTCTTCTTCTTCTTCTTCTGCTTCTTCTGCTTCTGCTATTTCTCCGAAGACTGTTGTAATTTCACTGTTATTTTGTGTATGTGTGAATGGTGGTGAAACATTGTACGAATAAGTGACAAACAACTAAAATTTACAAAAAAAAATCATAGAGCAAGAAAACAAAAACAAAACAAAACAAAAAAACTAAATGTATTTTTTGCCTGTCTGACGGTTTGCCTTTTTCTCTGTCTATGTCTGTGCCTGTACCCGTGTGTTGCAAGTTAAATCAAGTAAACACATTTTTGCAGCAATGTGGCAAGACCAGTTTTAGCTACCTCTTTTTATTGTTGGTGTTGTTGCTTGTTGCACTTTTGCGCGACTATGTGCGAGTGCGAGTATTCGGTGTTGTTGATTTCTTTTCCCCACATTAATGATTGTTTTTTTTTAGTTTTTTGTTTCTATGCAACTAAAAATTATATTTTCATATACATTTTTGTTTTGTTTTTTGTTTATTTGGTTTTGTGAAATCGCACAAAATTAAAGAAACGATGTTGCTACTAATTTTTTTTTTTTATTCCTTCTTTAAAATCTCAACCAACAACCAAATTTTAGGAAAAGTAATTAACAAAAGCGTTCTCAAATATAAATCAATTTGAGTCACTGAGTAATTCCCTTCGAAAGTGGTGAGGCTTTCAAGAGAAAGAAAAATATCAGCTAGTATCGTTCTCTATCCGCGATTGATACATCAGCGCTTTCCAATTGGTGGGCCACCTTGAAAGAAGGGTCGGAAAGTCTCGCGAATGCGCCGCTATAAAGTTTGATATATTAATATTTGAAAATATTTATTAATTTACAGTTCAAAAAGATTAAATTTTCTGAAATTTCGTCCAACATTATTTATTATTCGAATCTGCCAAATAGTGATCATTCAAATTTACCACTTCTACAATCATCTGAGGACCTATATTTACCTCCCATTTAAAAGACAAAAATAGTACCGCATCTAAAAGGTAGAGATCAATAGCACTGTAACTAGCTTTAGCAAAATTAGTACCGAAATGAATAAGCCACCATATTTTAGGTCGGTTTTACCCTTACGCTACTGCTCATGTCAAAGTAGAACTTTCGGCATCAGTAAAACGCACAGTGTTAAGGCAGTTCCTCCACATTTCCTTAGTGAAGAAAATGATGCAGGAAATACATACCTCCGACGACCTCGATAATCTAGTGAGTAGAGCACTAAACTTTCACCCAGGAGGTTGGGCGTTTGATTCCTCTCTTAGTCTGGTAGTTAATTCTCATAAACGTTTTATATTTCTACCGATATGAAGTGAACGAGAACTATAAGAAAGTATACAAGTACCACCACTTGGCAGGCAATGGCAAAGCCACCAAGTGAAAACAAATTCGTAACAGGCGTTAAACTGTAGATCCAACCATATGGGTATCACAATGGGCCATTCTGGCCTAAGTGTGTCCTCTGAACAGCCACACAACCAAAATACCTACAAATTTTCCCCGGTGTACTCAAAAAGATTCAAATTGGGCGCATTTCATACAGTTGTAATGAGAATTAATAATCAGTAAAAGAAAAACACTCAAAATTCCCATAGTTCGACTTCAGAATTTAAAATCCTTATTCTTACGAGCCGCTAAATAGGAACCGCTGTTCTAGATAATTGAGAACAATAATTACCACCACCAAATCAACATACAGACCAGGGAAAGTTATTAAAAGATGATTAAGAACGAGGACCAAGTTCCCCAAGTAATTTTAAATTTGAATCAGAATTGGCAGCAGAAACCCTAACTTAACCTCGATCTACAGATTTAGAATTTAGATTAAATACTTATAACTAACTACAAAAGATTAGTGGAAGGAATAGTTAAGTATCTTCAATAAGTTTCTTCAAGACCCCAAAATTCATTGCTTATTTTGAGATATTTTTAACAAAATGATTCTATTTTTATTTATCCATTGCGCAATGTCATTACTAGGCACCAAGCTCTTTCATTATCAATTGGCTGCATTTTTAGACCGTAATCGGCAAGGACAAGGTCATAATCGTACTTTAAAAAGTAATAGCTGAGTAGTAAATTTACTTAATGAAAATTTCATACCAACTACTAAATAAATAGTTCATTATAGCAAGTGAAAAAATAACAAAAGGTTGTCTCCTTTTTGCTTCCCCCAATTAGCTGAAAATATTCACAGAGTTTATTACACAATTTTCATTTATTTTCCTTGTCTCTTGTATTTTATATATACTATATATATATATATTTTTTTTATTATTTTTTACATTGTTATAGGAAAATTATTTTGTTTTGCGTTGTTGTGTTTTTACTTTTTTATTTGCATTTGTATTCAATTCACTTTTCTCACTTTACATTTTCCGGTCGCATATTCTTCAGTTTATTTTTATAACTACACATTTTTTTTAATTTTTCTTGTTGTTTTATTTCAGTTTTATTTTTATGAATATCTTATGGTTGATTTTTTCACAAAGTCTAGTTGTTGTTAAAGTTTAAGAAATTAAAATCAACAAGATACAAGCAAGGAAAAAATTTAAATAGAAAGAAACAAAACAAAAAACTAAGTTCCCATTGTACAATTTACCTGTATTTCGATACAAAAACAAAGAGTGTAAAAAAATACATACATACATATGTACATATGTACATATATACATATACAGCCTATTAGTTGAAAGGTTGTTTATGGTGAAACAATTTTGTGAAACATTTTAAACAAGGTAATAATTTTTCTTTTGCACTCACCTCACTAACAATTCAAGAGAAAAAGTTGATAAGTGCGACAAACACCAAGAAAAATTAACAACAACAAAAAAGGAAATGAAATCTGAAAAAATCATTGTAAATATTGAATGTTTAAAATTAAACTGGGAATATTTATACACTGTTTGTTTTTTTTTTGTTGAACAACCCATGGAGGGCCTAGGCCAAGCTTTTCGCATCCACTCATGTTGTGCGTGTTATATTTGTACATGAATGGAAGGGACCGACAGTTTAATGCCGAATGCGAATCCGAACGGCGAAGTGAAAAGCTTTTCAACTCTGTTGAAGCAGAAACAAATAAAACACAAGTTTCATTTATTTATTTCGTGTATCAAAAATACAAATAAGCATTAATACTGCATGAATCCGGAGAAATCGAGCGTCATCATTTACGCGCAAATGTCGCAGGTTGAATTAATATTTGGTAACACAATTAATTAATCATAATATTTATATTTCATTTCGAAATTGCAAAATTTCTCGAATCATTCTCCCTCCAACAAAGTATAATAGTTAGGTGTAAGAAAAAACATAAACTAATCACCTTAAAATCACGAAGAAAAGGCAAGAGCAACATTTAGAATAGTTACTCCATTCAATCATTTAATTTAATTAGCAAAACTTACAAATAAAACAAACAAACAAAAATCAGCAAAGTTTCCACATCAGTTACCATTAATGGCAATATTGCAATAATGACAACAACAGCTTTGGCAGCAACATAAACTACAAATAAAATTATAAATAAAAAATTTCACTAATGAAATGCAGCTCGAACAAAAGTTCAATATGCTGCAAGAGAGCAGCAGCAATAAGTGAAACCGAAACCTTAATACGAATTGAATAGACAAGATTTTTTAGTTAATTGCAGTTAACAACATGGCGCGCAGTAAACACTAAATACACTAACACTATGCAGTAATAACAACCAACAAAAAATTATACTAGATTTGCAATAATGTAAATAGCAACACACGAGAGAACATGCATTCATATTACGCGGAATTCAACAACGAAACACTGGAGCAGAGCAACCAATAACAAAAACGTTTAGGTTTCGAGGAGTAGTTAATTATAATACCATATAGGGGACAGTGGTGTAAAAGTTTAACTAATTTAACAAACTCTCGAGGCGTAAGTGATATTGGAAGCTAAATAATCTACTTTTTCCTCATTGGGGTCAATAAGGAAACAGATTATCATAAGCATCTACTACTTATATACTATACACAGGCTAAATCAAAATTCCGTCAAGTTAAACTATCTACGTGATAGTTTTCTGAATTTTTATAGACCCCATTAAAGAAATTAAAAAAATTAAAGAAACTATAAAATTGGTATTAATACATTCCGAAAGAAGATCGGAAAAATTTTGAAAGATCAGATTAGAGAGATAACATTGCTACTTATGCGAAGTTTGATTCCGTCCTCAACCAATTGTAAGTACCATAATTGTTTCTTTCATATACTTAAAGGATCAAAGATATAAATAATCACATACCTACTGCCAGTACAATTTTACATTTACAATATTTTCATTGGCTCTGGAGAAGCTTAAGAATATTTCTTTGCACTCGCAATAATAGTAATAAAAAGTAATAAGTGCCTAGATATTTTCATAACTTTTAAGGATCGATGTGAATAGAAAATTAAAGATCTGCATCGATCACGATTACTTTATTATTTTTATATTATAAAGTATGACTATGATTATCAATGGGCGATGTGTTTCTAATCCGAAATAATAGTGACAAAGTTTTTACAGTGAAAAGTGAAATCTGGACTTTGTGCGTGAAACATCGAGGATAAATGTAAATCATACATTGAATGTTTTAGTTACAATGATTGATTTCTATGAAATTTTTACCACTAAATATTTTCAATTTCAACTCACGGTCATTAAAGATGGAACAACCGACTAGCTATGTTATATTTCCTATATTTTTAGTTTAAACTTCTCCGCTTCAAAAAAAAATGTCGATATGATTACGAGCTGCGAAGGAAGCTTCTGTTCGTTTTACATTTTCTTGCCCAAAAATTACACAGTTCTCCAGTATATTTATTTATATACATTTGGTACGTTTGTTAAATTGAGTTTTATTTCTCGTTTCGTTTTCTTTAATTTCTTACATCTCTGCTCGACTCGACTCCGCTCGGCTCTGCTCTGAAGAGTTGTTACTTGTAGCACACACTTTGCCTGTGTGAGTGACGTTATTTTTATAGATAAATAAATCTCTTTTCTGCAATTGTTGCAGCAGTTTACGATTCGTATTCGGAATCGTACAAATATTCCGCAATCAAATCAACTTTCCAATGATGGATTTGTGCTTTTCTTCGTCGTCTTCTTCGTTGTTGTCTTTTTCTTTATTTCGATAGCAACTAAAACAACAACGGCAACAAGCAGCAACATTTTTACCATATTTGTTTTATGTTGCTGTTGATGTTGCTATTGCTGTTGTTGTGCCTTTGCAATATCAAATATCTTTTAAGTATCTACATACATACATATGTCCAATATGAATCTGTATGTATCTAAGAGCATGTATTATTTTCTTTACCATTTAAATGAAAAATGCAATTCACAATTTAATTTTATTGTTACTATTATTGCCTAGCATTGTTTCTATTATTATTATCATTGACACTATACTACACTGCATGCATGTCTTTTTCTTTCATTATCTTCTTTTTTTTACCAGCTTAAATGCAAAGTGAAAATTATTCTTTTTCAAAATTCACCCAAAAAAATTCATAAATATTTAATATTTAATATTGCTTTCATTGATATACACATTTGAGTTGAGAATACATTTTAATATTATTTATCTGCGAATTAATTTAGCGAACCATCAATCGATATTGCATCCTTAGTTTTACTGGACTTCTTTACCTTCATGCATTATTTCTTAGGGACTTGACGTTCAAAAACAATTGAAAAACCAAATATCTTTTATCAGAGAAAAGGTAAGGTTAGGGTTTAGTAGCTGTCCTATAATAGGACACACTTAGGCAAGAACAACACATGATTGGACCTACAATTCAACCACCAGACTAAGATTGGAATCGAACCCGAAACATCACGGATGAGGGTCTAGGCTCTACGCACTATACTAGCGAGATTGTCAATCTAGAAATTCATTGCCAAATTTCTTCTAAAAATGCTAGTTGAAGTCAATTTATAAATTAAATACAAAAACAACTACTTTGAAATAAAATAATTAACATTGTAAAGAATATACTTTCGAAAAGGAAAATCTGAATAAAAATGGAAGAAAATAAGAATAAAGCAAGTTAAGTAAATACGAGGGTAGATCAATAAGTGCCCGTGTGTGAAGACAGGTGGCGTTGCTGAGGGAAGTTGGCATAACCGTCTGCACTGCCATCTGTTACACGAAACCACACTATATTTCAAACTGATTCATAGGTTACTCGTGTTTTGTGTTTCGCGATAAAATGAAAAAAGAACAAAATCGATCGGTAATTCGCTTTTTATTTTTGGATGGAAAAACATGCGAGAAATAAAAGCGAAGTTGGATGCTGTCTATGGGGACACTTCACCATCTATGACAACCGTAAGATATCACGTTTAAATTCGTTTAATATCACTGTTTTCAATGAGGAGCGCCCAGGCCGCCCGCCAGACCTGGTTACCGAGGAAATCGTTGAAAAGGCCCACGACATGATCCTCGCTGATCGCCGAACGAAAGTGCGTGAAGTAGCAGAGGCCGTAGGAGTGTCGTACGGAACGGTAATTAATATTTTACATGATAGGTTAAGAATGAGAAAGGTGTCGGCCCGATGGGTGCCGCGATTGCTTACGGTGAACAACAACCGGATACGAAATTGTCGCGGCCAAATTGCATTAATTGAACTACGAATTTCTGCCACACCCACGGTATTCGCCCGACTTGGCTCCCTACGACTTCTTTCTGTTCCCCAACATGAAAACGTGGATCGGGGGAAAAAAATTCAGCTCAAACGAGGAGGTTATCGTCGAGGCAGAAGCGTATTTTAAAGAGTTTGACAAATTGTATTTTTTGGAGGGGTTAAAGAAATTGCAGAAACGTTGGGCAAAGTGTTTTGTACTAAAAGGAGATTACGTTGAAAACTAGAACAAAAAATTTGTGAAAAACTTGCATCTTCATTCCTAAGACGGGTACTTATTGGTTTACCCTCGTAAAAGTACGAGTATGTAGATAAAATAAAAAATGCAAACTATGTTGCTGCTGCTGCTGTTGTTGTAGTAAACTATGTACGAGCAAATACATATAAAGAGTTAATGAAGAACGATGATGATAGTGACGATGATATTGAAGCTGTTAAACAATAATAACTAGAAAAAAAGTAAAAACTAAAAATGGCAGGTAGGCAAACACAGAAACAATTAAAAACCACAACTAGTGTACAATGCGATGACGGTGATGATGTTGATGTTGTTGTTAATGATACTGAAGAGACCCTTTCACTTCTCGCACAACATAAAATTGTTAAAACAAAATAATCAAAACAAAAAAACTTTTAAATGTAAAAAGTTAAAGGAAAAGTTTCATTAAGTACAACACTACAAAATAGTTCAAAATACATATTTTATTGAAAAAAAGGAAGTAAAAAAAATACGATGAGTGACTGAACTTTAAACCACGTTTTTGCTATCATTGTATGATAGCAAACAAATATTAAGTTCTATTTTATGAATGTCAAAAATTTTTCTTGCTAATTTATTGCAAGATTTCTGTTGACAAATATTAATATTTCAACTAACTACAAAAACTATAGAGAATGGAAACGAAAATTTAACATGAGAGCAGGGTTGCCAACTCGAGGGGAGTTCCCCATTTTACGGTTAATCCACAGTTCTGTGGCGAATTGGGAAATTTCGTTTTTTTAAGGGGAATTTTAAATTTTGTGATATATTCCGTTTTTATTTCAACTTAATTTCTCGGACATGGTTTTCGGATCAGTAACCAAAGCTGGATTTTTTTTGGTTTGCCAAGTTAAACTTCTAACGAATGTCACGAATATGTTTCTCGTCTTCGCAAGACCAAATTAATTCAGTTTTCTCCACTATTCCGAATTAAAAACGAATTAAATTAATTTTAATTGTGATATTATATTTCTCAGAAAATCATCATATTCTTCTAGGAAGATTAGAAAAAGAAAAGCTTCTCGCTTTCTCGACTAATGCCTTAACCATTGTGATCCTTTCATATGTAAACGATTTCTGTTAACCATTTCTAGATCCGTGCTGGCCCTACGAGGAGTATACAATTACATATCTCTTCTTCCTTTCCCTTCTTTCCCCTTCCCTACAATTAAATGTTTAATGGAATAAAAACCTCGACATATGAGATGTTGCATCCTTAAAACCAATGTTGTGTAATCTCACCGTCACACTCTCTCTCCCCCCCAAAGAGAGATTTCAGAGCCATTATTTCTATTATAGAGAACAATAAAATAAACTGGTGAGTGTTAACATTCCACCACAAAATACCGAATAATTCGTATTTCATATGCCCAACTATGTAAATATGTATGTACATGTATGTATACTCGTGTACATATTCAACTTGCCTATAATTAATTTTATATCTGCTACAAATAACTACAGAAAATATGTTAAATAAAAACGAGCACAGTGGTACAGATTGAAATATACAGAAGAAAAAACTCACAATTCAATTCTGGCGCTGTGTGCGTTTGGTGTGTCCAAAAGCAGAAATGCCTCTTTCTTTAATCGTCGACGAAATAGAATGTTGTAAATAAAAAACAAAAATACAGAAAACCGACCAAATCTCATAGATTCAATAAGCGCACACACACACACAAATATACGAAGAAACAACACGTAGCTAATGTGTCTGTGTGTTGGCCAAATAAAAAGAACAGAGCTCCACAATAAAAATTGTTATGGTAACTCAAAGTTGGAGTACTTTTCGTATATTTAAATGCGGCTGCTGCGAGGCACACACAACAGCAGCAACTAGCAGCAGAAAAAAACACACACTAATGAAACTTAATGACAACGTAGACGCGCTCAGATGCCGTTTTATTGTTATTGTTTTTCTCCCCTTTTCTTCAAATCAGTTGTTGTTTTTTCTTACTTGCCGCTAGAAGCAGAAAAATACACTTTTTTTGTTATTGTATTCCAACACTTTGGATGCAAACGAGAAAAACAAAATCAAAATATTTTTTTCCTTGAAGTGAAAACTAAAATGCTGCAATTTTTACTTTTCTGATTGAATGTTAATTATATTTTTTGTTGTTGTTAAACAATTGAAAAGAATAACCAGCACAAATTATTACCACGTCAAGGATATGTGTAACTCTGACTGGCTGACTTTTATTCCACACCAGCTATGGAACACGTTATTTTGTTGTTGTTGTTAATGATGCTTTAATTGTTTTGCCACCTCCACTTGTAGCAACAGTAGTAGGTTTCTTTTTCTGTACAATTGCTTTAAACTTTTTTTTTTTGATTAGATTTCAATAGTGAAATGTAAAATTAAAAAATAATATTGCTTGGCACACGTTAAAATCCCGGTCCGTAAACAACTTCTTTTTACAACAGCAGCTCCCGATAAACTGCTGCAAAAAAACAACAAATTTCTAGCAATGAATTTTGGCCCAATTTTTATTCATTTTTCTTGATCGACTTGGCAACGCTGCTGTAAGTTTATTAATTGTGCAGGGTTGATATTTAAAGTATTGAAAGATTTCGTCGTTGAAATTATAAAATTGAATAGGCCTGCGTTCTTTTTTTATCCCCGGATTCTTCTTGCTTATGTTTTATATTTTCAGGTATATTTTTTGGTATACATCTAGATATAATAAAGGGCGGCGGTCCATTATCTAGAAAGAATTATGCAAACAATTCCAAAAATATTTCTGTTTGTTTTTGCTAAAAGAAAAATAACATCTTCGCTTGTAATCAAAGAAATCAAAATCAATTTGGTTCCAAATCTAACTTTGTTTCTCATTTTAAAACACTTTTCAATTTACACTACCCAATGAAAGGTGGGGGAAAAACCCATATAATTCTCCGTCCTTTGTTTAATTTCTTTTTATCGCAAAATTATTAATAAAAATAAAATATTCAAAATTTATAGGACAATTAATTTGTTGCTACGACAAAAAACTAATTCATGTATGGATTTTTCTTAAATATTTAATATTATCGAATGGTAAAATTTTCTGGCCGTAGTCCGAAACAATATAAAATTTTAAACTGTCGCGATCGGGTTGCCTACCTACACTACCAACAAAATGAAGTGCATATTTTTGTTTCACTTACTCCTCTACATATTTAAAAGCAAATGGCATTATTGTTTTAATCTCCTTCTTACAAAATGGTGATATCGCATGATAGCCGGTATTAAGACTAGAGAAGGACTGGGATGATTACCCAGCAACTGATAAATACAGTACACTGTACTATCGACAACAGTGCTACCAGCTCTATATTAAACAGATTGAGAGGCAATAAAACGTAGGAAATAAAAAATTTTGCGGAAATCAAATAATTTTGAGGAAATTAAATATTGTATCATAGAGGAATTGCAGTGAAATAAAAAGGAAGATGGAGGGAACAGTAATGGCGGCATTTCAAAACATAACATATGGGAAGAGGAAGAAAACCTGAAAGAAGAAATATACCATATGATTTATAATATTCCGAGTTGCATATTAAAAAATTGTGCCGAACTTTTATATAAACATCTTTGTCATCATCTTTGACAAATGTTTAAAATCAGGTTATTTCTCAGATTGTTGGAAAGAATCTTTTATTGTTCCTCTACATAAAAATGGTGTTAAATCTAATATATCAAATTATAGAGGCATTGCTAAATTAAGTGTGATACCTAAGTTATTTGAATTAATTGTTACTACCTAAGTTATGCACTCTGTTGTAACATTGATCAACACATCGCAGCATGGTTTCCTTAAGGGGAGATCTACTACGACTAACCTTTTAGAATTTACTACATGTGTAATGAATGGATTTATTAATAACCAACAAACTGATGTTATATATACTGATTTTAGCAAAGCATTCGATAAAGTCAATCATGGCCTCCTTATTAAAAAACTAGGTTTGATTGGATTTCCGCCCTTGCTTTTGAGATGGATAGAGTCATATATCACTAACAGAAAACAAAAAGTTATTTTCCGAAATGCAGTATCAAAAAGCATTGCTGTTACTTCCGGAGTTCTTCAAGGGAGCCATCTGGGACCTTTATTATTTCTTCTGTTTATCAATGATTTGCCATCTGTTATTCGAAATTGCAAAATTGTAATTTATGCTGATGATGTAAAGTTGTTCTTATCTTACAACTCTATAATCCAACAAAAACTTCTGCAAGAAGATCTAGATAATTTTTCAAAATGGTGCCGATTAAACTTAATGTTACTCAATCTGGATAAATGTAAGTTTCTGACATTTACTATACAAGGAGACAACCTATGTCTGCTAAATATTCTTTACAGGATCAGACTCTGTGTATGTATTGATATTTGTTGATTTGGGTGTGACAATGGACTCCAAATTAAGTTTTAACTTACATATCAACTCGTGTGTGAACAAAGCTAAAAGTTCGTTAGGATTTATTTAACGCTGGTCAAAAGAGTTTAACGACACTTATACAACAAAAACGCTATTCACTTCACTTGTTAGACCTATCCTTGAGTATGCATCTCCTGTCTGGAATCCTCAATATAATTGCTACATAAGTAAAATTGAGTCGGTTCAAAACCAATTTCTTGTTTTTGCACCGAGGAGTTTTTGTTGGAATACTCTATTGAAGCTTCCACCGTATGAACATCGATTAAAACTTATTAATCTACCGACATTGATAAGCAGAAGAAAAATGTTGAATATATCATCTTCGTATTTACTAAATGACATAAACTTTAATATACCCTGCAGAAGCTCACGTTATTTTATTCCTATTAAACTTAGCACATGCAAAACAAATTATGCTCAAAATTATCCTTATCGTGGAATATGTAGAGATTTTAATGAACATTATAATTTATTCAGCATTTCCGATTCTCTGGAACACATCAAAACAAACTTACTTATATTAAATCAATAAACAGCTGATGATTTTATATCTGCAGTTGTAAAGAATGCCTATTTGGATGTACGCGGCTCATTACATATTTTCGTGTAAAGCGGTTGCGTCGGTCACCTATCCATACTTTTTTCCCACATGTGCTTCACTTATTAAATTAAATTTAATTAAATGTGATTAAATTATTGATATCTGCCAATAATGCAGATTTCTTAGCATTAAGTGTAGTCATATAGTGAAAGTAAATGCCACACTCGTAACCACAATCAATAGTTTAAATTGGTGTACACAAAGAAGCAAAATATCTTAAATCATTCTAAATGCTACATATTGTTCGTAGCAAAACAAACAAAATTTTATTTTTTATTTAAATTTTTTTTTTAATACTACAATACGTAATAGTGGAAAACACAAGTAATTATAAAAATAGAATAGATTTTGGTCAACATTTTGCGTATACTTAACAAATACATAACTATTACATCCAATCATCCTCTGCATCTGCTTTTTTTTCGAAAGTTTGTACTACTGGCGGCGTATTCACTACAACAGCAATTGGTGGTTTGGTGGGGCAATATTTAAACGGAGGTAATAAAAACATCTTTTGATACATAGCTAAATTACGTAGACATGCCTTTCGATTTAGATGATTTCATTGACGACAAATTACCAAATTTTGATGACCCACTAGGTGACGTTGTTGTGTTTGGTTTATTTTTTTTCTTTAATTTTAAATAGGTCGTTATAGACGGTTGATAATTACGCTGCATACTGGAGAGTTTATCATATTTGTACCACTTGAGCGGTACATTACTGGTAATCATTAAATCATGCTCACTTCCTACAGGTACAGTGCTGATTACTTCACATGGCTTCAAATATTTAACGAAACGTTGCAGCTCATTGTGTCCCGAATGCTCAGAATATTCAATGCCCATTATATTTATTTTACGACCATATTGTGGTTTACTATTTTTCTCCCAGCCACTAGGGCGCAATGCGAGCAATATATCGAAATGATTGCTGAATGGCAGAAAGTAATCAGCGAGTGCCTTTAGAATAGAAAATTATCATTAAATGGTAATTTGAATACATTGAATACAATTCAAAATGGAAACATTTATTTGATACTAACCACATAACTTAATTTACCCAGGTTAATCACATGCATATTCGCTTCAAGCGGATTATCACAGAGCAGACCCTGCACATCCTTCAACTGCATAGCTTGCAGCGCTTTCTTTCTTTTATCTTCAGTCCAAACTTTAAGCTCAAATTCTTTAGCTAATGCGGACCAGAATTTCTCTTTGCCAATCACATACGAGCCACAAATATAAAGAATTCGTTTATCTGCATGTTTGTTGCGAAAATCGGTAACAAGCGCTTTGGCACGATCGATACTTTCATGCTGCGTGCAGAAGTTATATTTGCTTGAGATATACGTGGTATCCAAGTATATGGTGTGTATATCATTATTCCAAAATATTGGCTCCGATTCCATTTCACCGCACGCACGAAAATCACCAGTATGCAGAATACATTTACCGGTGGTAAATTTGAAGACAAACATAACAGCACCGGGGCAGCTTTAAAAAAGAAGAGATATTTCTTAGTTTGATAGGAAAACAAAAGACTTAAAGACTTACTGGTTGGCATCTATTGCTGTAACTTCGACATTCTCAATCACTTGCGGATCATTTAAATTCATTTCATGCAAATATTTATCCTCCAGCGGTATGAAAGCGCGCACCAGGCAAGCTGAAATACATATATGTGCATATATAATATTAGATGTTAATTAAAAAAAAAACTACTGCTCTTACCAGTACACGAACTCATATAAATCGGCATGGAAAATTTACGCGTTAGACCAACATAATGATCGGCATGGAAATGTGTAAGGAAATAATGTGACACACCTTCAATTTGTCCAAATTGAAATGCATCCACAGCGAATGTTGTTCCTGCAATAATTTTATATGGTGGACAAGGACGTGACTTTTGGCATTTCGTTGCAGTCAACGCCGCCGCCGTGTCTACTATAGGTGCAGTATTTTCCCCTATGCAACTCACACTTGAACTTGTACTGGAAGCGGAGAGCGTGGGAATAGCAGCTGCAGCAACGTTCGCTGCAGTTTTACATGCTGAATTGGGCATTGTCTCAGTTGTTGTAAAGTTTGTTGAATTCATTGATAGTCTCAATAATGGTTTTGCTTCCAACCTCTTCATTTCTTTTGTTTTCACTTCATCATTTACAGGCAAAAATACAATAACTTCTTCTGTTTCACTGTCTGTGCATAAATCAATGTTAGCTACCACCCTGAATATTTCGGATTTTTTAATAGTTTTAACTTTTTTGGTCATTCGACGCGTTGTCCTCGTTGTTTTAGTGGTAGTGAACACAAACTCAGTGCTGTTATCCTCGTCGTCGTCATTTCTATGTAAACGTTTTCCGGCACGACGTTTTGAAGTTTTTGCTTTCGATGATAATGTTGCTTGCATTTTATCTTTATGGTTTGAAATATCCGCTTCAATTGTGTACGTTTTTGAGCAGCTTTTGAAGAAAGTATCTATACGCTTTTGAGTTGGAGGTGGTTCCTTCTTTGATATAGTCTTTGGTCTAGTTTCACCGTTGTTTGCAGTGCCGGACTGTTCTTTCCTTTTTGCCCTTTTACCACCTGCTTCGAATTTCACTGTTGCTTCTGCTTTTTTCTTCCTCTGCGCTGTTTCTGGCGTCTGTTTTCTCGAAATTTGTTCTATTCCTACTTTGTCTTCAACGGAGTATTTACTTTCTCGTAGTACGTTGATGTCTCTAATTTTAATCGTACCGGTATTATTCATTTCTATGAAGGCATTTGCCAATTACAAAAATTACCAACATTACACGTCTTGATCAGCTGAATGTAAACAAAAAAGTGAAAAATTTCCAGAAACGCCAAATGATGGCGGCCGAAAACACAGATGCCAGATTAAAAAGAATATAAACCGTTGGCGTTGCCAGCAAGAATTAAATTTAATCAAATTTTTTTATTTTTTTATGATATGCATAGTGTATGCGGCCATACACTATGTAAACTTTTGATCGACTTTATGAGTTTTTATAAATCCCTCCAGTAAATTCAGAGAATCCGAATTTTTGTTTACTGGAACGCGAACTTTGGACTGTCCGACTTTTTTCTTCGCCGCGTAACAATTTTTGGCCGTAATAATGATATTAAAAAAAAAAAAAATCAAATAAGTCCGTAAATAAATACAAATAAAAAGGTAATGAAAAAGTATGTGGAATGACGATAAAGACAATAAAAAAAATCACTTTAACACGGTTTTCACATGAATTACCTACACGGTTTTCAAAATAAAGAAAAATGCTTTGTGTCTTATTTCAATTATGTAATTTTTGTTTGTTGCTTACGGGCGCTTTCCATTTAACGCACTCATTTCACAAATGTACTTATCGCTGCTACAATTTTTTATCAAAATAGAGTTTTTTATGGATTATGATTATTATTATGTTTTAATAAAATATTAAAGTTTCAAAATGATTTTTGCTTCAACATCGCTCTTTCTGTTCTACTTTTCTACCTGCCTTAGTCGCACAGTCTATGATACTTGCGCCAGTGTAAACAGCCATGAAATTTTTTCCTCCAGATCTGGTGAATTTTGAAAATTTAACGCGAAAATTTTTTCCTTTTTGACTTGACAACACAATACGTTTACGTAGCTCCGTATTTTTTGTTTTTTTTGTTTTTTGGTGCATGTTCACACGGCTCGTTTGCTTCGTTTCATTTCGGAAAACAATAATTTAAGTTGACTGTCACTAAAATATCAGATTGTAAAAGTGCCTAATTCATTAATTTGCTAATAATTAATTTTTTATAAATAACACGGTGATTTTTTAAAATCGTTTTTTTATCCAATTTGTATAAACAAGCTGTTATAAAAATCTGGTAAGCTGGTATAAAAATTGGGAGTTCTGTTGGATTTTGAAATCCAACAAATTCAATGGCAACACTGTGTGAAAACACTACGATTGAAGTGATGCAGCGTCGCTAAACACGAGGCTCGGCAGTGAACAAATAATTGTTTATGGGAAAGTAGAACGGAAACACAATAATAACAAATGAATTACAACAACAAACGAGCGGCGCGGCAAAATTCGTTGAATCTCAATGCAGCAGTGACTAATGCTGCGGTTGTTGGAAGCGAAACTTTCGGGCCCACTGTTGTAGCAGCCGCACATTTGATTCAACAACAGCATCAGCAGTCACAACATCCTCAACTACAACATCAAATTTCAAGTGGTGGAAGCAGTGCTGGAGGCACAACACCATTGTCTCAATCTGCTGTATGTGGATTAGGTGGTGTCACCCCTACAATAGCAGGAGCGGCAACTGGTTCTACTCCAGGTATAGCAGACGATGCATCAGTTTCTTTGCTCTCGGAAATATCCGATATAATGCGCAGCTTTGGAGATTGTGATCAGCCACGTGTAGAGAGCGTCAAACTGGTGGAACACATTTTACAACAACAACTGCGTGGGATGTTTAATGAAGCCTCCCTTGTAGCTATGCGACGCAAGAACTGTCCATGTCCTTCGCAAGCTGATTTCGAGTTTCTCATGCGCTATCATCCTGTGAAAATAGCGCGTATGCGTAAACATCTTAAAGATATGAAAATACTAAAGAAATTTCTCAGCATACGCACGGGACGACCACAAGACTTTATGGATCAGTCGGTGGATCAACAAGATTCTGAAGACGAGCTGGCCATTGAAGTGCCCGAGTTGTTCGATGAGGAGCGCACACGTCGTTTGTTCCGCGCCGACCGCATTTCACAAATACTCACCGGCCAGCAATACTTGGAGTTCAATGAGGCGCGCAAAACTTCATTCTACTGTCGGCATGGCGAAAAGATCAAGAATAAATTTCGGCGTATCCTCGATTCGCCGCCAGACTTGCGTATTCCCACAACGACCATGAATATTTTGGCATATTTTGCTCACGAGACTATTGCGGTGATTGTGGACTATGCCATTTTGACACGATTGAATTCGCAGAATCGTATAACAGAGCCGTATAGTCGTGTCACCTCAACGGGCGCTTCCCCGGCAATGCTGCACATCTGCCCAGAAGTTACACAAGGTCGTGGCATGGAGGTGGTGCGTCCGATTAGCGTGCAAGAAATACACGAAGGTATGCGCCGCTTTCGACAGATGACCAGCAAGAAGGTGGGATTCTATCGCAGCTCTTGCGATGCTGATTTTCGTCGTTCATTTTTGGCAATTTAGTGTGTGGTAGAATACGAATACGAAATTAAAACATTTAATACACTTATGTATGCATTGTAAACTTTTATTGCCATAAATGGATATTATATTTATTAATAAATAAAAATAGAGGATATTTATACATAATTTGAATTCAAATAGACATCATTAAATATGTGTTTTACACGTTTCGTCTCACATTGTTGTTGCATTCATTAGTTGTTTCGCCGTTCCTACAGATTTCACCGCATTCTGATGCATTTTTGTCTCCACATGTTGCTTCATGTGATGCTGTAGTCGAAAATCTTTGTCGCAGTACTTACAATGGTATAGTTTAATGTCAGCATGTATAAGTTTGTGTTTCTTTAATGCATGCGAATATGCAAATGGTTTGTTGCACACATCACAAACGTATGGCTTGTGACCGCTGTGAATTGCCTCGTGTGCCTTCCGCACACTCTCGTAGAAAAAAGTACGACTGCAGAAGGAACACTTAAACGGTTTTCCACCTTTATGCAGAAACATGTGCTTACGCAATTTCTCACGTAAATGAAATCGTTTATCGCATAATCTGAGAATAAAAAAAGGATTTAGTTTAGTACAAAGCCACAACAACGTATTTAATCAATAACCTACCGAAGGCCTCATACTCTACAGATTACCAAAACCTTCGCTGTGATAACTCAAATACAATGACACATAATTGAACAATTGGTCTCTGCATAATGATTATAATACCCTATACACTGTCGGGTCAAAAATAGAAGGTGAAGTAGGCGCAAAAGTATTCTTAAATACTAGCGTGTTTTAGGCAGAAGTTTTCAAATAACTAATATCCAATGGGAAGACGATTAATCAAAACGCTATTTTTATACCTTTTTTGTACTGAAAGAAATCAAAACTAGTGGATGAATGCAGAAGCGACCGACCCTGCCATACTAGGTTACCACTCATCTCACTCTCTCTAACGACTTAACTTACCCCAAAGCTTCTCAGAATTTAGAAAGCCAAATTCTGATTATTATATATATATAATAATATAGGCACAGTTTAATACTCACTCGCAGGCATAACGCAGTTCCTTGTTGTGGTGTCGACGATGATCCATCATCCGACCCCGTTTAGCATAAATATTACCGCAAATGTCGCAAATGTGTCCACTTTCTTCGTCTTCCTTTTTGTCAACGCGCTTACTTTTAGTGGTTAACTTTTCGTCTTTTTTCTTATCTAACGAAAATGTTTGCTTAGCAGTTGTACGTTGCTGCTGGTTTAGCTCTACTATGTTGAGTTTGTTCTTGCGTACACATTTTCCATTGGTTGCATTTAAGTAATTAGGACGACTTTGTCGGTAACAGGTTACACTAAGGGTTTCTTTTATATTTGGTGAACTTAATTTACTGTGAGATACATTATTGGTCTCGCTATCATCGTTGTTTTTAACATCGCGAACATTGCACATATTTATTTTCTTCTTTGCGTTTTTACTTATTCCCTCCACATCTCCCTCCTCGTGGTCTCGCTCAACCTCGAAATCTAAATAGGATCCTTCCAAATATTCGCCTTCCATTTGATCATCCTCACAAATAGGCATTTCAAATTCTTCTATTTTCATTTCACTGCAAATGTTTAGCTCGTCCTCCTCATTTTCTATTTCTTCCTCCATTGAATCTTGCAGTTCCATAAACTCTTCTTCTAACTCTTCTTTCACTTGTAACGCGGTTTCACTGTTCCTTGTCACTATATTTTCACTCTTCTCCAGCATGTGGTTACTCTCTAAATAAATCTCTATGAGACGTTGAGATTTTAGCGCTTTTGTTCGAAACTGAAACGCTAGATTCAGTGATAATTCGCAGCTCTTGCAAATATTTTTCGGTAGCTTTAGATTTGTATGTTCCTGCGCAAGAATTTTTCTTATCATATATTATATATAAGTAATTGACAAACGCTTACCTCTTCCAATGCGATCCCGGCGATGCCTTTCAGCATTTCCCTGGGTGCCTCATCTTCATATTCGAGTGGCTTATAAATGGAACGCAATTTCTTGCTTTTCCGCAAGCAGATGCGGCAGCTATTCGGCACAATCTCGTATCTCATGACACCCAATTGTTAAGTATTCTATTGATAATAATTTGAGAAAACTGTAGCTTTTTAACCAATCAACAAATTGTTTACAATCACAATAAACATTGAATGCATTTTACTTATGTGTGGGCCAGTGTTGGTAAAACGATGTCGTGATAACTGAAAATTGTTGAACTGGAGTCAAATGACACATGTGAGTGCGCGTAAAAAGAATGAACAAATTGTCTTTTCGTCGTACAACTCGCTTCATAGAAATGTAAAGATATATATTTTTTGGCAGAACGTGCAGAACGCGAATAAATCATTTACGCGTGGTATGACACTTTCAGTTATCTTTAACCTATAAATATACCAGCTGATATCCGCCGATTGCGTCCTTTGACCAAAATGTTAACCGAAGGATCTATGGTAAATGGTAACCGGAGAAATCGTTAATTGCCCGATTTTCATTGGTTAACGCCATTTAACCAAAGATTGCTCTATTTTTTTCACGATATTCGTATTTCCTGCGTATTTTTATCGAGAAGCTATAAAACAAAACTATTTTGTTACATATTGTGCCATAGTAATATAAATTAGCACAAATTCTAAGTTTAACAGATATTGACAATAGCCATGTTTCAAAGGCAACATCCAGACGATTGTCATCCTCCTCAATTCTGTCGTTTTAATCTTTTTGCACTTTCTGTATCAAAAAAAGACAGCTATAAATTCAAAATATTTCTTCAACATTGTTTTTCACCTGAATAATTGGAATATGGATATCTCGTAGATTTCTAGACACAGAAAAATTTTAAATGGTTTGTTGCTTTTATTTACATATATTTACATTATTTTTTTTTTGCAATTTCGGTTTCCATATTTTCCGAGTCACTAATGGGTTATATTGATTTGAAAATTAAACTTCAACATACACCTTTATTTTAGAAATAAGAGAGGAAAGAGGGATAAGGAAAGAGGAATATACCAAAACGGCAGTGATAAATACATTGGAAAAATTAAACAATTTATTGTAGAGCTTACGGACGCATTTACCTAACCGGATAACCGAATGAGAACAAAGCTCTACTGAGCGATCATACTCTGATCGCTCTGATCATACTCTGATCGTACTCTGATGTATTATACATAATTTTCATCCCATGTACAGAAAAACGTACAGAATTTTGTAATGTCCTGTTGATAATTAATCACAAAACTTTATTCTATTAAGAAAATAAATGATTTTTTAGGGAGCGAAAAGTATGTTTTCTTTCAAAAGTTCGGAAGAATTCCTTTTTCCACATTCCTATATATTCTGATACAAAAATGTATGATGTGGGCGTCTACAAAACACAAGGTGTGTACAAAACTAAGTGAATTAGATTTATTCCGAAAGTGAATGAAAGTAGTGGGCTACAAAAAATTTACTTTTGTCCTCTGTAAAAGATATTGGATTTCAAAGCTTCCTATTTTTAACATCTTTCATAGAAAATAGAAAAAATATCTCTACCATTTCATATTAAGTAATATTTGTACTTTACTTTGCTTTACCTTGAACTAGATGCAAATTCATTTCTTTGGAAAAGTATTCCATTTGTTTTCGCGTCCGAAAAGGTTGAGTAAAAACTTAATTTCCTCAAAGTGGCCGATATTTATAACAAAATCTAATTTATAGAATGCATATAAAATTGAATATAGCGTTTAGAATGAGGAAAATACAGCATTGAAGCTTACAGGATTTGGTCACTTTAATATAACTCCAAATCGTGTCACTTTCACTATCTTTTGTGGCTTTGAAAAAAAATCAACGTTCATGGATTGGTGGTATTAAGCGACACATTATGTTGGTGGCTTCAAGGGGCTATTTAAACGAGGACAAAGATGGTCGTCTCTGATGTCGCTTTTAAAAATTGTTGGCAAAAGCTGTCATAAAATATAAGAGCTTAAGCATACTATATGTGATGGTGTTGGCATGTGGTTAGATTTCGATGAAGAACGAGACCGATATTTCGTGCAGCACAAGCTAATTGCTGCCAAATACTGATATTTTTCCAAATATAACACAGCCAGTTAACATCTGTTATCTATACGAGAACATAGTCGTAACACTTTTATTTGAGTGTTTTTAGAGAAAAAATATTAAATTTGTATTTTTCTATACAAAAATTTAACTTCCATTAATTTATTGTCGGTATTAACGAATTGACTTTATCGACGTTAACTTTTTAGTTAACGCTTTCCGGGTTAACGACGTTAATTTCTTGATTAACGATACCCAGCTCTGGTCACACCACATACGATTTCATGTCTGTAACGCTATCTTTGATATAAGTTGTATACTCAAGTACACAACGAATTCTATGTGCCAGCACTTTTGAGTCAACCATGTTCTGCGATTTTAATTTACTTCTATACACAAAGAAAGTAATTTCAATCGTATCGTTAATTCACTTAATTAAATATCTGGGCTTATACTATTTTCTTACTTTACTTTTAATGGCACAACAACCCATGGAGGGCCTAGGCCGAGCTTTTCGCATCCACTCATGTTGTGCGTGTTATATTTGTAAATGAATGGAAGGGACCTACAGTTTAATGCCGAATCCGAACGGCGAAGTGAAAAGCTTTTCATAGCAATTTTTACTCTTGTAGGTTTGCCATTGCCTGCCAAGAGGTGGTGCCGTGTAGAAAAATTATTTTTTCTACTTTTTTTTTTTTTTTTTATTTTGCCTGTGCCGAGATTCGAACCCCGGACACTCTGCGTAGCAGTCCAACGCACTACCACTACACCACAGCGACCACTTATACTATTTTCAGTATGTATAAATCCGATCAATTGCAGTCTTTCTTCGAATTCTTCGAAAGATATTTAAAACTAAATAGAAAAATAGTATCACCACAAGGGAACAATATGAACAATATGACAACGAAGCTGATTTTCACATATTTCAATATTTCATGTCAACATTATTGATTCTAGCTTTTCAATTATTTAACAATAATTCCATAATTGTGTCAATAAATTTTAATTGATAGTTGAAGCTTGAGCAAGAAAATCAAAGCCGTTATGATTTTTTTTTAACAATGATTACAATTTATATCTGATTCGCGAAAAATTACTATAAACCCGACCTGATAATTCAAAACTAATAGAAACGGTCGAATTTTTGTTCATAAACATTCATGAATGAATAAAAAAATACTAGGTCTGGGTAGAACTGTGATAGCGTCCGTCATATTTTCTATACACTAGCTTTTATGGATTGCTATGCTATAGTGAATAAATAGCAATAAGAAGAAGACAATTTTTTTTTTATTTAGAAACAGAATTGACTGAAGACAAGAAATTTTTTAATAATTTCAATTATTGTACCAGAGCCATCATATCCATCGCAGATAATGGATCTCAGCGAGAACGGTGTGGATGAGCAGAAATATGTGATTTATAATCATGAGGATTTATTTGGTGAAAGCTTTCCACTGATGAAAGAAATACGACGTCAAGGCAAATTATGTGATGTGACCTTAAAGGTAAGTGCAATGCAAAAAGAGGAAGAAAAAAGTGCTGAGAACAGAGCGGCAACAGCTAAGAGATATCGCCTTATAAAATTAGTCATGATTATAATAAAATCCGTCTGCTATTTGCACATTCACACTCATCCATAGGTTGAAGACCAATCATTTTCTGCTCATCGCGTTGTACTGGCTGGCACCATACCCTACTTCTATGCAATGTTTACTAACAACATGGCCGAGAGTCGCATTAAAGAGATCACAATGAAAGAGATCGAGCCCAGTGCGCTGGAGAGTCTCATCAATTATGCGTACAGTGGCCAAGTGCGTATCGATAATCAGAATGTACAAAGCCTCATGGTGGGCGCTTGTTTTCTCCAATTGGCCAAAGTACGTAATGCTTGTGCGGATTTCTTAATTTCACGCTTTCATCCGCATAATGTATTGGGTATACGACATTTTGCCGACTCCATGAGCTGCACCCATCTCATCGAAGCAGCTGACAAATATATCGATGAGTATTTCGCTAAAGTTGCCCAGTCGGAGGAGTTTCTTGCTTTGAATTTTGATGAGCTAATGGATTTGATAAGGCGCGATGAATTGAATGTAGCCACCGAGGAGGTGATTTTTGAAGCATGTATGAAATGGGTCAAATATGGAGAGGAGAAACGTTCAGCGCTATTTCCGCAAGTGTTGGCCAAAGTGCGATTGCCCTTGCTGTCGCCACAGTTTCTGGCAGACCGTGTAGCTCGCGAAGAATTGATACGCTCATCACATCAGTGTCGAGATTTGTTGGACGAGGCAAAAGATTTTCACTTAATGCCAGAGCGACGTGGATTACTGCAGAGTTTTAGGTTTGTATGCTAAAGGACGAAAAAGAAAAGGGGAGAAGGAGATATTACATTTCGTGAGATAACCGTTTGTACAAAATTTGCAATTAAATAACACATTCATGGTTCTGTCACCACCCTTATTGTATGAAATCCGAATCTTTCATAGAAAATGTTTGCCCTCTGCATTTTAATATATACATACATAATTACCACAGACAACTCTTAAAATAATAGAAAGTAAAGTCTCCTACTCTGCAAGGCTCTTCTTATAATTGTATATTTTTTTTTCACGATCAAACTAGAACTCGTCAACGTTTCGGAGAATTCGTAATGGGTCAGATTTATGCAGTTGGTGGTTTAGCCAGCAATGGTGAATCTGTGAGCACTGTGGAAATTTATGATCCAGTAACGAAAAAGTGGCGAATGGGAGAACAAATGTCGATGATGAGGTAAATGATTTTAAAAGTTTTCCCTTTTGTATCTGGTCCCATTAGTTTTTTACTTTTTATGTTAAATTGTGCATTATCTACATTCCGATCATCTAGATCGCGCGTTGGTGTCGCTGTTATAGATGGAAAATTATACGCATTTGGTGGTTTCAATGGCACAGAACGTTTATCTACCGTCGAAGTTTACGATCCCAAGAAAAATAAATGGTCACAAGGGCGTGCAATGTTGTGCAAGCGCAGGTATTCGCACACAGACTTCATAAGCATACATAGATAATTTGAAAACTAAGCCAAACATTTCATTCAGTGCTGTCGGTGTTGCTGCTCTAGATGATTGCATTTATGTTTGCGGTGGCTATGATGGCGTTACCTCACTCAACACTGTCGAGTGTTATTGCCCAAAGACTGACATATGGAAAACTGTAATGCTGCGCCAAGCTGAGATTACGTTTAAATATAACTTAACGTGTTTTTTGTTTTTCGTTAATTGTTTTTAGGTTGCACCAATGATGAAATATCGTTCCGCAGGCGGTGTAGCACCATTGAATGGTTGCGTTTATGCACTCGGTGGTCATGATGGCCTTTCCATATTTGATTCTGTGGAACGTTATGATCCCGTAAAAGATGTTTGGGTTAAAATGAAGTCAATGCTGAACCGTCGTTGTCGCTTAGGTGTTGCCGCACTCAATGGCAAACTATATGCATGCGGCGGTTATGATGGCAATACGTTCTTACGTTCGGTTGAGGTTTATGATCCCATAACCGATACATGGGAATTGGTCACGCCAATGAATTGTAAACGTAGTCGGGTAGCTTTAGCAGCTAATATGGGCAAATTGTGGGCTATCGGTGGTAAGCATATTGTGGCATACACACACGCATATATTCATTTCGCATATTGAATATAATTATTTATATTTACAAATTTACTTATATTTATTTTTATTTACAGGCTATGATGGCGAGACCAATTTGTCCACCGTTGAAGTTTATGATCCCAAAACGGATGAATGGTGTTTTGTGCCATCGATGTGTGCACATTCGGGTGGCGTTGGCGCTGGTGTTATACGCGACCAATAATTATAAATATAACTAGCGTCTGATTAGTACTACTAGCCAGTATTTGATTAAGCTTAGTTATTCTGTTGTAATTTTTTTTTTTTTTTAAAATTGCCTTTTTAACGCTAGACAAAATTTACGTCATTCCATTTATACAAAATGAACAGCAATATGTGTAATTGTTTTTGAATACTCAAAGAAACTGTTGGTTATAGTATTGGTTTTTGGTAGTAATGCTGTTTGGTAGCTCTAAAAATTTGTCTAAAAGTCAATGTACCTCTTACTCTTAACTTATTTATTATTGAAATTATATTGTAGATTATTTTATGCGATTATTGTTAAATGAAGGAATTTTAATTGTTATTAAAAGTAGCTAAAACTTTTGATAATATGTATAATAATAGTTGCAAGCTCGTAACTCTTTATATATAAAAACTATCATATATTGGAATCAAATGCAGCTCAAACTGAGGAAACGATATATAATACTTTAAATTAGGCAACGCTAAAAAAGATTCCAATTTGATTAATAAACATAAAGAACAAAAAATATTAGCTTATTAATTACATCGTTGTAGACTAATATAATATTGACCGTTTCTGACAAATATTGTAGGTTTTAATACATAGAAAAGTGATAAATATATTTCATGTTCATATATTTCATATTTCATTACTTACAATTGATAACATATTAAAAAATAGCATAGGCTGAAATATTTTTTTCTTGACTCAAAGTCCTGCGAACCCTTTTGCATTGAAGTTCATTGTGGTAAAGGCATAACACTTGCCACAATGGCTGCCTATCTCTTTATCGGTGTCCTGTGTGATCGCATTCCCTCTCTCATTCGAGAAGATTTCGAAATATGGGCAAGATCTTAGGTTCTGGCAACACTGCTTGGGAGCGAATCAGGTATGGCACAAAGCCGACTTTACTTGGTTTTGCCCATGGCAGGTGACATGAGCAACTCGGATTACACCACATTGCAGCATGTTAATACCATTCAAATATGTTAACTCTTGTAAAATCCACAGGATTTTCGTTTCCTCGTACATTGAATTTTCTCCTTCCATTGAAGTTGTTTTTTCTACTTTTTCCGTCAATTAGGTGAAATTTTGAAAATAATTAGAAGACGGAAAGTCTTAAATATAAAATTATCACTTGATTTTGAGGAAAATGTTGTTTAAAACCGATTTAACCGTTACACTTACCGGTTCGTTACCGATTCATTCTCATTGCCGTTATTGTTACCAAAACGTCATTACTCGTTACTCAAAATAAATATAAAGCTTTATTGATGTAGTAACGAATTCCTTAAAATTCAACTAAATATAAGTATTTTCTTGAAACAAAATTTGTGTTGGTATAAAAGTTACATTCTTTTCGCATTTCCGTTACTGGTAACATACCGGTATACCGTTTCCGATATCACTTCGTTGTTGTTACCGATATTCGTTCCCCAGAGCATATACATGTGAACCAAGCAGTATGCAACTTCACTTTTTCTTATGTAAATAAATAAGGGAGCTTTTTCTTCTATTACAATATGAACTTGACTCATAAAAAGTTTTCCAATCCTTTATACAAAAACAAAATATACAGTAGATTTTTATTTTTAGCGTTGATATAACCTTATTATTGATCCATGGTGTAAGGAGCTGCTAGTTCAGTGCAGGTATTGTAGTTTGAGGATTTTTTTTTTTTAAGTAATTTTTGTTTTCAAGTTGTACCAAAATGATCAGATTATTTTTTATTGCTCTAAAATAGCGATGGGAAAAGATCGTAAGGATTCCCTCTCCTTCAATGTATTACATACGGTATGCTCAAAACCCGTTATATACGAGTGCAAAAAAGGACTGCCCAACTATGGTCTAAAGAACGAAAGATAAATATATATTTTCTTATAGTGCAAACACTAGAGTGAATTTCATCCAAATTTAGCATTTCGTTAAAATGCGCCTTAAATGACAAATTTCGTCTTGTAAGAACTGTCATGGAATTTAGAGTTTCAGTGAATCCACTTGAAATGCGTTGTTGCAATCTCCACACAGGGTTGCAAAAAATAGGCACCAGTGAGCTCTACTAAAATTTGTTGACAAATTATGTCGCTTTGTTTCTTTCTCTTACAAACTTTTGTTTACCTTTTCTGTCACTCTTTGTCTCATTTGCTTTAGCTACGTAACTGTATTAGTACAAAAATTTGTTTAAGCTAGATCTAGATAAGCGACAAAAGAAGCACAGCTATTGCAAAATAATTGTCGTTCTCATAATAACTGCTTTTTATTAATAATGGAGACAAAATAATAGTTATATATTAAAAAGTTTTTGTATCAGAAAAACAATATAAACTCTTGCAATCCAAATACATTTCATAGGCAACATTTTTTTTATCGTAAAATATACACAACATTGTCAACAAAATACAGCTGTTAAATGAAATTCTATTTTGGCGAAATTAAATTTTTGCTGTTTGTCCACCAAAATTTTTACAAAATTTACACAATATTATATAAGGAGCACTGGTCGCTGTGGCGTAGTGGTAGTGCGTTGGACTGCTGCTATGAAAAACTTTTCACTTCGCCGAACGGGTTCGGCATTAAACTGTAGGTCCCTTCCATTCATGTACAAATATAACACGCACAACATGAGTGGATGCGAAAAGCTCGGCCTAGGCCCTCCATGGGCTGTTGTGCCATTAAAAGTAAGTAAGTATATAAGGAGCATAATTATCCCTGCTTAATTTTAAAATATTTAAAATATTTGTGAGCTGAGAAAATGTTTTGAAGAGTTAGTTGAACGTGAGCCCCGAGCGTAGGCCTGTGACTGAAAATTGATCATTGTTTTAAAATAAAGAAGTTTTAAGTCTTTCAAACCATCATTTTGGGAAATATCATACAAAAACCGTCATCAACAAACAACACAACTGGATGTAGAAAAGAAGTGATGGGAAAGTAGGTACAATTGCTTCTTGTCGATAGCATCGACAATTATCGATCAAATTCCCATCTCTACTTTACTTCTTTTGGTGTAAACAATTTGTTTACATCAATAAAGAACAATACATAAATACTAGAAAATAAAATTCTGCATTATGGGGCACGAGATTGTACCAAATAGCTGCCGCATCTGCTTGTGTAAAGTAAACAAGTTACGCACTATTTACAATCAAACAAAAGATGGGGATACAACGCCAATTGAAATGCTGCATGAGATCACAGGAATCATATTGGAAGGAGTAATTATTGTACAATTTGAATTAAGAGTTATTGCAAAATCTCTCCAATCTCGTATAGGCTAATGAAAGTCCAGAGCTACCAAAAAGTATTTGCAATAGTTGTGTACAGTCCTTAACTGAAGCCTTTCGATTCCGAACAAAAGCTTTGGAAACACAAGAAATCATTCAGAGTTATTGCAAAAATTTGCTGAGGGAAAGCGCTATGTTGCAAGTGAAACTAGAGTTAGAGGAAGAAGAATTTGTAAATGTGGATAAAGAGCTTAAATATTTCACAGAGTCGAAACAAGAAGAATTTGGAATATCATTCTGTGACAATGGAGCAACGAAAAGTGAAGAACAAATTGAAAATATGATTCTCGACATCAAGGTTGAGGAGGAGGTAGTAGAAGAAAATAGTGATAATGCGGAGGAGATATACACTGTACATATACTCAGCAATGGTGGTGATGATGATGACAATGACAGAATAACAAATTCACTGGTTGTAGACAAAAATCTCACTGAAAGCGGATTATACGACCAAAGAGACCAAATGCCAATAGCGACACATGGAAAGCGACGATCTTTAAGTAAATTGAATCCAATACCACACGAGAATCAATATGAGTTGATGCAAAATTATTCGTGGATGCTGGAGAGTGTTCCTTCGAGCCAAACACCAGAAAAGAAGGGTAATGACATAATAGAAGATATCGAAGGTAGTTATAAATGCGATATTTGTGGTAAAAGTTTTGCAAAACGAAGGTACGTTGTGAAGCATCGACAACGTCACTATAATGAATTGCGACACACCTGCAAGTGAGTATTAAATTACAAGGCAATGTGTTAAGTTTGCAAAGTTTGATTCCGGCATCCTCAAATTGAAGATTTCAGTTGTTTCAAATCTTATATGGGTCAATTGCATTTGAAATGTATTTTTGTTACGATAAAAGATTATGAAAAGTGTAACAAGTTATGGAATGGATGGGTAACGCCACATAATAAATTATTAGATATTTGGTAACACTTTAGGTCCCTTCCATTCACATTCAAATATAACACGCACAACATGAGTGGATGAGAAAAGCTCGGTCTAGGGACTCCATGGCGTGTTGTGTCATTAAAAGAAGAAAGAAAAGAAGAAGTTGACATTCTTTATCCCAAAACAATAACAAAGACAAAATAATGAAACAAATAACCACCAAATAAATATAGGTAACATTTCTTCTTTATTTGTAAAAATAAAAGTTATGATTTTTTACATTGCAGCTTGATAACTTGCAGGCATTAACGAAAAGCGATTTGTTTGCAATTGACCGATATATACATATTTATTTTAAACCATTTTCTATATATATTTATTTTAAATCAATAACTGTTGGCGGAAAATTTTCGCAGCTCATGAGGATACCAATCCAAAGTAGATTTTAACACTTTTTCAACAAGCCTTTTTTAATGCTCGTTATTAACTTTGCTTACAACTGTTTCCTAGTTTATGCCATAAACGTTTTAAAGACCGGAGCAGTTTCAAGCGGCACAAAGTAGTTCACAGCGATCACAAACCATATGTGTGTGATGTCTGCAACAAAGCATTTAAGAGGTCGACAAACTTGAACAACCATAAATCCATACATATTATCATTAAGTCATACCATTGTAAATATTGCAACAAAAACTTTCGACAACAGATAACATTGCAGAAACATTTATCGTCCAAAGAGCATCAGAAAGCGATAAGATCGGCCGATAAGGCAGAATTTGTGAGTGCTAACTGAAATTATATTTCTTTGTTTAACGTAAATTTGTATGATAATTAATTTAAATAAAGTTCTGTATAATTTTATTTATTGATTTAATTATATATACATTAACAATAATAAATCAACAGTTTGCTTTACTGTTCTTGTATTTCTCTTTAATAACATTTTCGTTTTCTCATTACATATAGTTCGTTATTTTATTCATTATTATTATTAATTTTATTTTTCTGAATAGTTTTCTGAATGACCTTACGCCGGATTTGCAAACTTATTAACTGGTTTTATTCAAAAAGAGACGCTTTCACACGAAAAGAGTCGATTAGCTCAAAATGAAATATGTCATAGAAATTTTACAGAAATATGTCATCGGACTTATTAATTTTTTATAGGCTCTTTTTGAGTCATAACAGTCGATACATGACAGTTGAGACAGCAAACGAGCGATATGTATATGAATACACTCTCCGCTTTGGAGAATTTATACACTGACTTCCATGCAGCTCGTACAATCAACTGAATGGGGAAAAATTAGTGTATTCTACATTTTGAATAAAATTTGGTATACGAAATTAATTATACAATTAGTAAAAATCTTTTTATTAAATAGATAATTTTTGAAAAATTCAAGCATTCGCTGTTTGGTGAAATCACATTTTTGCGTTGATACTAAGGAGTGAGATCGAAAAAATCGGATAACTTTGAAAGACCACTGCTTTGAAACTCTTCATCTGAATGAAACAATTTGCGTTGGAGAAATTCTCATGAAATACAATCACATGTTTTTTGCCTTGTGAACTTTCAGTTGAGTCATGGCATCAGAATTGGAAAGACGCGATTTTGTTGTTGAATTATTTCGAGAAAATCCGCAGTGGAGTCAGAAAACCGTTGCAAATAAGGCGAAAGTTGCAAAAAACACTGTCACGATGATTAAAAAAATTAATACAGACTTAACAGTTGCTGGAAAATATGGTACTGGAAGGAAATGCGGTTTCGTGTCTCCACAAAAGGCGAAGAAAATCGTTGCTCTCTTAGAGAAGAATCCAGCGTTGTCTAATCGAAAATTGGCGGAAAAAGCGAGTTGCAGTGAGTTTTAGTTTTTAAGATGTGGGCCTTGAAACATACAAAGTGCAGTCAGTACCCGACAGGAACGCTTCTAAGAACTTGGTAACCCAGAGCCGAGCTAAAAAGTTAAAGACAGATTTTTTCGATGAAACATACGTGTTGTCTAAATTTTCTCAATTGCCTGGTCAAGAGTTTTACACCGCAAAGGAACGAGGAGGAGTTGAGGAAAGACTTAGGACAAAACAAAAGTCCAAGTTCCTGAAGAAGTTTCTGGAATGGCAAGCGATTTGTAGTTGTGGGCTAAGGAGTAAAAGTTCCGTAACAAGTGGCACTGTTAACGCCGAAATTTATGTGAAGGAGTGCCTCAAGAAGAGATTGCTGCCCTTCATTAGAAAGCACAATGTATCTACTTTCTTTTGGCCTGATCTAGCCTCCTGCCACTACAGTAAAGTAACCCTTAAATGGTTCGAAGACCAAAACATCAAATTGGTACCAAAAATCGCCAACCCACCAAATTACCCAGAACTTCGGCCTATCGAGAGATATTGGGCTCTAGTGAAAAGAACATTAAAGGCAACAAACAAAGAAGTTAAAACCTTGGAATATCTTAGAAATAAGTGTAATGCTGCCGCCAAGAGAGTCTCAGAAATAACTTTAAAGGCGCTAATGGCAGGCATACCGGAAAAGCTGTCCGGATTCTGTAAAAAACAAAACAAAAGTTTTATTATTATCATTTTATCAGAAATTACATTTTCTTTTCAAAACTGTTTACATTTGTTTATTTGGATAAGGGATTTCAATGCTAGGACAATGTAAAGTTATCCGATTTTTTCGATCTCACTCCTTATACAACGCGCTGTGGTCCAAAAACAACGAAAGAAGTGGGCAGCCCTCAACTTTTGCAAACAAAACAAATTTTGAGTTTTGACCCGTTAATTTCGTAAAATTTGAGATTGTGCGACGTCGTAGTCGATCGACGGCCGCTACCTTATTTTTATTTTCTGTTGAGTCAGTGCAATTCTCTCGCATTCCATATGCACGAGTTTTTGTTTTATACTGTGTATGTATACACCGATACGCTGTTAAGCCGTTACGCTGCAATTGTATTTAAACCTTAACTGTTGCAACTTAGAAACTATCGTGAATTTTTTTGTACCGCAAAAAGAACTCGATTACAGAGTCGTTTTTCCATTGCCATAAAGTCATATAAAGTCCATAGCGATGGTTCCAGTTGTTTATTATTAAAATTGTATGCGCGTTTGATAGACAAATAAACGTTTGGTTGAGAAAAAAACTTTAACTAGCGTTTGCTACTTCAATTTCATATCGCGGAGATTCCAATGACTGAAGTTCGTTACAATTCAATTGAAGTACCCTGTAGTTCTGGGGAACACACGGTGAAATTGGAAAAGTTGTCGTAGCATCAGACTGCTCAAGTAATTTTTTTGAGTTTTTATGATAACCAGCTTTGTTTCAAGCTTATTTTAAGTAGGAAATTACTACACTAATAGATTTTGTACCTTTATAACGAGGGAACATGCTAGCGAAAATTTGAGTGACGGGTACTCCGAAAAAAATAAAGTAATAAAACAACTGTAAAATTTATATTTTCACTTACGATAAGAAATATGACTTTAATAATATTTGCGCCGTAAAATTTAAATTTAATTTAAAGAAAACTTGTCATATCAATAAAATAAAAAATATTATATTGCAAGATAAAACTGCAATATGCAAACCCAATAGTAATCAAACGAACATAGGCTAGAAGAAGAAGTGTACATACATATGTACATATGTGTACATATCTATGTATTTCACAAACAGCCGATGATCACTAAACCGAACGAACAATTAACATGATGCAGCTTCGACCGTGAACGATATTCTTTTTTGTTAATCTTTGTTTTCTGGAAAGTTGCACTTCTACACATTTTATAACAAAATCAATCAATTCTCTATCAATTTAACAGATGCATATTCTTTCCATGTAAAAGTGACATTTAATCATATCCAAATAATAAATTAGTTTTTATAGAAGAGAATTTGAACAATTTCACAATGTTCATGTACAGTACGAATACATTAAAACTGTTCTTTGAAGTTTTTATTGTTCAGATGATATCTGATGAATCTTAGGAATTTCAAAATTATCCCTCCTCATTGAAATTTGATATTAAACATTAATAATAATAATAATATATAATAAATAATTATAATATATAAATAATAATTAATAATAATATTAAACGTATTTGACATTAACATTAACATTAAAACTTAAAAAGTTATTCTTAAGCCTTTTAAAGATTATTTTTGCACTATGTTCTGAATAGTTCCTTTAAGATAAGGAGCTAAGTACGGTCAACTTCGTTAAATTGATTTCAATTTCGAGTAAAAAGTTATCTTGGAGCTCTATATTTGGGATAATCCTGCCATCTTTAACTTGAATCCAGAGCTTGTTAAAGCTCTTTTTCGTCAAACTTGAATTAATATGGTACTTGACTTAAAATGGTACATATTAAATTGGAAAAAAAGAATTGGCTGCATATTCATGTCCACACCTTCTTTTTGAACATAACAAATACAAAACAAACAACCAATACAAATTAATAACTACTTACATACAAACATGCACCATGAAACTTTGAGTGTTGCGTAAAAAATCACGTTATCTTATTAATAGTGTAAACATTGGTAGTGTGCAGATTGAATGATATAGGATGCATATCCCAGCCCCATTACCAGCCCCATTCTTTCTATATGTACATACATATGTACATGATTCAATAATCTCCCCAGCACTTTGATTGGAATTGCCAACTTTTATACGACGTTACCAATTTTCTGTTGCTATTTGCACAATTGTAAAAAGTGCATTATTACATGCATGTGCATATATCGGATGCATGTATTTTTGTAGGCGTATGCATGTTTGCTCAACTGTTGCACACATTTGTAACATTTTTATTTTTGGTGGCGGTTGTTGGTGCTACTACATGGTATATATGTATATTTTCTCATAATGTGAAATTGATTTAAAAGTTATAGACAATATTTGAAGCAGCTGCCATTTCGAATTTGCCAATGCAAATTCACATTTTGGCCAAGTCTATACGTAAGTATGTATACAGGGGGTGGGAGTATTGGCGATGCAAAGCACACTTGCATTTTATGTCATGCAGGTAATTTAATTACCAAATGCGGTGAAAGCAATTGCCTACTATGTAAGTACGAGTACCGCGATAAGTACATATGTATGTATGTATGGTATGTAGTTATATTGATGCTCTATTCCTACATACTAAGTACATATCTATGTACATACAAACATATATAGCATATGAAGTTATTCTACTCATGAATGTTTATTTGCGGAATTGCACTAAAATCAAATTATTATTTTTTATCTAAACAATCAATACAAATATAAACATTCTATATAGCAAAAAATTGAGTTATGAGTTATCCTCAATTCAAATTGATAACATGGAGTATGTATGTGTATGTAAGTACATATGGTACATACATATGTCTGGTATGTATGTGTGTGGGTGATTGTTCTAGAATATTTTGTATTGCGTTGTTTCAATTTCAATGTGGGTAGAAGAAATGAATTTATTTCATATGAAATTAAATAGTTTATTAATTAAATGGTAATTACGAGAGCTGTTACGCAGTGTCCGGGATTCGAATCTCGGCACTGGCAAAATCAAAAAGTAGAAAAAGTAATTTTTCTACACGGCGCGGCACCACCTCTTGGCAGGCAGTGGCAAACCTACAAGAGTAAAAATTGCCTATGAAAAGCTTTTCACTTCGCCGTTTGGATTCGGCATTAAACTGTAGGTCCCTTCCATTCATGAACAAAATATAACACGCACAACTTGAGTGGATGCGAAAAGCTCGGCCTAGGCCCTCCATAGGCTGTTGTGCCATTAAAAGTAAGTAAGTAAGTACGAGAAAACATTATCATTATCATTTTCTTTTTTAAATAAAAGATTAATAAATAATGAAACTGGGGTGACTTACATAGTTAAAATGGAATGAAATGAAATTGAAACATTTTTATTTACTTTAAAGATCACCTGTGTTTCATTTCAATTTCATTTATTGATGCTGGTGGATTTCAGGACATGCCTGCTGATACGCCTCCATTTTGTTTAGCCACGGAAGCAACTTACTTGGATCATCGTTTTTCACATTGGTTTTAATTTTTATTCACAATTTTTATTGAGGCTGTTGACACGGGCGCAAGCATGAAAGACTGTGCGAGTGAGACAGGTAGAAAAGTAGGGTATTGAGTAGGAATGATATAGAAGTTTGCCGCATTAAGGCAAAGTTAAATAAACGAGATCGAGTATGTTTTAAAGAGGGCATATATGATATCTATAAAATGTATACCTACTTCTTACATATAATTACTTTAACAAGATCAAGAGAAAATGATAGTATCTTCTTACATTACATCTCTTATATTGAACTTTGTATTGCCTTTGCCTCTTTTGCGATTTTGTTGTATGTAAATTGTAATATTGCTAGTAATCTTAAAAACGGCATTTGAAACTTGAGCGTAAACTAACAAAAAAGAAGGAACAGAAAACTGAAGAGAAAACACACACACACACAAATTAAAATGAATTTCGTAGATATTAACAATTTAAATGCAAATTCTTTTTATTCTACATAATTTCCATAATTTTTATTGACTTCACAAAAAAGAAGAAAAGTGAAGAGAATCGACGGCTAGAGGATATTCGGAAGCATTTAAGTACCTACTACATATACATACATACATACATAAAAACATACACACGCATATGCATTTAGTGAACGACTTAAGTAAGAATAATAAAGCTAAAGTACAGTGGGTAAATTGTATTAGTTGAGCGCACAAATTATATATACCCTTGAACGCAAGCTCACCGGAGGAATCGATTTTCTGGCTTTTCCAAGTTCCCGAAATGTGAAAGTCGATTCATTTACTTTACTTTACTTTTAGTGGCACAACAGCCCATGGAGGGCCTAGGCCGAGCTTTTTCGCATCCACTCATGTTGTGCGTTTTATATTTGTACATGAATGGATTCATTACTTTGTTTTATTTTAAATAATATATTACATACTACATAAATACGCCAAAATATATTACGGCCATAGAAAATAATTTTTTCCAGTAGCGAGAGTCTAATGGTCGGACAAAGTGAATGTTCAATGGTTTCTATTTAAATATTGTCATTACATTGGTAGGTCAGTCGTTTTTAAGACGAAGGTGGATTCTAGATATATTAATCCATGAATTAGCCCGTAAGGGCCTAGATAACGGTTTACCTGACTACTTCAGTTCGGGTTCGGATGAGTGCTTTTAATTTACTTACTTTTAATGGCACATCAGCCTATGGAGGGTCTAGGCCGAGCTTTGTTGTGCGTGTCAGATGAGTACATCTTGCAAAATTATAGGAGCTACTGAATATTAATTACCGCATCATGACAATGGCTTATGTTTTATCTATCGAGGAATGCAAGAAGAATTCTTTCAATTTGAATTTTCATTAATTGTTTTGTGTTTGCAACCGTTCAACCTCACTGCTGCAACACCTAGCCGTACTTTCTTTTTTTGCTTGTTATTTATTTTCTATATATACTGTGGCATTTTTAAATGCTTGTGTTTTCAACTTTCGCTAGTGTTTCCTATCGTTTTTCCTTGTATTATTTGTACTATGTATTATCCTCGTGTGTGAATGCGTTGGTATTTGTATTCGCCTATGTTTATGTGTGTATGTATTCGTATTGCAGCACAGTATTTTTCCATACCAAAATTTAGCTTCGAGCAATTCGGGGGTGTTGCTCAAATGAGGCAAGAATGCGCGCGTTGTTTGCTTCCGTTTTAAGCTTTCGACAGCAAAAAAAAACTGCGTGGAAATTGCTGTTAAGAAAAGTTGATCCAGCTCATTTTTATATGTTTCTATGTGTGTGGAAATGAGTGCGCATGTAGGTATGCAAGCATGTGCATATGTATGTGTCCTGCGTTGAATTGCAATTTTAAGTGTTGCACTGAAGTACGCCCTATTCGTGAAAGAGTAAGTAAGAAAACTTTGATTGCATCTTTTAACAAGTTGCTAGTACAAGGCAAACAAAATATTAAGCCTTCTGGCCCATCACTTGCCATTCGTATCAAATACAATAACCTATTACCATTAGCCTCCACCAACTTCTCAACATTCATCCTCAGTTACTTTCTTTAATGGACTTTGTGATATTTCCTTTTATTTTATAGGAAAGTACATATTTATATTTTTTTATACGAAAGTTAAGTAAAAAGTTCGGCGGAAGTTTTGTAACCAACTATGATAAAAATTCAGTGTTTGGTTAAATTAATTCTTACTATGTAATTAACTCATGTATTTTAAGATTTTTGATTTTATATTCTTTCCTTGTTTTATACAAAATACGAGTATGAAATTTTAGAGGATATTTTTAAAGCTATACTACTGTGGGCAAAAGTTAGTAAGACTTTGTTCATAATTTCAAATCTATTTCGTCCCCTTCAAAGTAATCCCCCCGGCCCCAATACACTTGTGCCAACGTTTTTTCCAATTCTCGAAACAGTTGTTAAAGTCAATTTCCGGAATAGCCTTCAATGCGCTTAGCGATTCATGTTTAATGTCTTCAATTGACTCAAAACGGTGTCCACGAAGCGGGTTTTTTGAGTTTAGAAAATAGCCAAAAGTCACACGGTGCTAAGTCAGGCGAATAGGGTGGTTGCGGAACGATATCAGTCGAATTTTTGGCAAAATGGTCTCGTAAAACCAATGCAGTGATTTTGGAACCAATCGTGCATTCACTCTTCTCAGGCCCTAATGATGTTTTAAAATGATTTTCACTGATCCTTCCGATATTCCAACGATGCCAGTAAGGTCTCTGTAAGGGACTGTTAATCGTCGATTCTCGAGCACCAATTCCTTGATTTTATTGACGTGTTGATCATCAGTTGATGTTGATGGCCGTCCTGGACGTGGTTCGTCGTCAACGCGTTCTCGACCATCTTTGAACAATTTGTACCAATCCAAAAAACACGCGCTCGCGACATACAATTATCACCGAAGGCCTTTTGCAACATTCTGAACGTTTCGGCACCAGAAATTTGGTTCCGCACACAAAATTTATTGGAACTTCTTTGTTGAATAATTTCACTCATTGTGAAAATCGCCGAATGCACTTTTTGGACTTCAGAAAGACAAGCGTATACTAAACACTAATGATTATTTTGATGTGACATTTGGCACAGATGTCACCGACAGTCAAACCAACCTTAAAAAAAATAATATTTTGATGAATGGGTTTCTCTGCAATAAAAATTTAACCTTAAGAAACTAATTATTTCATAATTGACCATAGTCATTTTAATATTTTATAGTTTTTGGTTATTTGAATATTTCGGACGGATAGGCCAGGAGATACATGCATACAAACAACTTACGAAATATTTTGAAAACAATACTGAAAATATTAACATTTCAAAATGTTTTTTGCTCCTTTTTTTCGCTTAAAATCGCTGTAGGTAGTGCTGGGAAATCGCGATTAAAATAAAACTGATATAAGTTTCCAGATCAAGCTTTTATTAAATAGACTAGAATAGAAATTTATTTACATAAATGGAAATATGTAATGATGAAAAAGTTATCAAATGAAAAGTGGAATTCTAATGAAAAATTGATAAATGTCAAATATAAAAGGAACACCCACACTCACCTTTAAGGTTATTTAGGCTATTAAACCCACCATTTAGGTACGTAATTGATTGCTTTACATATACAAAGCCGAACAAATGACATCAACAATTATAAAAAATGTAATATCATCACTTTTTCAAGCTAAATACATTTGCTTGTATTTTTATATAACCCTTCTTTAATTCTTCCTTTCCAGCCTTTTTATCCAATTTCTATATGCATGCTGTTATGTATGAAGATTTTTGTTTGATTTTTATTTACTCTTGGTTTGCGGTAAAATCCAATAAATTTAATTAACATTTTATTATTGGTTTATTGTAGTATTTTTATTCTATGTAAGCGTACAATTGTTTTGTTTATTTACCTTTGTATAAGTCCGTATGACAAATTCCTTCCTAGTTTTACGAGTATATCATTTTTGTTACTGTTTTGCATATGAATATAAAATAAATATCCCAAAAAAATAGTGTGATTTATTTGGAGAAATGTTGGTCATAATATGAATAGTAAGGCTGTTTTTGTTGCTGTAAATTTTTATGTGATTTAATAAAAATGAGTCAATTTATCGAACATCGTTGATGACGTTCGTTGCAATATGCTTTGAACCAAAATTTTATTTTCATAGCATAGTAATATGAACTTTTGCAAATAGCACAAATGGGAAATTGGCCCTTAGGTTCGAACCAACCCCAAACTCAATCTCTTAAAGTCCTGAACTTCCTCGTAGTCATAATAAATGGTGTATGTAAGGTTATGACGTGATTATATTAGCAATACCAGAGAACTGTGCAAAACGGTCAAGTCTGAAGCATATGTATTTTTGCTATTCTCTTTATTTTATGCGTATATGCTCAAGTATACAAAACATCTACATATTCACGGCTGTACCTCCTTGCCAGCCAAGAGGCACAACCGTGTACGATTTTTTATTTTACGATTTTATTTTTTTGATTGTGCGGAGATTTTAACCGACAGGAGTCCAGCACACTGCCAATTACGCAACAGTGATCACTAGAGAAAATAGTGCTGAGTAAAAAATTAAGATTAAATATCTTAGATAAAATAGGATTCTACCGATTAGCCACAAGTAACGTGGAAAAGAACGTTAGAGAAAGAAATGGAAAGAAATAAAAGTCATCGCCAAAGATCACATTCGATGGAGACGATTCATTATGGCCCTATCCTCCCCCTAGGATTCCCAGGGAAAAGAAGAAGAAGGTACTTACAAGAATCCTTCTCAGTCGTATAAACAAAAAATAAGATGCTTTCAAGTCTAACCGTCTCTCCGTAGATCATATTAACACGCTCAGGAATATTGTGGAACAATCGGTGCGGTGGCGCGCAACTCTACACCTTGTCTTCGTTCGTAGCTATGGAACCACTTTTGACGATGTGCACAGAGATTATATCTGGGATTCCATGCATCACAGAGGCCTATTTCTAAAAATCATCCGCCTATTTCGAGGGATTCAAGTGCACGGTTCAGCATAGTAGTAACTTTTCTTCTACGTTTGATTCTATACCCAGTGTTCGGTAAGAGTGTTCTATCTCATCAGTGTTATTCCTAATTGTTCTTCACGACGTTTAAAAAAGCAAAAAGTGGCTGTCGCAGAGGTACACACCCAGACAAATTAATAGGTGTGAAACCAAAAAATGTTTAAAATGAAGCGAACAAAATTAATTGGCATGGTCAACAATCAAAAGGCAAATTTGGAAGTTTGGTAGCACTGTTTTGGAATGAAATGGGGGAATCCCCGCAACAAAAGTTCTTCTCGATAAATATTGCGGCTTATTTATTTGTTCAACCTTCAAATTGATCTGGACAATAAAATAGGTGTGTTTTGGTAAAAATTAAAAGTGAATAAATTTAAAGCGTTATTTAGTTCCAGAAGGTAAGATTTCGATGAAAGTGAACTAAATAAAGGTTTAATTATAATTTTTAATAATATTAGATGGGTCGTGGAGTTCATTGCAGTACCGAGGAGAGAAGACTTGTTCGTCAGCTCCGAGACAAAGGAAAAACCTACAAATTCATTGCCAGATCGATGGGACGGTCTCACAATTTCGTTACAAATGCTCTCAAGCCAGAAAAAGCGATTGAAACGCGTGGAGCACCTAAAAAACTTCATTAGTGACCGGAAATCGTATAGTTTCATTAGCTAAAAGAGACCCGTTCAAGTTGCCCAGAACAATTGGAAGCGAAATTGGGAATATTGTATCATCACGAACCGTTCCAAGCGCAAATCTACCCGGTAGGATTGCTCGCAAAGTTCCTCTGTTTAGAACTGCAAATTTGAAGAAAAGGAAAAATTTTGCATTAGTTCATAAAACGTGGTGCGGTTCGCAGGGAGAAAAAAAATGGCGCAATATTCTCTGGAGCGATGCAACAAAAATAAATTTGTTTGGTAACGATATGGAAAGAAACGTTCGTCGCCCGAAAGGCAAAGAATTCGACGTCCGGTTCACAAAGAAAACAGTGAAGCACGGAGGTAGCAGCTGTTTTTCTTGACAAGGTATTGGTCCGATACATCAATTTAATGGCGTTATGGATAGATTCGTGCATAAGGATTTGTTGGAAACGGTAATGATACCATATGCCCAGGATAATATGCCGTTTTTGTGGAAATTTCAGCAGGACAATGATCCTAGACATTCATCGCAAGTTGTCAAAGCATGGTTCCAAGAGAATATTGTAGACGTCATTAAGTGGCCAAGTCAATCCCCAGATCTAAATCCTATTCAGAACCTCTGGGGAGAACTTAAACGCGGAATTTCAAAGACTTTTTGCCTAATAAAAACGCAATTATGGGAAAATATTCAAAAAATTTGGTACAACATTCCTGTAGAAACTTGTCAGAAGTTGATTCGTCAATGCCCAGAAGAATCGAAAAAGTCATCAAGAATAATGGTGGATATTCTGAGTATTAAATGCGTTCTTACTAATTCAGTAAAATACGGGACCATAACTAGCAAAATTTCAATATTTATTCCTAAGTTTTTTGTGCACATCTATGATTATGTCCAATCGAAAATCTGTGTATTTTATGAATTAACCAAAATCTAAGTTATTTTTATGAGTTTTTAAAACCTTTTATGTTTTGTTATGACGCTGAAGTAAGTTTATGTCGAAAACTAATTTATTTTTTGAAGGATAATAAAAACTATATGAAAGTCAAGCTTTTTTGAAAAAAAATATGTAAAAACTTAGTAAAAACAAATTACTTAAAGTAAATGTAGCGGATACAATTCTGACATTGAGGTAAACAAACCTCGAAAAACTGAACCTCGTTTGCGCAGCTAAGTAAAGTATAGAGGTATTCGGCAATAAGATCTCCATACGTACAATCTCTCCGTATGTATAAAGGAATTTGCGTATATTTTCAAATATATCAAACTTCAATCTTTAAGTTTTTGTCAACATACAAAAAATATAAAGATGTAAAAGTAAAGTAAATAATTTTAGGCCACCAAACTCTCCGCAATGAAGCCAATGAGATCTGCAGAGAGGCATTTGAATCCAACCCGCAAGGCAGCACATATCAATGAATGCTAGTTGCACGTGGAAAATAAAGCCTGAAAAGGAAATCCAATTTACTGGGAGGAAATCTTTCAAGGAAGTGAAAATAATAGCGAAGGATCGTCATCAATGGTGGACGTTTTGGGGAAATATTTATTTATAAATTTTTCTGGCGCAATTTTTTATAGGCATTCTCTTCATCATAAATAATGTTAATAAGATACCTATTAAATTTACATTTATTTTAACCCCAAAAGAAAAACTAACTAAAAACTAAGTTAAAGCAAAAAAGGAAAACGGAAATGGCAAATGCTAGCTTTACATGCATGTGTGGGTGTGCTTGTACATTTTTTGTTTGTTTCACAAACGAAACAATAAACTTAAAATTGCTTGCCCGTGTAGTTTGCTCATATGCAAAGGAATACCATATTTCTATTATTCATTGAGCCTATGAGCATATGCGCCCATGTATGGTATGTACGAAGTGCCCATACAAAACTTTGATTTCTGCTCTTGCTGTCATCGCCTAAAAGGCGGCTATTTTTCGGAATGCGGACGTTGTACACAACACTACGCATGACCGACCATACAAATTCATTCATAAGATAAGAAGAGTGCTACCATTAACTTTCACCCCATAGCCATACAACATATGTAAGTATGTACATACTACATATGTAGGTAAATATGTATATTTATGGGTATGAAGCTTTTGCTTTCTTGGTATAGGCACTGATTGCACGCCTGTTGGCCTTTCGGCTTGACTGTCTACTTGACTGGCTGCCGTAATGCCTAGAGGAGTGTTTAACAAGCAAAAAATGCATGCCACCAAGTGTATTGCGGGTAAGTACGACAATTCATATAACAATTCATACTTCGTGGCGTTGCATACTTTTTGGCGATGTAGCAAAAAAAAAGAAAGAAGCAACACATACAATACAATAATGCCAATTGTTGATATGCCGCCACCTCACAAGTCCAATCGCATGTACTACACCTACGTATAATATCGCTTCACCGTTTCGCCGCTGATGCTGCCTTCATTTACGCTGCTGTCGACGTGTATGTGCAGCAGCAGAAGGGTACTCTGATACTATGCGAGTATCGTCATCGTCATCGTCATCATCATCGTCGTCGTTGTACATCATCGTGCTAGTTTTCCTATGCGCCAACGATACCAAATACAATATTTTTTTGTTTTTGCTTTTTTATACTTTGCACTTAGTTGAGGTATTTAACATCCTGTTCCGTTTGATCTAGCATTCAGTTGTTTAATACATCTCGGCGAGTTAACATTCTGCTCCAGCAATATTTCACAGAACAGAAAGCGGAAGTTTTGGATTTTATTTTATTTCAATATTTGAATATTTAAAATATAGAGTTGAAATTTTAACGGTTTTACTTTTCTGCTTCTTCGATTGCGAGTGTGTGTGTGTGTTTGTAGTATTTTAAAAGTATCTACTGTGTACTGCACAGTAATTTTTGATTGTTTTAGTTTGAAATCAAAGCCAACTAATTTGCATAAAGTTTGATAACTTTTAAAAGTTTTTGAGGGTAAGTTTCGATTTTTGATATTATGCACGAGTATGTACTTAGTTGCATTTTCAAAGAAATGTTATTTTGGAGACATGTATATCTTAAAAATAATATTAATTAATGCAGTATCATATTTTCCTAGTACTTAAGTATGTATGTATGTATGTATGTACATTTTCTATAAAACAAGATATATTTTCTTTAATTCCATAAAGAGAGGAGGTAAGTTTATGAATTTACTTAATCCAAGGGTTATTGTAGTCAGAGGTTCTTTTTATTTGGTAAATAGTCGAAAGTGAATATTTGAAATTGAATCCGAGCGAAATTTGTATTGGAATATTTTTAGCAAATTTTATGACTCTGAACAAGTTTCTTTTCAAAATCATGTTTTCTTTCTGCCGAGTTCTGTCAGATTTAGAATGAAATATGTATTATCAAATTCTATGTACCACAACTGAAGTTATTATCTTTTGCAAATAAGATCACAGAGCATTTATCAAATCCCAAAATTTTAGGGAAAATAAATGTGATTTGTAACTTCTTCTTAAACTTGTTATCAATTCTTTGTACATGCAATGCAGAAAGTCAGAACTTATATTTATTTATTGGTTGCTCTACATATTTATTGTACTCAAAAACTATGACGATTTTAACCCGTTAGGAAGTACAATAGGCCAACTGGTCACAGTATAACTATTTAAAAATCAATCAATTTATCCAAAGGAAGAAGATGATGTATCATTTTCAACCCCGCTTGCCGCGAATTACGATTGTTTTTGTACAGATCAACCCGTTACTGTATAGTACGTACGAGTATATATACATATATGGATATTCTATATATATATTATAAATTTCTCTAATCCTCTCAAGAAAATAGTCGATAGAATCCCCAGGAATTATTTAAGGACGGTATTATGGTTTTGCCCGAAATATGCCGAGAGGTGGTCAATAACAATGGAAAATATTTAACTCAATAAAGTTATTTTGATATATGAAAAAAAATTGGTTTAACTTAGCTCACTTTTCTAAACTTTCTTTTTAGCCTACCTTATATATAATATAAATTTCTTTAATCCTCTCAGAAAAATATTCGACATATCGACTTTATATCGTATTTCGATTATAAGCCTCTCGATTGAAAGGCACAACATTTTTTCCCAGATTCGCAGAATTCAATGCATTTTGGGCATCTTTATGCCATCATTTTGTATGCAAAGCGAAGTAAATTCGAAATTTTTTGATTTGAAAAATGAAAATTTAGGAATAGTATTCGTAAGTAATTTTATCAAAACCAATAGGATTACAATAGTATTTATAAAGAAGATACTTAGGTATTATTTTCTACCACTATTGTGTAAAGGCTAATTTAGCCTTCATTGTTCTTATAAATAAATTGATTACTTCTGGTGCAATAAATATCTTTATAAAAGCATTTTTTAAACTAAAAATATTATGTTGTCTTTAATTTCGTTTAAGCTAATTGTGTTTTTTCATAGCAGAAATGGAAGTAGCCGATCTTCCTATCAATCCTTTTCTTTAAAAATGTAATCAAATTAAATATTTTGAACTTTGATAAACATGTTTTCTGAAACAAGAGAAGCAACTCTTGATCTTAAATATGGCTGCCTTTCGTATTGATTTCATTAGTACATGCACTCATTATTTTCAAGTCTAAAATTTGTTAAATTTGTGAAAAAAGTTTTGACGCTTTGGTCGACGCATTTTCGTTATAATAAGTGTTGTTGGGCTATTTGGAATTCCTTTAACAATTCCAGCAATTAAATGGAAATTTAAAGCTACCGTAGCGAACTCCGCGCCGAAATCATAACATGATTCATACAAAAATCTTTTGGTAACAACAAAATATGTAATATGTAATAGTTAAACGACTTGAGTGAAAATTAAAAAAAAAAAATATATATTAATCTTGGCTGAGTGAAGGAATGAAAACACGCTTGCAACCACGAAATTCACACATTCGAGATGCATAATTTTATGTAATTCATATTCGAAAGTAGCCAAAAACTTGGTTATTTGAAAACCCCTTTGAAATCCATTTCAAATGTCTTGATATCATTAATAATAAATAGAAGATATCGTCTGTTTTATAATATTTACACATTTCAAGTGTTGGTGGCCTATTTTCATTGTGTGATCAGGAATACTTTTGTTTTTGATAGTTGGTAGCTGGTTGCTTGCTTTTACCTCCTGATAACCATACTTAGTTATTGGATTAATTGTTTTTTATTCCAACTGTGAGAAATTATTTTTTTATGTGTTTAGGTAACTAGTTTGACTTTTCGAGAGAAATTGAGCTAGGGTGAGTCCAAAAAAAAACATTTCATAAAAAATTGTTGTGATTTATTTACGTTGTACTGATAAGATTTTATCTAATTGTTGATACAGATTTCGCTAATTAAGGAAATTGCAGTCCTAATCTGATACGGGCTCAATATACTTTGGAGGGTCCAATTAAAGTACGCTGAGATATTTCATATGTGGCATTAATGAGTAATTAGCAATAGTAATTGCATCATTGCAACTGCAAAATTTAACGCCATATTTCATATATTTGCTGTTGTGATAGCAGAATTATTTCACATTGGCAATGAAGCAAGAGAGCATTTGCGTCAGATCGTGAATTTAGCTAATGAAATTTTCGTATTCTGCTAAATGTTAGCGGTGGTAGTTATTCTAAAATAACAAAATAACGGACAATATTTTTGTTTACATAACATTTTAATATAAACTCAAATAATGCAAGTACAATCAAAGAAAGTTCCTAAATACCCACATCTGTGAGGTTCAAGTGCAATGACAATAGAAAATGCTACATTAGCGACTTTAACTAAGAATTTACATTCTTATGGGCATTTAGAAAAGAAAGCGTGGGCGTTTTAGTTTAATTTTCCGTATTTATGTAATGAGAAAACATTTTGGAATTTTACACAGCAAGATTATGGAGGACTAATCTCACATCACAGCAACATAGACTGCAATGCACACAAAAATCAGAACAAATGCGTATACCGCCAACAAAACGAACAACTACAGAAATAATTAAATTCTAAGATGGAAGGCAACAATTGGAATTGAACATGTTGGATGTACGTATGCAGTAGTACATACACATACCACGAGAATATTGCAGATTCGTGACACATACTTACCGGCGCACTTACATGTTATAATCGGAGGCTAAACATAATGCTCAAGTATGTACAACCTTACTTTCCATAACTGGAGAAGAGGAAGTTTGAGGTTGTGCTGTGTGTGCTGTTGGTACAAGAACCACGTTATTTTTCTTGCGGTGCACTGATAAAGAACCGACGCACTTCTATGTGCGATATTTAGTATAAATGCAATTATTTCATTTAATTTTTATTTGTTTGTTTTTTTATTTTTTTAACTACCGAGATTTACTATGGCAACATGTGGGACTTGCATCTTTCCATCTTTCTTTTTTTTATTGAATTTGTGATTTTTCTAAAAAGCAAAAAAATGTTAGCAATTTGCAATTCCCTGCAGCTTATGTACAAGTATATAGCAAAAACACACGACTCTCATCCCAGTTCAGTTCATATACTCGTATGTAATACCAGCATTTCACCGTCGTTCATTTCTCATATGTTGGTGATAATAATTTTTCTTTTTGTCATGATTTTTAAATGAACATTTAAAATCTCACGTTTAAATCATAAACAAAGGTTAATCATGTTGCTGCTGCCGCTGCTGGTACTGTTGCTGCTGTGACTGTTGCTATTGCTGCATGCTCTTGCCCTTGATTTTTCCTGAGCCTTTCTATTTCTGTGTGCGGTATTAATCGCATGGGATTAATTTTCGCACTTAGCGTACACTCAGAGTATTTAGATGGAATATAACAAATGAAATGTCTTGAGTGTTGCTTTGTTCTGTGTACAAAAATATCGAAAACAACAAGGAGTTGGAAGGGTTTCATTCTTGAAACTATTCAAAATGTCATAAAAATAATGTTGCAATTTGTTTTCCTTATTTGCTTTATGATCTAATTGCGTACATATCCTTCTTACGAGCATATATGTAGATTACCATATGTGTAATTATAAGTTCAAGCACGTTTACGTTAAGAAGTCTACTCTCTAGCTGGCCTTACACGGTCAGTTATACTGAAAACAGTTTTATTACTGTCAGTATGACTGCTGCTTCATTATATTTTTTTACACGATCGATATATCTTCTTCATTACTACAATATACGAGCTTATATTTTTCAGTATTACAGTATTTTAAAAGACTGAAAGTAAAAATCTGAAAATCCGGAATTCCATCAGTATTTCTTACTTACTTACTTAACTGGCATTACAACCGATGAACGGTCTTGGCCGCCTCTATAAAGCTCCGTCAGTCGCCTCTGCTATGCGCGCCAAGGCCAAGTGCAGTCAGGTTGCCCTGCACCTGGTCTTTCTAACGGAGATTAGGAGGTCCTCTTCTGCGTGTTCCTCCACCGTGGTTCGAATAAAACACCCTTCTAGCCCGAGCGTTGACTATGTCAGTGTCGGCGTACAGCTCATACAGCTCATCGTTCCATCTTATTCGATACATGTCGTCAACGGATACTGGACCGTAGATCTTACGGAGTATCTTCCTCTCGAACGCTCCTAACAACCTCTCATCATTGATGGTCAATGTCCACGTCTCTGCGCCATACATTAGGACGGGAAGGATAAGGGACTTATAGAGCGTTATTTTCGTCGATCGAGAGAGAACTCTACTTCTCAATTACCTACTGAGCCCGGAGTAACACCTATTGGCAAGAGTATCAGTATTTCCCTCATTCCAAATCGACCAGACTACTGTTAGAGTTGCTGATCAGTATTACTGACAATGTAAGAGATAAATTTATGTCCAGAGCTCAGTAACGGTCGAAATATTTGCTGTCTTCTTTAGAATATCGTGAAAAGGTCTCGAAAGAGTAATCGCGAATAACTTTAACTAAAATTTAACTAAAATTTCGCAAGGAATCGACCTCTTCATTCTTGAACGACCAATCTGCTACCAAAAATTACTTCATGTATGATCTTTTTGTTTCCAAATTGACATGTTAAATTTGAAATAGAAGGCAGTTAAAAAATTTCTCTTTCTTTTGTTTCATTTTTAAATATTGAATATTAAAAAAGTCATTTTATAAAGAGAAAGTTTCGAAATGTTCACTATATGATTATATAAAGAACTGTTAACTATTTTTTAAATAATTTTTGGGAGAATTTGTAGTGAATTTTTGTAACTACCTGATATACCATACCTGCAGAAAGATACCCTTACGGTACGTACATTATTCATTCATGCTATATGAACTATTAGGCCCCGCATTTATCCGTTAAAAATGTCAAAAACGAACAATCCCCAACAATGCCCGACCTTCCTACGAATGACAAAATTTAATCCTTCTTTAACATCATTCCATTTTATACTTTATTTAACTTGAAAATCATAAACCACATTATTTTACTTTAACTCATATACTCGTAATAATACGCATAATATATTATATTTATAGAATATTTCATAAAATAAAATCATCTGTTTTATACTTTTAGCTTTATCTATTTTAAGCCATCTAAAATTGGCGTGTCAGTGAATGTTATTTCATTCGCTATCCCTGCCCTCTGATATTCAATTAAGATAATTTTATTCGATCCAAGCTTAAGTACATCACGTGGCACATAAAGCGTTACTTGTGGCCCCGCGATGGGCCAGTAACGTCCCAAATTCTCACCATTTACAAAGACTACACCTTTACCCCAGCCGGTGGTATCTAAGTACGTATCATATGTGTCAGGATCGATTATATTCAGTTCGCCATGGAAAATTGTTGGTCCTGAGCGCAATAGTAAGCGTGCATTATTCTCCTTGAAACCAACAGCGCTTGCTGAAGTGGCTTCTTTTTCGATTATTCGTTCAATATCTTCATATGACTCCATCGGGAATTTAGTCATGTTCCAATGATTTAAGATTTTATTATGGAACGTAACATCATTGACGAGTCCTTTAAAATCATTAATTTGCCCGTAATTAATGCGTCCTTGATTCTCTACAAGCAGTTGCAAACGTTTTCCACTGTATACAGAACTTATAGGTAACTCATAGATGGGTGTTTCACGTGACAGAACTCCCACATATTCACCATCCACATAAACGTAGGCACGATCACGTACACCAATGGCGCGTAGAATGGAGGGGTCGCGCTTGAAATTTGGCAGGTAAGTCTCATAGAGCACCAGACCTGAGTATTGATTTAGCGCTTCGAATGGTTTTGGTTTCGCTGAAGCAACAACGCCTGTTGACAGGATTTTTCGGCCATCCTTCGAAAGCAATGTGCAACAAGTTAAGAGACGCAATGAGCCATAGGCTTTCTTTGGTAACTTATCTGGCACCGAGATATTTGGCAAGGGCAAGTAGCGCCCAATAATTTCACGTATTTTATGATATTTTGGTGTTGGATCACCAGCCTCATCCATTGGCGCATCGTAATCGTATGATGTAATATCGGCCTGATAGCGCCCGGGGCCACCATCATTAGCGCCGGCAGTAAAACCAAAATTTGTACCACCGAAAAACATATAGAAATTAACGCTGGCTCCATCGTCTAGCATTTCACTGAAGTACAAAAAAATGTGAGCAATGAGAGCTGATGCAGATACAAATTAAATCAACAACTCACGTAAATGTGGTGGTAAATGCTTTTGTGTGCACACGCGCCATCGGTTCGGTCCAATGTGTCAGCCAGCCTGGATAAAATTCAGCATTTACCAAAGGTCCCTTTGGTTGTATTTTATGCAAACGATCCCAATAATTTGACAGATTACTGGTAGCACCAAAGTCCATTGTTGCCAGAACGCCATCAATATGCCCGCAAAATAGTACATTCGGTCCATCGTTGGTGAAGAGTACCGCCTTATCGGTTACGTGCGCTAAGGTCTCATCACGCAACCATGTACGATATTTTTTATCGCAAGCGTAGTACGAGCCATACTCATTTTCCACTTGTACCATTATAATTGGACCACCATTGCCATATAGATAGGGTGTAATTTTTGCCATTAATTGTGAGTACCAAATCCGAATTTCGTACAGATAATCTATGAATGATGAATGATATCAATTTAATTTATCTTCGGTATATGGTACAATAGTACTCACTAATGTCAGCGGTACGCAACTGTATAGCAGGATATTTTGTGAGCAGCCAATAGGGAAAACCACCCTATAAAAAATTGGAAGACATTTAGGTTTAACTTATGTATGGCATGACAAGAACAGATTGAAAAAAAGGAGACAGAGATAATTTATTTTATTAATATCAGCGCTTTAGTTTAGAATAGAAGAACTTTACACGGTAATCAAATTGTTCAATTATCAATTGAGAAATTATTTAAGATATATTTGAAAGCGTTAGATGACTTTGGAATTTACTTCCCTTTAGATTAAATAATCGGTTTTTACAGTTTGTTTAATATGAATCGCAAATGAAAAACTGCATTTAAATAATAAAGTTATTTAACTTACCATATCACGTTCTGCACAGATATATGGTCCCGGACGTAATATGACCAATAAATCCTCATCGACAGCTAATTTAATGAACTTTTCCAGATCGGCAATACCATTCCAAACGAAAATCCCATCCTTGGGATTATGCAGAGACCATTCAACATAACTAACGAGAGCGACTTTTTAACAACTATTTAATATAATTCAAAATCAATAAAGCACTTACGTGGTTACCGCATTTAAGCCTGCCGCGCGCATTGTGCGTAATTTGCGTTGCCATGTTTCGGGATGTGCGCGAAAATAATGGAATGATCCGGAAATAAAACGGAATGATTTGCCATCTTTAAGAAATCTATCATTTTCCCAATCCACAATAAATGTGCGATTTATTGCATGCAAAAAGTAAATGGAGCACAATAAAAGAACAGAGATTCCCAGAAATCGCATCTTCTAAAATGATGATAAAAATGATGATATTCACTATGGTACATACATATATAACTGATATTTAAAGTTGACAAGTTGTTCTATTTTTAAATAAATACAAGTATGTATGTATATATATAAAAAATTCACATCATTTTCATTCCCATACTCAGTTATTCAGGTATTGTTTGTTTACACGGAACCGGAACTTACGAAGTAATCTACATTTTAAATTTGACATCAATGTCGTTGCAATGAGTTCAGCAAGCTTCCATTATTATCAATTTCTTTATTGGATTGATAGTGAAATAGTTTTTTAATGCTATTGAAATTGTTTTTTTTTTTTTTGCAAATAACCAATTGAACATTGAAGTAGTACTTTTTTGTGTAAATCTGTATTTTTTACAACAATAGCTATACATGTGTGGGAATGTATGCACATGAAGCCGCATTGCTAAGGTCAGGGTTATAGAATAATCTAATAAAACGACTGCATTATCGTGCAGTATCTTTGGATAAAATAATTTTAGAAAGAAGTAAGTAATTTTAGTAAGAAGTAAATAAAAAACTTGCATTGCTGGTTCTCATCTGTGTTTCTCAAGAGATTCATCCTTAAATCGAATCGTGTTAAATCTATGGACACCAGGAAACTCTCGTTCTGAGTGGAGTGTTAGCTATGCATTTTTTAAATAATTTTAAGTTGTTTAATAACATAGAAGCAATTTATTCTACTTTTAATGGTTTACCATAACAGCCCATGAAAGTCCTAGACCGAGCTTCCCGCTTCTATTCACGTTGTGCGTGTTATAGTTGGACAGGAATCAGTAATGAATTTTTTGATATCATCATACATTTTCGGTACATTGGAAGATTCGGAAAACGTCAGTATGTAAGACCGTGGCTATATTAAAAATTTTGCTGTATGTGACGCACCCAGCATAAAAACAATTTCATGGAAATACGAAACAAATTCGCGGAAATATTCATCCATCTTTGCGTCCTTCGGTTCGCATACGAAAGGCAAACGGGCGTAATTGTTTGTTCTGATATTTCCACGAATTCCACGACAAAGAATTTCCTGTTTGCGATATCGAAAATTAAGGGAAGAGGAATTGTGCATGTGTGTTTTTCGCTGTGAACAATCGTCAAGAAAAAGACGCTTAAGAGGATTTTGTAATACGAAAATCATTCCCGCCCCTAAAGTCAAGCCGCCTCGCCGCGCTCTTCTAATCGGTCTACCGAATACTACCAATACTTCTTATTGATCTGAGTCTCAAAAGGAAAGTCGTTAGTTCTCAGTCCAAAGTATCAAAATATCTTGCCAGTGTATAAATTTTTTAATATTTTTAATTCCTCATGATATTCCTCTCATGATATAAACAAAAATCGTTTTTGTTATTATAATAAGCTAAATTTTAACCGTTTTCAACTACATATTTATTGTTGTATTAAAAATAAGTTAAGTTTTTCTGCTCACTTTTAATACAACTATGCATAGTTATTACTACCTATATAAAGTAAGTGTTTAAACAATTAAATTAAATTTAATTTAATTTGTAAGTAATACAAAAATATACGATAGCGTAATCACGCAACTCATCCCTGAACCCTGTTGGAAAACAAAAAGACCCAAAATAAAAACAAAAAACCCAAAATAATTTCAATAGTATGCAGAACAAGTGTCAGAGTCATCGTCAGTCAACATTTTTAGTATTCTAATCATTTGACCCATTTCAATTATTTTGCATATAATTTGATTCCAAGTCAACCTCTTTTCGATTGCATGAGTGCGTGAATGCTTATAACTAGTGATGAGAAGTATCGATTCTTTTCAGAAACGCGGGTACTTTTGGTACAGCATCGAGAAGAAGTGACACTATCGGCGAAAGAGCGAACAAGTATGAAATATGATTTCTAGGTTCTTCACAAACACTAATCCAAAAACTTCTAGTGAGGGAGAAATCGCTTTTCGTCTAAAAACTTAATAATTTTAAGTATCTCATTTTTGCATAGCTGCAATTCTTACACTACTGAGTACAAGTAGTGACACGAGTAATTTTTTAATACCTTTGAGTACTCAAAATCCAAACTTTGTCGAGTACTCCAATTTTTTTTTTGGCGAAATGAGTACTTGCTTAGTTCTTTAAGTATCTATTCTGCCTAACAACATTACTTATAATAATGACAAAGAATAAAGAACTTAAAAATTAAAAACATTAATATATATATATATATAATTAACATATAATAATATTAATAATAGGTATACACTACTCAAGTAATAAGTAAATTAAGTACCCGACATCGATGAGAAAAATACCCTGTTTGCAGAAAAGAAAATATATACCAACCAGTTATTTGTAATTAGAAAATTAAAATTAAAAAAATGTGTAAAACTACTTGTGGTCGCTGTGGTGTAGTGGTAGTGCGTTGGACTGCTACGCAGAGTGTCCGGGTTTCGGATCTCGGCACAGGCAAAATTAAAAAGTAGAAAACAAATTTTTCTACACGTCACCACCTCTTGGCAGGCAATGGCAAACCTACAAGAGTAAAAATTGTTATTAAAAGCTTTTCACTAATGCCGTTCGGATTCGGCATTAAACTGTAGGTATCTTCCATTCATGTACAAATACAACACGTACAACATAAGTGGGTGCGAAAAGCTCGGCCTAGGCCCTCCATGGGCTGTTATGCCATTAAAAGTAAAGTAAAAAAAGTATCAAACTACTTGGATCTTGAACTAAATCTCAAGAAAGAGTGAAAATGTATACAAAGTTTCATAACTAGATCGAAATTTATTCTTCCGAATGCGAATTAATAAAAACTAATCAATATTCTAAGTGTTGCGTTTCTGGAAAAGAAAAATGTTTTTTTTCAAGTCAAAAAAAAAAAAAAAAAATTTCGAATTTTTGATAGATTTATATTCTAACAATTTCATTGTTCACCATACATTTTTTTTAATTAATCAGCATTCTACTTATTTTTGCTATTGTACAACGTTATCAGTAGGTACAACAAATCGCTACTACCAATAAATCATTCTGATGAAATGAGTTACATTAAATTCCTATTGACTGTAATTAGTTGGTATTCAAATTTATAGAAATTAAGATTACCTGCAATTAAGATTACCTGCACATATTTATACACCTTCATTAGTATAGTTAGTTACTAAAGTAAGTATTCTGTTGCGTTTATTGAAAGGCCTTCTTTATACTCTCATTCAATGCAAACTATGACTATGGCTATGATTGGTCAAAGAAAAGAATATTGGGGGATATTCTCTCCCTGGCCCTAGCAAACCAAAACTAATATGCCCTGATCGACATAATGTAGAGTACCTACATAGTTTTAGCAAATAATTAATTGTGCATGGCAGAAAAGACGATGGATTGATTGTTGTTGGCATTATTTTTGTATGTAAGTATGGTACAATGTATAAAATGTTGACAATTTTTGTTATTTTAAAATTTACAGTTATTTTGTACTTACGATATTTACACTCTATAGTAATAAAATGAATTCTTTAAATTACAATGTGCGTGACGATCTCCACAAAGAAACGCGATCAATGAAATCAATCAATAAATTCTGAGTCAATTAGTCAATCACTTGTCTAAAGTTTATTTTTATGTTCGTTGTAGTGTCGGTATCATTGTTTGTTTATTACTTAAAATTTCTTAAGAACATGAACATGGTTTCGAGATTACTAACTCACAAAGAATTTTTCAAGACCTCATTCACACAATTCCACAATAAAATGTGTACTGTTAGCCAATAAACACGTCAAGTATTAAGTTACGAGTATACTGAACTACAACGACCGGCGTATGATTTCCTACTGAAAATTGTAAGCGGAGCATCGAATGGGTATGCTCAACTTGGGGTTTGATTTTCTTTTTTTCTTTCGTTTTTTAATTGAAGCACGCGCGTGTTTGAACAGTGTGCAGAGCAGAGTGGTTTGCAATTACGCCGAGACGACGATTAGCATGCGAGTAGCAATCTTCAATGAAGAGCTTAGCGCTCTGTGTGCAGTGAACGATATCCAAAGATCGGTCGTCCTCGTATTCTCTCTCTTGCATATTCAAAAGCAAAGAAGAGATAATTTCCCATTAGTATGTAAGCAAGTAACAGCTTGACTTTGATTTTAAGCCATTTTTCATAAAGTCCCAAAATTTGTTTGGGAAATTAATGGAATTTAAAAAGAAGGAACTGCTGGTGAACATAGTTATAAATACATAAGTATGAACTTACTTAGACAAGACCTTACTTAGAAGACAATTGTCTTCTTGCTATGGGTATCATATTTCGGACACATTTCATTAAAATATGTACCTATGTATGTATGTATGTGTTTGTGTATCATACATATTATGTCACCTGTCACGTAAATACCTACTGTTTAATTCTTTATAATGAATGAATGATTTATATTTTTTATTATCCATCATTATGTTTTGCTACCGCCCTGTGGGAAACCAACTGGTTGAATGCTAGTCGATAAACTGGTTTAATGAACACCACAACTAGTCACTCATTTGGAGTCTTTCTTCGCGAACGACACTTGTATCGGATATCACGAACTGGTTTCTTTTACATTGTGTTGTCCTAGGCACAAGTCAATAAGTAGTTGATAGATAGATCAAACTTCCACTAATTGAAAGATACATGCTTTTGGAATGGTTTGTGGACCAAACGAATTGTGAAAGGGCATTTTCGCATCCATTCATGTTGTGCGTGTTATATTTGTACATGAATGGAAGAGACCTACAGTTTAATACCGAATCCGAACGGCGAAGTGAGAAGCTTTTCATATGCGATTTTTACTCTGGTAGGTTTGCCATTGCCTGCCAAGAGGTGGTGACGTGTAGAAAAATTATTTTTTCTACTTTTTGATTTTGCCTGTGCCGAGATTCGAACCCTGGACACTCTGCGCAGCAGTCCACTGCACTACCACTACGCCACAGCGACCATAACTTCCTATATATCAAGGTGACAATTTTAAGAGAAATAGTGAGAAAATTTGGCTCACCTCATTGAAGTACCAATATAAAAAAAAAATTGTCAACATCTGGCAATTTTGATTACATAGGAGAACAGTAAATTTGCGCCTCGATTTTAGTAAAATTGGGAATTTGGTTTTCGAGATATTTGGACAGTTCCTGCTATTTTTCAACCAATTTTCAAAGAAATAAACTTATCTTTTAGACAAATATTTAATAGATACTGCCCATTCTTTTATGATCGAGAATTATAGAATGTTAGAAGTATGGTAGCCGAAAACTGCCAAATTTTTTACACTTTAACAATTTTCACTTTCCTTTATACCAGGTTACACTTTATACCAGGTTTTGAAAGCATTATCGGTAGCAAAAATTATTTTTAAACAAAATAAAATCTTTGATAAAAATTATTATTGATATACATAGTACCAAACTCCTTAAAATGCAACTAAATACCTCAGTACTTTCCAAATGATAGATGAGTAGTTTGTGCTAAGTACGGCTAAATATGTTATTAATTAATTTTTCAATAGAACATTTGAGTTGGTACAAGAGTGCAGTGGTTTTAACTTTTCGTTTTTGATATTTCTTCCGATTTCAATCTCTGCTTTATACATGATTGAAAATCAGTTGGAAAATAGCGGAGCTATGGCTTATCATACACAAGAATCTTACAACGCTTCATCCAAATATTTCGGAACCTAGGATCCGCGATCCTAAATCACTAAGAAATCCCTATTAAACCACTTGGTTTGGCATATGAAAGCAAGGAAATCCAATAGTTCCACTCTCGTTATCTCTCTTAGGCTTGTGAAGATACGTGAACACAGGTAATAGAGCTGTTTCATCTGTAGCCCTGGACATCGAAAAAGGAATTCTTCCTCTTCTTCATCGTGACAACTTCTGCGCAGTTGAATGTTGGATCATTGGTGCGATACACAATGTCCGATTATGAACCTACCAGCAATCACCCTTACTGTAAATATGTTGATCTCTAAAATAACTCTCTGTTTTCCACTCTAACCTAGGTCATAGGGCCCACGCGACTTCACAGCCGTCCCGGTTAGTCCACAAGTTGTTTGCCGCCGCAATTATGTATAAATTGGTTGCATATAGGAGTTTGTATTGAGGTATCCGCTTCGTTTATTTTCCTTTGAGAATTCGACCGCTATCTCGTTCCATTCAATATCGCTATGTCCAGGAATCCAGCAGAGATTCTTGTGAACATCTTGTGATGCTCAATGTCCACAAGTGAAGCCCAACATTTTATTACAATCTTCGTGTTAACCACCTTGGATTATATCGCGTTCAGTGCTGCCTGGCTCTCAACAACAACACAACTCACACAACACAAATAGTGATATTCTAAGCTCCGTGTAGACTCCAGGATAAAAGCTATGTAGTTCGTGACCTTATTTAAGTTAGCTATGGTCTCACTTTGACCCCGCTATTTTATCTCATCCAAAATTATACAGTGCCCATAATTGGTTCATTTCCACACGTTGGGCTCCCTTAATTTGAGAGTACCCTTAGCGGCACAGCCCTGAATAAGAACTTGTAGCGGTAAGAGATGAAATATTGCATTTAGACTTTTCTGAAGCGTACTACTTACAGCTCATGAGTTTCCAAGGGTAGCAAATTTCTGTACCCTTCCAATGCGAGTTGATTGCACTTCTTACCTAACGCCTTTCACCAGACGAGAGACTAGTAGGTGATGATAGGTCTGATGATTGCGGTGTGCATTCCATATATAATGCTCCTTCTTTGCCTGTCCTCAACATTCTTTCTCCAATATAGCTTGGAAAGATTCAGTGCCACTTTATCCAATTTCGGTAAAGAGAACTCAGTAATTTTGGTTTTCCTCGTGAACAGGGTTGGTTAATAGGGTAAACTCCAAAGTCGTTCCTCACAGCACATACAGAAATTTCGCCAAGTGCTGATTCCATAAGCTCGCTAATCATTGAGAGCAATTTGCCAAAGTTTAGTACTGAAACATTATCAACATACGCTACAACCTTGTTTCTTTTTGATTTGAAAATACTTAACATTTTTGGCCACTAAGAGCCTTAGAAAAGGTAACAACATCTCCCTTGCGGCGCAATAGACCCTTGTAGTCCTCTTAATCACACAGCTCGTACCCATAGCGGCATTAATGACTCTACGGTCCAGACCCGCTGATTTTAACGGCACGAAACTACCAGGCAACTATATACATTTTTTAATTGCCAAGAATAAAATTAAATAAAAAAAAGTACCAATTTTTACCTCAAAGCGGGAACATTTTATTTTTTGTTTTGCATCTTCTTTTAATATCAAACTTGCTTTTAGTTGTTAATATCTCTCTCTTGTTACTTCAATATCTAAAATTGTTTGAGCTTAATTTTTAAAATTACATGAATGTGTAATTGAACGTTGTTGACTGCGAGTGAACAAAAGTAAGCCAAATCACAGAAATTTTAAATTGAGAATCAAATGTTTGTAAGCTGTTTTTGATGTCCCCAGCCTGTTACTGGGAACAGCGGGACAATGTGCTGGAAAGCGGGAATGTCCAGCTAACATAACATTACCTTGAGTAGTACCGCTTTGTATGGTGGTATGTAGAATCGAAGCGAGTAATGAGTACAGGTACTCGTTGGTCGGGTGGTAGGTATCGTTGTGTTACTACAGTTGCTACTTTACGCTACGATGTTCATACTAATCTAATAATATTTATAAGTTTCAGCGGTACATATGGTAGATAAATAATCAAATAGACACGTTAAGCTCATCAATGAAATCATGCAGATATACTCAAACACTGAAACATTTCAATATGAGAGACATTCTTATATTTACCCACAATTCTGCGTATTGGCATGAAAGAGCAAAGAACGCGAGCATTCCATTGCTGTTAATGTTGCTGTTACTTATTATATCAACCGGAACGCTGTTACTGTTGTTGCTATCGTCAACACTTTGGTACGAACGTGTTGCAGGCAAATTTATATGATGCAGCAGCCGGCACAAGGAAAATTTACTTTTAAATTGAATATGTCGCATTTCCTGCATTTGTTGCTGTTGCCTGCTGTCGCTACTGTGTTGTTCTGTTTAATTCTCTAAGGTGCTGTGCTGCTGTGCTGCTGACGATTATGTGGTTGTTGCTTTGCTGCTGATGCTATTTGCGATTGCTATTGCTGCCTTTCTTCTGATGTAGTTATTCTTACATAGCTAGGGGGAATAGGAAATGCTAATGCAAATACCGCAAACGTGTCTTCAAGCTAAAAAATAGTAAAAATAATAAAGTAAATTCGCGCCGTTGCAAATAAGACAAACATCAGCAACAACAACAACACCGCAGCAGCTGATAGTCTTAAGTATTCCGGCAATAGAAAAGCTGAAGCTTAAAATATTTGCAGCACATTCGGTTGCTGCTTCTTCTACAGCATTCAATTGATTTGTTCGCTTCGATCTTTGTGTGAATGTGTGTGTTTGTACATATAAACTTTCAATTTAATTCAATGCCATCACAATTCGATTCAATTGAATGTAATCAACAGGTTGTTGCTGCTGTTTCTAGTGTTCTTGCTTGTTTGCACACAAGCATAAACAAGGTGGGGCAAAAGTAATGTAATAATGTAAATGTGTCATAATTTTTGCAAATGACGTCAAATGTAATTGTGCTTTGACATTTATGATGTAGACAGATAGAGAATTAGTTGAATTAGTTAGAGGGGACCGATACACGTGGGTCCCTCCTTTTTTCCGATTTGAACTGGCCGGCCAGATCGTCAGATCTGATATCACTAGACTTCTTCCTTTGGGGCTTTTTGAAATCCAACATTGAAGAACAAATCTGATGTTTTGCGAGCAACAATTCAAAATACCGTAAAACGAGTCTAAATGTGTGTCAACTCAGGAGGTGGTCATTTGGTCGATATCATTTTTTCAATTTAATGTCATAAATTTTACATCTTCAGATTAACATTCCTTGAAAATAGAGCCCAATTTATGTAATTACATTACTTTTACCCACCTTGTGCATGCATATATACATACATATATATAAAACTCCGACGTTGATGGATTCGAACAGCATTTGCAGGAATTTGATTCATATCCTACTGCTTACTCCTTTTTGCAGACCAATTTAAGTATACGAATTGTCACAGCAAAATGAACTTCATTATTGAAATGAAGTAAAAGTCAATTTCAATTGGAAATAAGTAGTATAAATGAAATGCATGTAGTACGCAATTAGTTTTGGCTTTAATAACATTTGTTATGCATTTTGTACGGCTGCTAATATTTACAATTGCACCTACACTACCAGAAGCAAAACGTATTTCTTAATAAGTTTGTTGGCGAAACGTGATCAAGTCACAGGCAGAAACTGGTCCGGAGACAAATTTGCCATATTTTTCATGCAAAGGTCAATATTCTCTACAAATATCTGCGGTAATTTGATATATGTAAAAGCTTATGTTTGGAATTTTAAATCGAAACCATGTTAGACGATTACAATAAATGCCATACATACTCGTACATACGAAATTTGGGTTTTAAGTATTCTATGAAAATTCGGATAAGACGAAACAAAATACTTAGCTTATAAAACTGGGTATTTTGAGAGCAGCATAACTCAATATTCGCTTGTCTCGACTTAAGATGCTATGTCATGTTGCCAGAGACTTTTCGCAAAACAACTCTTCGCTCCATACGATGTTTCATCTTTTCTTTCCAATTCAACACTTTTGCTACTTCCATCTCTATCCACATTTCTAGTCCTTTTAGTTCAACAACTATAGCTTAAACCAAAATACTAGAATTTGGAGATAAGGGCCGCGGAAGCTTGTCAAATATAAAAGGGAAAATGAAATCTGGTAAGCGATGACAAGTTACTTGTCAAATATTTGGAGATGATATGCAAATGTCTCTGTTGATGTTTGCTTAATACAAATAATATGAGCATTGAGAAGAGGGAATAGGAAGAGAAAACTTTGTTGTTTTCTGGTGTATAAAAAGTCAGCTTAGGTTATGGAATTGTCGCTGAAGTCATACCATACTTTTCCTCAGATATAGATGTGTCCAAAAAAACAATTTCTGACCTAAACTGCAAAACACGTTTTTTTTTACTTGAAATACGTATTTACATACCGAGCAAGAAATCACCATGTGCTATATGTATACTCGTAGTAGAAGCAGATTCGTGAAGTCTTTGTCTTTAGTGTGCATTTTCAATCCATTTTCGGGTTTCCCTAGGTTTCATTGAGTGAGGAATTCAAACTTTAGTTTATCGGTGCAGTTTAGAATTTGGCTTTCTTAGGCAATATTCGATCCAATCTAAATATTACATTTTTAACTCATACACGTTTTATGGAGATCTTCACTCTAGATTTTCAACAGGCTCTTCATGCATTTGCTTGACGAACACCTTTTGGATATTGTATATAACAACACAGATTTATTGATGGATATTGCGGAAGAGTTTACAGTTTTTAAATCAATGCGAAGGTTCCTTTCGCTTTGGAGATTCTGATATCATCATTATCATCATTTTCATTTGTGCGAGTCTGAGCGATTGGACGTTAGTAAGCAGATATTTTTCGCGTAATCTCAGTTCTCAGATCTTCAAGAAGATTCCAACGAATTCCTCTAGAATTTGAATACACACAACACACTAATCTTCGTTTTATCTTTTATTCTTATTGATGGTGAGGTTTAATTTTTCTTTTAATGATTTCAGTTTATTACATTGAGTAGCGTACATACATTGTACAAGTTTATTTGTATATTGTATTGCAAATATGTACTTCCAGTTTTCTCATACAGTAAATATTAATTAATAAAATTATCGTTTTAGTATTTTTTTTTTAATATGAAAGAAAAACGTCATTGCTACTTTGGCAAGCATAAGCTGCTTAGCTGCGACAAATGTAATATATGTTTGTATGTAGTTTAACAATTTTGGAGAAAGGTTTAATATAATTACAAATTAAGTCACAAAAGCCTTAATAATCTTTTAACAATCACACGCTAATTATGTGTGATTAGCCCCATAAACGAATGTTAAAACACGCACACATACGCAAATACACCTTAAAATACATTCAGACAACTTGCAACGTCTGAATGTACATATTCTAGCATTAACGGGAGTGTGTGTGTGTGTGTGTGCGTATGTGTTAATTATGTGCTATGAGCTTGAAGCTTTCAAATGTCAAATCAGAAGAGCATTAACTAAGTTCACATATACATACAAGTGTTAAGTATGTGTGTGTGTGAGAGCATGCTCGCAAGTAAAATTCAAATATGTGTTTTTGGTTTTCGTGAATATGTAAATGTGTATGTGCGTGAATGTGTGTGTTTGTGTGTCATGCATATAAAATATTGTGTGCTGAAAACGTTTTGAATCAGAAATTAGAATTAATAATAAAAAACACCCACAAGTCAAACAAAGAAAGCACACACACACACAGATCAAATCACAAATCAAATACATCCACATAAACATGTATATGTACATATTCTACATAGAATATCCAAAAAGAATATGTTAAGTAAACGTCACATTTTACGAAGAAAGACCCCTTTTTCCTTTAGCCTAGAGCGAGCTTCTTGCCTTTTCATTTAGTTTTCGTTTTTTTTTTTTGCTGTTGATTGTCCAATATGACTTTATTTTCAAAAAACAAAGCACCAAAAAGTATAGAAAATCATCTTTGCTATTTCTATTGCGATCTGCTTACTCCTTTCTCTCTTACATCGCACGAGTAGCGTATAAAATCATAATATTGGTCAGTCTTTTGGCGTGACAATAGTCCCTCACTTGTGATTTAATATCATATTCATATCCACCCGTATTTTATTTAGCATATTATTTTCAATTACTTGTGGGTGTTGATTTTATGTTCTGTTTTTCTTTTTATTTTATATTTTTAGGGAGATTTGTGTACTTAGGATATTTTAAATATTTCCTCAAGACTTTGGCAAATTTAAATGTTAGTGGTTGAGATTTTTCTTCACACGAAATGAATATGTAGGTACTTATTTAGGTACTCTCAATATTCTAAAACTTTTCGCTTGCTCCTACATGCATTAATCAAATCTATTATTGTTAACTAAAAGCAATTCTTCCATTAGCTCTCTGGCAAACAATATATAAAAAAGGCAAAGGCACTCTAAAACAATAACAAATGAAGCTATAAAGCTCACATTTATATAAAGTTTGTGATAAAAAAAAAAAACAGCAACGTGACGAAACATTTCCTTGCTTGCCACCATATGTGGTTCGAGTCAATCCAGTAGAGTTTTGTTCGGTGTTCTACTGCTGCTCTTCTCTCCTCTTGTACTCGTACTCCTAATCGCACTCTTACAACTTGACCTTTTTACGCTGCCATGCATTTTATTGATACATTTCCGTTGATTTGGAAAAGAAAAGAAGGAAAAAGGAGCGAACAAAAATTGAGAGAACGTTGCGGTTCAATCGTTTTGCATGCATATCTAATGAGACTTCGTTTTATGTTACTTACTCTTCCTGCAGTCATCGAAGTAGGTAGTTAAACTTCACTAATAGCGCGCAAGATAAAGATGTTTTTGACTTCGAGTAACCAAAATATTTTTGTAGCTACTATATATTAAATTTAAAAATACATACATACATAATTAAGTACTACAAATAAATGTTTATTTACTTTAAGTTTATAAGCACCTTCGGGAATAGAAAAATAAAAATAGTTTCTATGAGGAAACACATCTACTTGACAAACCTCCCAGAGCAAATTTTATTTTTGTAAATAATACTTGATTTACTAGGAAAATAAATAACCTGGTTGTTGGCATTATTCCGAAGGGCATGCAGCTCCTTCAAGATGTTGACGTCATATGTCCTTCGTGCTTCTAGACTTTATATTTATACTTTAATTTATCGGGTAATGTTTAGAAATGATACAAGATACTCCAAGAGTAAACAGAAATACAACTCTGCGTTTACACCATCTATAATGAGGCGCGTTTCGAGAAATGGTGCCTCTCCATTCCTTCCTGACATTGTAGCCGAAGAATCCAAAGGAGCAACAGAGGCCATATTCAATTCAACAACCACCCAACTCTAATTTCATCAACCAACCAATGTAAACAACCCGATACACACACCTTTCATTCCAACCCCTTTTTAAAATAGCCGATCGAATATGTGAAGTCCTCTCGGGCCATTTAGGAAGAATGTCCCAAAAGATGTATTTCAGTCTTAACTTAACTGAAAAGGAAAAAAGCAAACAGTTGGTAATTGACTGCTATTTACAAAGCTGCATTTTGACCAAATTTTCCATGCTCTGGCACAAGTCGTTTGCCTTATCTTCGATTTGTGGAATCTAAATAGTGTATCAATTAAAAATTTGATCCTAACATTAATAATTTGTCTTGACGGGCACCCTGCATAACAGTTTAGAACATCACTAACCTTACCACGGCAGCCACACTGTTTCTTTCTGTTGAAATTTCTCCGTGCTATCCAAAGTTCTTCTTTACAATGATACTGATCCCATTGTCTGAATAATATTGCTATTAAGTCCAAAACATGGATAACAGCTTGACTAAAGCGAAAGTTATTCTTTGGTTCAAACTATCTCAGCTGAGTATTTCTATGTAGGTATTTTCGACTGAAAATAAGATTGCATCCGACAAGTTATCCCGTAAAATTGGCAATTGATTGGCCACTCTTCGCCTATGAGTATTATTTAGTCACAAAGTTGACACCACAAGTCAAGTTGAGGTGGTAAGTTTTTATTTAGGATTTGCCTCTCTGCTGATGATTTAAACTATCAACTCTTTTCAAACGAGCTACAGTTTGATGAAACTCTTAGGTAACTAGTATGTATTACGCAATCTTTTACCTAACGAGAAATGGAAATTTTATTATGTTACTAGTTCCAATTCTTTAAGTAAAAATGCTTTCAATGAATTTTTATTTTATTTGGATGTTTACTTCATACCTAGTTTGGGGTACTTAAGGAGGCTGTAGTACCTATTCCACTACATTCTCATACTAACCTTGCGATTGTGTACCAATGCTTTTCCTAGTCATAACATCTTTTTCATCGAAATTCTCTTCTCAAGTTCATAGCCTCTGTACAAACTGCAGACGATACAAAATTACATTACTTGTATGCTAACTAAATAAAGGCTCCTGTAGTAGCTGCAGGCAGTGTCAAATAAAAAAGGTAGACGTACGATTTATAAAACTAAATGCTCTTCATATGTTTGTAGTTACTTACCATATATAGTTATTTACAAATTTATGTCCAAGTTTGTAACCCAAAAACTTCATATTTTCCAGTACTTCAGCAATCGTATAAAGGCTGAGCTGGAGAAAGAGAGTTGCAAAAGCCAACGAACTCCCCCATTTACATAGGCAATTAAATGGCAAAACAACTTGTAATATTTTCGGCAATATGCTCTGTGTGGTTGTTGCTTTTGGATGGCGCAAATTGTACCGGAAGTATGCATGCAAAAGAAAATCATAATTACTCAACGGTAAGTTTGTTTACATATGAAACTGTAGAATTCAAAATGGCTTTGTGTTTCTGTGTTGTGTCCGGAAATGTTTGTATTTGTTTGTCCAAAAAGTTGACAATGTATTTGTACTTCTCATTTCATTCAAAAAAATGTCAAACAGGCAGAACAACAGCAACAACAAGGAGAACAACGTGTGAGACGAGATGTTGCTGAACCACAACAAGTAGAACAACAACAGTTTTCAGTGACGGCTGCTGTGCCGGTTAATATCGAAGAAGCCGAGGCTAACAACAATGACAACAAAAATGTTTTGCAAACGAATTTTGGGTAAGAATATGTGAAAAGTTTTTATAATTAATTAATTAAAAATTGATATGTTGGAAAGAAATTAAACAACAACCACAAAAGCAAAAAATAAATTGGAAAATTTAGAATTTTGTTGTTGGTTAGAAACAACATCTTCAGGTTCTGTGGGTGCTCTGTCAAAGGCGACATACAAAACTATGTTTATGGCCAGTACTTTTCTTGTATCGGCTTACGCTAATCAACGGCGGTACTAGACAAAAAAGCAGCAATACTAGACCAAAAACTGGTACGAGGTTGGGTACCAGAGTAAATTTCTGTTATTATTCCTATATTTGGCATGGCGTAGTCAGCTTTAAAGGACATATAAAGCAGTATATAATGGCAGTATGAACAATGTAATTTCAAAGTGAAGGTACTGCGGACACCTCTCGAAAAACTATTCAGTGTTTTTTTTTTTTTAATTTGGGCAGACTTGTAACCGGTGCTTTCACTATTTCTAATACCCTTAAAACATTTTTGATACTCCGTTTCGGTTGGGAAGTTAAATTGAAAGTTTCATTGCTGTATTTTGCCTTAAAACTTATTCAGTCAGATTACAGAACTTAAGCACAGTATCGAATAATGCGGCAATTTGCCAAAAGGTTTGAGTCGAAATAGTTCTTGTGCTTGTGGGTTTTTTCTATTCACATCAAGGGGTTATCATGCCAAATCCGAAAACCATTTTGCCTCCATCCTATTGATATACCGAGGAGTATACTATATACACAGATTTTTGAAGCCAGTTGCTTTATGGAATTTTCTCTTCAGTTTTAAAATTTATTCCCCTCCTTTTTCACATTAATAGTTCACTCCAATCCCTGAACATAGTGAAACGGGCACCGAGCGGTTTTACAGGAATGCGTGGCAAGAAAGAATATGAATTTCCAGATTTCACTAACAATCCACTTTATTGGGACAATATCAATCCAATTGAACAACAACAACAACGCGAGGAAGACTCCAGCAGTACGGAAGATGAATCCGATATCTGGGGTTTAGTCAATGGGAGACGTTATAAAAAAACGCCTACCGCTTTCTACGGGGTGCGTGGTAAAAAATATACAGGCAATGATTATATGCGATTGAATGCAATGCTCCGGAAATTGGAAGAGGAACAAATACGTGAATCAGTGTTGGAAAACTTCCTGGATCGACTCGCTACCACGGAACTACAACAAAATGAGATTAGCAAACGTGCTCCTATTGGATTCACGGGTATGCGTGGCAAACGACCAGCAGTTGATGATAATGGCATTTATGCTTCCGATACCGATACCGATATGGAAAAACGTGGGCCAGTAAATGCGTTTGTCGGAGTAAGAGGCAAAAAAGATGTTGACCATCAAAATTTCAAGAGATCACCAGCGACAGAGGTTAGATTAGCTTAATAACGGAATATAAATGATGAAGTAATTTCGTTAATAATAAAAAAGAGATATTTTGATTTCGTTTCATTTATAAAGTCATACAATAGGCGTGGTAAAAATCAACGTTTCGTTGATTTTAGCAATAAATTTGTTGCTGTACGTGGGAAAAAGAACTTCGCTGCTGCCTCTAATGCTTTTGAGAATGCTGTAGCCGCAGCCGATGCTGTTGATGATGATGAGACAATAGAAAACACAAAACGTCAAGAGATTAAACCAGCAAGAGCAAGATTTTATGTAAACATTCTACCATCGTTGCTCTATAGCATGAATGATAAGCGTACACCTAGCGGTTTTCTGGGAATGCGTGGCAAACGTGACGCAAATGTTGCATATTCAGGTAAGGTTATTTTATTTCTTTCAATTGTTTAAATGTCTTCTTGTCTGTCGAGTTTTGTTTTATTTCTTTTCTTTATTTACATATTTACTATGTAGTAGTTACACCTAGCATGCATTGCTCGAACTTGTAGCGCATTTAGGGCGCCTCTTTTGCATCTTTCAGTTTTGGTTTTTATGAGAGATTAGATATTAAAAACATATTTTTTTATACCGAAGCATTGAATTGTGAGGGTGCGTGAGGAAGAAAAGCCTACGCTGCAATTTTATTCGATTATTTTACTTCCGGTATCCAGGAGAGAATCTAGGCGTCATCTAAAAACTAGAAAATCTTTTACAATTCAGCTATTAAGGCTATAATAATCGATTTCCCTTTCCCTATCTCAAATAGCGATTCACACAGCGTTGAAAGTAAAAGCTAAAATGAAACCAAATTCCTTAATTGCTGTTGCTAATTTCTCCGGGAATGTTTTAGCTTCAGTGCTGTGGAATATGATCGTTTAAGGCTATTCTGAAGCACTCCCACATGTTCCGCTGGGTACATAAGCAAATGCATGTGTGTATTTACAAATAATATAATGAGCAAATATAGCCCTACAGAAACAGCCACATCGTAGTACATAAATAACCAGCATAAATTCTCGTCAGTTCTCTCTCACATATGAATTGCACAAAAGTTGTTTAAAAAAATAGGAACTTACACAATTGACACTTGAGGTTTGAAGTGATGCTTAACCTTTTTCACAAGAGCTTCTATTCTTGTTGTTGTTGCAGCGCTAACTGCTCACACATACCACTATAACATAACTGTTTCTATTTAAATAGTTACAAATCTAATATCTAAAATGTTTTCAGTTTCTTTAAAAACAAATGTCTGACTTTAAATTTTGCTTTTCCTTTCAGCTGATAACAACAAATTACACAAACGAGGCGCACAGTAAATGAATAAATAAAACATTATTTTAATTTAAATATAATAATACTACCTACGAGTATATGTTCCTTTTAAGAGAATGCGCTAAAACTAAACAAATCAGTATTTAATAATTTCATTAAAACAAAAATATGTAGTATTTTTCTAGTCATAATTTAAAACAAACTAAATAATCGTGGGCTGGGATTATTTAGTTTTGAAATTTCTTTATTTTCCAACTTCTTTTTTCTACATATACCAAAATATTCAAAATAAGTAAAGACTAAATAAAATGTATTTTATTTCAAAAAATTAAAGTGTTTCCTCATTATAAATAATGCATTAGATGCAAGGTGCAACAAATTTCATTAAAAGTTTATTACCATAGATTAAAAGTATTAAATTATATAATAATGGATTTTATTAATAAAACCACCAATACTTTAATTGTTTAATGTATTTCAAATTAAATTAAAACAAATAAATTCAACTACTAAGTAATTCACAAGAAACACAATACAAATTCATTGGAAATGTTTCTTTTCTTTTTAATCTTAGCACAAATTATTTAATGTAAATACAAAACTATTGTGAACTTATTATATATTAAATAATAAAACGCATAATATGAAAATAAATTATACATAATAAAGAACTACACAGAAATATAATTAGAAGCTTTAAAATTCGATTGCGTTTCCTTAAGGTGGATTGCGTACATTGGATCTTATGCTAAAAGCTAAGAAAGTTTGATCGATCGGTTAATTTTCACGTCTAGAAACAAATCTGTTGCAAAAAGTAATAACTGGTTAATTACATACTTACTTACTATGTAGTTTATACATAGTTAATAATGCCCCCAGGTGTGCTTAATAACGCTACATATAAGTGAATGCTTAAAAAATGGGTTTAGTGAAAAACTAAAAACGCTATTGCATTCACATCTTCAATTGGTGCTTCGATGTACTACAATTAAACTTTCTAACTTTACTATATGAAGTGTTGAACCTGAAAATCTTATCCATTTCTTTTTTTTTTATTATGAAAAATCAAAGGGGTGTTTATGGGGTGGTGATGCGATTACATAGCCTCTACCACTCAAATGTCCATGTTACCTTCACGTGGTACTCCCTGTATATACTAACGCGCCCCTGACTACTGATTATAGGCGGTAAACCCTTACCACCTTGCACAGATAAAAACTGTTGCTACCCAGAAATCTGTGTTCCTGTCTGGAGGTTCAGCTGGAAGCCCCAGCACGCAATCGGATGTGTTAGGTCAATCACCTAACCATCTTAAAACCTATGATTGCGGAAACCACGTCTTTTCTCCCTGGAAATTTAGGATACATACATACATATACATATGGTATATGAGAAATCAAATCAGTCATATATGAAGTTTGTGTTGTTTATATAAAGTGTTCGTTAAGACTAGCTTCCGTAAAACTGGTATATTCAAATAACTATTGTTTTTTTAGCTCGAAAAATACATGTTTCATTTTAAAATGAATTAATATACTTTTTTTTTTGAATGCGCAGTGATTGCGGATGTACCTTGCTTTACTTTTAATGGCACAACAGCCCATGGAGGGCCTAGAGCGAGTTTTTCGCATCCACTCATGTTGTGCGTGTTATATTTGTACATGAATGGGTGTACCATACATATTAATATATTAATAATATTCAAACATTCGATAAATAGAATCCGAAGGCAAAAGCCGAATAAGTTTGCCCGTTAGAAAATTAAATGATTTTGAAAAAGAAAAACTTAAATTGTTTTCTTTATACGAATGAAAAGTGAATGGAGTTTTTCTTGTTTTTGTTGGAAATTATGATTTTTAAGTTAACGGTTAGGATATAAACCGCGAATAAATGCATGTATTTTATTAAAGTAAGATTACATATGTGAAACATACAGAACATATGAGCCATTCATGTACAAATATAACACGCACAACATGAGTGGATGCGAAAAGCTTGGTCTTTGGCACTGCATGCGGTCATAGTCGACACTGATAAAACTGAAGTTCACTGTGGTAAAGGCATAACACTTGCCACAATGGCTGTCGATCTCTCTATCGGTTCCCTGTGATTGCATTCCCTCGGTCACTCTCCCTTCCACCTATCAATCTTCCTTCCATTCAACACAATGCTCTGCATAGGGGTACACCCTGTGTGTTGAATGAAACAATAAAAAAAATATAAAAAAATCCTCATGGGCGGGCAATGCATAAAATTCTGATATACATACATATATGGCAGAAGTGAAATTATAAAACATGCCAGGTGAGGGAGATTTTAAAATTTTAGAGGGGGGTACACATTTTCAATTGGCTTTTAATTTCATTGGAACCCTTAAGGTGTGCAGCTAACGAAACTATTTTTTCCAGAGTCAATAGTCAATAGGCTTAAACACATCTGACACATAGTTACTATGCAGATGAGGATTAGTATATAAGCGCTGAAATTATATCATTATTTTAATTTGTTTATCTTTTATTTTATGTATAATATAAATAACTTAACATTTGTGAATTTTCCCATTTTTGCTTTTTATATTTATCTTATCTCTTATGTGTTTCTTTAGATTTTGCAATTGCTCCATACTCAAAATTGAATATCTTCTTATTTGCTATTTGCTAAAAATCAAACTGTATTTATGTAGTCGTATATATGTACCATATCAAAAGCTTACAAAACTGCATTATCTATTTAAACTCTTTTATGTTGAAGAAAGGTAACAATCCTTACCCCATTATTGGACAATCATAAATACAATATGAATGCATGTACTATATATAAGAGGTTAGACTATGGAAACTTACTTCAAGTTCTATAGAAAGTTTAGAAATACTTAAAATTTTGCTGAATTGATTTTATCTTGCTCGCCAATAAGTCAAATTATGATCGTCAATGCGTTAAACCCTCTAACTAGAATGTTCTTAAGAAAATTGTCAAATGTGTTTGGTCGAAGATTGTGTTCAATTTACGTTACTTCTGTTGCCAATGAAATAAATTATAGTTGACAAGGAAAAAACTGATTTCAGAATTTTGAGCACTCACATGTATCGGGTGGCCCCAGTGTAGGACGTTAGAATCTGTGGATGTTTAACTGCTCTTCCCTAGATTAAAGGCAATGGCAGTTGTAAATACGTTAAACTTTCTTTGTTTTTTAGTTAATATTGGGATTACAATATAATATAAACATATGCAGAGTACTTTGTCCATATTCTTCTTAGAGTGGGAGGGGAACGAAGTTCGGTTCTGAGGATACATAACCATAAGGAATGATCAGATCGTTCGCATCAACAGCTCTACTTTACTAATTTTTCAACGTTATAGTAATAAAGTTAAAGTTTAATTACTATAACTTCGTGTATAATCTGGAATTCAAATTCTTCAGCTTCCATTGTTAAAGACTTTAACTTTTAAGTGAACTGCAATACATGCTGCTTCATGAATGGAATAGCATTTATTTTGCATTGGTTCACCAAAAGTTTATTACATTATGTACATTTATTTCTCTTTGCATGTGGTGAAATTTATCAATGAAATTAAGTAAAGATACATACTTACATAATCGTTCATTTGCTGTTAATTTAAAATTCGAGTTTATCACACACAGTAGGGCAATTTAATTTCGTCCTCATATGTATGCATGCATCTTTTAATCAAATTTAATATTAACGAAATAAATTGGTAATACAGCTGTGGATGGATGTATGTATGTACTTATATTGTGTAGTGTGAAGTAAAAAAATATGTTGCACAACGGCTTGGGCACACCCAAGTATAAAGTTGCTGTTTTAGCTCAAAATCAAAGACACAAAATATTATTTGTCTCATTCATTTGTGTTAAGCGGTGTCCCCGACGTCACTAAGCTTTGAAACAGTTCGCAAAGTCAACCATTCATATGAATATTCCGCAGTATAAGCTTGCATATTAGGTATCTATGCACTACTTAGTAAGTCGTTACTGAAATGTAGAAAGGCCCTAACTAAAAGTTTTACTTATCCATACCATACTGAAACGGCAATTGTATGACACTAGTCAAAAAGCCCTGAATAGGTGCATATAATGTTTCTAATGTTTTGTGCTTCTCCTGTAAACAATTTGAAATGTTAGTTAGCACTTGTTTTATCGTCACAATTCACTGTTTCACTGAAACGTTTCATGTGTGAGTTCTGTAGCTGGGGACACCCCAAGATAATATTTTGTAAGTATATATTATAAGTGATCGCTGTGGCGTAGTGGTAATGCGTTGGATTGCTACGCAGAGTGGGTTCGAATCTCGGCACAGGCAAAATCAAACACAAAAAAAAAGGAGATAAATAATTTTTCTACACGGCACGGCACCACCTCTTGGCAGGCAATGGCAAACCTACAAGAGTAAAAACTGTCTATGAAAAGCTTTTCACTTCGCCGTTCGGATTCGGCATTAAACTGTAGGTCCCTTCCATTCATGTACAAATATAACACGCACAACATCAGTGGATGCGAGAAGCTCGGCCTAGGACCTCCATGGGCTGTTGTGCCATTAAAAGTATAATGACAACTTTTAATTGCTATGCCATTAATAAAACAAAAAATATTTTATCCGCATACTTTTTCAACAAAAAAAAAAAAAATTATCCTTCTGCCTCTTCTTATACTTGTATGTTTGTATTTACTTACAATACTAAATAGGTCTAGGTATATACATGTAAGTATGTATGCAAAACAATTAATATTGCACTACGAAAAGGGGGGTTGAGGGGGTTGATGTAAAATCAGAGTTGGCTCAGGGTGGTTAGTATTTTTTCGGATTAAAGTTTCCAATTTGTTTAGCACATCTAGCGTTGTGTTAATATTCTTGCCGATTAATATCATACACAAATAAAAGATTTCGTATTTTCTGGTAAATATTGTCAATTTGAATTTCTCTGCGCAAATTCAATAAAAATCATTTACCTATACATAAGTATACCGTCTACCACCCTTTACTGCTATTTATGTTTATCTTCGTTATGAAATTGATGCAATGAATAAATATTTAAGTTGTCTGTCGCACAAGGACAATTAAAAAGACAATAAAACGAAAGTATTGTTGCGAACTACTTTTATTATTTTTATGTCATCACTGTCATGCTTAAAAGGTGTTTGCCTTGATTGATTGATTACTCGGAAAGTATGTATATCAATTCAATAGACGAAGTGAAGCTAAATATTTACACACAGTCCTCAAACACCGCCACCCCACACGCACACATACATGCACATTTGCATACACCAATACTGCTAGAGCGATTTTAATGGGGAAATTGCTAATCAAGTGGTAAGTAAGTACATATATTGAACTGGAATGAGCTGCAATACTAGAACATAGTAATAATTACAAGAATGTGTACAGATATAAATGTTTGTATACTTACATATTTATTCATTGTACATAGAATTAAAAGTTAAAGCCATGAACAAAATAATAGAAACACCGCCCTTGGTTCTACATACCATAATGACATAAAAGGTGTAGTGTATGGCTAACAACTCCATCCGATTCACATGGCTAGTTCACAATACTTGTACACTACCCTATCTATTTCTAAAACAAAATATTACTTACAGTTGGTGGTATTGTCTACTATAACCGTTATTTACCATGTCAACAACATTTATTTGAGCAAAAAAAATTATAAACACTTCGTTTTTAAAAGAAAGCAGCATTGTTTGTTTTATTAAAATTCATCAATGTTTAATAATTTATTGCAAAACCTTTCTTTCTATTAACCTCGCTCAATCTTTTTGGCATAGAGTCCACAAGCTTTTCATATTTTGCAATCGGAATGGAGTACCATGCTTCCTGAACGATTCGCCACAATTCTTCGATATTTGATGGATTATGCTTTCCAGCTTCTACCTTCAGGTCACGCTACAAATTCTCAATCGGATTTAAGTCCGGTGATTGAGACGGCCACTCCAAAATGTCGAGTTTTTGTGTTTGAAACAAATTGTTTGTATACTTGGCTGTGTGTTTAGGATCATTATCCTGTTGAAAACGTCATTTTAGCGGCATATTTTTCTCAGCCCATAGTATTTTGTAAAATAGGTTTCGCATAAAAGCAACCCCATAGCATCAGGCTGCCACCTCCATGCTTCACAATAGGCTTAGTATACCTCGCATTGTAAGCCTGGCCTAGGGGACGACGAGCAAAGGTTTTAACATCCATTTCGAACAGAGTTATCTTCGTCTCATCGGTCTAAAGTACATTTCGCCCCTGAACTTTTGCTTCGGATTATTTGGTATTTGTTGCTGCTTGGCCCATGTAATTCGAACATTTCTGAGAACCTTAGCGCGGAGACTGTTCTCTACTAGAATGCGGCGAACTGTTCTGGCACTGACTTGAAGCCTTGTGGTGTCCTTGGGCTCGCGTGACGATAAAAATGGCTTCTTTTAACAACAACATATTTTTATCAGAAGGACTCAATTTGCGAGGACGTCCTCGGGTTTCCACCGTTTTTGTTCTATGAAGCGCTGTAAAAACCTTCTTCGTAGAGCACTTGACGATTTTTGCGATTTCTCTCATAGATTTTCCGTTTTAGCGAAGAGATTTGATCACATTTAGTTCAGGTTCCGTTAGATGCTTTCCTCGACCCATTATGTGGTACGGATTTAGTAAAATAATTAAATTAATGCAAATATCAATCAAATATTTTTTGGAATAATCGAATATTTTTGGTCAGCTTGATTTTGTTGGAGCGGCAAAAAACGGTTATAGTAAACACTACGAACAAGTGTTGAGTAACAATTTTTTATGAAATATGTAGATAGGGTATTGCTACAGTTTCGTAAAACAGCCATATGAATCGAATGAAGTTATGTATATGCTCGATACCTATTATGTCATTATGTAGAACCAAAGGCAGTGTTTCTATTATTTTGACCATGGCTGTATGTGCAATGATTTGAAATACTTTGTGGTTTTCTCTTTCCTCTAATACGCCGCACAGTGGAGCATTTCATACAAGCTAGACGTGATACATTATCTTATCGGCGCATGCCATTCTTGTAGTCACATCTGACAAAACCATTACCATTAACCACGCCCATCTCGGGATTCGTATTATTACGAATAAATTGCGCTAAACATGTCGACAAATCGAAAGACATGTCATGCAGATAAGCAAAAGAATAGAAAAGTTTCGCCGTTAGGATTTGTAAGACAAAAAATGTGTAGTGAATCGGAAATGCAGACAGGATTATGTTTATTAAAATCTCTACATATTCCACGAAAAGATTAATTTTGAGCATAGTTTGTTCTGCATATGCTAAGTTTAATAGAAATAAAACAACGTGAGCTTCTTCAGGGTATATTACATTTTATTTCGTTTAGTAAATACGAGGATGATAACATGTTATTCAAAAGCTTTATACAAAATGTTAGATCCAGCATTTTTCTTCTGCTTATTAATGTCGGTAGACTAATAAAAATGATACAACTTTCCTTCTTCATAAGATTTCTTGGAAATCTTTATAAAATATTAACACAAATTTAAAGGATGTAACAAAACTGACGGTGGTCATTACTAACTTCTGGCTCATCGGTGAGTAATTGGAAAAAATTAGAATGTTGAACAACACCTACTGTTGCAGATGCAAACTTCTGGAGGAACAATAAACCATAGTGATTTTCTCTGCAAATGCCAGGCTGTAGGATGTACCAGAGCGAAAACCTTTGGCAAACTATGCTTCAACCACCTTGGGAAACTATCTGAAGTATGCATAAACAATTTCCAAATTGCAGCAATTGTTCGGTGTAGTGTCCGGTTTCAAAAAAATCATCAATTCATCGACGCGGATATTGATAAATATATAATATCAACTATATATTTGTTTCTGTTTACCTAGATAGAGATGCTAGCGTCAGTTTGTATGATATTTACTTTTAAGCTTACTTATTAAAATCATAATAAAAAACCTGCAGACAGGTAAAAAAAAGAGTAATGACGAAAAAATTTATTTCAGCTCGGGAAATATGTCAACTGATTGCCGTAAATAATCAGCAAATAATTGTATTCTTTCCCCATACATGTTCTTTGCTACATTGTGATTCAATTGGAGAGGATCTTGGATGAACATTCCGTCACCCAAAGTAAAGCTAGTATTTTCTCTATGCTGTGATACATATTTTTGGTAACTGAAAAGATAAAATGTAAAAGAAAATGTTAAAAATTTTAAATTTCAGACACCAGATGTTAAAAAGTAATACTTACTGTTCCGGCATGGCTGCATCGAAATAAGTTTTAACTTGTGGTAGCACCTTCCCAAGATATGGGCATATCATAAAGATTTTGAAATTAAATTTGGCATAATATTCGAAGAATGCTTTCAATTGCTTATCACATTCAATACCATCGACGCTTAGTTTTCCAATATTTAAATCGGATAGGGACTTTTCCTCGAAGTTGCCTATCCAAGCTATATAAACAAAAGAGATAGCAATAGTAAGAAACGAAAAAAAATATATGTAAAATTCGAAATATTTGCAAAAACACAAGGTTAAAAATGTATTATTTGCATCGTTTTTACTTACGGCCAATATACTGTGGTTCAGTTAAATTACTTTGTAGTGCTTCAATTGAAGGCAAATGCTTGTTAATTTGCAAGAAAAATATGGCCATTAAAGTCATGCCGTAAGATGTCAAAAATATTTTGACTTTGGTGCGTTCGGTCCATTTCTTCAAAAATATAACCATGCGCCGTGCTGTATAAATAATAGGAAAGTACAATAATTAGTAAACGAATGCTAGGCTGTATGAACTAGCAGATTCAGAGATTTCAGAAGAGTTCGTATTTTAGGCTTTTCATTTATTACAAAAATATTTTTAAAAACGTAGTGGTTTTAATCAATATCAACTTCCTCCTCCTCCCTCCTGAATTCATAGAGTATGTCGTCAACTTACCCATTGGTTGTAACTCCAACAAATATTCAATTAATTTGGTATTACAAACACCCAAACTATTTGTAAATCCAATATCACATTGAAGGCCTGTCTGCGCATTTAATACTTTTAAAATAGGTACACGCGCTCCAGTTATCGGATTAACTTGTTTCCAGTCATTCTCCTTATGCTTCATTGCTTTAGCAATCTCTGTCAAATTCCAGCAAGCACGCTGTGAAGCTCGGTTTTTAAATGTATTGAACGTGTGGTCAATATCAACGAATACATCCAAATCTGAATCACGTGTTCCAGTGCCACAAATTCGTGAACCGAATTTGTAAATTTTAATACGCTCATTTGGGAAGATTTTCGTTATTAGTTCGAGCAGTTGCTTTTCAACCTGATCATATTCTGGCAATTGTTTTAGTTTTTCAGCAATTTGTAAATTATCATTTAAAAATTTTGATATATCATTGGTGATCAGTGATTTAACCTCTAAAATATCGGAAATAATTTTAAATTAATTTCTATACTACTAAATAATAACAATAATGAGAACAATACTAACTTTTGGGTAATTTATATTCTTTAGCTTTGGATTGCGCTTCTGCTTTGTTGGCTTTTTCTTTATTTCGCTCAGCGCGTTTTTCGTGTAGTCGTTGGTCCGAAGTCTTAACATGGTGATTATTCTCCAAATGCGCAGAAGCCTGCTCGACTGTTCGCCCTATGTCCATTTTACATTTCGAACAATGATAAGTTATTTTCTGAACAATTGTTTCAATTTCTTCAGTAGATATTGACGGCTTTACTATTTGTTTACTAAATAATTTATCGATTTCCGTCAACATACTTTCCAAAGTATTTGCGAGCGCCCAGTCGATTGGTTCGTTTTCTTTAACATTTTTAATGGAGTTAAGAAAAGATTGTGCCTCCAATGTTAATGAGTGAAGCTGTAGAAGATTTTAATTGTATTAAAATTTAAAATGAGGTTGATAAATTATTCACAAATGCTTATTGTTTTATGAGCAGCCAGTGGAAGTGATTGTATACGGAAGAAGAAAAGCAAAGCAATACAAAGTGTCGCAGAATAGAAGAAAATACGCTTGCGCAGCAAGAATAAAAAGGAGAGACATCCGAAAATAGGAATAAAAACAAAGCAAATGAGCAAAACACGTTTGCAGACGGAAAATGCACAAGCAAGGATAATGAGAGTGCACAGACAAAAAAAAAGAAGCGCCAAAGTATAGCGATATATATTTACAGCCTGGACATCAAATGATATAAACATCAAATGATATAAACATTTATCAGCGTAAAACAAACAAAAAATTAATAAATAAAAAAAACACACTCATATAAACAATTTACACACACAGAAAGGAATAACAAAGGAATTTGCTGCATACGAATTAAAAAATACCCGTCAATAAATATATTATTTTCAACTTACATGAGTATGAGCTGCTGTTGTTTCCATTGTAAAAACGTCTCCGATAACAAAAACCAACGTAAGTTAAGAACAAGGATCACTGGCCAAGTAATAAGATAGTTCTCGTTCTTCTCGAATTTCCAAAATGAAAAGATGCAATAAAAGGTATGTTTCATAAACAAGTTCCATAAGAAGATTGAGCAGTTTTGCATGTACATAAGCGATGTGTTTATCATTGCCATATTGAAAAAAAAAACAAACAAATTGTAGGCGATGGAAACTAATTGGACCACGTGATTTTCTAACCCGCGATCCCAGAATTTTCATCTGAAAACAATGGACTTTAATAGTTTCTGTGATTAAATTGCCAATATGTGAAATATTTTGCCAAACAAAAACTGAGAGACTCTTATATCTGAATTTATTTTAATGCATAGTTGCCTTTATATCAAATATTATCAAAATGTAGTCGTATAAAAATGTTCTTATACAGCTCATCTCTTGGCAGAAGACTGGAGCGTGGAAATATAACATTATTTTTATAAGTTGGCATGCACCAACTACACTTTTCTGTACATGTAATGTGTATGTTGCGTTACAAACGTTGATCAACTTCGTTGCTATATCACAACAAGCTGCGACATTATAGTCTTCTCAGACCTTAAGCCACAATTGCGTCTGACAAGAAGGAACTATCCGGAGGGAACTATCGAAAACCTTTTTGAACATGCAAAATTACATCGAAATACGTTTAAATTCATATTTTATTGTTGTTTTGTATAAATGGCATAAACATTGCAAAAATTTTCCCATCTTCCATCTTCAGTTCAGCTTCATTTGGATAGGAAGGAGCGTTGTCGATTTCACCTTAAAAAAACGTAATTTTAGAAAAATGTATACAAAATTCGAAAGGTATCTTCACCTGTGGAACGAATGATTCATTCCAGGTTGATTTTGAACTTCTGTAGTCGGTGGGGCATTTTAAGTTTTTGAATCAGCGAGGATTCTTCACTTTTCCAGTTACCAAAAATTTAAACTTATGAGCAACAAAAAAACGTGATTCGCTGCTTCTCTGACTTTACCCCCGGGGCTCTCTTTTCCAAACTATACACGTACGTTTTTTCTGGCAGAAGTTTCCAGAATAAGCCAGCTTTAAGTGTTGCTTTAAACCGGTCCACTAGCTGAGGCTGCGAAGTAAATTTTTCGTCTGTTACTTGTTGAACAAGTCGAACGCTGTATCCCTTTTTGAATCCTTTAAGCCATCCATCACTAGCGTGGAAATCACCTTCGCGTTCCTTAAACCTTGAATGCAGTGTTTTTGCTTTTTCCTTCAGCACTAAAGCACATACTGGCCAATTCTTACTTCGCATACAAGTAAACCAATGATAAAGAGCTTCTCCATTTTAGGCAGCTCTGAAGTACTCAAAGTCATGATTTGCTGGGTGAAACGTACACCGAGCACGCCGACACGCCGAGCGTGTCAATGAATTATTCTACAAAAAAAAAGTACAAAAATGTATGTAAAATAGAATCAAAACATGCAGACCTGTACATTACTATTTTCATATGCAGAAAAGCGAAGTTGCGAATGTTTTTAGTTTTTAAAAGTGAATATTAAATATATTATTCATAAAACTATTGAACAAAAATCATATTATTTTCATAATTTTTCAATTATATTATTAATTTCACGCTCCATATTGATAAAATTGTTTAAAGTTTTTTGGTATACCATTTAGTGTTGCCGCTGCGCACAATATAGTATTACAAAAAAACTGAATTTCGACATAAAGCAACTCTGCAACGAACACCAGTGTAACCACTAATATGATGTGTTCGTCGAACAGCGAACACCAGTATAACCAGCACCTAAGCAAATCACTCAACCCTTTTTGTAAAAAATTTAAAATTTCAGCTTTTTCTTTTCACGTCAAGCACACAGGTTTCTTACAACTCGTTTTATTTTGCATAGATATAAACTAAGACAAAACGCTCTATGCCAAATTATTTAAGCTTAATGGAAAAGGGGACTCCCCAAGGTCAGAATTATTTGAGCTCAATGCAAATTTCATGCAAACATTTAAACTTTTATTGTTCATGTTATAGAGCTCCCTCGCCTTGTTCAAGTTTGGAGTGTTCACGTTATCGAGCGTGTATGAACGAGTATGTATAAATTAATTGTATAATTATAATTCCATTCCGCTCTGATAAGTGCATTCTCTATAGTTGATCACATGCATTTATATCACTCTGTAAGATATTTAAATGTATTAAGATTGAAATCTGTAACAGTTATTGCATTATCGGAGTACATATATTTAAAATTTGTTTTACAAGGCAACCTTAAACTTTGGAAATCTCATTTTATTTCATTTGTTTCATTTTAAAAAATTGGCATATCTTTGTTGTAAATTACGCAAATAAAACAGAGATATTTACTGCTTTCACACGAATAATATAATATTGACTGTTCTGTCTGTGTTTCGTTTCCAGCTCAAGGCACAATTCTTCCATTTTAAAATTTGAATATGGTAATAATAAATGTCACTGCGTTGACAACCAAAAGGGAAGAAAATTTATTCCGTTCGTTCCATTAGAAAATTTCAAGAAAAACTTCTACAAATATAAATTGGAAAACCTAATTTGCATTTTAAAGAAAAAAAAACTGAAAACGCGGAAAATAGAAGCAATGGATACTGAAATTGATGCTAACTGTATAAATGAAGAAGTAATGCTTCAAAAAATACCTCCTGAAAATATTGAAGAAGGTGCTTCGGTGGACGCTGCTATAAATGGTGACAATGACGTACAAGAGGAATCCGATGTTTTAGAAGAGTTAGAGAAAATTGAGTCTTCTGACAATGATGGTCAGGGGTAAGTTAAAACCCCTAACAATAGAAAATGAGTACTTGGTTTGTGGATTTCAGTGTTTTTTTTTGTCGTTGCCCATGGCAATAGTTAAATAATAAATGTAAATGTTTTAAATTCTTTGCTGCAGCTTAAACCAAAATGCTGGTGTGGGTAGTACTAATTTTCAAGGTAAACCCAACCTATTTCGAGGTCGAGGTGGTGCCAATGTAATTCCATTCGGACGGGGCGGCGGCAGTGTTGGTGGAGGTCGTGGTGGCATTGGAAATTTTGGCGGACGCCCACCAAATAGTGGGTTTGATCCAAATTGGTCAAATCAAAATGTTCCGCCAAATGGGAATGCACCGCCACAATTAGAGCTGTGGGTGGAGACCAAAACCGAAGATGGCAAATCATATTTCTATCATGCACTCACTCGAGAAACTACATGGAATAAGCCCGAAGGACAGAACGTAAAAGTAATGACGCAATCGGAAATCGAGGAAATGAACAAGAAGCAGCAGCAAATGCAGCAACAACAACAACAACAACAGCAGCAACAGCCTCAGAATATGATGGCAGTTACACCTGTAGGTGGTATTGATACCGCAGGCAAAATTGCGGAGTCCGATCAATCGAAAAATATTGCAGCAGCACCGCACAGCAATACAGAAGTATTAACAACTCAGCCTCCACCCAATATGCTTTTACAACCGCCGATCACTCAGCAACCGCTAACACAACCGCCACCCAACGTAACAGGTGGACCGCCATCGATGACCCAACAGCCACCACCAGGAATGCGCCAACAACCGCCACCCTTTTTTCAGCCGGGAATGCATCCGCCCAACTTTTCTCAGACACATTTCGGTATGCCACCACCAGGCTACGGTGGATTTCCCGGCGGACCTGCTCCATGGGGTATGCAATGGAATCAACACATGCACCAATCACACGTACCGCCGACGCAACAGGAGAAACCTGCTAAGAATCTAATCATCAAACCAGGCGTCATTGATCCCTCGGTAATTGCACGTGCTGCCGAATGGTCAGAGCATCGTGCACCTGATGGACGCCCCTATTACTATCATACTGCACGTGGCGAGAGTGTTTGGGAGAAACCGCAAGCACTACGTGACATGGAAGCCGCGCGCATGGCTGCGCACTCTGGTGCTACGCCGCAACAAATAGTAGCACCACCTGCAGCTGCGCCAACTATGCCGCAACATATGATGCCAAATCCCCTAATGCATTTGCCACCAGCAGTGGCGAGTGCTTATGATCCTGCACTGGCATACAATGCAGCTGCGGCTGCTGCAGCTTCCGCTGCCTCACACAAAGCCAATGAAAGTTCGAAGGCTGCACAAGCAGCCGCACTTGAAAAAGAATCTAAAAGGGCTGCAGAAGAGAAACGCAAAAAGGAGGAAGAACAAAAGAAATCAACAGCAGCAGCTGCAAAGCCCATTGACAAATCACGTCCCATTTCGAGTACGCCCATAGCGGGTACACCGTGGTGTGTGGTATGGACTGGTGATGCGCGTGTCTTCTTCTATAACCCATCGACCCGTACCTCCGTATGGGAGCGCCCAGAAGATTTACTTGATCGTGAAGATGTTGACAAGGCCGTGAGTAATGTGCCAGAGCAATTAAAAAGCGTGGTGGAATCAACTGAAAAGCAGCAAGAAGATAAAAACGAGAACAGCGAAAAAACAAAGTCCATGCCTTCAATTATAGCAACAACTCAAGCTACTCCAGCTGCTGTCACCGCCTCTGCTACTGTCGATGAGGACGACGAACAAGAAGACGATGAAGTTATTAAGATACGTACTGAGTCCGAATCAAGTGTGGAAGAAGTGCCTGCAAAAAAAACCAAAACGGGTGAGTAAATTGAATTTAAATTAAAGGAAACGTGCAGTTATTGGAACAATTTCTTAATGTTTTAGGTACAAAATCCAGTAAGAAATCTGATGCTAGTGAAGCTGCTGTTGAAGCGGAAGTGCGTGCCGCAAAAGAACGGGCTTTAGTGCCACTGGAGACGCGTGTTAAACAATTTAAGGAAATGTTGCGCGAAAAAGATGTACGTACTTGAATTTAAATATTACTACTAACATTTTTGAACTATTTATGCATTTATTTTCAGGTTTCTGCTTTTAGCATATGGGGCAAAGAATTGCATAAAATAGTTTTTGATCCACGGTATCTGTTGCTGACCTGCAAGGAGCGTAAGCAAGTGTTCGAGAAATATGTAAAGGATCGTGCTGAAGAAGAACGCAAAGAGAAACGTAATAAAATGCGTCAAAAGCGTGACGATTTCCGAAAATTAATGGAAGATGCTAAGCTGCATGGAAAGTAAGTACTAAATATAATGCTGAAAGTTCCTCTGGTTCATAATTTGAAAAAACAAATACTCAGCTGCTGAAAAAAAAATTGACAAGTTAATCGTTAACGTCAACTTTTTGTATCGAAAAAAATATAAAAGTTATAAACAAGTCCACCAATACCTTCTCAACCAAAAATGTAGAATCTGTCACCAATTCTTTGGAGTTTATCTTCAGCCAGTCATCAAATAAATCATAAATGACTATTATGACTTCACTAAAAAAGTAAGCATCTCGTTATTGTTTCTTGTGCTGCACATGGCTTCCTTGACCTTACGCACCGCCAGAAAGTTTGAAGCTAGTCGTCTAGGTTTGTGTTATCCAACAAGCTCCTCCTAATTGCTCTTGATTTTGCTGCTCTCCTCAAAGTATTTAGTATGTATACTAAACAGCTTTAATTGGAAGTAAATACGTTAATAGGAAGATTTTTGTACGGAGAGAAATTCAATCAATGGAAGAAAAATAAATGGTAATATTTATAATCGGTCTGTATCTCTATGGAAGTTTGAAATTTTATACATGTGGTGTGTTAATGACCAATCTCCGTTTGCATGCACAAGGGATATAAACTGGAAAAGAGAATACTCTCTCAATTAAAAAGCATACATTTCCCAATTTAACCTCAAATGAGATTCCCCCAAAATTGTTGATAGTTTAATCATGTACACGCTTTTTTAAACTATAAAATTAGTCCAGTTTATTCGGCAATGCTAATTTCCTAAAATGTATGGTTCCATTTTCCTTTTAGATCATCCTTCAGTGATTTCTGTCAACGTTATGGCAAAGATGAGCGTTACAGGGCAATTGAAAAAGTACGTGAACGTGAAAGTCTCTTTAATGAGTACATTGTCGATGTGCGTCGCCGTGAAAAAGAGGAAAAAATACAGAAAAAAGAACAGGTATGTACATATAAAAAATTGGAATTATTTAAATGTGCAGTTGGCTGGTTGGCGATGTTCAACATCATCTGCCAGCACATTTGAATATTCGCAAATAATTACGTCTTTAATGTCAAAGAAAAAAACAAGAAAAAAAACGTTAAATTAAAATTAAAAATGAAATGTTACTTTTAACTATTTATAAATACAAAAAAATTAAATAATGTTTTTTGTTATCTATACTGCATTTATATAAATATACATATACAATATATATATATATAAATTTTTCTCTTCACTTAATCTAAAATACATATTACTCCTATATTCATTTTGATATTATCGACTACCACCGAAATAGCTAGTACTGCTACTGCTACTACCACCACTACTACCTACTACTACTACTACACAAATATCAAATGTATGGTGTGCTACTCCCCTCCCAAAAAATAAATCAAACAAAAAATATAAATTTATATTGCACAGTTCAATTTTATGGATTTATTTTGAATTTTAACTACTACCAACTACTACTACTACTCACGCACGACAACATAGTAAGTGCATAGTGGCAGCGACAACAAGAACAACATCAGAAGCATTTGTCGACGCGACCATCGTCTTCAGCATCATGGTTCGTTCTCTTTGACAGAGAGAGTGAGTGTGACTTCCTGAGTGAGAGCATGTATGGGCAAGCAACTTATCCAGTACACGTTTTTAAGTTCGTTTCTCTTTTGCTCAGCGTGTGGTGGTGAGTTATTTTAAATGCAATTGCCAAAAAATCAAAAATCAGATGAATCGTTGTCCTAAAAAACAATCTTTTACAACCTACCTACAAACTACGTAAAGAATAAGACACAAATGCCATGCCAGATAAATCGAACGGCACATTGATGGTGATTTACACTCTCCCAATCCACCCACCCATTGTCGCCGGCCGCAACCGATGCCATAAGGAATGCAAATTTAAATGATAGCAACTGAGATTTGAGGCAAACACAAACACAGAGAGAGTGATCCAGTCAATGAGAGAGAGAAAGAGAGAGGGATTGAGGGAAAAAGCAAACAGTATGAATATAAAATTAAAAATTTAAAAAAAAAATTTGTTTACAGTGAAACAAATTACAAAAAAAAAACAAAAAAAACAAAAATAATTAACGTTTGTGCCCTCGCTCTCAAATGTCTGAATAAATATTTTGATGTTGCTTTTGTCATTTTCGAAAGTAAAGTTTTACAAATTTTATTTTGATTTCTTTGAAAATACAAAAATTGCATCAATCTAGCACAGCATTCTGGCGAACAAGCAAATGTTAAGTATTGATTTATTAAAAACATTAATAATAATAAACGTAAACATGTCTGTCCGTCAGTCTGTTTCTTAACTTGAATTTTACTATGCAATCAACAAAAATGTTACCTATACATTTCATATGTTTTATTTTTATTTTTATATACCTACATAGTTAGTACGTATGTCTTAAAGTTATATTTATTTAAATGTTTTAGCCTTTAAGATTGACGCTAAAACCTAATCACAGATTCTCTTAATCATATGCACTTCTTTTTCAGCTAAAATCGTAAGAACATACATTCAATTGAAACTAATGCAATTTCTCTTTCAGCTCATAATGTATTTACAATATTTTATAAGTTGTATTTATCATAATTACGTTAAGGTAGTCACATTAAGGCCCCTTTGTTTATCTTTAAGTTGAAGTGCATATCATTTCGTGAAATCGTCTAAATCACACTTTTCTTTCTCTCTTCTACCCATCCACCCACTAACTACCTCACTCGTCACCATCGCTTACTTGAGCAGATTCGTAAAGATTTCTTTGAAATGCTGCGCGAACGTTCCGATATTGATCGTCATACACGCTGGCATGATATCAAAAAGAAATTTGATTCAGATTCACGTTATCGTGTTGTCGAGAGCTCAATGTATCGTGAAGAATACTTTCAGGATTATATGCGTGTGCTAAAGGATGAGAAACGTAAGCAACGTGAGGTAAAAGATCGTGAGCGTGAGCGAGAACGTGATCGCGATCGCAAGTCGGATCGTAAGTTAGATCGTAGATCGGATAAAGATCGTAGTGGACGCGGTGATCGGAGTAGAAGTCGTGATCGTGATCGTAGCGATAAGGATCGAAAGGAAAGGAAGGAAGAGAAGGATAGCAAAGACAAGGACAAGGAGAAGAATGGCGATAAGAAAAAACATGAAGATTCTGTGAGTATTATATCTATAATGTAATAAGAAAATTTTTGCAATTTTTTGTTTTTTCTTGTTGTTGTTGTCTACAGGACGAAGGCGAGCATCACGACGACGAGGATGAGGAGCAACAACAGGCATCACATTCTGACAGTGAGGATGATGAAACGGAACGTTTGCAGAAAGAACGCGATCGTCAATTGCGTGCCGAACAAAGCATACGTGAGCGCGAGAAGGAAGTACACCGTACACTGGCCGGACATTTGCGTGATCGCGACAAGGAGCGTGAGCATCATAAGCGTGACGAGGCCATTGGCCATTTCAATGCGCTGCTTACGGATTTGGTGCGTAATGCTGATCTCACTTGGAAGGAAGTGAAGCGCCAATTGCGCAAGGATCATCGTTGGGAGTTGATTGACACGCTCGATCGGGATGATCGCGAAAAGTGAGTGAGAGTTTATTTAATCTGAAATCAAATGTTAAATAAGTTTTATTTGTATATGTCTATGCTATAGAATTTTCAATGAGCACATTGATTCTTTGATGAAGAAGAAACGCGAGAAATTCCGTGATATGTTAGATGAAATTACTACACTGGATTTGATCAGTTCATGGAAGGATATTAAAAAATTAATCAAAGAAGATCCTCGCTATCTCAAGTATAATAATTCTGATAAATGCGAACGTGAATTTCGTGATTACATCAAGGATAAAACGTTAAATGCTAAAACCGCATTACGTGAGCTATTGCAAGAATGCAAGCTAATTACACACAAAACAATTGACATTGTCAATGAGAATCCAAATCATTTAAAGGAAATACAAGATATTCTTAAAAATGACAAGCGGTAACTTTATTTATATATAAAAGCTCAAAGTCTGTAGCAACATGTCTTCTATAATTGCTATTTCTTTTATAATTTTAGTTATTTAATCTTGGAACATTTGGAAGAAGAACGCACTTTAATAGTTGTTAACTATTTAGAAGAACTGCATAAACGTGGACCCCCACCGCCACCTACGGCCTCGGAATCAACGCGTCGAAATAAATAATTGTAATTTTAATTTTTATTCTCTAAGCAATACATAGCAAGAGTTTCATTTTTGAAATTTTTCCAATGTTTCAATAATTTATGAGCATGTTGTTGCGTTAGTATTTGTAACTTTTTGACATCTAATGAGCTTATACCCTCAAGAAAATGAAAGACTTTTGAAGCAGCTCCAATGCAGTGTGGAAGGAAGCATTGCTCTTTGTATCCCTACACCATATCTTTTTAGCACATGATGTCATTGAGAGTACGGCCAAAGCCTTCTTTTATTCTGAAATGTAATTTTTGAAAAATATTTTTCTCAAACACATATATGCAAAGTCGAAGTAATGTAATAATATTACTAATGACGAAACTTTTTGAAGCCTTCCTAAAACATGATTGTAAGCATTCCAATATATATGTATATATATTGGAAGTCTCACTTTTGAGGGTATGTATAATTTTTTGTTTTATGAATACATTCGCACATTGATTACCACACCGTCACTGTATAAAACTAGTAAATTTATAGCTTTGTAACTCAATATTTTAAGAGTTAACGAACTACAGGTAATGCAAAAGCCACCATAGCTTTAGCATTTATTAAAGCGTTGTATTGTTAAAAAAAAGAACATAGATTGTAAAACTTTAAATGCTCAACTGAGGAGAGTTTTTTTTTTTTTGTTGTTGTAAAGTGTAACTTGCTAATTAATGTGCGATATGTGATCACTCAAAGGATTCTGTTTAAAGTTATAAATGCTATGCTGAATATGTTCTAATGGTAATTTCGCTGCACTAAAAATTGTATTACAATATTTATCAATAAATAATAAATTAAGGTTTTTAACTTTAAAAACAATTTGTATATTTTATTTATTCTGCTATTCTCGAGGCTGCTATAAATAGATTTAGAAGATTCATTGATTGTGTGGCGATCAACCAAGAAGCAAAAAGACGTTTCTTAGTTTTGTGAAATCGGCGTATGAATTCATATGAATTCTGCCACGTTATCGAGGTACATTTTGAATTCAATCAATCGTCGTGGTGTAGTTGTTTAGTGAGCTGGACTGCTACGCAGACTTGGCCGAGGAAGAAATTAAAAAAAGGGGTAAATAATTTTCTACATGGCACTAAATAGCAAATCTCCTAGAGCAGAAATTGCTTAAGAAAATGCAGTTAGGATCCGGCTTAAAATTGGAGGTCCCTTCCATTAGCTTAAAAATATATTACGAACAACATGAATAAACGCAAAAGGCTCGACCTAGGCACTCCAGACTCCATGTTTAATGACTGTTGTGTCATTAAAGAAGAAGAGAAAAGTGGTGATATCCAAATTTTAGAAGATCGTTAAAAAATTAAAAAAATTTTATTCGTGTCAATTGAAGAATCTTATATAAGTATTTGTTGTTTGGAGTAGTTCGAAAGGGGAACGTTTGATATGACTGGATACTGTTGTTTATCATGTCGTGATGAACTCGTGCGCCTAACTTACATTTTTTTTTAACTTTAACCCAATCAGAACTTTTAATATTTCAAATGCAACTCTGTCCATGTATGAAACCAGCTGATTGCAGCTGAGCTAACAAGAAGAAGAAAACAGCTGATTGTGTTTGACATTTGATTCATCCATGTAAAAGTTCTACCAAAAGTTATCTAATTCGAAAATACAAAAAACCAGAATGTCCTGGCTGATGAATTCATTTCGTCAATTTATTTACGTAACCAGCACCCAACAATCGTTGCTACTTAGTAAACGGGCGGCTCTAACCATCACCAGTATCAGTCACGACAACACTGTACGCCATCTTTCACACGCCGAGAAACGGGCTCGTGGTCCTACGGTCCGCCGCTATGGTTACAAAGACAAAATACTACAAAGTGGCCTCCTGCCACATTTAGATAATGGACAAAAACTACCAATGCCCGATTATCGTCCGAAAAATGCCTGGAGTGAGAAACGTGCTCTTTTCGGCCAAAACGATTACATTGACATCTTAGGAAATGATAAATTACATCCCACGCGTGTCCTGTATTCGGTGCCATCGTGGTTACGCGGCGTCAAGGGCAATGAGTATCAAGTGCTGTTGCGGAAACGTAAACTCATGTCGCAAACATTGTATCCAGTGGCGCGTCCGACTAAATGGAAGCATTTGCAGAAGCGCATTTTGTATTTGTATAAGTTCTTAAATCGTAAAACAAAAACCGGCTACTCAAAACAGTAGGTTGTGTTAAAGAAACTCGTATCCGTTTGTGGACAGAGTATGTACTTGGTATAAGACTTGGCATACTCTGCAAAAAATTCACACAAAAATTTGTATTTAATTTTAACGAAAAATATTCAGTAAAAACTAAAAAACATTTATCAAAAAGCTTTGAAGTTTTATTAAATGTTCAATCGGGTTTGTGAAAGTAGATAGGGTGTTTTTTTATGACTTGTTTAGAACAGTGCTTAGAGTTACATATTATTATTCTTAAAGTTCCATTTGAGATGTGACTAGCCTTAAGTGATAGTTTTTCCAACACTCTATTTATCTCAGTTTCAGATCAAAAAATTAAATGGCTTTTAAGATAATATGAAATTAAATATATATACATTTTTTTGCAGAATTTGACGAATTTTTGTCGCAAAATTTTAAAGTTGCCGGATAATAGAGTCACGGTTAATTGAAGTTGAACTGTACCTCAAAGAGTTAAGTGTTTTCTTGACACTTTGAATTTCTAAAAAAATGATTATAATGTCTTGGGGTCGAATCGTATGATCTGGGAACATGCAACTCGTCACATTAGTACTTGGAGATTTTATTAATTTCAAATTGACAGTTCAGACAATTTAAACACTGGCGTTTACATCTCTCTGCATACTTACACTCGAGATTAAATTGGGCAAAAGCCTCCTATGCATGAGTTTTCGCTTGAAATACAATTTGTTATAGCCATGATTCTTGATTCATACCCACCATTTCTTTGTTTTCGTGCAATATTTTCATAATGATATGCGTGTCCAGTGAAGCCTTCTTCAAAAGCATCTATCACCTTAGGTTCTTGAGCAAACTGAAGTCGAATAGAGTGAGAAAATAAGCCCTTAATCATGATTTCATGATTTTTCATCATTATTATGTTTATTTTGCTTTCTCATTCATTATAATAGTAATAGTTGTAATAATAATAATCATAATTATTAATAATAGAGTTTGTGTTTATTCGTTTATAATTTATAATAATATTTAATAATAGATTTTTATTGTTAAATACATTCGTTTTTTGTTTGTCCATAATATTGTTGCATTTTGCTTCTCTTTCTGTTTTTATTTTCTCTTTTTCGTATATCAGTTGTTGAAGTTTTCGCATTTTGTTCTGCTGGTATTGATGTTATACTATACATGAGTTTGGAAATGCAAAAATATTAGATGAGTGAACAAAAACGTACAAAAAAGAAAGTTGGAAAAATGTTAGGAACTTAATTTAGAGAAGGTGAAAGAGTTTGATGAATAGGGACGAGGAGTCGGTCAAATTTTTTTATTTTTTGGGTTTATGTTTAAGGTTTTCTTTCTTCAGTTTTCCTTTTAATTCTTTTTATTTATTAAGTATAACTTTGTTTCAATTATTTTTGTTGTTTGTTGTTCGTTTTACGCTGTGTGTTATTTCTATGTTGTGTTTCTTTCATCTATTTACTTTTACGTTTGTCCAAATATAATTTGTTGATTTGGTTAGGCACAAGGTTTATTATGATTTCCTTCTATTTTTTACCCTTTTTTAAACTATGTATTAAATAATTACTTTCTTCTTTAATGCTTTAAAGTTCATATTTGTTTGTTTTCCGTTTTGTTCATTTTGTTCATTTTGTTTTCTACTATTTTTTTCTTGTTTGTTTTCGTTTAGTAGGTAATTGCAATTGGAAAAATACTATACACATCCTAATTTATGTACTATCACCATTAATTACTAATTAAATGTCATATTTATATGTATAATATAAATATGCATGTACTACTTAATCATGTTATTGTTGTGTTGGTGTTTTATTTAATTATATTTATGTAATTGTATGATGCATGTATGTTTTCATGTGTCTATCTTTGTATACGAGTGTATGCACTACTACAATTTCATTTTTCATATCAAATTTGTATATAAATGTATATTATATTTATATATTATTATAATTTTAAATCATCTACGTATTTCAATCATCATTAGTTATAGCGATTCGTCGTTCATATATTTCATACATATACATACTAATGGATACAATGGATATATCAACCAGGATTTTTGTTCGTATGAAAAGTTCATCGATTGAATGAATCGATGAACTTTTCATACGAATATCAATATCAATTAAAATACTTATACTAAATCTGTAATTGAATCAATTTTAAGTTGAAGGAATTATACATACTTAATAAAAATAGGATTTTTTCAGCAGTACTTTGCGTATTCGTTAGTCATGTTTAAAAGAAGAGTTTGAAGGTTTCTCTTTAGTATGTTAAAGTTTCAAATAAAATTTAAATTGTGTTAATAAGTAAAAAAAAAAAATGTGTAGTAGGAAACTAAAATCACAAAAATTTAATTTTGGTTTTGCTCCCATTTTAAAAGACATTTTCAACGTAAACTTTGTTCAACAGAGTGCATATATAACTGATACTTAAATTAAAACTATATTTAATGAAGTTTCCAAAGATTTAACGTTTTTGCAAATCTATTCGAATTTAGCTGATTTTTGAACTTATAGCACATACAAAATAAAAGTGTGTATGGGTACATAATCTTTTTCTTTTAAGGACATAACGACACGGAGTTCCCGAGATGTTTTGGATACTCGTATATACCGTTTGAAGCTTATTTTTCCTCTTTTACACAAAATACTAATATATAAATCTATTGAAAAATCATAGTTTAAATGAACCTGTACCAAGTGAACCTGTACTCGTTTTAAGTATTTTTCCACTGTATCACAGTGTACTTTTACTTTTATTCTGCAATTAATAAAGATAAATATATCCCTCGCCTTGCTTTCAAATCGATCAGTCACAGTCGTTGGTTGCCAAGCACGATATTTTCTATATTTTGTTAGAAATCAGGCACAAAAAAAAAGAATGTCACACATTAGACTTTCAATTGCACAATCGATGATGTTGGTTTCTCTGCAGTTTACACAGAGTACATTTTATGCAGCTGTGAAGAAGTTAATTACATAGCCATAAAACTAAGACTGTAATTTGATTTATGATCATGGTAAACGCTATAAGTTCAAAAAATAGTTGGAATAAGAGTCGTTATTTTAGTATATCGTGTATCTGGCAAGTGTCGATCTCTGTAACGATGGATTCATTCTCATACTGTAAAAATGCTTTACTAAAATCTATTTTACGATTTAATTTTAAATCGTAAATATTCTTTAAACACCACTGTCAACTATTCAGAATCATCGAAGAGCGTCGAGTACGAAAAGTACCAAAATCTGCCAGCTCTATGGCGAAAATTCAGTGTAAAATAAAGTTTACTTTCACTATACTTTTATCCCATATGAAATTAGTTGTATTTAAGTTAGTTTAGTTAAATTATAACTTGTTTTCGGCTATGATTCTACGCCTATAAAATTCAATAAATCAATTGAACTGAATTCACAATATGATAAAGCAGTATTTAATTCGTGGCAGGTAAAATAAATGACTTTGAAATAATGAAACTTTTTTTTTTATAAAATCCAAGATAAATACAAAAAAATAAATGATTTTTTTAGTTTGATGCAATTGTTTCAGACATAAAACCAGAAAATGCATTCAAGTCTATAAATTACTAAAAAATAATAGTGGGCAACGGTTTCAGCAACAAGAAAGGAAAATTTAAAGTCAAATGATGCACATGTCGAAAACTGAATGTCAGACAGTATGTCAGACACTAGGAAAAAAATTCCGTACTGAACTTTCAATCAAAGTAACTGAATTCTTCTACGATTTTAAATGCCGTAATAAAAACTTATTCCATAAAAATGTTGAGTCTGACTAAATTAATTTGAGTTGAAATCTAGAGCCATTAACTTTTCAGATACTTAAAAACTCTTTAATTAACTTTACGACAACCAAAATCCATTGACTGCATTCTTTAAGCTTTATTAAAACAATCTTTAATTATTCACAGGCTAAAGTGCCGCTTTTCCAAGTGCTTCATTCAACTACCATTAATGTATTGACTCAATATTATACATTTAGTGGGAACTTGATTTCATTTCTCGATTCAATAATATGTATGTGTGTATGTACATGCTTCACTTCAGCATAGGCATTAATATAAAAATACTACCATATCATTGAGAAAATCCTCTACTTCTTCACACAACCTTTGAAGAAAATATAAACAAATCTAAGTTTAGTTGAAACAAGCTAGAACAAAAAAAAAAAAAACAAATAATTGACAATGAAACTTAAGAATAAAAAAGCATGCAGTGTAAACAATGTAAATAAACATTTCGTTCTTTTTTATTTCAATGGCATATAATTTAATTTAAAAAAAAAACCAAACACGAAGCAATGCATGTCTGTGAGAAATTAAAAAAAGACTCGGAGCATAATCTATAATCAATAATAATAATGATAGTAAAAATGTTTTTGCTTTATGTATTCATGTGTGTGTATGCTACAATAAAATATAATTATTATAAGAATAAAAAAATTACATTTGAAATGCAAATTTTAATTATATAATTATAACTAATTTAAAATTTCATGTATTTTATTCTTTTTATTTTGCTTATTATTGTTTTAGTCTCAAATCATTGTCAAATACATAGTTATATTTATTTAAAAGAAAATAATAATTTTACTTATCTAACAAGATAAAATAAAAGTCAGCATTTAAAATGCTTTGTAATTTATTAAATTTGGTTTAACAATGTTTAAAGAAAATTTAAATATCAAAAATAATAGCAAACATTTTGTAAAAAATATTTAAAATGTTTAACAAATAAAGAAAATAAATGTTTTTAAAAAAGTCAAATTAAAACAATGAAAAGTTTCTATGTGTTTGTGTTACGAACATATGACAAGTTAGCAATACAATACAATATACATTCTAGCAATATAATTCTAAAAGTATTTAAGCACTTAGCTTTTGAAGAATGCATCCTTTGTGAATTTGAATAGCATCAAGCAAACGAGTTCATTTAAGATTTTGATGAAGCTTGTATGAAACTCGAATACAAAAGCTAGAAGTCTCAAGCAAGTCAATTGAATTTAAGAATTTAAAAATAAAATTCAATGAGCTCTTTTTAAAATTTTATAGAAGTAGTCAAGTAATCAGTAAAACCATTTGAGGCATCGTTATTCTAGAATTAATTAAAGAATTTTTGAAGTCTTCTAAAAATTGAATAAACCTGTTTAGTATTAGACAAAATTTTTTTAGGCATAGATATTCTTGTAAAGTTTCATGAGTTTTAGAGGAATTCAATCAAAAGAATTAAATTTAATGAAGTTTAGCATTCAGCAAAGCCTTTAGATGAATTCTTTTGGGAATTCAACCAATACATCATTGAAAAGTTCAATGAAGTCTTTTAAAAGAGTTATCAATTCAGTTCAGAACTTAACAAACCCTTACAAGACTTTATTATTAAAAAAAAAACAAATGAATTCTTTTAGGAATAAGCAAATCATTAAAGAATTATATTAAGTCTCTAGGAATTGAGTTAGAAATTGATTGAAGTCTTTTAAAATTGAAATGAAAACATTTGAAATCTCTTTGATGTCTCCTAGAATCAACTGAATATAATAAATTGAAAATCGTTCAATCACACAAGGAATGCATTCTTCACAAGATCACTCAGCTAGTGTCAACATTAACAATTGTACTTGAAAATTATAAATTTTTGAAATGAAGTATGTTAAAAAATGAATTGAAATTCTAAATGATAATATACGAGTATATGTATATTCTTCGTTCGTTTTACTGTTTTAAAAATAATAAACACAACTATACGATTTAATTAAATATTTATATATAATTTTTTCGTTTCACATTAAATCTTTTAAATATGTAATTAAATAAATCAATCAATAATGTTATTTTTTGAATATATAAACTTTTCAACTCTTCCTCATATATGTAAGTTAATATGTAAGTAGATGTACTTGCGTTTACAATTTGTTTTTTCGTGTTTACCTTCAGTTAATAAATTGTTTAAATATATAATTTTATATATATATATATTCATATATGTATAAACTGTGTCTATGCATTTAAGTGTGTGGGTGTGTAATGTTACGTGTAAGTGTAAGTTTTCGTTTTCTTTTTCTTTTTTGTTTAAATTTAAATAAGTTTTAAGTAAACTTTAATCAATTCTTTTTTAATCAGTTTCCCTTGGCAGCTTCTTTTGCGGCCATAATAAGAGGTGTCAGACTGGCTAATGGACGTGCTAATTTCAGGAAAGGATGCTGCGAAAAAAGAAAAAATATAATGGAGCAAAGAAAGTTACGGTCAGACTTCAGACTGAGTTTCTAATTTCCTAAACAAATTATTAAAATTAATGAATTATTGGACAGTGCCAATAATACAGATTTACCATTTGCAGCAGTTTTTTGTGCAGTGCTTGAAATGTGTTAAATTTCAGTGCAAACTGACTCTTTTCAATTATTTAGTATTTTTTTTTTTATCAGTTTAGGTCACCATTTAGATCACTTCGCACCAAACTAAAACTATACCAGAAACTGACTTCACGAACTTACCTTCAGCAATTCTAATGCACTCGCTCTGCGCTCAACTTCAACCTCTAGACACTGATCCAAAAAATCTTGAAATACTGTCGACAATTTGTCTTTCTCCTTGATTTCCGGTTTGCCATTGGTAGCAATGAGGTACAAAGCTTTCAATGGATTCTCATTGAGGTAGGGCGGTTCACCCTCAACCATTTCAATTGCCATAATACCTAGGGACCATAAATCCACCTACAAAGTAAACAAAAATCATGAATGTAAGTAAAGTAAAATCATGTAGATTCTGTACATTTTACTTACCTTTGGTCCATATTGTTTGCGCGTCACCACCTCAGGTGCCATCCAGTATGGCGTCCCGACCATTGTTGTGCGTTTTGATTGCTCTGGTGATATTTGCGCGCAGAATCCGAAATCGGTTAATTTCACCGAACCATCTAAGCCCAGCAAAATGTTATCACTTTTAATGTCACGATGTATAACTTGATTGGAGTGTAGAAACTCTAACGCTTGCAGCACTTCACGACACACCGCTGCAATTTGTCCTTCGTCCATACACGTCTCCGTAACGACATCGGTCAACGAACCGCCGGGCAGATACTCCATGACGACCCACAGCTCCTCGGACACCAGATAACTGTCCAAATAGTTGACGACATTCGGATGTTTGTTTTCTCGCATTACCAGAATCTCGTTGATGATGAGCTCTTTCTTGGGCTGTTGCGATAGGTTCATCTGTTTGATGGCCACCTCCATGCCGGTGGAGGATTCAATGGCCGTGTACACAGTACCCGAGGCACCTTGCCCGATTTTCTCCATTTTCGTATACTTACGATTCGGATCGCCAACGGAGACGATTGTACGTAATTTCTCAAGTATTTCTTCATCGGACATTTTCTTCTTTTTGGCGGTACCGGTGCGTGTTTGTGCCACCGCTGCCGGTGCCGGTGCAACTGTCGTCGGCTGTTGAATGGCGGTGGTAGTCAGTGTTGCATTGCTGTTGGCATTGGCATTGGTGCCTTGTTGTTGTGCTGCTGTTGCGGGCGTTACAGCGCCCGAGGCAGTAAGCCTCTTAACAGTCGAGTCTGCAGCAGCCAATTGTGTTGGTGTGGTATATATATCTGTGGGAGCAGCATCACCATCAATCAGCGCCGTTACAGCAATATCGATAATGGGTGTAGCCGGTGTAATTGTTGTTATTGTGGGTGTAGGTAATGGCGGTGTCGGTAATGCAGCAATTGTTTCGATGATCGAGGAAGACGCCGAAGGGCAATAAATTGGGGGTAATGCAGACGCAGAGATGTCGTCGTGAAATGATGGAAACGATGAAAAGGAGGAAGCAGAAGAATCGTGATTAGTCGTCGTTGCATTACAATCAATAAATTGCAAATGTGTACTATTAGTAGTAGTAGCAGTAGAAATTCTAGTAGTTGAGTCAGTGTTAGTAAGAGTTGCGGTTGCAGTTGTTGCTGTAATATTAGTAGTAGTAGTAGTAGTCGAAGTAGTAGTAATTGCAGTTGTATTAGTCGAAGCAGTCGTGCTAGTAGTGCTAGTGGGTATGATACAAATGGAAGCTGCCGCCGCTGCTGTTTCGGCAGCTGCAGCTGACGCATGCGTATGATGTTGCAGTGGCAGATGCGACGACGCAGAGACAACACTTGATGCTGCTGCTGCTGTGTCAACTGCTGCTACTGTGGTTGGAGATGTGTGTGGATGGTTGTTATCGTTGTTTAATATTAATACAGACGATGCAACAAATTCCAATCGATGATAAACATCGAGGATGATTTTTTATGACATTTACATATGTAGATGTAGTAGATAGTGGAGTAGTAGTTGGTTGGTTGGTTGGTTGGTTGGTTGGTTGGTAGTAGAGTAGTAGTAATTTTTGGTAGCAAGATTAGTATTAAAATTAATTAAATTACAATTAGTAAAAGTTTAGTAAAATAGTGCAATATGTACAATGAAATTGAAATTACAATTCTTACTTTCGTTATTTTTGTTCTTATCGAGTGTTGTTGTTGTTTTATACTGCGGTTGCGCGACATTATTATGTTGCTGCTGCTGATGCTGTTGATGTAACGGTGTTGTCGGCGTAGTCGCTGGTGGTGGTGGCGGCGATGTTTGTATAACATCATCAATGGGTCGCGTATAAATCGATTTCGTACGTTCCGGTCTCGAGGCCACTGGTGGTGGTGGCGGCTGTGCTGAACCCAGAATGTCATCTTCATTCGCCGATGAATGCTGTGACGAGGATGATGCAGTATTACCGCCAAAATTATACGAATGCGATTGATTCAATGTGCCATGATGCTGCTGCTGCTGCTGTTGCTGCTGATGATAATTATGTTGATGATTGCTGCCAGCAGTTATTTGTGTACCAGCACCAAGAGCGCCAATACGACTGATACCACCACCAATGCTGCCGCCATGCGTATTCGGGCCAACACCACCTCCCAACCCAAGATTACTGAGGTTAGCACCAATCAAATTACCCTCGGCCTGCAGCTCTGAATCGGTTGGGGTCGAACTTGGACTGCTGCTGCTAACGCGACTCAGCGAAGAACCTGTGTATGGGTGCAATAGAGAAATGAAAATATTACATAAGCATCACACACTGTTTACACACTCCTCACCTGAATGCGTCGTTATGGCATTTGTCATGTATTTGGAACTTGGCCTCTGTTTTGTTGTATTGTCAAACCACTTCAGCACATCGAGTACAGCCTGTGGATTTTTCTTTTGCTCTTGTTTGCTTATATTCGAATTCATAAGCAAACGCGCCCATGCTTCTGGCATACCCTGTAAATTAATAAGTATAAAATTGTGTTGTGATGATAAATTCACGTTTAAAATCGAACTAAATTGCGTTTAATATATGAGCGAGCGCATGGTGTAGCGGCCGCTAATCGAGCTGGATACAAGCTACAAGCTGCAAAGCTTTGCTGCTCTAGCATATTATTTATTTTCATAATGATTCAATATTTCTACATTCTTATTCAAAATTACATGACAGACAGCAACGAAATGTTGGCATTGAGTTACATTAAGGCTATTTATTTATTTTAAATTAAATTCTAATCTAATCTAAAGCTACAGTTTTTGCTTACAAATTTTATGAGCAACATTGAAATCAAATAGCAACCGAATGCAGTAAATCAGAACTATCTTAGACGTCATGATCGGATCGTTGTTCCTGCATTACAAAACTCTTTGAATAAATTACAAATCAATAATATAAATAAATTATGGATATATTTTATTTATTTATAATTTGTGTACTACAGACGAAATCTTTTACTTTTGTACGAAGTTGCGAGGCGATTACTTATTCTCTTTGCGTTAGCAAAATTATGCTATAAACAAGTGAACTATCCCGTAGTTTAAATTGGAACTGAATCAGTCACACGTTTAACACATTTTGAACAGGTACCAAAAGCCGTGATATGATATTGAAATTTTTTTAATGTTTGTTTTTTTATGTGTTCTATACGACGACATTTCTTCTTTTCTTCTTTTAATGGCGCAACAGCCCATGGAAAGCTAGGCCGAGCTTTTCGCATCCACTCACATTATGCGTGTTATTAAAAGTTAAAGTTAGTGAAATGTTTATAATTTGCCTATTTTTCTATTGTATATCTTATTTTTTACAAAAGTTTAGTGAGCTGTAGTCTACGAAAGATTCTGATTTTGTCCAGACGAATATCACATGTTTTGCTGATTTTCAAATCTAGCTTCCAAAATACCACGTCAGTTTTCCTGACCTTTGAGCAAGGTGAGACTTATAATTTTAATTTCTGTAAATGCAGTTTTAAAGCCAGCATATGTTGAATTATTAAACAGTGAAGTGATTACTTTTGCCTAAAGATTCGCTCGTTCAATACCGAAAGAAAAGGTTAAAATTTGTTACACTGTTTAATATATATAAATATAGTTGGGATATTCAAAAGGTGTCTTATTCTGTTGTTATAATGTCATCAAATTTTGTTTGAGAATGTATGAATTTTTGACAATAAGACACCTTAGGTTAGGTATACCCCAAATCAGACACGTAGATGAAAAAACAAAAAATATTCGTGGGGGAGGAAGTGTTTTTTTTCTCAATTATAAAATTAAACCAGACAAACAAGAATATTTTTCTTAATAACAGAGAGGAAAGAAATCAATTTTTTTTTAATGTATGCTTGAAGGCGAAATTTTATTTTTTTTTTACGGCACCGTATTACAATATCTGAAAACCTGCACATATTTCTAGGCTCTGCAATCAGACTAACAATTTAATTTTTTCTAGAATAAGTTCATAAATATCTGAAAATACATACGAGTTCATTAAAACTTCAAACCAAATAAAAAAAATTTATAAAAGCAGATTGAAGCAGGAAAGCTAGTAAAAGAAAATTATACAATCAAAAACAGTTGAAGAAATAAGAAACAACTGCAAGGAAAAGCACTACATATCATCAAAGTGTAAGTGAGTGGCGTGTGGTGTGCAGAGGCAAAGCAAAGAGTAATAGTTTAGAAGGCGGAAGTAGAAATATGTGTAAAATTGTTTGTTTTTTGGAGAAAAATAAAACAACAAATTAATACAAATAGGAAGAGGAACGGAAACTGAGTTATGAGTGAATGTATGTAAAGAAGTTCGCTTGTAAATGAAGCAAGATTAATACTTACTTTCATTGGCAGCTTGAATCAACAACAAAAAGAAGAAAAAAAAAGAAAAGAGACCAAAAATAATAATAACAATAATAAATATTGAATACGCGATAGAACAGAAGAAAAAACAACGATGAAACGACGACAGCAAGGACACACAAATATCCTTGAGTGATATTTAGTGTTTTTTGTATGTTTTGCAGTATTTAAAAATTTACCAAAATAAAAAGGAGTAGGTAAAATTTCCAACAAAAAAAAAACAAAATATGCGCAGCAACAAATAAAATCGAAATCAAGGACGACACACAATGCAATAAAAGAAGAAAAAAGCGAAATAAATGAAAGCAAATGTAGAATAAAAAATGATGATAATCTCCACACAATTTACCCTTTGAAATTATTCATCACAGATTGACGGTATTGATAGAAGAGAAAGAATACAGAACTACTTTAAAAATTATGAGAGTGGGTGAGTTGAGCAATTTAAAGGTGCAAAATATTTACCGAGTAATGTATGACGGTAGACATTTTCTAAATGGGAATCATGATATGCAAGATACATATCAAATAAGCCTAAACCTACGGAATGTCATAGAAAAGAAAAAATGGGATCCGGGGTATATTCTTTAAAAGATATGTGAAACCAGAGATTAGAGATATTATATCATTAAAATAGAGTAGTGTAATAGTATTCGAAGAATAGTATTAAAGAATTTCACACATACAAGCTCAATTTCATTGAAAACAAGCTCAGTCGACCATTGTGCATGTATGGATGGCTCCATCATTAAAACTCATGACTACATGCTGCCATTAAATAAAAAGAATTCGAGACCAATTAAGAGAATAAGCCATAGAATGCACACCTTCAAAAATATTGAGCAGATTGTGATTAGACTGTCTGGGGTCCAAACGAAAACTTGGGGCATCCAAGTACACAACGTTTTGGTGTGGAGCATTCCAGAAGCTTAAACGTAAGTATTGCTATTACTGAGCTTCAAACGCTAGTACTGGCAAAGATCCTTAACGGCTCTCTAAGAGCATGAGCTCTTTTGCGGAATGGAATTACCATGCAGCAAGACAAAGGAGGAAAAAACTTGTATTTGATTTATGATTATTACACATTAATAATAGAGAAAGCTTAAAAGAAAAACGAAAAAGTTATACATCAAAGTTATACATATCGCTCGTTTGCCACAAGACTGTCATGAATAAAACAAAACAACAATTTTTGTAATAAGAGTAAGAGTAATTGTCGTTAATAGGTAAATTGACTCGGATCTAATTTTTATAATTAAATCATGTATACTAAATTTAATCACTCTAGGGCAGTTGCTTTTATTTTTGCCCCTCGCTTGTACGGACTCACGACACTGCGATGAAAGCATAAAACAGCGAAATTGGTTTAGATAGTTGGCAATGCTAACTATGAAAACCTCGGAATATACCATGTATGATACTATTTTCCCTCATTCGTGGCGTATGTATAAACGATTCACAAAGGAATCAATGATAGGCCTCGAGAATCTAGAACTAGTTTAGGCTAGCGTAGTGTGACCAGATGAATCTCACAACTAGTCAATTTATAATTTGAATTAATGTATATTAAGTTTTTTACATGAAAAAAAAAAAATTAATAGCTTTAAAAAATGGAACGAATTTATAAATATAGTAAACCAAAGACATTTGGTGTGGTATGCAAAAAAGCAAGCAAAAACTACAAATTTTCTAATTTTTGTTTTGTTGAAAAAGAGAAAAATTATTGCATAAAATTCCAGAAAAAATAAATAAATGGAGGTACATACGAGTATATAACAAAAAATTAAAAATAATACTGAAATATTATCATTATTGCTACCAGATAAGTAATACTATCTCTACGCTTACTGTAAACTCGCCAGTGACAGCATCAAAACCCACATGCACAGTATGCTCGAAATTAGTGGGATATGATATATTCGGTTTGGAATCGGTATGCGACGGCTTTGAGCCTTTAATTTTATTTTTCAATGTCTTTTTCTTGCGATCAGGATCATCGGGTTCTATTGAAAGAGAAGAGAATAAAATACAGTTTATATAAATATATATTTGTAAATAATGAGATTTACCTTTTGGCAATGGACGCATATCCACTGGTGGTCCATCACCACTTCCCACATTAGTGCCAGCACCAATTCCGCCTACACGATCACCGCCACGATTGCTGGTTAAGCGCACAGGTGGTGCTGGGGGTTTGTCTTCTTCGCTGGACATTATTACCTAATTTTTTGTTTACTGAGTTGATTTACTTGGGGATACTTGTTTCTCTGGTGTCTTGGTGTTTGTTCTTTAAATGTTTAGCACAACGTCTTTAAGAACTTGTGTTAAATAACAAAAGTTGAACCTGTTGAGTGTTGAAAAACTGCAAAAATCAAATAGAAAGCAGTAAAGTTTAAAATTATTATTTGCAAAAATTACGAACGCGTCATACTGAAATTCTTAATAAGTTCTTGTGACACAAAAGTTAACAATTTTTTTTTATTATATTCTATAATAAACGTTTTTTATTATAATTATTATCTACTATTTTTCGTTGTGGCTGCTGATATTGTATATATGTAGGTAGATATGAGGGAAATTGGAGCAGAATGGTGTATAAGTCATCAAAAAGTATCAAGAAATTTTTATAAGGTTTTTTTTTTTTGTTTTGCTTTAGCTTTTACAGATACAACGACAATAGTCACGACAAAAGTAGCTACAGAAGCAACAGCAGTACCAACAGCACAACAATATTCCACATATCGCATCGATAGTTTCAAGGCAATATTTATTTTTGCATTACTTTTTTGGTTCGTTAATATTGTCGTTGTTAATAGGGGAATATCTATTTAATAAATGTGAAAAATATCAAAAAACCAACCCACACATTTAACAAACAAAAAAGTTCTAAAAGTAAAAAGTAAAAGGCAAATACAAAAAATATATCACAAAATTATTAAAGAAAAATCAGAGAAAATCACTGGCCGCTCCGCTCAGTTGCACGGAATGAAAAATCCCAACGAGTCCGACGCACACTATCAATATCAACAAAACTACGGCAATAAAATAAAACACGGCTACAACCAACGAGTCAGGCAACGAATCGACACACTGAATGATCTACAACAACAACAGAGAACTCGGCATAAACAGCAACCATAGAAAACGTCCCCAACGCTGCTTGATGACTACAGTGCCTGCTTGCCTGCCAGACTGTTAACTAGCCGCCAGCCTGCGTTGTGTCGTCGACCGGCATTTGAGTGTCACTGTCAGCTTGAACGTTGACGTCGCCATTCTCGCTGTTGCCGTCGTAGTCGCAATTACAAATTCAGCGGGCAACAACATTAACACCATCGCAACACATTCATTCATTCGCTGCCACAGGCGATCGTCACTCACTCCCTCAGTCGTGTTCGTCACAATTCCAATTTCAATAATTCTTTCTGATTTCTTCCTTCTTTTTAACGTGTTAAAAATAAAGAAAATGGGAAATGGAAAAATTTTAAAATGACAATATAAAACATCAAATAACAAGTAAAAATGTATTTTGGTCGTTCGTTCGCTCGGCCGTTGAGTCGGTCTGCAGCAACTTGTTATGTACTCTGCACTATCCGCTAACGCATTTTAATTTAGCCACACTGTAAAAGTAACATTACGTTTCGTCGAAGGCAAAAAAATCATTTTTAATAAAACATCATCCTTGTCATTTGATATGACACAGACCTCTTTGTTCGCAGGTCTATCTTTCACCATGCCTTTATTGCTTAAACTCCGAAATCAATACGATCTATATTAATATGGACTCAGTCCGTAAGGTCTGAAGGTGGACTCAAACTCTGACCATCCGTCCCAACCTGCTAGACCTTTAATTCACTCTTCTCCAAGAAGGGCTAAATGCTCTATAAGCTTAATGAACAATCATCATTCGACGTAATAACCCATTTTGTGGTCCTAGGAATAGAATATACGAGGAATAGGAACTATAGTGTTATAACATAACATCTGATTACTGACATCCAAGCTGGCTTTTGATAATCAAGCTTTTACTCAATGAAGTAACCGATATACTCCGATATTCTCAACGTACATCTTGTGTGAGTTTCTGGGCATAGTGATATACATACATATGTATGTATATGGTATTGACAAAGCTTATTAATTAAGTAGATTAGGCTCAACATTACCACTTCTACTATATAAACTAACTGCAAGCACGAAATTGGTGCAGCCGAAATTGCTAAATTGAAATATGTAGGCTCTTTCTAGGGAACTCTAACATTTAGACTGGATCAGCGGATCCATAGGATCGTGAAAAATGGGGACCTAAAGATCTTTTCATTTATTGAAAAAATGTTTTAATTGTTTATAGTATAGTCCTTCGGCAGTCTGTTTTCAATAATGCTGGCCTGAAACCACGCCCCTAAAATATTTAGCACGGATGCTTATTATGTCTCTTATGATTCACATTGGTGAAAATCCTCTCTGTTTTCTGATTAATGTGTACATTGATCATGACAAATATCGAAGGAAATAGAGACCCCAGTTTTATCTCTCTCTGTGGCAAACAACACAAAAAAGGATGTATGATAGGTATATACCAAACATGTGTTGCGCAGAATTGATACTTAAAATAGTAAGTACTCGATTCTCAAAAGAATCGGTATAACTCGTTTCTAGAAAGTATCGGTTTTGAGTACTCAGTATCGAATCGATATTCTTACTAACTTCTTTTCAAGCCATAAGCAGTTAGTTTAATATGTTGTACGTGTGTTTGGACCTGTTTTTCAGAAAATTATTTCGGACGCCACCGAAATTGAAGTATATCGCAAAGATATTTTGCAGTAAGTTAGTATGAAAGTGGAAAATTATTTTTGTTTAACATACAAGATTCCAACAGGTATTCCAATATTTCGTCATAAGGTATGCCCAAAATTATGCTGCACCAAAAGCTCACTAGAAGTTTTTGGATTAATGTTTGTCGCATATAACGCATTCGTTCGTTTCTTCGTCCATTGTGTCTCTTCTTGTCGATGCTGACCATTGCTCAGCAGACAAACTCTTTAATATGGTATGTGCTTAAGAAACGTTATTAAACCCACTAGCTTTAAACCACGGATCTATAAAACATGCCATATACATTATACTCCCAGATTTTTGATCTTGGTGGAATTGGCTAAAAATAAATTAATATAAAAAAAGTATTCGATTCTTTATAAAAATAACTGATTCTAAAAAGTACTCGATACTCAAGTGCTCGATCCTTCCTATTACTATACGAGTATGTAGGTGATTCATAAAAGAATAGATAGAAAGAGCGAACATTAATACGTAACACGATTTAAAAGATTTATATCTTGTTGTATATTATATGCTCAAAGAAGAAATAAATAAAATAAAGCTAGATTCTCAAAGAAGATCGAGATCAGAATATGAAAAATCAATATCTATTTGTTTATCACTGGGTGTGTTTTTTAAACAAAGACTTATGTGCCTGCTGCTCTTAAAAATAAAAATGATTAAAATACTTAAAAAATAAAATACCTAAATGATTAATAAGAACGCAAATACGTACATAAATTTGTAACTAACTAAACTAATAATAAAAATATAAGCATGAGCATGAGCCAACCATTAAATTATCAGTAAAAAAAACTTGTAGGAATAAATACAAGTCAATTGAAAATGTTTGCAATCGCTGCAGCAGTTGCAGCAACAGAGCAACAGCAGTAGTCACGCCGTTTGATGGCGAAAACAGTGGCCGGTAGCTTTAAGCGGGTCATGGAAGTGGGTAGAAAAATTGACGGAAACGCAGACGAAGAAACAACTCGCACAAGTATGATTCATCACGATATCAGTGCAGTGCAGCGAAAGAAATTATTGCAGCAGAATGAAGTGGAAAAGTAATTTTAAGAAAACAACAACAAAAACAGGAAAATCTTAATGACAATAACAAAAATTCAATGACTATTATATACAAAACAATGTAAGTAGTTGATTGCATGATAAAAGCATATGTGATTGATAGTGATGCCACTGCAATGACCAAAGTCAGAAGAGAAATAGCCGTTTGTATTTATATTATCCATATACTCCCGAAATGGCCTTTAAATTTTAGATAGGCCAACCCGTGGGTAGGCTAAATTCAGCTCGACCCTGGTCTGATAATATCCATTTCAACACTGCCATGCCTTTGAGAGAGGATGTCGTTCGGGGAGGGGGTTTCCCTGATCAATTAAGATTTAGCTTATCTTTTTGTCAACTTGGTCACTGTATCCTTCTATTAGGTTGAAGTCATGACTAGGCAGCAGAGAACTGCCTGTTAGTGTACAATGTATTCCCATTTCCCTAGCTAGTAAATATAACACTGACCCTCAAATTAGCCAATAAATTAGACGTACATCTTGAGTGGGTTCCAAGGTCATTCCTAGTCATTGCTTCAAAGGTATATTGCATATGCCACTAGAATGGGTGCGCCGTTAATCACTCACTACCTCTGTTTCTGACCAGCCTTGGCTACAATACAGCCCTCTACTACAAAAGGAACGTTTTCATTTCTTCATTTCTTATAAATTTTTAAGCGCTGAAAACAAAACCCATACCATAAATTGAGGTTAGGCATGACATTTTCAAGGCAATATACATAACATAAAACAACAACTATTCCAATTAAAATAACGTTACATACAGCGCGCTGCTATTTAACAGTTTTGAAAAATGTCTCTACCATTGAAAGTGATTCTTCCAATTTTTGAAAATTATGTGAATACTCAGGTATTGGTAGGTATTGATTTCCAAAATTTTTCGTCACATCTAATTTTTTTTTTTACTAATCAAATTGACAATTATATTTAAGCTCAAAATATTCCATATGTTTAGTTATGGCTGAACTTGTCACTGGTACTTGGACTATCCAGAATTTCCAAAAAGGTGGCAATATTTCTTTTAAATAGAATTCTCAGGAATGAAAAATATTTGTTACAAAACCAACAAAATAATTAACGACAAATCATAAGAGCAATGAATAAGGGAAACATACATAGCCATAAAAGCCAACACACGGACACACATGCAGCATGTAGCAAAGATTTTTCCTTAAGAAAAAAAAAAAAATCTTTGAAAGTAGCAGCAGCAGCAGCAAAAATACCAACAATTACAGCAGCAACAACCAGCAAAAATAAATATAACGACTAAAGAATAAAAATAATGATAATAATAAAAAACAAAAACACTTGCGGAATCTAAATTGCCATACAGTGTGGATAAATGGATGGATAAAATAAAAGGAAAATTTGCAGAGAAGAAGAAGCTAGTTCAAGAGAATGTAGTTGTTGTTGTAGCAGCGCAGTGCATAGATGCATACATATGTAGGTAGGTACGTACCTGCTTAAGCAGCCAAGTGGAATAGGTGCTTGCATACACATGTGCTAGTTGCATGCGAGTATATAAGAATGAATGATTTGACTCTTCCGTTCGCGCTACACTTTTGCTATCTACCGTTGTATGCCGCCACCTATAACCCCGCATTACCCCACCTAGACTACATACTTATATGTACATTTCTCTGTTTATGCAAATGCTTCTTATAATACCACGTACGCTTGCACCTTGCAACTTCTTCTTCTTCGTCGTTTACGTTTACGTTTACTTGACGGTTGCAATGAAAATGCAGTCCGTACTTATCTCATGCACTGCATGAACTGTGTATATGTATGTAAAGGGTGGTCCATCTAACATTTGGAATTTGAACTACTGGATATTTTGAGCAACTCTTTTGGCAACTCTAAGTCAGTCGTATTATTACTGGAAATTAGCTTTAAATATTTTCGGTTATGGAAATGGGTATATATATGGTATACGAGTATACTTATACGCTTGAAAACGTTGTAAAATACTAAATATTTACTTGCAAACTGGTGAATCTTCTACCGAAAGTCTAACAAAATTACGTTCAATATTAGGTAGAAGGCGCCTACCACGCAATTTGTCGATCAATTTGTGAAACATGTGCTCGAAACTGGATCTTTTTTGGAGAAAACAACATGTTCTCATACTCCTAAAGTGCACACATCCGAAGAAATTGTTGCTGTTGCTCAGAATATGTGTTTGTTTGATTGTGATTGTTGTGAAGCCAGCGCACCCAGAAAGAGTAACTGTTTGGTGTGGTTTTTGAAGCAGCGGTATCATTGGGACATTGTTCTTTGAAAATGAGGAAGGAAGATGCGGTACCTTCAACATTTGGTTCCAACAGAATGATGCGCCGTGCAACACAAGCCGTGCAACAATCGATCCTTTGCGAGAAAAGTTTTCAAGATCTCGTTATTAGCCGTTTTGGTGATGTCAATCACTCACCTTGAAGTTGTGATTTGACTCCGTTGGAGTATTATAAGTGTTACGCCAACCATCCAGCAACGATTGAGGCTCTTAAGGACGAAATTGGTGCAGTTCCATACAGTCGGAAAATGTACTGCAAGGACAGCAGAGGAAGTCATTTGGATGAAATACTGTTCCGCAGTTAACCGGAAGGATAGTACTTTCAAAACTACATTGAAAAAAAAAAATAATTCGTTTATTTTTTACACCAAAATCAAATTCTAAATTATAGATGGTCCACCCTGTATGTATGAATATGTGGCGCATTAGTGTATATTGCAACTATCTACAACAAATATGTTCTGCCTCTACCTTTTCTTCTTCTTCTTCCATTCTTCCGCCTACCTATTCTTCAGCGGCCACTTCTATGTATGCATCGTTTTTGTCTATTTTGGATTTTTATATTTTTTATTTTTAAATAAGCATATTTTTAATAAATATGGTATCTACAACAACAACAACTATAACAAAAAACTATAAAATATAACTGTCGTGTATTGTTGTTGGTCGAACTGCCGTTGACTTTCAGGGCAAGCACTTGAAGTCGGAAATATACAACAAATACCATATATTTTTTGGATTTGTATTGCTTCGTTGTTGTTGGTTGTGTAACACGGCGGTACTGCATACACATCACATGCATATGACTGTGTATCTGTGTGGCATAAAGTATTTATTTTGTTGTTGCTGTTTTGTTAACTCTTTAGGTCGGAACCGCACATCGGAAATGTGAAACCTATAAAAGGAAAATCTAGCAAGCAACAGCAACAATAACTGAAAAATAATGACACAAAAAAGCTGAAAAGCGTCAAATTGAAAAGTGTTTGAAGGTTTTTTGTCGTCGTCGTCGCCGTCACCATCGATCGTGCTTTTTCATATTGTAAAAAGTAGCTGGACGCAACAGACAGCGACACGTTTGCTATTAACTTATGGTGATCTTACTTGCACTAATGTACACTTTATTTTGGCAACAATTACGTTTTTTTTTATTGGAAGTATATATTCTATATCGTTCAGTCAATTAGCTGTTTAATGATGTCACTCACACTCAATCAGCCAACATCGCAATGACAATAGAGCCACATTATTAAGTTAAATGTTTAGCTAGCAAGATTTTTATAGATTTCTTTTATGGCTTGATAGTATGTACAATACTTTGCTCTTATGATTGAGATATTTTTGGCATTTGTATATGACTATTTAACATTTATTTCAAGTTTAATTGTAACTATTTTTTAATAATAACCCCCGATTCCAGTCATTGATATAATTTAAACTATTACTTTATACTCTGGAAATGATTCGCGATTAGACTTGGTAGAATATTCCTATTTGGTAAAATTGACTCACTGATTTTTTCCAATTCATAAAAACTATTGAAGCTTCTAATAGTTGTGGATTATTGGCCATCTTGCTTAACATGTACCAAAAAAGTAATGTCAGTCTTGCAAACGAGCGACTTACCACTTCTTGTTATTAGATGAGATAGAAATAATTTTTATTAAAAATGGAGTTTTCATATTCTTTATTCATTTTGCAGGCATTATACTAGTTTGTTACTACAAGTTACTCATATTTGTGGTGTTGGGGTAAGTACTAGTTGCACAACATACATAGTATAAGTCCTGTTATAATTGAGAAGTTATTCGTACTTGTAAAATTCAGATAAAAATACTGTTTTCCCCATTTTTAGCCAACTTTGTCAGATGCCCTGGAAGAATTAGAAACTATGATTATTCGATTTGTTATTTAATAGCAAAATAGTTCTTTTGAATCTTTTTATCAATCTATGTCATATTTTAGATGCGTTACAGCCAAGCAAAAAACCCTTTACCCAATTAATTAATTTAGAAGTAACGCTTATAATAATGGCTTAGAAATTTATTGGAAAGGGTTTGTGATTAAGACCTGCTACGCTCTGGACTTAAAACTGCGTAAAGAGAAATGCGTTTGTTATTTGTAAATTTGTATCTGTCATTTCTTCTTATTCCATAGCAGGCTACCTACTAAAGACTTAAGATACATTCGGAAAAGTTTAGTCTGGATTACCATTTCTACGAATGACTGTAGAAAATTAATATAGTCCACAAGAACTCTTCAATGAATCTAAAGTTTAAATGACAGAACGCCAGAAATTTTAAAACCATTTGGGAGGATCATTCTTTATTATACAATAATTGCTGTGGGTATAAAACATGACATTGTGGCCTGTAAGTTTGGTATAGGACATGAGATCAATGTTTTTTACAAAAAGTACTTGAAACCTGTTTTAATATTACATAGCGTTAAGTTTAAAGTCTGATCTTGAAATTTTCCATATAATAATGTGAGAACAAGGTCCTATCGAGATCGTTTTTTTTTTTTTTTTTTTTGTTTTAGCTTATACCTGAACTTGATGCATATTACTACTAGCAGATCCTAGGGGGAATTATCCCATAAGTAAAGATCGTTACGCCTAAATAAAAAAAAGTTTGAAGCTGCTGAAAACCAAACGCCAACTCCCCTACATTCATAAATACAGAAACCTTTAGTTTCAACTACTGTTCGATTATTCTAAATCACAGACGAATCTTGGTGAAAACCAAAACAGGTTTGTCTCCTTCTTGTAAGATGCTGTAGAGAATGAATTAAAATATCAAGTTATCGAAATCTTTAACATGTTATTGATTGTTTTATAGAAAACTAAAGAATATAATGAAATCAAAGTGTTATAAGTACAAGAAGTTTTGGTAATATTCCAGAGAATTGGCAGGTAAAAATGTGGTCGAAAAGCAGAACTATACAAAATAAATAACATTTAGGTGTAATTATTTTCATATTCTGTTGTAATATGTATATTGTGTGGAAATTCCTTAGATGCTAAGACGTACATAGTGGAGGAAATTTCAAATTAATGGAGACTCTTGCTCTTTCCTTTCCTTTCATTTTTTTCACATACATTCGCTCAAGCCACTAAAGTTTTCTTCTGCTTTTCTACTTTTTGTTTGATAAATAGTTTAATAATATTTTCTTTGTACACACTATGAAATTACTCGCTGGAAAATTAAGGGAAAAATCAATTTATCAATTCGTCATGCGTTGCCAATTGCCAACAACACGAGGTGGTGCAATAAACAAACAGGCTAGCTACAAAAAGTTGCGATAGTGAATGATTCAAATTTAAAAATAATCAAAAACCTAGAAAACAAAAAAACTATAATAAAAAAAATTGTTCACTTACAAAAGCGGGAAGTAGATAGGTTAGTGTTTTTTATGTGTGCACACCGACGACGACAAACTTCTGCACCCTGTAATTCCATACACACTGCTGCCTGCACACACTACTCACTCAGCCGCAGCAGACACTTCCAACGAAGATGAAGGAACAACAACAACGACGACTACGGCGAGGCAACCAAGACCAGAGAGCAGCGCAGCAAAGAGCAGCTGTCGCGAGACTCCTTCCTTTTTCGTTCTTTTTTCTAATCTCACAAATTTCAGATTACTTTATTTATTATTGTGTTAACAAAACCAATAAATATTTATAAATATTTTCACTCATTTCTTTTTATTTTACGGGTTGCTGTCTCATTAGAACTTTGTATTTTGTATTTTTCTTGTTTAACAAATGATTGTACAAATTTTTTTTTTAAATATTATTCGAGCTCTGCTGGAAATATTCTTTCGCCTTCGCTTATTGCCTTTTCTTTTTTCCTTGCTATGAAACTTCCAAGATTCTTTTTCTTCTGCACTTTTTGCTCACCGATTTTCGTGAAAGCCACAAAACAAAAACTAGGAAATGAATGCAAAACACCAAGGAAAAATTAAAGCAAACCCGGTTAATTTAACATAAACACTTTCTCTTATTTAGGTGATTAACTTTTCCGCTTTATTTTTACGTATTTTTGCATTTTATTAGAGTGCAATTGGACTCGTATTTTTTCAAATAATAAACTTTGTCATTCGATTCACTAGTCATGGAAAAAGAGCAGCAGCGAAACTGATAATACAGACTATATGGTGTGACAGAGTTGCCAGCTGTGACGTGGAAGTCGCGGAGCATTGTTGCGGAGGATTAATGTGAATTTTGTTTTCTTTTTCAATAAACATTTGGATAAATATTATTATCTTTTTATCGTTTATAGCCAGTTATGTTTTGAACCTGCAATTGATTTTGTATGTGAAATGAACTATTTGTGACTGGCCGCACTGTTAGAAGTTCCAGTCGATAAAGAAGTTCGCACATGGTTGCATGCATGCGAGTTGTATAGTGTTCGTTTATTGTGCTGCAGTTTTAATTTCCTGTTTTCTTACAAATGATTTTTGATTAAACTACTAGAAAAAAAGCATTTAATATTTCTAAATGTAGAAGAAATGTGTGCAATATCTTTAATTACATAGTAAGTACCAAAATACTTTGCAAATGAGCTTTTTCAATGTAAAAAGTATTTGAGAAACTATCGGAAGCGGAAAATTGTAATGAAATTTTCGCTGTTACAACTGAGTGCGTTCAGTAAACTGGAAATATTAAAGCAGACGTTTTAAGGCGATCCAATTTAAACTCCGCTCTAAAGTTAAAGCTCGCTTGAAGAACTTAAACCAAACATTAATTAATTCATTTATTTCTTCTTTTATATTCAGTTCATTAGGCATCTATTACCAATTTTTAGCGTTGTAGCTGAAAAATGCTATTAACCACCACCACCACCACCACCATTTAATTTTTTGCTGTCATTTAAATAATATAAATTTGTATATTTGTTAAATTAAATTAAGTAAAAAGAAAAAGAAGGAGAAAATATTTTGTATATTTTTTAAATTAACAACCCAATATATATATTTATAAACATAAAAATCTTTCAGCGCGCACCCCAAAATATGCGCGTCGCCTAAGTGATTACATATTTACATATTTCTTCCACTCTTTGTTTCCTCCCTCCTCTCTTTAGAAAGAAAAACAGGCTTGCCTTTAAATATTTAAAAATGTTCAACCAGCCAATCCCATGATCCACAACACCTAATCTCACAGACTCCACGAAGTGTCTGTCTGACTAAGTATCTACATATCTGTGTGTCTGAATGACGTTCGTGTCGTAGAAGGAACATGTGGCATGCGGGAGGGGGGACTTTCTTTGGCGCTGAACGCGCGCTCGCTGTGTTTTAGCTTTTTTTAACTTGGCTCGTTTGTTCGTTGACCTACTTTGTTTTTAAAACGACAACAATAACAACAACAAAATACCTGGTGATTTAAATGTACGAGTATTATTTTTTGTTGTTGTTGTTTGCTTTTTTTTTTGCCGGTTTGAGAGTTTCTTACAGATACTGTACACAAACACATTAATACACAAATACTTATGTGTAAGTGGATGGATACAGTGGGCTTTTTCGCATTCACTCCTCTTAGTGTTGTGCATGTCTTGCTTGTGAACGAATCGTAGGAGGTTATAGTTTTATGCCGCACCCAGCAAAGTGTGGTTCAAGGAAAACAACCAAAAGGGATAATCTGCGGGTTTTAGTTTGAGGTTTCAGTAGTTGCGGAGTTGCGGAGGACAGTCGTTGCTCATCACCGATAACGAGTCATTCTGTCGACAAAAAGTTAGCGAAGAAAAGAAGATTGGCTTGAGAACTGGTTGAAATTACAGCACAGAAGAGACCATGAACGAATATCTGCATAGCCCACGGCACAGCACTCCTCTTCAGCTGTTCCCAACACCTGATTTCCCATTCGTCGTAAACTCGTCGTGGACGCACCTTGTGGATGGTGATGGCTGGGCCTCGAACTTGTTAAACAAACACGCAACGATTAAAGATGGTCATCCGCGTTAGCAATTTATACAGTAAGTGCGACATCACCGCTTAAACCCGCCGACGAAATATGCTGACAAGCCTGGAATTGAAACCTACTAGGAAATCTCAAAAGAGCTCATCCGAATCTTTCTGCTTTAAAAGAAACAAAATCTGTGCGAAGACACTGGCCAAAATTGTCTGTTCCACCGTAACAATAATACAAGATTCAAGATATTCAACATCAGAGCCACTTAAGTTGTGCTCAAAGAAGACAACCCAAACCAAAAAAAAAAAAAAAATCAGAAGATGCAGAGAAAAAGCAACAAAAAAAAAAACAAACAACAGAGTCATAAACTAAATTGCCAACAGGTTATGCGCTTATACATGTGTAGAGTTCGTGAGTATTGGTAGGCGGTTATTGTCGTCATTGCAAGTTGTTCGAGTGCAGCTCTGTGGTTGTTGCTGTTGCTGTTGATATTGCGATCGATTTCGATCAAGAAACTCACAGCAGTCAGGCAGGCAAGCAGCGCTGCACTAAACTCTCTCAGCACTGGGAAGCTTTGCTTTGAGGTTTTCAGATGCTCTGAGAGGCTGAGATGCCATAGCCACTGCTGCTGGTGCTCACCTCACACTACCAACATTTCCACCGCTCTAGCAGCTTACAACAGCAGTAGAAGCATAAAACTGTTTTCGTAGTAAAAAGGGCCATGACAGTGACACTTTGAGGTTAGAGTTGAAGTTTGAGGTTGATACAAATGTGGTTGGTTCGTTGGTTGTTTGGTTGCTCGGCTGGTGATTTTTGTTGTTATTGCTATTGTTGCTTCGCATTTGTATTCGTGTTACTGTTTAAAATTCCAACACAATTGACTCAAGTTTGATTTTTCGCTCGGTTAGTATATGTGTGATTTTGTTGATTTTCTTTTGGCCATTGTAGGCCAATTTTGTTGCTGGCTTTTTCATTATCTTATTAATATTTTTTTGGTATATTCATAAATGAATTGCAAAAGTTGAACTTGCTTTAATTTAGTACATATAATATTTCATATAGTTTGTATATTATTATGAGCAAGGTCAACTGATCTCCCAGTTGATTGCAGATGTTTGGGAATAGTTTCTTTTGCAAGAAATAAGTTTTAAGTTTTTCATTGATGCTGTTGATAAATTGAAATTGTGAAGATAATTTAAGGTTCAGGTTGCAAAATCCAGCTTTAAAATCCAGCACTCCATTTTGGTTAAGCAAAATTTTTATAAACATTTTCTTTCTCTTGGAATCATAAATCATTGAAATTATTTACATGTAAGAAAAGTTGTTAACTTATTTTAAGAAGAAAGTTTAAATTTCTCGTTGGGCACATTCAAAATACGAGAATTTCACCCAGCTGAAAGCTTTTTAAATATTCCATTTTTTATTGAAAGAATAAAATGAGTTGTGTCAAAAAACGTATTGGTGAAGGATTAATTAATCCAACTATTTACATACTAAGCCATTCATATCCGAAACATACATATTTACTTTATACGAGTATGCTCCTCTCAATGCGTACTTGCTCCTCAGATGCGAAAACTTGAATACAATTAACGTGCAGATGTCTGACTGGCACCTTCCGTTAAAAATTATGTAGTACCAGCATGTAGGGTACCTATCACATGTTCGTGCATCTTCATAACTTCTGGTTCTAATTCTGTTACCTCTTCTACTTCTACTTCATCTTTCATTTAATGGTAAAACAGTCCATGGCCTAAGCTGAGCTTTTCGTATCCATTCCTGTTGCGCATGATATATTTGTACATGAATGGCAGGGGAACTGCAGTTTTATGCCGAATCCGAAGGGCTTATTCTTTTGTAGGTTTGCCATTGCCTGCCAAGAGGTGGCATACCGTGCCGTATAGAAAAATGTTTTTGTCTACTTTTTGATTTTGCCTGAGCCAAGATTTGAACCGTCGACACTCTGCGTAGCAGGCCAACACACTACCAACTACGCCCCGGCGACCACTCTCCTCTTCTACTACTTTACTTTATTCAATTCCTCTCATTAAATTTTATTTATATAAAATGTTGAAATTTAATATAAATAAATTAAAAAGTTTTCTTAATGATATATGTCATATATGCAAGCTTCTGCTTTGAATAAAAACTCTGTGTGTTTTTGTGCGTGTGTGGACACGTGTATGCTATAAGCATACGAGTATGTGAACTACTGCTCAAGCGCAACTATTAAAATAAAAATAAAATTACAAAAAAGAAGAAACACATTAAACTAATAACAACTTCAACAATCGTCAATAATTATCGTATATAATAATAAAAGGCAGAATCAATAATAAAAACAATCAACTATTAGAAGTTATTATATTATAAAATACATACATACGAGTACATACATGTGTGTATGTATGAATGTATGTATGTATGCACAAATAAAATATTCGCAAATCTAAATACTTAGATATAAATAAAAAGTCATGAAAATTATGATCAAGCAATTTAAAATGGAGTGAATAAATAATGGGGAGCAAACAACAATAGCAAGGTAAGAAAGAGTGAAAGAAAGAAATAATTGGAAAAAGAAAATAAATATGGACTCATAGACATAAGGAAAAGAAGCAAAGAGCAACAAATATTAACTGCTTACTACATTACAATAACAACGAAATGACAAAATGGAGAGCTACTTTCACCCAAGGTCATTGTGTCTTTAACTGCGGCGTGGCTTGATTTGATCGTGGTCGCAGCCGTGATCGCGGTCGCGGTGGGCACTAGTATGGTGGAATGGTGTGGATGCATAGAGCCGCGCGTAAACACGCAAAAGCCGCCATGACCAGAAACACAAATACAAGCACGACAACAACAGCAACAGCAACAGAAACAGCAACAATAATCAAAACCTCAATCATCATTATGGTCAATACCATATCGTCGTCATCATTCGCTCATATTGACTCAGTGAATTGAATGGCAATGAATGGACACTGAGTATGGTTGAATTTGCAATAGTTGCAGGTTGGTTGCCCAGACGGACGGATATTGGGCGGCTGACCAAGCCAATGCACACATAACGCATTGGATTTATGTACATAATTTATGTGTGTGTGTGTGTGTGTGTTTATTATTTGCATTAGCTTGGCACTTGGCCAATTGGTTGCCAATTTTGTGCAATCGATATTTAGCAATACCAGCCGATTTTAAGTTTTGTTGATTTTATTTAGTACTTAATGGTATTGCTGATAGAAATATTGGAAGGTACTTACTTAGTGCTAATGCCATTTTTTTTAATGTGAACTTCATATATTTCATATTGTCAGTTTATACACAGTAGGTACTTAAGAAAGCATTAATCGAATGGAATCTTGATACATGGAAAAAATGGGTCCAAAAGTATACCTAGACAATCCCCAGAGCTTTCAACCCTCTCAAACACTCGCAGAAGAATTCACTCATCCACTCATACACTCTTTAAAGGATTCAACCTTTCCTACACTTCCCAGAAGTTTCAATCTTTTCTAGAACTCTCCATTCAGCTTCATCTAAAACAATATTCTTTGGCACAATATTTGGAAAATGCACACCAATTTCCATTCATGTACAAATATAAAACGCACAACATGAGTGGATGCGAAAAAGCTCGGCCTAGGCCCTCCATGGGCTGTTGTGCCACTAAAAGTAAGTAAGTAAAGCACACCAATTTCAATTTCCACCTACTTATTAAATGATTCTATCAAATTATTAGAATTGAATTGTGCACTCCAGGATCAGGATTAGTACAGGACATGAGGTTGTTACTGATCTGGTGGTACACCGCTTTTCTCCATCATCCACTGAGGACTAGATATAAAGAATCAAAGCCAATCCAGAAATATGAAACAATTTTCGTTTTCTGTACACCAACAGATGCCTGGGAATACAAAAATACTCTACTCCAACAGCTCTAACATCTAAAGCTCTAACCAATTAATCGTTACTTTTAAGGGATGCTCTAGAGTTGATTTAATGCAAGTTTTTTTGACTATCAACATATTCACATGGTTTTTTTGTTTTTGTTTTTTTTTTTTGAGGTCCTTCAAATGAAGTGTAGATATCAAATTACCGCTTTGGTTTACTTTGGTTCTCGCTGAGCTGTAATGGGTTAAAGAAATCGTAATATGTGTTAAACAAAAACGAAAGACTTAAGAAACAAACTTCGTGCAAAAGTATTTTTCATCGAGAAAAAGAAAAAAATAAGGAAACTTTTTCGTACATGAAGAATGCAATCACATACAATGTTCGTGTATTTATGTAGGTGCTCGAACGTATGACTGGAATGAATGAAGAGAAAAAAAAACAAAACTTTAAATTTTAACCTAAATTGCGTGCAACAAGTTACAAAAACACACAAAGCGGGCATACTAAAGAAGGAAAAAAAAGAAAAACAGTAAAAAATAGAAAAAAATCAAAACCGCACAATCGAAGCTTTAGTGAGTGAGTAGTGGCTTTGAGTGTGTGTGTGTGTGTGTGAACCTCAACTCGATTTCAATCTTCCAGCGAAGGCGCACGCATGTAACATGTTACAACAACTAAAACACAAGAATAACAACAACTTGTACAGTTTTGAAAAAAAAAATCTAAATGAAAGGCAAACGTACCGGACTGACAGAGAGTCGCGAATGCGCTCACACATTTTTAAAAGTGAAATTCAAAGTAGAACAACAACAACAGCGACAACTAAAGACTCAAAGTCACTGTCAGAGATAGACACACAGACAGACAGACAGAGAGACAGACAGACAAAATAATTCAACTTGTTGTTAAGTCCAAAATGAAAACTGAAATGAGGTCGAATGCGCGCTTAACTCAAAACACTAACAACAACAACCGCATGCCGTAGCGACTAAGTGACTACATATAAGAAGAATTTCGTTTGAAGCTCTCTAATGAAATGGATTGTATATGTATGTATGTATGTATGTATGTATGTACGTATGTATGTAAGTTTTTGCTGTTGTTGTCAAAGACGAAGCCTATAAAGTTCCATTTTACTTCTGCTTCTCTGCTTCTTATGTCGTGGAGCGGAGCGCTTTAACCTGTTTCATTTTTCTTGCTTGGGCAACTAGTAAAGTATGTACTACCTACTTCAGGTATACTACATACATACATAATACAATATCTATAAAAACAGCAACTTGATGCCTTGATGGGGAATTTTTTGGTTTTGCTTTCAAACAAACAAAAAATATTAAAATTGAAAAAATTTAAATAGAATTATTCACAATTTCGAAGGCAGCTTTGATCACAGCTGGGTGATTGATGTGCAAGTGCAATAACGAAGAAGAATGAAGCAGGCAATAGTTGGACTATGCTTTAATATGCAGACCACGCACTAAAATTATGCCTACACCTGTTCTTACAAATCCTCATTCTTTTTGCCCTGCACCTAGTGTATGTAAAGACAAACAGAGTACAAAGATTTGTATTTCGATTCTTACTGTAATATTTCAATGAAACTTTAACAGATTTTTCCTTTCCTCACTTCATACTTTTATTTCTTATTCTTCTATTTTCACAGGCCCGTATACTATATGCTTTCAAACCAATGCACTTTCTTTTGTTGGCCGAGACTCAACTTCTCTCCTTAACACATGAAGGCATGAATATTGTGGCTACGTTTGCACATGCGCCATCGCATGATCGCCACAGAAAATTAGTAAAGTTGGCGCACCAACAGCCAAACAGCAACAAAAAATTGTGCGTGCCTTGCATTTGTGCGTATTTTGTTCTAATTTTATGCTTCGTCTTCTTTCTACTATTTTTTACTACTTTGTCTCTCCTGTATATGTGTATGTTGGCCAAGTCAATTCCACCGCAAACTATTCGTGCTCGTATTTTGCACTAGCTGCTATTGCCGTGGCATTGCTATGGAGTCAAAAAGCCAAGAAGCCAAAAAGCCAAAAATTCACTTCAAATTCATAGACACGCAGCACTTTTAATTTGGGGCTAAAACGTGATTGTAATATATTGAAAGTTTCCTTTTTGCTGCTGCCTTTTTTATTCTTCTAAGTACTTATGTATGTATTAGTTAATACAAATTTTCTTTTCTTTCAACAATAATAAATAAGTAGTTATCTGGTAGTTTTTACTTAAGCAATGTCAAAATTAATATATTTCTTGTTTATAGTTTAACATTACGAACTTGGAATATTTACATGTTGTAGTTTAATTGAGGTCGAATTTTGTGTCGACTTACCGACTTACTGCCCTCTTTTCCGGATTTAAAAGCTACAAATTCGCAAATGTTACGGCGGACTCTGTAGTGGAGGTATAATCCACCTAGTGCTCTCTGGAAGCTTGGTTGAACTGCTTGGTCTGACTGGTGGTCATCGGTGAAATATGTTATGTACTCGTAAATTTATACTATTTTAAAATATTTCCCTCATACAACGTGCACTTTTCAACAGAGATTTGACTATCCTCTATTCCACGATCCTCCAGCGTTTCTTCTGAATATCTTCCTAGCCTGTTTCGGGTTTTCTCCATTGCTCAGCATGAGCTAGTTACGTCAGCCATTGGATGTAGTGGATTGCGTATTATTAGTTACTCGAAAAGAAAAGCAGAGAATGCACTTCTATTCATATGTTCGAGTATGTCAAGATGCTTGGAAGCAGGAATGAGGACTGAAATTGTTTGAAGACTGGCGCTTCTTCTTGCTGTAACATTTCTAGCAAAAGCTTAATGACGATAACGAAAATAATTTTGCAAGGCCCCAATCACTTATGTACCGTCGACCGATTATAGCGCAGTCTTTACAGCCATCACTGCTGGTACAATTAATCTGTCTGGTGAGCTAAAACTAAGACGAAGAGCTTACGAAATTTATCACAAACTTTTTTCCAGAATAAGGTCGGAGGAAATCACCCTCCAGTTATTGGAATCGTGGCCTAATCGTGCTCTGTCACTACCCAGAATATTGTGTCTAAACTCTGCCGAACAACACGGTTCCATAGAACTCCAAAGAGTTCTGAAACATTTTCAATTCCTAATAATTAGCTAAGAAAAACATTTAACAACTTTATTTGCTTTTTGCTTGTTATTAAGTATTATTGCCCAAAAGAAAAAAATTGCACTTCCTGCGTCAACATTCTGAAATTCGTATTAGTAATTTAGTGTGCAAGTGTAGAATAGATTTTTATTGTTTTCTGCCATGCACCGCAAATAAAGTCAATAGAATTAATTAAATTCATTATGCACTAAAAACAAAGAAACAAAAAAAAAACAATATTTCATAATACATAAAATTCGATGAGCTCTAATAATTTTCTCAGTTAATTATGTTTTTGGTGTTTGTTGTCGGTTGCTGTTGTTGATTAATTCTACATACATACATACATACATATACTACGACTACACACACTTCAATTAGATAACTAGGTAAAGTATCATGGTAGATGCATTAGAACACTTGAATTATTTATTTATTAATAAAAAATATATATAAAATTGATTATTTCCTTGAGTTAACCCAGAGTAGATAAGTAATTCTGCGTTTTTCATATTCAATATTGGATAATTTTGGTTAACCAAAAAACCCAAACATTTTCAATCAGCTCATTTTTAATTGCATTTACTCGTAGTTATAATCGTAGTTAGTAGTTCACTTGTAGTACTTCAGCTTGTCTCAGTTTAGCTTAGCTCGAGCGCTAGCAGTCACAGTTGGCGTAAGCCAAGTGTGAGCAACACTTGGTAAAGTTCTGGGTTACAAGGTTTTTCTAATTCTGCACTTGCTACATTGGAGTGCTTGGCTTCATATATAAGTAGAACAAAATATTTATTAACAAGTAAATATATGAATCTGCATAGTTGTTTTAATACAGTGGGGTATTTGTTACAGCACGAAATGTACTTCCTGTTTGTGAATTGAATTAATTGCAGAGCAACTTTGTATAGTTAAATTATGAAATCTGCTTCAAATTAGATATGCAATCTTACAGAAATTACAATCTGTGGTCAAGTACGAGCCACTTTCTTAGAAAAGAAACAACGAAAATCAAGCCTATTTTGTCTTAAGCCACGATGAGGAAACTCAATGATCTTACCGCAAATATCTGCCGGTCAATAGTTTTCTACCGGAGACCAAATCAGCATTTCCTACAATTGCAATTGAACTACATAGATTACTGCATATTGCTGGGTGAAATGTAGTGATGTAAATGATTATTGCTTCAATACTTACTCTGGTAATACGAAAATAAGAACAAATTTCAATTACCATGTCCATTAAAAAGAAAACAAAAAGTAAAATTAAATATGCAATTAAAAAACGATAAGCAGATAGAAATAATAGAAAACCACAATAGAAAAGAAAATTGAAATGAATTTTAATTGAAATAGAAAATAAAATACTCACTCGCGAGTTAAATGGCATAAAAAGTAAAAGGAATAACAGTTACAGTTTTAATCGTTAACACAATTAACGTAAAGCTGCAGTTTTTTATGCGAGAAATATGTATGATATTAAAGGAATATTAAGGTGTTTGCTTTTAAATCTTATTGGAAAAGAAAAGAGAAAATAAAAACTAAGTGCTGGCATTTGTATTGAGGAGATTTCGAAAAACCGTTTAGCTCAGCAGTTTAAAATAACACCATACACTAGAGGCTTTGATTCTTTCGTTAAAAAATCAGTTGAGAGCGGAAGTGGCTTAACTCTTCAGGTTGATCAGATTATTTTGTATTTGTTGGGTTAGTTTACACATGCCACATGACCGAGTTTTAACTTACTTTAAATGTTTCCCTGCCGAAAGTCGTCTCCTTTATTCCATAATTGTTTTAGTTGTATTCACACGAAAAACCAAGATACCAGGATATTCCCTGCCGGTAAACGGAACAACCTTGAGCCTCTCTATAACTGTAAGAGAACCTTGGCATGCACACCATAATAATCAGACCTAATATTAACTAAGCGTCCATCCTATGATGGGAACCGGTGTCAAAGAAGAGCAATTAGTCGACAATAGGAAAGTTGCAGGGACTGGCTTGCTTGTGAATTTCACGAATGGTCCGTGGTGCACCTCAAGAGGGACTCAACATGATATTTCACCTGCTGCCGATTCATTTGTTCATTCGGTGCCGAGCCGCTAATGGAGTTCTCTGATTTCGGAAGTTGTAGCAGCGGGCTAACTATGAGAATGCCGCTGTTCAGGGTGAATTAGAGTGGAGGGGTCAATATTCTTAAAATCAAAAGCATCAAAGACCACTTAAGTACAGTCATGGATTACACATTGAAATTACATCGAAAGAGCAGCGAAACTGATACAAAATAGCAAAATTCGGTCGACGAATGTAACTGTCCGAGAGGAAAAGTTATGTTTAAATGCTCCTAAGCTTTGTCGAGGAGCTCGTAAAAATCATCTTTGGTTGCACGAACACAAATTAGGCTGAATCTCGAAATTAGATGACGCAGTCTTTTCCCAACTACTTGTGCTACAAAAGTATTATGGTTCAAAACCGGTTTGCATCCCTGGTTTGATGAGACACTGAAGGACAGGCGAAAAGTTCTGGCGGGCAACTCCTGGTCTGATAGAAGCAAAGAGTTTACCAAGGAAATTTGACATTTATAGGCGACAGGGGATGAAGAAAAAGGATTCTTAATTTTTTGTTTCTAGACTCTAGAACTACATATATAATATATGTAACTGTACAGAATACAAAACGAATCGGTTGGCAGCCCTGAACCGAAGCAAGCAAAGATACAGATACTAAAAGGATACAGCCTCATAAGGTTAAATCTTATAGTTGAAAAAATGGCTTAAGCTTTAAGGGTTTAAGTCATTTTCGTAAAAATACAAGAAACTTAGACGAAAGAAATGAACAATTAAAAACATAATTTACGGATTTACGGCACAAATATACAAGTTTTGCGTAGCGCAGCAGCATGATAAATACCTATGTACCTACTCATACACTGACATATTCGCACACGTCTTCATAGTTACATACGTACTTGTATGACAAGCAATTGTTTCTAAAAAGCTAATAAAATACAAAAATATTCCACGATCCGGAGGAGCCAGTATATGGCAGTAGTGTATGTGTGTGTGTGTATGTATTTGTGTGAAAAGAAAGAGTTTCAAATACCAATACATACTCGTACATACATACATACATACATACATACTTACATATTACTTACTTCAGCAGAACCATAACAACAAACATAGATATCCAAAGCCAACATGGTCTAAGCAACAAAAAAATAAAAATAAATAATGTAGGAGACCGGAATGGGGGAAAGGCGGAAAAGAGTTTAAGTCTTGATTGTGTTGCTGGTTTTCATGCTAGATGTAAGAATGTGTCTGTGCGCTTGTGCAGCAAACTTACCCGCTGTTTTTTTTTTATTCTTCTTTCTTTATTCTTAACTGTTGGCTGTTGCTGTTGCTGCTGCTGCTGTTGCTGTTGCTGCTGCTGCTGCTGCTGCTTCAGCTTCAACAATCGTCAACAACAACAGCCGCTCTTAACAATGATGGAGGCTTTTGGTATTATAGACGTGCGGTGGTTGTTGTCGTTGTTGTTGTACAACAAGATAACTGGGTCACTGGCACACTTTTTTCATTTTATGTATGCTTGCATGTGTATATGAGTCTATGTATGCGCATGTGTGTGTGTGTGTGTGTGTGTGTGTGTGTGTGTATGTGTGTGTGTGTGTATGTGTGTGTGTGTGTGTGTGCTTCTATACGTCGCTTTGCGCTTTCGTTGTGGCATTCGTGGTCAATAATATGTAATTCTTGTTTCTTTATTTCTTTCATTTCTTTTTGTAGTAGCAACAATTTTTTGTTGCTGTTGTTGAAATTTCTCTAACTAAATACTTGATTTTTGTATACCTTATTTTAATAAAAATTTTAGAAATAATTAAACAAAACTTATTGTTGGTTATAACAAAAAACTTTCAAATCTTTTAACTTAACTTTAATTAAATTTTGATTCAAACCGATTACAATTAAACTTTTGATCGTTTTAAATAAGTTGTAATATTTATTTTTTCTTGTTTACAATTTTATAAAGCTCCTATCAATTTTTAATCACAATGATTAATTTTGAATAAAAGTTGTTTAATTTTAGAATGAAATTTTTAGTTTTAATCAATTTTAAATCTTTTTACTAGTTTTTAGAGAATTTTAAATCGTTTGTTACTAATTACTTTTTTGTTATTTTTGTATATATTTTAATTAGTATTAAATCAATCTTATAAGTTTTAAAGAATTCAACTCCTGGCCAATACAATTCCCAAACAAATTCATTTAAATTTAAATCTATTGTGTCAAATTTTATGAAATTTTAAAAAAACTGAGCTGAAATTTAATCAGTTTCAAATCACGTTAATCACTTTTAATGAATTTTGAATCAGTTTAATTAAATTTTAAAACAATTTTCAAGCAATATTAATGAAACTGAAAAGCTTGGCCTAGGCCCTGCATGGGCTGGTATTCCATTTTATAGATTACTTTTATATAAGTTTTTATTAAATTTTAAACACTTTCAATGAATTTTGTCTCAATTTTGAGTCAGCTTGTCATTTTATAACTTTTGTGTTTTTAATTTCAATTAATTTTAATGAATTTTCAATAATTTCTCTTAAGTTAGCGTAGCTGAAAACCCCTACAGCTTGAAAGCGAAATAAAAACAAGTAGAATAGTGTCAGAATTTGTTATAAAATGCAAACTAAAATGTTAAAACTAACAAAATTACCGCTGAGTAACTTAGCCACGGGTCGTCGGGTTAATCTATTCACACAGAAAATATCGTTCAAATATCACCAGTTGAAATAAATAAGAATCGTCAGTTAAAACTACTAAATAAAAACACAGTTCAATTTTTGATTTGCATATTTTTGGAAACTATATTTTTTTTAATGACAAAATTTCTTCTTATTTAAAATTAAATTAAAATTAATATTTACAGCACACACATTTATTTTTCTTTGCATTAGTTTTTTGTAAATAAATAATTGCACAAAATTAGAATTAAATAAAATTTTAATTAATTGTTTTTATAAAATACTTAATTCAATTGTTTTAATTTATGAATTTAATGAATTAAATAATTTGAATGCACATATTTATTTATACAAATACACTTAGAAATTTAATTAAGCACAGAAATTAAATAATTAATAAGAGAAATAAAAAGAAAACGAAAAACACAGAAAAAAGAACTGCATTTCTTATAAAAAAAATACCTTAAAACATTAATTAAAAACAAATTGCAATAAATTTCAATCAATGTAGAGTATAACTAAAACTATGAATTAATAAAAACATTTATTACATTGCAGTGGTTTTATATTGAAAAGTAATGCACAAAATTTACTAGCAGTTTTTGAAGAACCGCCGCAGAGTTTTTTATGCAGAGCATGTAAATAAATATGAATATTTAACAACTAACAAATATACATTTTAGTTTTGCAGCAGCACGAAAAATCCAAAAGTTATGCTTCATAATTTGTTAAAAACTTCGTTTGCTTTCCACGCCCGCTTATTTTCTAGATTGGAGTTTATTTTTTAGATTTAAACGATTTGTACATTTTGACATTGTATATTGTATTTTGTTTAATTTAATTATTTCGTTTAATTTTTTATCATGAGGTACACTTGCTCCATATAATTCACATATAGTACATATTTATTTATTTAGTTTATTTAGTTTATTTATGCATACATATAATATTTTTACTACTTAGTTTTATATATTTATTTGATATTTTTATTGTCTTTCATTTACATCATCGCACTTTTACGAAAACATTTTCTGGGATATTTTACAACAATTTACTTGTGTTCATTTACTTTGCGTCGGCAGAAGTAGACGCAGTTGCATCAAAACGGAACAACAGTTGCAAAAAGACAATTGGACGCTCCGTTGTTCTTACATTGCTTGTGCCCCCTTTGAGATTCTTTCACAAAAGAAAATCTATTGTGGGCCCTGTACTCCAATGGTTCTGATGATAAGAAGTTGCTACATTCTGTATGGAACATAACTTACACATACCTCCTAGGTAGCTACTTGGGTTCTATATGAAAAAACTGGAGTCGTATCATCTAATCCGTGAACGTGAAACTTGTCACGTGCATTCACTTCGAAATTCTATGTATTTGTCGGAGTGCATTCGAAATTGTATGAATTTCGGAGTTTCGGACATTACATTCGGATTTAAATGAAACTCGCTATGGTGCATTTTACAGACTTCTTACTTAGATCGAGCCCTTCTAAGCTTCTTTGTTGATTTCTTGAACAAGGCCTTAATTGTTGCCTTATAGTTCTTCTAATTGGCCAAACATGGTCAACTTTCTTGATAATACCGAATATTAAATATATTTTGGAATAAAATGAATGTCAACACAACCCAACTCGATACTAACTATCGATAATGTTCACATTATTTAATTTTTGGCTAGGCGACTAAACTTACAATTTTCAATTTTAAATCACAAGACTTTTGATTGCGTACAACAACTGATTCTTTCCCAAAATAAACGACCATCCCAAATGAAATGTATGGAAGTTGGAAATCGTTTCTTTCTTGCATTGGGCGGTAGCTTCAGCAGGTAGTCAGTCGTTTCCACTTCTTTCCCGCTATAGTGAGGTAGGGAGAAGCAAGAGTGGCTTTAACGCTACTAAATGGAATTGCGACCGATTCCGCTGCAGCGAAGTCAAGGGCCGAACCCAACCTAGCTACCTCGTCTGCCCTTTCATTAACATCGATGTTCTTATGGCCTGGAACCCATATTAGAGTAATTTCTAGCTTTTGCATTGCAGAACTAATTTGGAATTTATAATGGAAGAATTTAAGGCTTCAATAGCAGCTTGACTCTCTATAAAGATAGCCATCTTGGCCCCATAAGTCCTGATGTCGCTTATTGCAATTAATTCAGCCTGGAATACACTGGCTTCGTTGGAGAGGCGTATGGAGGAGGATAGTTGGAGGGACTCTGAGTAGGCGCCTGACCCTACACCGCTTCACGCCAAAGCCTCCAATTACCCTATTTTTCCTCCAACCCGCTCTGGATGGGGAAAATAGAGAAAAGTCTTTCCTGAAGTTCACGGTAGGTATAATGTAATCAGTGTTGATGTTGTGTAGCAATGGACCCTCTAGGAGTATGTTGCTGTGGCCGTATGTTCTTGTGGTTTGAAGAAGTTGGAAGCTTCTTTGAGTCTTATTGGTAATAAGTGAGTGAGTAAGTTAAGAGCCTCAGCTGGAGGCTCTGACCTTGCTGTACGAAAGCGAGCAACCTGCTACTTGTATCCTTCTCAAAAGCTAGGGATGACGTCACTAAAGTGAAACGTTTTTTTTTAGGCAACTTTAACTCTTATAGGTAGAAAAATTATTTTTCCACTTTTTTTGTTTTTTGGAACCAACGCACTGCCAACTACGCCATGTCGGCCACAGACCTATGATGATAATTTTGACATCAGATATTTTTGAAGCTATTTTAATTGCGTGTGTCGAATTTGGTTCCATTTGCTTTACTATTTCTTTTGATATTGCCTTTTGAATATTCCACCTGTATGGGAAGTATACAACAGTTGTTCAGGTGATTATTTCAATGATGTGCAATGAATTTTGTTCATTTCGCTTCAGAATTTCCTTTATTATCACTCTTTGAAAAGGTCTTAATCTCTTCCTATTAATAAAAACTGCCTGACAGACGGGCGCACAGACGGACGACTCGGCTATGCATACTAATCATTTATGTACATACATATATGTACATACCATACGTATACTAAGTATATAGGGTTAATGGTCGGAACTATTGGTTTCACAACTGGGCCGTGTCAATTAATATGGACCCCAATAGTGAAAGAAACCATTTTTTTTTTATCAATATTGTCACAGTATTGAACTCTTGACAGTATTGAACTGAAGATGTAAGAGTTAATATCGCTACGGAAATGGAATTGAAATAATTTTATTTACCTTACAGAGGAATTGAAAATTTCAATTACAAATTATTTACATATATATATATATATATATATATATATATACATACTTTCGATATATATTTACATATATGAAAATAAAAATTGCGATTTCAATTACTCTATGGAATTGGAAAAGTAATTCCTTTAAGTTAGTTCTAAAGTAATCACAGGATGGGAATTAAAGCAATTTAATTCCTAAAGTAATGATTCCTACCCAGCACTGGTCCCAGTAAAGCCTTACAAAACCTTGTCGGTCTTTCCATATGTACTTCCAAAGTTCCGGGATCTTCGGGTGTCTTCTACTTATCCACAACGAGAGTTTAATTTGTTTTCCAATCATTTTTACAAACTATTTACTATCTAACTAAATTTAAAACAATAAACAAAAACTCGACTACGACTCCAAATAATAAAAAGAAGGAAAAAATAACTAAGAGATCAAAAGCAACCAACAACAACGAATAACAATGGCGTGTGTAGAATTGCTCTATTCTTAAAAAAAAAATGTAGCAACTAATTGAATGAAATGCCTAAAGTAGAGGATCTGCCAATTGTTGGCTGAACAAATTTGGCAGTCGCAACTACTAAACGCATCCGCGATGTGCTCAATGCAAATGTGATTGAACACCAGGGAATAAAGCAATTCTACACACTGAAAAGCACAAAACATGACTACAACTACTCATAGTCATCCTTTGCTTTTCATTTTTGACTTTGTAACTGCAGCGGGGAGTGTCTGTGGTGCGTAATTCGTACTCGAGACGGCCTCCAGCTGCAGCATTTGTAGTTTCACACATCGTCAAAACGCTGTTGGGCGCGCTTCAATTCATGTCGATTCGAACATCATGTCAGTCACGCCCAATTCTCTTATGTATCTGTTGATGTTTGAGCAAATGGGCCTTCTGCCGAAACGCCTTGGCGCAGACGTCGCAACGAAATGGCTTCTCCCCCGTGTGCGTTCGTAAATGTACCTTAATGTTGCTCTTGTTGAGGAAGCCGCGATTGCAGATGCTGCAGCGGTGTACGGGTTTCTCTTTGCCGAGCAGGCCGGAAAGATCGTTAGCGTTGAAGCTGACTGATGACGGTGATATCGCATTCATTTGTTGTGGTCCCATGCCGCCGTTATTCGCGGATTGCTGTTGATGGTGTTGCTGCTGCTGCTGCTGCTGCTGATGTTGCTGTTGCTGTTGCTGACTCGATGATGGTTTTTTTTGTGAACGTGGACGTTTCGTTTTGGACGTGCCGGTGGGTGTTACTGTTGTGGTGTGCGGATAGTTTCCGAGCATGTCGGGACTACAAATACCATCCGATTTCATGGAAGACATAGAGATCTGGTATTGTTGTGGATTGGTGAGATAACGCGGGTTAATCATGAGATTGTCTGTCGTCGAGACGACCGAGCCCGGCGGACTGGATGTTGAGGATGCCGTTGATAGCTCATTGCAGTATGAGGTAGAACTGGGTGCTTCGCTTTTCATGGACGATGACGTTGTCGGTGGTTGCTGTTGCTGGTGCTGGTGCTGGTGCTGTTGTTGCTGATTAGATGGTGGCCCATTCTGCAATCGATTTTGTAGTAGTGGCATGTAACCGTGCGTCAGCAGACTTTGCAGCGTCGAGCTGCTTGTGTGTACGGGCGAGTGTGGCAGTATAAAATCGCTTAGGGAATCTTGCTGCGAAACAACCAGCTTACCATCTTGTTGTATGCAATTATTATCGATCCACGCATCTAGATCCATCCACGAGTCGCGCGTATCGGTGCAATCGTCTTTGTCCAGTTGATTCGGCACTGTGGTGTCCGCTATTGCGGAGCCAATAATCGCTGCAATATCGTCTATGGAGTTCATATCAACGTATTCGGTTAAATCTTTAGCATCGGTGTATATACGCACACCGCCTCCACCACCACCACCACCACCTCCGTGTCCATGACCTGGACCCCCTGACATAACACAGCTATCGGCTACTGAGTAAAGCTTACTATCTAATTGACTATCGGCAAAGAGTTTAACATCGCTCAGGCAGGCATCAGCCTCAGAGCTCAGCACGCTCTCAGGCAGGCAAGTGGACGAGGAGACTATATTGTGATCCGTTGAGGAGCCGTGACTGCTGCCGCCACCACCACCACCACCACCGCCACGGTTTCCGTTGCCACTCCCAACCCCACCATTGCCACCCATTGACGGCAGCGGTGATGAACCCGACGTCGCCGCTGCCAGCTGTATAGTTGTCGACCCACCCATTCCTGAGGGATTCGTTTGATAGGCGCTCTGGATATAATTGTTGTTACTTTCATCAGGTAGCCTCTGCGCAATCGCATGATAATGATGTCCCGATATTCCGTTTATCGATAAATGCCCCGTATAGCCTGTAAATGGCGGCAGTGGTTTCAAATCTGATAGCGCATTCAGCGACGATGAATTCATCAGCAAATTATCGAGCACGTCCAGCGAATTCTTTTGCTCTGAATCGCTGGGCAGGGAATCGAGATCGTTTTCGAGTAGCAATTTGTGGCCATCGAGTAGGTATTGATCTTGGCTGCCATTCTGTGTAGGACCCCAACACGGACTCATTAGTAAGCTTTCAACTTCGGATTCCGTTGGTCCGTTCATACTGCAAAACTTCATTGTCATCTGTAACGCATACAAGAATATTTTGTGTTCACTTTCCGGTTGGAGGTTTAGGTTGAGCGATTCGTTTTTTTTTGAGTACTGGAAGTTTCTGGGAGTGGGAGTTTTGCTGATATCGCTATTCGTTACACTTCTGTATGGGAATTTTATTATTTTTTCCAGTTAATAACTGGGTAAATATTTTTATATCTCAACAAATGCATGATGATCTGCAAAAATAGTAAGAAAATTTTTTTAAGTATTTATTAAGTATGGAAATGATTTTATTATAGTTAATTCAGAAATATGGAAAGCTCCTATTGTGAGTAGTTTCCCTCATAACTTAAGAGACTACCTTGAGGTTAGTGTATTCACTGAGTGAAACATACTCGAAAAGTTGTTTCAATCAGCTTAAGTTTTGCTAGTGTGATAGCTCAAAACCTTAATGACACAGATGCTTTTTTGCATTGGGATTTTTAATCTCGATTTTCGAATTCCATGAATTAAGGGTAAAGGATGGTCAGACCAACATCTTGCTTCTTCTGTTATTAATGGCACAACAGCACATGGAAGGCCTAGGCCGAGCCTTTCGGATCCACTCATGTTGTGCGAGTTATATGGTATTTGTACATGAAATGTATTATTTTTTTTTTACTAAGTCAACACACAGGGTGGACCCCTAAGAATGCCGAGCATTGTGTTGATTGGCAGGAAGATTGATAGGTGGGAGGAAGAAGGAGGGAGAATGAGAGTGGGAATGCAATCACAGTATGGTACACCGATAATGAGATAGACAGCCATTGTGGCAAGTGTTATGCATTTTCCACAATGAACTTTAGTTTTATCAATGTCGACTATGACCACAATGAATGTGAGGATAAGGAAAAAAAATTTTTAACACACTTTTTGATTTTGCCTGTGCCGAGATTCGAACCACGAAGACCAAAATAAAAATATTTGTTTGCACAAAGTGCTTTTGCCAATTAAAACTCTGACCAAAATGAGACCAAATCCTAACGAATAATAAAGAAGAAGCCGAAGAAAAAAACTCCGAATAAAAGAAGACCGAAAGGAGACAAAATTCGGACAAAGGTCAAACCAAATTCAGACAAATTGAAATTAAGCCAAAAAATTAATCCAAAATTCAGAGCAAATATATACTGAATCTTAAACTAAAATGAAATCAAATACAAAACCATAACTTGGTTATATTTGAATCAAAATTCAAAATAAAATTTAGAACAAAATTAAAGACAAGTTCTGAATAAAGATCTGACCGAATTCACACCAAAAAGAGACAAAAATCTAGAATCAAAATGAGACATAAACCCACAATATGAAATCCGACCTAGAAATATGAAAAATCGGTCGAAGTAACATTATCAAACCCCCTCAAGCTAAGATATCTATAAACTAACCCTAACCTTCAGTTCCAGGAGGTTGTACTAACGAGATTTTATACAGATAGTTATGCTATTCACTTACAAGTTCTCGGTGTGTATCCTTGCATGCATTATGCTTATACCTAATATTTCCATTTTTCTAGTAAGTTTTATATTTTAGCTGAATGACAGAATTACTATATTTATTATTAAAACATGTAGAATCACAAAAAGAAAAAACAAAAAAAAAACTGAAGAATGGCACAGGAGGAGTAAAGAAAAGGTAATAATAATAACTAATACAACAGAAGATACAAGTGGATAAACACAACAATAACAATTCCTCCGTTTGGTATTTAGGTCAAAACATTAATAATCTGTAAAATTAGCATACAAATTGATAGCAATATTTCTAATGTATGTTTGAATGTTTGGTTTTTTTTTTATTGGTTCCCAATATTAAATAGCAAGATGCATACATACATACATATGTATGTACAAACATGTATGGTATGTATTTGTTGGTATATAATGAAGATTCAATAAGAAGCGAAGCAATAACGCAATATCATAGCGACCGACCAACAACGCAGCAACTGCTTCCATACTTATAATGTTGCCGAAGAAAGTCTGTCTATGACCATATTACGACAATACCAGCAACACCAACTACAACAAAAACGGGTGTAAAAAATTCTGCTTTAAAAACTCAAAAATGAAATGAAATAGAAAACCTTAGTTTTTATATACATACATACTCGAAGATACACACATAGATACATATGTCCATACATACGTATCTATAAAATACTTCTGAAAAGGCAGCAAGCAACAATATTCAATTGGTAGATATGTTGTAGAGTATAGAGGAGTAACTCAATTACATATGTGCATATACATACATACTCGTACATACATACATACATGACACTCCCTTAATTTGCAAAGGTCTTAACATAAAATTTTACAAAATTGAATTTCTATCGATTATAATTAAGCGTATTCATCTGTTCAAATATAATTTCATCCATAATCCATTCATGTACAAATGGATGCGAAAAGCTCGGCCTAGGCCCTTCATCGGCTGTTGTGCCATTAAAAGTGAGTAAAGTAAAGTATTCATCTGTATCCCTGCCTACTATTTTGGAGCCATACACTATACACTTAAAGCTTATGTCTTTTTTGTTAATTTTAAATTGCAATATTTTGAAAACAATACGGAAAATATTATTAAATATTAGTAATCGAAATGCTTTCTGCTTCTCTTCTGCAAATTAAAGCTGCGATGATAATCATATTCCTATGTATCGATGTCTGTTGTCGATATTCATGAAGTCCGTGGTAATGGTACTGTATTTATTCTCCTTATTCTTCTATAGTTCTACAATATTAATATCAAAGGTAAGGAACCTTTAAACAAAAGGCTTAAGACATGCTACTTTTAATGTGCAAACACTACCGACAATATTAGGTACTGCTAAAATGACTAACCAATTTAATTACTAACAAAGTTTATTACTACTACTGCGCCAATCAGCACTTACAGAATTTCCAAATAAAAATATATATTTTCGCCTATAAATAGTTAATAAGAAGGCATATCAAAATAGCTATAAAAATAGCTATAGCACAACAGCTCCAGAAATATTCTCAAAGCGTTAAGAGCAAAGAGTTAAAGTTGAAGAAAAAATCTCCTCGTAATTTAAAAAGAAAGCCAAATTAACAACACAGGGATTCAAACTACAAACGTGAACGAAAAAAGCATACACAAGAAAATCTGGAAAATAATTCAGAGAAATGTTTAAAGCTAAATTAGGAAAAACTAATGGACGTAGTAGATCTCGCTTCGGCCACTGCGCATATACTTTACAATAAATTTCGCTTTCAACAAGTTTGCACGGACAATAGTAAAAAATTATACATACATCATAAAACTGTGTTGAAAAAGAGGAACAAATAACAATCAAACTAAAAAGAAAAGATGGAAAAATCAGATAGAATAGAAAAAGTAAGCTATGTACAAATACGTCATACCAAATTTAGTAACAAGTATCTATAAAAATGAAGCAACATGTTGCTGCCACATATTTAAATAGCCAAGAAGAGAAAATAGCGCAAAATTACAATATCACGAGCATAGGTATTGAAATTGAGAGAGAACATAACTACCACTACATACAGGCCAGACCTAACAATATACGTAAGGAAAAGTTGTAGACGAACTATGCAGACGCAGATGGAATACCAATGCCGGTCGTCGTCATTTTCGTAGTCGTGTATGTTCGGCTTTTTCTCATATCATTTGAGCCATCAGCATCATCATCGTCATTTTCGTCATTCCAATACCAGAACAGTAACAACAACAATGAAATACATACGTATAAATGTGCCGTTATTCAAAAGACCTGCTGACATACTTCCGCATCGGCTTAAACACGAATTGAAGCGAAGCTATAAACTAAGTATATAAGTTGGTGTATTTATGCTGTAGATCTCTCTCTCTCTCTCTCGCTCTCGCTCTCTCGTATGCACAATTTGAAAAGGCAATAACAAAACTAATATAATACGATTGGCCGCTATACGAGCAAAAATGTATATACAATACATGTATGTTAGTTGGTAGAGAGATGAACTAAGCTAAGGTGGTGGTAAATGAGTAAATGATGTGGAGAGCAGTGTTGCCAGAAATCTAGATTCCCTTTTAAAAATAAAAAAAAAACTTGCTAAATCCATGATTTCAGTTTTCACCCGCATTCCAAAAATCGCATAAATTTTTTTTCAATTGTTGTCAAGTTTTCACTAAGCAAACAAATTTTTGGTAAATGTAAGTGCCCAATTAAGATTTAATTTCCTTCCTATTAGTTGCAGTTTCCAAGAACTTTTGCAAAGTATATAATATTTCCTAGAAAAGATAGGTCTCAAAAGAAACATAAGGTAGAGTTACCGAGATGTTCAAAATTCTTCTGAATCTTTTTAAGAAATGGAATTAAGAAACGAGTATGTCTTTATCGGTGTCCTGTTTGATTGCATTCCCTCTCTCAATCTTCCTCCCACTTATCAATATTCCTTCCATTCAACACAATGCTCTGCCCTGTGTCTTAAATGAATCAATATATATAAAAAAAAAATACATACCGAATCTCCTTCAAAAAAAAAAATGTTGCAATCTTTTGTATTTCGATAAGCTAACCAGGATTTTATAACTTGTTCCTAATTTTTTGATTTTAGCACCTTTACTAAAATAACTATAATTCTGTAAGTAGATGACGCATGAGATGGGCAAACCTAACATTTTATGTTTAAAGATGTCCAGTTAGTCTCTTCAAAATGGTCACTCATTGGCACACAAATACTCCATGTATTTGGAGTTTCCAAGCTTTAAACATTTTTCGATAAGTTTTTCCGCTAAATAATATTCTATATACTATTTCTGTGTGTTAATATTGTAATAATTTGTATGCTATTTTAATCAATTAGTGTCTGATGCAAATGGCAATGCTGTTGTCATTCTCTATTTTCTTTTGTCGGCTTTAAGTTCTGTAAGTCGAATTGTTAAAACTCTTTTTGTTGTTCCAATGTAATGTTTTCTAAATGCATATTTTCTAAAGAAAATAAAATATTTAATAATTTATAACAACGTTTCAGACTATTGAAATATTTGATAAACATTGGTTTTTAATAACTCGAAATGATTGTAATGACTTAAAGTCAATAAAAAACTTTAATTTCAAGCACATTAAAACATACGAAATAGTTTTAACCAAGTCAAAATCCGTCTTTTAAGGTTCAAAACCTCCAAAATATGGGTAAATTCCCGGATTCTGGCAGCACTGGTTAGTGGACATGTATTTATATTGGACTAAACACGCATACATGAAGATAGTGTGAGGTTACTCTCTCTTATGCTTTCTTTTTCTCTCTCTCACTTATTAAAGCCTCATCATTTTTTCCTATGATGGTAAATCTCAACTCACTTTGCCGGTTGTTGCATTAGTGTTAAAATTGTTGTTGTTGTGGTTATTACTGCTGCTAAGGTTTACTCATTATTTTAGTTGCTGGCACACATTCTTTGTACCAAGTTTTGTATAAATTCCTACTTTTTTTATACAAACAACAAAGCATGACTCTATTTCATTGTTGTTGCTGTTATTCTTGCTTTCTTTGAAACTCTGTTTTGCATGAACATGAGCTTTGTGTGGAATGAGCATGTAGTGTGTGTGAGTGTGAGTGTGGTATGGAGTTGTATAGGTTACAGTGAAGTTTGACGTTTGGCGTTTTGACAATTGTTGAATTTTAGTGATTTGATTTGAATTGAATTGTTGTTAGTCGGTGGAAAATAAATTCAATTGTTCAAAAAAAAAAGTATTTTTTTCATTTCCCATTTTGCTGTTTCTGTAGTTTAGTATTCTTTTCATAGTCATTGTTGTTGTTATTGTAATTTATTGAGCATGCGAATGCGAATGTCATGAAATAATTTGTTGTTTTTATTTTTATTGTTTATAAGTACCTAAATTTTTTTATTTTAATAGTATTTTGTTTGTTTGTTAGTTGTTAGTTGTTGGTGGTTTTATTTCTGTATTTTTTCATTATTGTGATGAATATGACATGACTTTGACAATGGTATTTTCTGGTATTTATTGTTGCTGGTGTTGGTGTCATTGTTGTACATTATAAATAAATGAGGTTAGTTTTATTGTAACGGGAAGGTGTCAGGCAGAAAGGCAAGCATCAGGCTGGCGGACAGGCGGGCAGACATTCACTTCATTTCAGTTAAGCAGGCAGACAGGCAGGTCAGTTTGCATATGAATTGCACAAACAATAAGAATTGTAAATTTGTTGAACTTTTAAACTCATATTTTTGTGTGGTTGTGTTATTCTTTTTTTGGACTATGACTATTGTGTTTATTTGTGCTGTGACCAGAAGTAATTTAAAAGAAAACTAACAGTAATTTCTATTATAATTATTAGATAAAAATTAATCAGAACGACACTAAAGCATTTAAAATTTAGATTTTATAAATGAATTTTCATTTTCAATTTGAAAAATATTGTCTGCAACTTACACTGGGATGGCACGTGCAATTTATTGTAACGGGAAGGTGTCAGGCAGAAAGACAAGCATCATATTCGAAAATGTCGAAAACTAGCTGCTAGTAGTAAATGTCAGAGTGTGTTGGTGTAAACGCAGAGTAGAATTATCGCATGCTGTATGTGGAAAATCTATAACTGCATTATATATGTACTGCATTATATATGTACTGCATTATGAGATGATGATGTTTAATGGTAGTCTCATTGAGCCTGGCCACACAACAGGAATTATGTTATTTCTTAACCGCTCCGATTTTATAGTGCGTGAATTCAATTTTTCCGTGATTCACGGAGATGTAAATGTAATGAGAATTTAATTTAAATTTTTTGCAATATTCAGCTAAAACAATCTTTTTCGGTGGGGCACTATTATATTTTTTTAAGCATATTTAACCCAGATTAGTGCTGCAAAAACCACAAAGTTTGGAAATTAATGATAACGTAAAGATTACCATTCCATTCAGTAAAAATTGTGAAAAGAAACTCATTTTTTACTCATTTTGATACCGAAAAGTACAACTATAAAGTAATGGGAAGAATTATTAGATACATTTATGCCTACCCGGTAAGACTGCTTCCGCTGAGAGTTTTCGCTGCAATGAATAAAACGTAGTCAGCAGAGAAAATGCAACTAAAAGCCGACACACTAAAGTAAATTTGAAAATGTCGTGCCTGGAATGCTGTTCGTTTATTAAATCGGAACCAAATATGCTTGACAAAATCTCATCGAAATCAAAATATCATGAGCGGGGCAACGAACAGAGCGATGGTGAAAATTACTTTGGGGAAAGGAGCGTAGAAAAAGGTCACGTGTCGACGATATTCCAAGGAGTCAATAAGATGAAAACCCTACTGTCTCCTATAAGTGTTATCCCTCTCCATCTGTAAAAGCTTATAAACAACCCCAGTTTATTTAAGTCAATGGCGATGTTTATTTCTGAGAATTTCTCTTCCGAATGTTGAGAGCATTTTTCTCTCCCACTCAATTTAAACAAACAGCTAGGATTGGTCAATTGGAACCAAAGCATTTGGTTTATTCTCTCTGCGCATGCTTGACAGCATCCACGAAGTAAGTATGCATGAAAATATTCACTTTTGCAATAATTGAACTTAAACCCCATTAATACTTTATATAATACAAAATTCTTTTCTGAGAGATTTCAAAAGTCTGTGAAATTTGTAGGTAAAACCCATTTAACTCATACCAAATTGAATAATGATTCTATTAAGTATAAAATGCCAGATGATTTGAATAAATCAAGGTCATGTCTTACAATTGCTACCCAACTATAATTCTAAGTAGACAGCTTCAGCTTGAATTATCCATCACAATTGAACGAAAGCATCCAGTGACATTAACTGTCCTGCCATGACAGCCTGAAATATAACATTAACAACAGCAGCTGCCAGAGTGCGCATTGTACCAAAGACATACAAATACGAGAATGTAATGAAAAGTTTTAAAATTATATTTACTACCTAGTTATAATGCAAACCTTCACTACCTCGCCAAAAACAATCATAATTTCTTTATTATTAACATAAATTGCCGATGTTGTGTTATGTCGTATGGACATTTTGCAAAAACAAAAACCAAAAATAATAAACATCTTTCTTTAACCTTTCATTGACCTTTGAAAACTTCAGCTTCGCAACTGCAACAATAGGTAGACCAAAAAGAAAATAAGGTTAAAAGTGTTCATCAAAAATAGAATAAAAAAAATGAATTTCCGTTTCTAGAAAAAAAAACCAAAAAAAACTGAAAACTGAACAACAAAAGAGGAAGAAGAAACTAGGTCGAGTTCAAATGAAGCATCATCATCAAATCAAATGAAGAATAAAAAATGGAAAAATAAAAAGTAGTTACCGACGTTTAGCGTAAATTAGATGCAAATTTATTGCATCTGGATTTTGGTTGAAGAACAACAACAACAGCAATTGTTGTAACACTGAGTGCAAGGCTTAAGTTGAGAATACAAAAATTAACCTCAAGATGAAGATGATTTGTAAAAATAAGAAGAAGAAGAAGACGACGAAGCCAACCTTCTGAGGCTGAAGATGCTAGTGTGAATATTGGAAATAAGGTATATTTACTAAAGGTGGCACAACCATATGGATGAAGAAAAGAGGTACCTATTTATTTTGCCTCCTAATTACGCAAATTTACTCAGAGCATGAGGAAAAGAATAATATACAATTCAAAGCTACAGAGAACTTGAAGTTTCTACTAAGAAATGGCTGAAAATCAATGAATGGCTATCGCTGTTTCCATTCACAAACTTTACACAAACCAAAGTAATTTCTTAAAGTAAAAAGTCGACTTTTAATGAATGCAGTGAACACTTCAGAGATTCTGTTAACATAAGTGATAAAATATTAAAATTTGCAAAAATTTACTTTGAAGAAAAGTTTAAAGATTCGTCCAAAATTGTCTTTGCTGTGGGATATCGATTTTGAAACATGTAGTATTCAGTAAAAGGCCAATAATTGAGTATGACAGCCTAAATTTGGTGCTTGTACCTTACTAAAAGCAGAGTTGTACCTAACTAAGTAGTTGAAAAACAAATGCAAATCAGCAAAACCGAAGAACTAAGAATGCATCCATATACTCGTAAACACAACAAACAGAAATACAACTTGACCAAGACCGAGAAGTGCCCAAAGATGACACCAAAAACCAAAAAAAAATAATAATAATAAATATAGTAACACAAATCTAACATCAACACCTTCAATGACAGAAGCGCAGCATTGCAGTTGTTTCTTAAAAACGAACAATGAAAATACCGAAAAAAATCAATAAGAAAAAACTACACCATCACACCATCGCCACATTGAGGTCATTTAAAGAACACCAACTAAGGTTAAGTTACAGCAGCAACAGCATCAGCAACGATTGCACTATTCGTGGAGTAGTTTGAAAGCTGCGCATGCCAATCTGTATGTCAGTCACACAGTCAGTCAGTCAGTCCGTCAGTCAGAGACACTTTACATCAGCCACTTTATGTTTTCTGTATGCACGTGTTGCATTTTGCGGCTGGTTAACTGAGGTTAACTGAATGATTGACTAAGTACTTAGTTGTTAGTTAGCTGCATTCTGCGGTATGAAAGCTTAGCCAAACGCGTGGAGGCGAATAATCAACGAACGATAAAAAAGGGCATATGAATGAATGAAGGAATGAATGCACTAATGAGGTTCAAGTTTGAGCTTCACTATCAAATATTATACCTATACATATTTATATTGAAGCACCGTAATAAATCACATGCAATGTTGTTTGTAAGAAATACGCATCATTGTATGTATGTACATAAATAAATGCGATCGCTCACATAAATGATAACACCCAGTTGGAAACCTTAATCGAGTCGCTATTGAACCTAGCACTGCATAAAAATATCAATGAAGTGTTCATTTCATTAGGAAATCAATGAGGCGTTTGAAGAATAGACATTAATTAATTCTTGAACTCAAGCTTGTGACTTGAATGAAAAATCGAACTAATTTATAAGCTGAAAAGAAAGACAATAAGACTTATTCCTTTTGGTCACTTACCTAAGCATGTCTACCGTTTCAAAGCTATGGTTGTGGCTTTTCATCTTAAAATAATTCCAAGTGATAATAGATAGTTTCGTCATTTGAAGGGATCATGTGATAGATGAACAAGTGCGATATAAGAATATGCTAATCATATTTGATTAAATGCATGGAATAGACCAACGTAAACTGGATCCTGGTGCATGAATGCGTTCGACATATGAATATGTGGCAACTAACGCGTGGATGAAAAGTAATCATAAATATCAAGCATTGAGTTGTATGGTCTCGAAATAGGAAATGAATTTCATTTTCACGTCTATAGTACTAAATAATCAAATTAATAACCTATTTTCTTCGATGCAAATAGACGACAATAGGTGCTTATAATGGAACCTTCTTGGAACGTAGGGATCAATGTACATAAAGGTCATTTCACAAGCATAACTCAACTAGGCAAACTCGTACATATAAGAAGTTTAATATCGAGTTCCTAAGGTCATTGCACTGCAGAAACCCTCACCTATGATGTGCGTGAGCGGCGTATTTCCAACTGGGGCCATAAATAACTACGAAATATCTAAATAAAAAAATATAGTAACAAAACGAGCTAAAAAGAAAAAAGCGGGTGTGTTGTTTGATAGCTTCTTAAGCGCTGCCGACGTTTTAGTTTTTTTCTTTTTTAGCTACATACTCAAAACTATGCAAATATTTTATACCAACTTTTTTTCGGTCTTATATAGTTGTATTTTTTTTGTTATTTGTTTTCTTGCTGTTGAATACATTTTGTGAGTGTGTTTTGTTTATTTCATTATTATTTATTTATTTTTTAGGCTTGTACGCCTGCGCGGTTTGCGTGATGTTGTGAGTGTATGCGCGAATTTATGCCGCCGCAGCTGAAGCTTTAGTTCAACACTTTAGCTTCGCATTTAAGTTTTTCAGCCTTTGTTTCTATTGACTTTGACTCTAGCTATGACTGTGACGGTGGATTTGGCTGCTGCTGCTGCTGCTGTTGCTACGAAAACGCTGCTCTTGAGGTCAGCGAACTTATTTTTTGGACCTCCTCCCCTTAAAGCGACGCGCGTCTCGTCGCGACGCGCACGCTTTAAATGTTAAGTTTTAAGTTTTAAGCTGTAAGTTCTTATTTTTAGTTTAATGATTTTGCTTGTGAAAATAGTTGGTAGAAAATGAATGAAAATAATTCAACAGATTGAATTGCTGCTGCTGCTGCTGGTAGTTTGAAAATATAATCTTGCTTTTTTTTAAAAAATATTTTTAATTGTTAATTCGCTTTGTTGTGGTGATATTATTTTTTTTATATTGTGTGTGTGTTGATTTTGTTGTTGTTTCGCCGTTGCTGCCTCGGCGTGCGTTTAATATGAATATTCGCTATAGCGTTTGAAGTTTATTCAGTTATTTGATTTTTGGTTACAGTGCGGGTCTTAGATGCATGACTAAGCGTAATTTTGCGTCACATAATGGAATTGTGTAGCAAAAAACCAACGGTATTATTGAGGAAACATTATAGGCTTTTATATTAAATTTAAGCTTACTACTTTGACTTAGACGCTTTGCCTTTTAGGCACAACCTAATGAAAACGCATTTAAATTAGTAAATTACGTTTACAAAGTCACTCAGTCACTCACAGTCAGTTAGTTTCTATCTTCATCACTATCGTATACGGTATCTTCTTTGGCCTCATCAATTGCATCTTTACTTTATATCATTGCAGTCGATAAGTTCATTGTTGGGGATTTGTTGGCATGTGTTAGGCAAGCAAATTGTAATGATGAAATTTAAGCTGTTTCAAATGCAATTTCTATTTCTAGAAAATGTATTGAAAGCTCAATGCCCGGAAAAGTTGAAGAAATGCTTTACCTTCTTGCCTTATATTGCCACCCGGCCCACCAGCGAAAGCTTAAGCTGTTTTTGATTGGCGTACTTTCTTTCTTCCGACTACTGAACGCATCTAAACTGATCACTTTCACACTATCAATTGTAATATTGAGTTTTTCTTACTAAGTTTAGGTGAACTATTGAGAGAATAAAATTGTTTCCCTTCCAGTTCCTTTCTGTCCCTTTCTCTAAATTTTATTCAGATAACCGAATCCAAAATCAAGACTGGAAAGCTTTTCCTATTCTTTGATCTCTCGGTTTGATTATACGAAGACAACATCCATGAATATATGAGGATGTGGTACCAAAAAGGTGGTAAATGTTAATTGTCAAATGATTAAGAATCATTACCAAACTCAAAATGGTACTCTATTTCGGAGAGGTTGGAACTCACAATGCGGTAGGGCACACCGTACATCAAAACCAACCGGGTAAAGGTTAATTGACCTAGGCTCCGTTTAAAACAGAAAAAATAAATACAATTGGGGTATTCACAAGGTGTCTCATTTTTCGTATTGTTAATTAATGACTTTTGATGACTGTGTCGCGTGTCGAACCCGAGCACACTACCAGCTACGCGACGGCAACATAAATATGTATTTACTGCTATTACTACAAACACTACTACCCGTGAAGTGTCCAGGCCGATCTTTTAGCATCTTTTATGTTCATGTTACATGCGAGTTACATTTAATTATGGAATGTTTTTGTACATTTTCGTAACTTAATTTAATCAATTTATCAACTTAAATAAGCAAATATTTCAATATTTCAATATTTCAATATTTCTATGCGAAATCTATTTAGACCGGTTCAATGCTGAGGCTGCTGACTCAATCGAGAAATTGGTGCTGGTGGTTTAAGGTGCCGTTGTGCAATACTAAAATTCGATCCTTTTTGAAATTTTCATTTGATTATTGAATTCAAATGCAATATGAAATGAAATGTATAGGACCAAATTAAAAAAAAATTTCGGTTGAATATTGAGGATCCCTTTAAGCGTAACTACTTTTTTAAATTAATAAAGTGCCATATTATAATGTTAAAATTGTATTAAATTTTATTTTGTAAATCGGTAATTCCAATGAGTATCGACTACATACAGTTGGTTTTCACGGCATATTACATAGGTACATACCATACATGTACATATGTATGGTTTTGTGGTTATGATAGCAGATTCAAGACCATTCACAACATAGAGTGAACCTTCGCAAAAATATTCCAAATGGAATGGTCGCAACCGTTGCGTAATGCACTGAAAAGGTAAAACTTTACACTCTCTCGTTAAGACCATTGCTGGGTAGCTCGTTGTACATATGCGTATGCCAATGACAAATGTGTATTGATCTCTTGAACGTGTCCAAATTTATTGTCAATGACTAAAAGTACTCTCTCAAACTATCTTTAGCGTCTTTTCGTTTTACATGAGAAACAACAACTATTTTGTCTCTTCTGCGGCCACTGTTGCCAATGTGATATTAGCCTAGAATTAGATGGACAAAGAGAGCAGCAATTTTCGCTCTTTGAATGTATTGCATATGGAAAAGACGTTATGTATGCCGTTATGCATGCAAGGGACTGCCCTACAATCAGCATCCCTTATGTATTATTAGCTGAGCGAAGTCGGGCAACGGCACTGGCAAGCTGCTTCTACGCATTGCGTTACTTTACTTTCAATGGCACATCAGCCCATGGAGGGCCTAGGCCGAGCTTTTCGCATCCACTCATGTTGTGCGTGTTATATTTGTACATGAATGGAAGGGACCTACAGTTTAATGCCGAATCCGAGCGGCGAAGTGAAAAGCTTTTCATAGCAAGTTTTACTCTTGTAGGTTTTGCCATTCACATATTTTTGCGCACTTAAGTATATCCGCAAAAGCAAACCATGAAAGATATTATGAGTCTTAAATCCTACATTTTCTCCGTTGGCATATCAAAAATTATAAAGATCCAGCACTGAGTTTCCCTGATTTTTAGTCCAAGCTCATTGAAATTACTCATATTATACTTCTTAATTTCGTTTTGTTTTTTAATTACTTTAGTTGCTTGCACATTTCTATTTTTAAAAATAAATTCTGTTGATTGTTAGAAACTTTTTTGGTTACTCACACTCATTGATAAAAATTTATTTAATTATCTGCTGTCTTGTAAAATTTTAAATTGAAAATTAGTTAAAAAGTTTGCACGTGCGTACGCAAATCGAAGAGAACGGAAACGGTCGTAACATTCTTGGGTTTTTTCCAACACTATGACCAAAGAATTGTCAATGATCCCTGATATTTGTATCTTATATTTCCCTTTTTAATTTTTTTTCTCACTTTTTCTTAACTTCAGTTTTTGTTTATAATAATAAATTTATAAATTGTTTTAAACATTTCGAAACAATACAAAATTGTAAACTATGAAATCTCCTGCTGCGCATGTACGTCATACCAGTCCTTTTGATGTCATCTGATTGGCTATAGTACGTTTTCACTTAATAGAGAGGATTGTGAACAAGAGATTTTGCTAACCTATGAAGTGTTTACACCAGACAGACTTGCCCAGACAATAGCAATGAATTCACACTTTTTCACTAAAAAGTACTTAAAGTCACACAAAGACAATTATCTTCGCCTTTGTCTCTGATTTTTCATAGACAATGGGTGGAAACAATATCTTTGACGTTTATTGACGTTTCGAGAAAATACCTATGAGAACAAAAATATTGCGCGCAAAACAAAAAATTTGATTTTCTTAATCGGAGATTTTGGTAAGTTTTAAGTTTTATTAAAATTAGTAAAGTTGTTGGTAACATGTTGTTAATAAAATATATTTATAATTTGCAGACTACGTAGAATGGAAAAAGAGAGAAAACTAAAAATGTATTTCAATTTAGAGATTTTTAATTCTTAATAAATTATCAGATTATCAGATTAGAGAAAAGCGAAAAAATACAACAGAGCGAGCAAATTAATCGAGACGACACATACGGCGGCTTGCTAGAAATAAATTGTTTCGGTAATTTTCTAGACGCCTACGTCACGGAGACAACTTTCCTCTCTTTTGACAGCTAACGCTGTTAGACGAACCGAATGAATGAAGGTTATTTCGCTAAGAAATTGTAGCTAATCAATTTTCATTCACGCAACGTTTACATCAGCCGAACATATGCTCCGAACAAACATCAGTGCCATCTTGTTCGCTCGCTCGGTGTAGATGGCAAATTAAAATGTTCTCGTACATAAATCAAAGCAGGGTTGATATTTTTTGATTTGTATTTTTTTTAGTAGTAAATGAGAAATTGTGGAATAAAGAATACAATAACGGAGTATTTTTAACACACACAAAAAAAAAGAACTTAAAATGTGCAAGCGATTATGAAATAATGGCAAATGCTGCCAAGAACTCAGTTCTTGATAGAACTTGGCCAGGACATGGAAGATGGGAGATTTTAAAACTTTTGCCGCCTTGATGATGAACAAAATTGAAAAAGAAGATACGAATTATCGGGAAGCAATTTCTTCTAGGCAGAAGCTTACCGTAACTTTGCGGTATTTGGCAACTGGCAATTCTTATGGTAGCTTGATAGTTTTGTTCAGGATATCAAAGGGATTAATCTCAAATATAAGTCCTGAAGTTTGTGAAGCCATAATTTATTCTTTAAGGTAAGAATTTATTAAGGCATTTATTTAAATAAATTAACAACGTTTTCCATAGACATGGCTTTCCAAAGAAAAGATCGATGAGCTAGAAAACTTTTTCTTCTGGCCACTTTAACTTGACTTAAATTTTTTTCGCAAAATGCACAGAAAATAACCTTACGTTGTCAGTATTGCATTGCACTATGCGTCAACTACGATTTTACTTCTTTTCCAATTGATTTTTCCTTTCTTACTTCATTTTCACAATTACACAACAACAGCAACACTGGACTCGCCAAAAATGATCGAACTCAATCCGATCATCCCGAACGAATATTTTTTCATTCGTTCGGAGTATGTAACCATTCACATTGCCCCCTGAACAATTTACAGGGAATACACTGGCCGAACGAATGAAGATTCTTTCGTTCGTTCGGGCGATCTGAACGCGGCGTAATACAAATTCTCTATTGTCTTCAAAGTATTGTCTGATGTAGACGCAGCGTAAGCAAAATGTAAACGAAGATCTGGTATGACTCAGGCAAAACATGGCGAACATGCGCAATGCCTATCATTCTTGTCTAATAAGCTGTTCTATTTCGTATATCGTACCCTTTTTACCAATAGTGTAACGTTTCGCTCTTGGCGCTACATTTACATTGCCCGAACGAACGAGAGACTCTTCATTCGTTCGGCCGGTGTAAATGGTTTAGAGTTGGACATTGTGTTCGCAAGAAAATGTTCACAATACACATACACGCATTGTTTTTGTTTCAGCAACACACATACACTTCTGCGCACAAGCTTGCAGAATTCAAATTACGATTATGCGCAGCCTTTTCCCCTTTCCTCTTCTCTTCCCTGCCTCTTGTCATTCATATGGTAAATGTAAAATATCAAATGACAAAATCAAACCGAATAGTACCATTAATGAAAAACGGTAAATATGCACGTGATCAAACACTTTAAACTTGTCCACTATAACATTTCGTTCGCATTTGCAATTTTCCAGGGTTGAAGTTCAATATTGCTAACGAAATGTCGCAGCAACACCGAAAGCGAAATGGCTGATATCACACTGGCAACAGTTCTCGCGCGAGAGTTAAGTATGGTAATGACTACGCTAATCTGGGAATTCTCGATATTAATAATACAATATCGATTGGCAACGCTGTATTTATGCAAATGATGACAAGTATTATTTTTGTCGTGTATCCCTCTTTCCCTTTCGCGCTGACATCTCTCTTTTCGCTCTCTTCTGTTTCGACATTCAACGAGAGCAGACGTCGAGAGCAAAATCATAATCAAATGAAAATTACGTATACCATATACTTATATAAATAAAATGTATAACGTACTTTACTTTACTTTTAATGGCACAACAGCCCATGGAGGGCCTAGGCCGAGCTTCTCGCATCCACTCATGTTGTGCGTGTTATATTTGTACATGAATGGCAGGGACCTACAGTTAAATGCCGAATCCGAGCGGCGAAGTGAAAAGCTTTTCATAGCAATTTTTACTCTTGTAGGTTTGCCATTGCCTGCCAAGAGGTGGTGCCGTGTGGAAAAATTATTATTTTTATTTTTTTTTATTTTGCCTGTGCCGAGATTTGAACCCTGGACACTCTGCGTAGCAGTCCACGGCACTACCACTACTCCACAGCGACCACAAATAAACAAATATCTAAAAATAAATATATAATAAAAATATCTAAATCGACCTCTCCTTTTCTCTCTCTCTCTTGCACTCTTCTCTTTCCTGCTTATCTCAGTCTTAGTTTAGCTTTCTATATTCAAAATTAGATATTTTCTGTTTGTGTTTATCAATTTTAAGTATGTAATTGACTTGATTAAATAATTTTGTTAGTTTTGAGCTCACCGCCAATGGTTACACTTTCGTACACAAGATAATATTCCAAAATTTATAGTTGATTGAGGCTGTCGCTTTATTATTATTATTATTACTTTTTAATTCCTTACTGCTGCAGTTAATCCAAATCACACGATCTAATTGTACTAGTATATCCTTTATATCCTTTCAGATTGTAGTAGTTTTTATGTGTTTATTTCCAGCAAAACCACTTCATAAAAATTTTTCATTTTGTAAAAAAAATGTTTTAAGTATTTTGAAGTTTTATTTCATGTGTTTTAATTTAATTTAATTTGTTTTTTTTTTTTTTTTTTTTTTGGTTTTTAGTTTAGTTTTTTTGTGAATGTAAAAATAAAACAAATAAAATAATAGTGTAGTTAATAATGAAAAAAAAACAATTTCAGTTAAGTGACGTAAAATTGAATTAAGGCAAGCAAAAATTAATTCAAGGAAACATGCAATGAAAATAAATAATAAGTAAATGGTATTCAAAAGCAAATAAACAATTGCAAATCATGCCAAATAAAGTGCAAAATAATTTGAGGAAGTGTTTGGAAATGTAATTAAAAAGCCAGAAGAATAAATATATGAAAATATAAAAGCTTTTATACTCACAAAGAAAGGGAATATTGAGGATTATATAGAACAAATAATGTGTTTTTGGAAAGAGAGGATAGAAGATAAAAACAAAACACAAATGTGGAAGGGTTTCTGGTTTAGTTTGGAAGAACTTTTTTTAACTTTTTTAAATCCAAAATTTTTTTTACACCATATTTTTTTTTTATGTGTAGGCATGAAAAAACATTATTTACAAAATGTTGCATGTGATTGTTTGGTAGTTGAGGGGGCGTGGTGGTGTATGCAAAAGGATTTAATAAATTTAAAAAAAAATTAATGTTTATTTTGTTTTTCTTTTTTTTTTTTGATTGATGAAAATATTTACAACAGTTTTATTTTCTTTCTTAGCTAAAGAATCAAAATAGTTTTTTCGCTTATTTTATTGCAACTTCGTTATTTTTGTATTTCCTTTTTTAACAGATGAAAATTAATGTTTCATTTTCTTGTTTTCTGTATTGTATTTTTATTATTGCACTTTCAGTTAACACTAGTTTTAGTTTTCTTGGTGAAAACAACAACGAAATTGCGTTAGCTTTCCAAGTTTTATTTTTTATAATTTTTTTAAAATAAAAAATATTATCTCTTTATCGTTTAGTATTTTTTTAAATTTTGTTTGATTTTGTTATATATTTAATATATTTGTTTATGGTTTCTGTTTTTTGTTTTTGTTCCAAAATATTTAACTTTTTCACACACATTGTCAACATTTATTTATTGCCACAATTTAAAAAAAAAAAAATTTCAACAAATGTTAACCGTTTTCACTTCTTAGCTGCATTATTAAAATTCCAAAAATATTTAAAATATTTCTAAATAAATTTCGGGCTCAGTTTTGCATTTCTCAAGCAACACCGGAACCGTTAAAATATTTTTAAATTTCTTGCTGTTCTAAATCTTGTGCTCAGTTCTTTTGTTGTTGTTCTTCACTAATTTGTTTTTTATTGCTTTGTAAATATTTTTTTTATTGCGTAGTCTCTTCTTCACTTCAAATGCCCGTTAAGTAATTTTACACAAAACCGAATACGTCGACGGTAGAAAGCCAACTGTGCGCAGGCGCACAAAATGAAATTCGTACAACGAAAGATGACTTGCGAAGCAAGCAGCAAGCAGCAAGCACAAGATGCGGCCCCCCAATAAAAAAAAGAAAAACTAAAACAAAAACTACCTACCACCGATGTCGATGTCGTTGCCAATGCCGATGCTCAAAATACCGAAGTTGTAGTTGGTTGCTCTTGACGCTGACGACGATGATGATGGTGTTGTTGCTATTGCTTGTGTTGTTCTCAATGAATGAATTACAAAAACAAAACAAAAACTAAAGAAAAAAGAAGAACATCCATATGCATGTGTTTGTGGTGTGGAGTGGCAGACAATAATAAGTAACTGATTTTTTTTTTTGTAAAAAAAGAGCATTGGATCTTAATCAAAAATCTGAGAAACTCAAAAAATGATGAGTACAAATACAAGAATGGACAATTGAAGGTATGCACAAAGTTCTGTAAAAGAGAGCAAGCCAACCTCTGAAGCAACACCTCGCGACATGTTGCTATGTAGTATTGGAGTAAGTTGGCAACAATAATATGTTGCTTTTGTATTGCTTTTCAGGCACATGTTGTCGTTTTACCTTCAACGCGTAGTTCAAAGTCATGGTAAGCAAGAAATAAAAAGAAAGAGGAAAAAAAGAATATGAATTATAAAATACAAGACAAGCAATAAAGTTGAAACCACAAAAACTGGGTAGGTAATAAGTTGGAGTAGAAAAAGCAGGAGAGAGAAGTAGAAGAATAAATTGAACACATGTACATATGTATGTATATGAATCAGTATGTACATATATTTGTATATGAATTTGCAACATATTGCAGCATTATTGTTCAATTTGTTAGTGTTGTTTTTGTAGTTGTATTTTGCAATGCGACACAATTTCCTAGTTTATGCGCATGATAATTGCTTACAATTTTTTATTAATAGAATAATTTTTAGCTTGCTATATTTCTACCTTTACTGCAAGAAATCTCGGCAGCAATTAATGTTTTTTGCTTAAGTCTTTTGTTTCTTTTCGAACGTTGAATAGCGATGATGTTGAGAATTTAATGAGAACTGCATACCACCAATTGAACAAAGGAAAATTTTTTTAAAAATTGTTATTTGAAGAATTATATTTATGGCATACTTTTAAAATGGTAAATCAAATTTAAAAAAAATCTTTAATTTTAAGTTTTCAATTCAGATAGAGTCCTGAAAAATGCAAAAGTGTTATTGAGTGAGTATTCAGAAATGAGTTTTCTTTGGGTCAAGTGGTCAAGTATATGTATGTATATGTATGTATGTACAAACATATGTAAATATTACTTTAGAAGTTATTGGCACTGAAATTCCATTTAACAAAAAAATATTTGAACTCTGTTTGCAGTTTGCTTTTGTTTGTTTTGACTGTGAAAGACATGATGTTTGGTTTTCGGGATTCTGAGTCCGTGGTTGATCTTCAACGGAAAGATGCTAGAACTGTGATACCATGGCTGCCAAATTACAAGCTCAGTTTTAAGCGTTCTGGTTTAACAAACGAAAACCAAATGATTGTATGTAGCTTGAATTTGACTCTTTATTGTGCAGACAATCACCATCTAAGTACATAATTGAACTTATCAGGTTGTGGTTATACACACACCTGTCTGAAAAATCGAAACTAGCCTGTAAAGCTCTTTAAATATTTATTCTTACAATATAAATGTAGATTTATTTGACCTTCGCTTGCTTCAAAATTTTTCCACTAAGTTATTTTGCAAAAAATTCGTAAATACCAAAACTAAAAAATAAAAAGGAAATAGAGGTAGAAAGAAGAATCATTCAAACAAACGTGTATATTGTACATTAACAATTACAAAACAAAAGAAAACACAAAATCAACAATAAATAATTTACTCAGCATTGAGAGAGTGAGTGTATCGTACAAATATCAAAGCATGCCATACTACCCAGTAGAACTTAGGATCATCGTTAGAGTAATCATCGAGCGCTCAGCACTGACCTATGGATTACTCTCTATTGCACCAGAGCTTTTGTATCTTTTACTCCGATTTGACAAGTCCTAGGACTTTTCTCTCTCTTTTGCTTCCACGTAGTAGTAAATTTTCTTTTTTCTATTGTTTTGTTCTTAATATTAATATTCTAATAATAATATTCTACTGCCTTACATATAAACTTTTTTTATATTTAAATAAAGCTAGAATTTATTTCCATTCATACTTGTGCATACATTTTTGTGTGATTGTCGTGAGCATCGAAAAAAAATGCTTTTTATTTTCGTAGTTTTGCTCTTGCCATGCCTCAACTATTATTGATATTATTTTTTCTGAGTTCCGAGAAGAAATCTCTTTTTTTGCTCGCTTTGGATTATTAACGGAGCAATCGTTTGACGAGCAATCCGATTTTGTTCAACTGGCAACTGGGTAGCACTAACTCACATGCAATCAAACACACAGAGTCTATCGAACAAACTCTCAGAACTCTCTGGTCTTTAATGGATGAATGTGTGTGTGTGTGTGTGTGTGTGTGTGTGTGTATGTTTGAGCCCGCGCTAGCAACTTGACCCAGAAGTAAAAATTTTCCTGTTATTTTGCCTTGTAAACATTGAAACATCAAAAACAATAACAACAACATACACGAGTATGTCTACAATTTACAGTTTGTTTTTTACGTTATTAGCAACATGTTGCTCGGTGCTAAAATTAAGTGTGTTTATATTGCATGTATATGTAATGTATGTTTACATAAATTTTTTTTGTGTGTGTGTGTTGTTTTTTTCACTCATGTATGACGATTTTCAATTTCAGTGTTTTTCTGTGTCATTGTTGCTGAGCTTTTTGCATGCATTTTTTGGTAGTACATACATACATACATACATATGTATGTATATTAATGCACTTGCTATTGTTTTTGGCTCAGCGCTGCTAGTGCTACCGCTGGCTGATGCACGCTACAATGATAATAAATACATTCCTCTGGTGCTTGGCTGCCCTGGTGGCTGCCTTATGCTTGCTGAACGCTGGTAGTAACAATTGCAATGCAATGCCAATTTTATTATTATTAGTTAGCATTATTGTTGTTGGTTTTTTACATTTATATATGTATTTGCTTGCCTCAGGATTTTTCCGTTTATTTTTTCTTCGTTTTTCTTGTTGGTTTTTTGTTTTCGTAACGGTGTCGCTGTGAAAATGAAAGCTTCCCATTGTATTTGAAGACTTTATTTATTTAGTCTATGGAAATAACATCCTTAGAGACTATGTATAAAAATGTAGATAATAATATTAAATTAAATGCAAAATACATAAAATAATACAAGCTTAAGCTAGGTGATTTCTATGAGAAGCGATTCAAACTGGTTTTTTGAAATTGCAAAATAAATAAATAATTTATCGAACAATTTTATTATATATGTACATATGGTATATGGGTATATAACGTTAAAGCCCTGATAAAATGTTCATTTAAAGCATAATTCACTTTGTGGATACTTATGGTAAATATATGACTTAGATGCAAATTCCGAGCATGTATTTTAAAATACAAGTAATCAATGTTGCCACAAATAACGTCTAGATTTTAAGCTCAGAAGCAAGCAAGACATGTCAGAAGGTCGCTGTGGTGTAGTGGTAGTGCGTTGGCCTGCTACGCAGAGTGTCCGGGGTTCGAATCTCGGCACAGGCAAAATCAAAAAAAAAAAGTAGAAAAAATAATTTTTCTACACGGCACCACCTCTTGGCAGGCAATGGCAAACCTACAAGAGTAAAAATTGCTATGAAAAGCTTTTCACTTCGCCGTTCGGATTCGGCATTAAACTGTAGGTCCCTTCCATTCATGTACAAATATAACACGCACAACATGAGTGGATGCGAAAAGCTCGGCCTAGGCCCTCCATGGGCTGGTATGCCATTAACAGTAAAGTAAAGTAAGCAAGCAACACGCATTATATGACAGAAGTGCTTCAACAAAATTTGGTGATCGCAAAGTGTATTTAATGAGATTTGTTTGAATATGCTCAAGACGGTTGGGGTGGTACGGCATAGAACGCATTCCAAATAAATGTAATATTTTCTAACTTTGAACGGACGAAAGAGCTACAGCAGCTTGTGTGTATATGGGTCCGTGAACTCGGAACTAATACGACGAACAAATGCCATAACGGAGTAAGCATTTGGAATTATGTAATTGAGGTGTTGCTCAATTGAAAGACATGAGTCGAAAATAACGCCGAGATCTAATATTTCCTTGACGGAATTTAGACAGATATTACCAATAAATTGTGAGGATTGGGTTGGGTTACGCAATCTAGACTAAGTTGTGATTAACCAGTTAACAAAGGTATTTACATATCTCAAATTGTATGATGTTAATGTCCGATAAGTTTCTGATGGTAAGACACAAGGCTTTATCATAAGCTTACGTAAAGTCGGTGTATATAGTGTCAACCTATACACAGCCTGATACAAAAGAAGCGATACAGTAAGATTGAATACAGTGGAGCGACCCGAAAAAAAAAACCAGAGTGATTAATCTTTTTACAGCAAAAGCTACTTTGTAAATACTTTCGAAAAGTTGTGATAAAGTAGAGAGCTTAGAGATTCATCTATAATTTGAAATAGTGCACTTATTACCTTTTTTGAATACAGGGGAAATAAGTACCACTTTTCATTTGTCGATAATTGTCAATAGTGCAGAGCGATAATTAAAAATAAGCTTCAATGGCGTGAAGAGCGATTTAACACAGGCATGTCGGAGCTGGAGTTTTTAGTCTGCACAAAACTCCAGAAAGTCTTTGGATCCATTTCCATAAAGTTTTTAAACATGCCTGATATATTGCTGATACCATATACGAATTTATCAAGGCAATTCAATTCACGTGAATAATGTTCATATTTCGATTTATGTTCAGCATTATTTGTTGCTTTATATAATTTATGATATTTATTACGATAGCTTTTATAGGCCAACGGTATACCAATGCAATTTATAAACTTTTTGTTTTTTGTGAGCGACATTTGCAGTGAAATTCTGAAAAATATTTTTGGGAAATAGTTCAAAGCAGTGAGAAGCACTGTTTAAGTAACACTACTTAAAAGTACTTAATATAATTAATGTAATTAATATCATCAAAATTACATGAGATAAAGTTAACATTACGACTAGCATTAACTTTATGTAATTTGTGATAGAGATCAGGAGTTACAGTGTAAGAGAGTGAGAGGAGGAGAGAAGGCGACGAAAAAGAGGAAGACTAGGAGTTAGAGAGAAGTATATAGAGAGTGGGGAGATAGAGCAATAGACGAGAGGGGGAGAGTAAGTGAAGGGAAAAGAGAGAACATATGGATCCCTAACTGTGAAATTAATGTAAACACAAGTTTTCTAGATAATTGTTTTTATCAAAAATTTAGCGTAATATTTATAAAAAAAAAATTGTCTATATGAATAAGACATCTTTCATTCAGAGCTTCAGCCTCGAACAATAGACATGACTTTTTCCATAGTTGACATGACATCAAAGAGATCGAAACTCTCGAAAACTTCATATAAAGATAAAGATAATATCGCCTGAATCCACTAGTGATAGATTACTTGCATAGCTAAGTGTATGCTGATGTCCTAGTCTCCCAGTGCAGCTAAAGGTTTCGTTAAAGTCGATGTATTATCAATTAAGTATAAGTGTGATTATTGGGTAGTACCGATTTCTTGTTGTTCACAAGCAACAAAGAGAGAAAAAATGGGACTGTGACCCCCCAATGCTCTTTCCGATGTAAAATTTAGGTTCAGCAAGCAGCTAAGAAGTTTACACATCAAAAATCAGAAGCATTTCATAAAATACGCTGCTGTTTGTGCGATCCCATTTAAATCAATTACATAAGTTATGAATTTACGATTCAAATTAATTTTTGAATTTCCATCAGATGGTATCAATGAGAACGAGCAGGATAATTAAGAATGAAAACCGCGCATCATTTTAATTATGAGAACAGCATGTACCTTTTACACACACACCATATGGTAACTACATACAGAATTTCCAATTGTTCCACTACTCTACTGAAGCTGAAGTAAACTGCTTATGGTTTTTCGCTGGCTGGTATTCTTTCATTGTGTACATATAATTTTCAACTCAAATACGCAGCTTGAACTCATTCCATTTTTACGTTTCATCTATTGTGCATGCAGACACATTTCTTGAAGCTTCTTTGCACGAGTAACGCTTCAAGTTTCCGTCCTAACTGATTTCATATTCTCACTGAAAAAATTAAAATGGATAATTCATGTTTATTATTGATATGTATTCCTTAAAGAAATCCATACTGAATTTGAAAAACAAAACCATAGAAGTATTTTAAAGAGTTTGTTAATTGAAAAAAAGGCAGTGGTCAAAAGGTTCCGCCACCAAAGTTGAACAGTCAAAAGACAATAGATACTCCAATACGCGGAGTTTAAGCAGCAGCAGCAGTAGTAGCAGCAGCAGAAGAAGAAGAGAAAAAAAAGAACTTTACTTGTGCATTTACATATGTATGTATGTATGTATGTATGTATGTATGTATGTATGTATGTATATGCGTGTGTGTGTTTAAGTTCAAACGAGTGTTGTTGCTGTTGATGAATTTGTTTGAAACAAATAAGACCACATTTGAAGCTATTGTTTGTAAGATAAACAATTTGTAGGAAAGGTACATGTTTCTGATGACGGAAGGGAAGGGAAGGGAAGGGAAGGGAAGGGAAGGGAAGGGAAGGGAAGGGAAGGGAAGGGAAGGGAAGGGACTGGTGAGTGAGGGGCTGTTACAGTTGATTGTGGTATGCCATTTTGATGGAGTGTTGCTGTCGAAGTTCTAATTTTGTAACTGCTGTTGTTGTTGTGGTTGTTGTTGTTATCGTTGTCGTTATTATGGTTGCTGTTGTGGTTGTTATTTGTTCTTTCATTTAATATTTTTTCTTTTTCTCTTTTATACATACAAATTTATTTCTTTTTGATTGTTTGATTGCCATTTGACATAAGAATACATACATTCATAAATAAATAATAAATAAAAGCATTCAAATATGTAGTATGAACATAAATACAATCAGATGTGTATGTATGTCTCTTGGAGAGATATTATAAGTGCTCTAACTGTTCTTTTAAAATTCGTATTCTTCATTGTCTTTGGGTGCGTTTGTAATTCGTGCATTGTAGTATGTAGTATGCTGAAGTTGAGATGCTTTTACGCATATTTGTGTATTTTTTAAATACCCAAACAATATTTATGTATACTATTATGTATGAGTCCCGCTTGGATGGTTGAAACTTGGCGTGGCAGTGCCACACGGTGGCTGGCTCTTTCCACGCCAAATGACCTACTGAAAAACTAAGCAGCGGCCCCACGTTGGGCGTCACAGCCTGTAACAGCAGCCGGCTCCATCAAAGTTCTGCAAATCTATGTACATTACGTGAAAATAATCACACACACACACATACAAAAGAGAGTATGTGAAGATTTTTGATGAAGTGTGTAGTTCAGAAGGATCTGAACTACACACATAAGGATCTTTTGTAAATTAAAAGAATATATACTTAGCAAGGAAAACAAAAGAGAGTATGTGAAGATTTTTGATGAAGTGTGTAGTTCATGACAGTAATATGCAATTCCTTTCGATTCTACAGAAATATAGAAAAACCCAACGATGCCATCTTGCGGGTAATTCTCCGTTTTGCGTGGAATTTTGCAATGCTTAGCGCGGCGAATCCAGATTACAAAAGTTACAAAGGAATTACTTCCTAGATTTAATTAATTAATGTACGATCACAAAACCTTAATATGTAGTAGATATAGGCTTTTCATATACATTTGGAGTTGTAATTGCTACGCTTTATTAGATATAAAAACAAATTGCAAAAATCAAAAAGTGGATAAATTAATTTTTTCACATGACTCCACCTCTTGGCGGGCAATGACAAACCTCCAAGAGTAAAATTTTCCTAAGAAAAGCTTTTAACTTCTGTTTCTTCGTTCTGTCTCTCAAGGATGTCAAATTTCTTTCGATTCAAGAATTCCCTCCCTATATCTTCGCCAACCATACCTGGAATGTCCCTTTTCGGCAAAAACCGCACGAAAAAATTGGTTAAATTGGTTAAATTGGTTTTCAAAGAAAATGTAGGCCGAAACGAAAATCATAAGTATTCACTCTTGACTTGAACTCCTCCAGTTGTCAGTGGTACACGCTTGAATGTTTGGTATTTGCATGAGGTTTTAAAGTTTTAATTATCGCATTCGTTCCTGTTATTGAATATAATTTTAAATTATTCCTCAAAATTTTTAGTTTTGGCAACCTGTTCCTCCCCTCCAGACTGAAATTCTATGTGAGCCCTTGGCTGATGCATAGTCGTCTCCAAACGTATAACAACTAGTCTAGTTAATTAAATAAATTATGATGTTTGGATTTAATTTTCGGTTTCTGTGTTTCAAATGATCAACGAACTTAATCCCATAGAACAGTTAGTTGCTTATGTCTTTTGTTTGCAATTGTCAGCCAACAATGAACAGCAAACAAATCATGGCATTGTTATTAATAGTTTTTCTATTTACTTTTAGTTTTGTGCGTTCTACACAGCAGTCTTCCACGAGTCATCACCAAAACAACACCGAACGATTTCAATATATTTCGATAACTCTCTAACTTTTGATAAATTATATTGTCTGTACATGGTTGCATTTAGGAGTACTACATATATGTACAATTTTCTTCCACAAATTAAAGATATATTACGTTTGCTGCTTAAGTCTTTTGTTTTGTAATGAATAAATATGGTAGAAGAAAATACATAAATCTAGAAATCAAGCAAAGCAAGTATACAAAAAATGCTTTTGTATTTCAGCTATTACAAAGAAGAAGAATTAGTTATAGACTCAGTGTGTGTGTGTGTGTGTGTGTGTGTGTCGGTATGTGCAGCTAAACACAATTAAAACAAAAGACTTAAGCGACAAGCTTAAGAGGCACCTTTACAGTCTGGTTTAAGTTTAGAAACTTCAAACAGATATAAGTAAAAAAAAACAAAACTTTAAACTATTTAGTAAATTTCTCAAAAATAACCACAAACAGTTTGAAACTAAAAAGTCTTAAAATGAAAGAAAGTGATTATGAAATGATTACGAATCGATTATAAAGCGATATTTTACTACACATAAATACTGAGAAAAACTAGAAATAACTTCTTTTTTTTTATTTTCTTTAGATCACTTATTTTTTCCTTCATTATTTATTTACTTTGCTGAAAAAATAGTGAAAAAATGGAAAGAAATTGCGCAAAATTCAAAGAAAACCCCCAAAAATAATGATAATGAAGAAAAAGTAGGAAGGAGGAGAAGGAGGAGCAGGAGGAGGATGAGAAGAGACACATACATAGTTAGCTATAAATGAAAAATGCAACGATGTGCGTTCGATATACGTATGTAAGTACCATATGCATATGTATGTATAATAAAAATATTGTATACAAACATAATTAAAACCTCGATGTATTGTGTTGCGCACAGACACTTACGTACATACTACATACCATACTCGCGTTGTGTATGTGATCATACGGGCAACAGCAACAGCAACGTCATCATCAACGTCAATAACAAAATATAGTAAACAGCAGCAGCAGTAACAACACTAACGGTTTGCAACGCAACCAACGCAATTTTTATGTTGCTGCTGTGGCTGTATTCAACATGAATACGGTTGCTTCAACTAAATGGAATGGAATCAAATCGCATCACATCGCATTATAACGGTGAACATTAAAAAAATTTTAAATTGCTGTTCTGATTGTTAGTGTTGTAGTTGTTGAGGTTGTGGATGTTTTTGTTGTTGCCAAGTGATTCTTGTCTTGTATGCCTTTTTCACTTTTATTTAAAACACTTGAATTCGTTTCAATGCGTTCATTTCACTTTAAAATACGAAAACAGCAACAACAACAACAAGTTACAGAGCATAAAAATAACAGCATAAACAAAAACTAATCGAAAGACAAGAGCAGCCAGTTTATAAAAAGTGAGAATCTTAAAGATATTTGCAGTTTAACTAGGTACACACAGTATGTAAGTACATACAGTGTTTTACTTTGCTTTTATTTTTATTTACAATAATTAGTTGTTATTTTGATTTCTTCTTTGTCTCTTGATGCTGCTGCTCCTTACGTACTTATTTTCATTTGAGCTTTGAAATACTCTGCCCTGCGAAAGTGAGTGACCCCAGCCATTATGTATAGTTTATAATGGCGTGGGTGCACCCTCACACACCACTGCATCTGACTACAGGTACGTGTCGCACTTGCATTAAATTGTTGTTTTTTTTTTGGTAACGTTATATACTCTCAGCATTTTAGAACTTAACATATTCAACAACAACATCCATTTGATTACAAATGCTCTTCAGTTTAAATTTCGCTTGTTGGTGTAATCTCTCCTGCTCTCCACTTTATGTTCACTGCATTCATTTTCTTGTAGTTCATTATGTGAGCCGTTATTTCTCTTGTGGTTGTTGGTGTCAGTTTGGTTCAAGGCTGCTCTTATTATCATTACTTACTTACGTACTTACTTACTTAACTGGCACTACCACCGATGATCGGTCTTGGCCGCCTCATTAACTACGTTTTATTCGCCAAATAGTTAAAATATGCGAATAAAACGAGCAAGCTGTTAAATATCTTCTTCGTTCCATTGTCATTTTGACACATTTCTTATTTGTTCTTTCCCACATTGCTCTTCTTCTTTCATTATTAACAGTTGAACAGTTCACTGTAGTGTTGTTATAGGAACCAGGGATGTGAACCAACATGCTAGCAATACATAAGAGCTATAAATATACGCGTTATCTTTGGATTCTGTGTTGTTGTTTCCCATACAGGGGCGTCAATGGTCAATGGTCAATGGTAATGACGACTTGCACTGTATTTGTATGTCTTGCTGTCGTTGCAGTTTATTGTTTTCGCATGCCTTGATGTATTTGCAGTTTTGGTTCTTTTTTATATATTATTGTTGGTAAAACTACAAAAGAGTATGTATAGAAAGAGAGAGATAGAGATAGAGAGAGTTGTTGATGATACTCTATACTTCCCGGTTCCACTAAGGATCCATGGCAGAATAAGAGGCCCCTTTTCCACACGGCAAGTTTTCATGATAGCAAGTTAAGTTTGTAGGCGAAAGAGGTAAGACGAGAGGGACTGGTAGAGACTTGGTCGAACCGGCAAGTTTTCCTTTTATGCTGTTCGTTCTTTGACATGTCAGACAAGCTTATCAAGAAATCTGGCTGTGTGGAGAAGCAAGTGGCAAGACCAAAAGGAATTGGAAACTTGATTCCAAGAAAACATGCCGTGTGGAAAGGGGGTCTAAGTAAGCGACTGTTTAAGAAGGAACATTAAAGTTCAACTGTGAAACTAAGGGAAATCAGCGTAGTAATCAATCAGCTTAGATAATTGTTGAACAGGACTGCAATTGCTTTGAAATTTGTTTTGACAGTTGTGATTGGAATGGAAAAGAGAAGGGTTACCTTGTTATTCTGTCATGGGATCATCTATCGAGAAAGCAGTAAGTGCTCTTAAATGAACCACAGATCAGTCCTTAATTTTTAGCATTTTATATACTAGCCTATTACGGGTTGACCTCCACGATGAATTTTTACCAGGTGTAGTTGCTAGCATTCGCTGCTCTTATTCTTTTGTTTTAATGAATCTAAAAAGAACGGATGCATTTTTCTTTACTTCCCGATGTTTTCTCTGTTTTCTGCGGTATATAAAAATATGCAGCATGGGATTAATTTTTGATTGTTTTTATTATAGTTTGTTCATCTTATTATTCCGCCATGTTTGACGAGTTGTCTAGTTTTCTCAGACTCAAGAATAAATCTGATTTATTGCTCTTTATGGCGCATAAAAGGAACAACAAAATATTATATTACCTTACCTTTCTTGCCCTCTTATGAGTAATCAAAAATCTATTCAACTTGATAAATTTTAATAAATACGTTGTTTTCAACATTTAATATTTATTTTATCAATGAATTATTTATGAGGCAAGCTGTTTTTACATTTTTATTCAAAGATATGTGCATGGACAACATAAATGATCAAAAATCCAATTCTGTATATACTTGACTATACTTTACGCTCGAACATATTTTTTGGGAATTTGGAACACGCTAATACTTAAAACACAAAATGTTGTTATTAGGGGTTTCCTTCAGCTTCTAACGCAACTTTTATCAATTTGAAATTAAAGCTTATTATGAAAGGTATACAAAGAATGGAGTGCTTTCATGTAAGTACAATACTCAAGATCTGAATGGGGCGTAGTGCTAAGATGTCGATAGTTTTACTATCTATGTAGCTTCGATGCATCAAGTCCAGCACTGAGGAGAGAAAATGCAAGCCTGTAAAATACATAGTTTGAGAAGCATAGTTTCCATTCATGTACAAATATATCACGCACAACATGAGGGGATGCGAAAAGCTCGGCCTAGGCCCTCCATGGGCTGTTGTGCCATTAACAGTAAAGTAAAAGAAGCATTTTATAGAGCTGGTAGTAAAAGCTAGAAATTTTCCATCAAAAGCTAGAAAAGCTAGAAAGCCCATGTAAATAAAATCAAGTATATGAAAAATTAAGAAATTAATTTTACCAAAATCTCTATCTCGATCTCTCTCTCTCTCTCTCTCACTCTCAGACCTGTACTTTTCTCCTTAAACCCCTAAAAATTTTCTAATAACTAAAGCAAAGACTAGGCGAATGAATGAATGATTGAATGAATGAATGTTTGAATGAATGAATGAATGGTTGAATGAATGAAAATATATATTTATAAGTATGTACGTATGTATGTTAATGTGCAGATATGCATGTATGTATGTATGAATACATTTGAATGCATATTTTAATACTGCCACACCACTCGACATATGCCACCACGCCATTTTGCGGAGGTTGATTTTATGTATAAACTAAATTTACATGTGTAAGTAAAGCTTTATGTATGTTTGTATGTATGTATGTATGTATGTATGTATTCTTTATGATTATGTTAGCTGGAAGCAGTACGCTATTCGCTATTTTATGAGACGTAAACATAAACAATTGCATTTGGTATAAGGGTGAATTGAAAAATGAAGAAAACAATAGATCAAGATATTATTTTCGATTAGACTTTGAGGTGAGCTGGAGGATCATAGCCCTTACATAGACTCAGTTCTTTGAACCATTGTACTTTGGCCAGATAGAGGAAAAGTGAAGGAAAGAAAAGTTTGGCACCCTCTACTGGTAAACTTCATAAATTCTTTAAGAAACATACGAATTTCAAATAGAAGAAGACACGATCGCTACCCAGCAGACTTCTTGGAAAGGCTCAACAATAACAAAAATATTGCTGTGAAGTGTCGCATTCCTCTTACTTGACTTCCCACCTCGAAGCATATCTATTCAAATGTAGCATAATCGAATCTTTATGAAGTCTGCTTACCGCTGACTGCTGTTTATTACTTCTGATGGACACAAACTGCTCTTAATGTCTCAGACTAGGTACTTCTTGTTGCCTTAAATCACCACTTATTGCCTATATCTGTCTCAGATTGTCTTTAGTAGCTGTTAATTGTAATCAATTTATAAGAAAAAGAACATTTCTTTCCTCAGAAATTAAATTTCCATTAAAATTTAACGAGCCTACGTTTAATTTGAATCATCGAACATAGGAGTTAAGAGTCCGATATAAAATCGTAGTTACGATCTCGAAAGCCTTAGGCCAAACTAATTTTAAGCAGCTGGAGGCCACGCCTGAGAAGTTGATGATCGAATTTTTAGCATTTAGCATGCAAGTTTTTTTCGCTGCACCTTAAAGTCAATAGTTAATAGACAAGTTGAGCGGAATGGCGAAGAGCTACGGTAAGCGTAGAGGAAGTGGAAGAGGCATTGTTGTCGTTGGTTAGGCCATGGCAATGTACTCGAAACCTGACTGTTGTCGTTGTTATTGTTGTTAGTTTTGTTTTGGTTGCTGTTGTTGTATGTAGATTGTGTACTAAATTGGCATCATTATTTTAATATTTATTTATAGACACCGTAACACACTCACAAACACAAACACACACACACATACTTACATACATCTACATATATTTATATGTATGTATATAGAAAATGAGAGAAAGATATACGCAGACATTTGCAAAAGATAACATTTGCATTTACATTTACATTTTTATTTTTGTTGCAACAATTTCTGCAATTGCAATTGAAGTTGCCAAGCTTAGTGTCGCTGCTTATTTGTTGCTGTTGCTGTTGCTGTTTTATCATTTTTGCTTGCAATCGCGTCTCGTGTATTAGCTACAAAAATTGTAAATTTTTTTCCTTTTTTATTGTATCTTTTTGTTTGCAATGCACGATAAGATCCGGTTTTTCTTTCTTCCAATACATGTCTGTGTATGTGTATGTGTGTGTGCGAGTACGTGTGATTGTGTGAATGTGTGTGTAGATGCGTTTTATTATATGTATGTTTATATGTACATACATATATGTTGACCTACTTCCGGTTGTTGTGACTGCAATTGTTGGTGGCAGGCATCAATTTATTTATTATTTTTTCTTTCCATTTTGTGGCAAGAAACGCACAATGCGAAAAAGTTGCAAAGAACGATGTGCAAACTTATGTCAAGCGAAAGAATGATAAGGAAGGGGATGGTGGGATGGTCAGGGGATTCATTTGTATATCTATAGCTTGAGGGCAACATCATCATCATTGCAAATAAAAAATATAATATTTTAGTTCAAAGGTTTACCTTCACTTCTTCATCGTCCATTGAAAACTTAACCCACTTTAAATTTATTACTGGTACAACACCTAAATAAGTTAGTGACATGTACATACTAGCATATAGTATGTATCTACAAGCTACTTAGTCAAAATCTTCTCGAAACTCCAACGCATTCCACTTTAGCTGATTTTAGCATTTCGCTCGTTGGTCTGCATAATTTTTGTTCTTTATTTTTGCTCGAGCGCTCTATCAAGAAGCAAAGTAGACAAGGAGCTTAGAAGTCAAGAAGCTAAGCAAACAAGCCTGTCTTGTAAGCTTGTACAATCTAAGTCGCTCGGACGCCTACGATTTGAACTACATTTAGTTATAAGTAGTTGCCATATTATTCTTATTTTTTGTCATTTCTCTCTTTTTGATATTATTCTCTTAAATATACATACTCGTATATTTTTATATTTATTTGTTTGTTGTTGATAAGATTTAAGATTTTTTTTTTACATTAATATAATGCGTATTATGTAGAAAGATATGCAAAAACAACAGCAGTAGACCAAGTTCCTCTAGAGCATTATTTATGTAACATTTGACACATATTTCTCCTTCAGCAAAACTAATTTCAATTCTGATCTAAATTTAATATGAATAAATTTGTATTTCTATTCTATTTTGGTTTATTGAATTTTTATACGTTCTGAAACAAACTAATCAGTGTATGGTAAGCATTAAAACTTTAAAATTTAAGACGTCAAATGTCGAATATATTGCATTAATTTCAATTTAGTATGCAGAAAACAGAAGATAACGAATTAATTAAGTATAGTTCGTTTTAACTGAGTTCGATATTTCTACTGCGCACTCGCTGACAACCAACGGCCCTGATTGGTCAACTGCAAGTAAGGCAGACTCTCCCTCACTCTCTCTCTGTGTCTTGGTCTGAGTTCGATCTTATTTTTAATGTAAGTGTTTGTCTGAATTTTGGTTTTACTTTTACTTAGGTTGATTTTTGGTCTGAGTTTCAGTCTGTATTATGATCTAAGCTCTTGCCGGATTTTTAACTGAACTCGGTCTAATATTTGATACAAATATCGGTCTGGATGTTTTAGTTTTAGCTTTATTTGATTTGAATTTTACTTAAATTTTAGGCTGTGTTTTGTTCCGACTTTTGTCTGCGTTTTACTTTATCTTTTGCGTTGATTTTTGCGTCCGAATTTCGGCTTGAGCTTAGGTTTAGCATTTGCGTTGCGTTGAGGTTAAGTCCGATTTTTGGTTGTCCGAGTTGTTCTGACTTTTGGTCTAAATTGTCTGGTTTTACGTTTCTTTACCATGAAGTTTCCTTTCTTCGGTCTGTTTTGGTTTGAATTTTAATTTGACTTTTGGGCTAAATTTTTATTTTACTTTTCTTTGGCCTGATTCTTACTGGTCTCATTTTCGGTCTGATTTTCTGAGTTTTGGTTGAAATATTTGGTAGAGTTTGACAATTTTCTAAATTTCTGTAAAAAGCATGAACTCGCAAACTTTCTCAGAGGATAGATCTGATTACTAGGAATTCTCAGTAATTCACTAATTTCTTCTCTTTGTCTTTCAATATTGTGTCATGAATTTCTTAATATGTTGTTTTCTTTTCATTGTGTACGGATATTTTTTGTGGCAAGTGTATTTTAATGTTAGACAAAGTTCCAAGAAGAAGGAATTTGGCTTGTAGGAATTGGAAGAATTAAAAAAAGCCGAAAAGTGCTAAGGCAAACTAAATTGAGAAATGCGAAATCGTAAACCTACAGCAACACAAAAATATAATAGCGGAGTTCACTCTTCGTTGTAAATGGTCTTGCATCATTGTAAGTCCAAAATATTTCTGCTATCACAACAACAAATGCATATATAGGTATAGGTACATCTGTAAGCAAAATTGTTATACGGACATGCAAATGTATGGGAGTGAGACATCTTTATAATATATGGTATACGAGGTGTGATCAAAAAATAACCGTTATTTTTCGTGTGTTACGTATGTTCGATTTTCGCATTTTTTTTCTGTTATGTTGGTACACATGTCTGTTATATATGTTGGCAATGCCAACCATTTTTGATTGTCAGTTTGTTTTTGACAGATAAAAAGGTTAGTCGTGTTTTGGTGTGCTCTTCGATTTTTTACTATTCGAAAAAAAGGATCAAAGAAACTGTATTCAGTTTTGTGTAAAAAATGAAGTTAAATGCGCAAGGACATTTGAAATGTTGACTGTGGCCTTTGGTGAGTCTACTATGAGCCGAACACAAGTTCAATTGTGGTATAACCGGTTTAAGGAAGGCCGAGAAGATGTCAATGACGATGCTCGTCCTGGTCGCCCGAGCACGTCAACAACCGATGAAAACATTGACGCAGTGAAGAAAATGATTTTGGATAATCGTCGAATCACTATCAGAGAGGTTGCTGATGATGTTGGCATATCGTTCGGCTCACGCCAAACAATTTTTCCGGATGTTTTAGGCATGAAACGTGCGGCAGCGAAGATTGTTCCAAAATTGCTAAATTTTGAGCAAAAACAACGTCGCTTGTGCGTAAGTTTTTGGCCAAAAACAAAACCGTTATCATGCCTCAACCACCGTATTCACTCGGCCCCCGCTGACTTTTTCCATTTCCCAAAACTGAAGACACCGATGAAAGGAAATCGTTTTGCTACTATTGAGGAGATAAAAGAAAAATCGAAACAGGAGCTGTTGGCGATACCAGAAAGCGCGTTTCAGAAGTGTTTCGAGGATTGCAAAAAACCCTGGCATAAGTGTATTATATCTGAGGGGGATTACTTTGAAGGGGACAAGATAGTTGTTGATGAATAAATAAATACTTTTTGAAAAAATTTAAAATAACGGTTATTTGATCATACCTCGTATACCATATAATAAGATCTTTGGTTTGGGAGTAAGATTCCGTTTTAGGCTCTGTGAAATTGTGAAATTGTGAAATAAATTTGGATGCTGTACCTACTGCTCAATTATCGTTGTCAGCGCAATTTAAAGTTAACGTGGTAAGTAATTGAGAAATGTTTTGCATTTATGTTGACGGACGCAGCCAGCGTGCGTGATTGTCTTTGATTAAAAACGAACGACTCTTTTTTGGGATTTTAAAAATATTATTTTTTTCGCACAGTTTGTTTCGGTAAAGGTTTTACTGTTATTTGATACATTAGAAACCCATAAAGAATGAAGAAAACTCCAGCTGTGCCACAACAGGTTGCTAAGAAATATTTTGTAAAAGGTTGTGTGTTAACATAAAAAGAACCAAAAAACCAAAAAACAAAACAAAATATAGAATTAAATTAGTTTCGCTTAAAATTGTGATTTATTATTAACTGTAATTTAGTTTTAAAAAAATTGTGTAAATTTACATAGTATTTTTATCGGTAAAATAAAATTTGATGTACATAAATTTGTTTTTGTGACTTAAAGCATCCAGTTTTTTTCTTTACGGTATTTTCTATTATAAGTACTTAGTAATCAACAGTATTGTATATAATATTTGAAGTTTTCAAAAAAAATCAAACACAAAACAAATGGCGATTGTGTTACGATCAAATCTCCAGCACCAAAAAATGCGGCTCCACAAAATTCAGATTCTGCTATCGTGAAAACAACTCGCACCAGCACAAAAAAAATTGCCAAGTTTCTAGTCAACCTCATAACATTTGCGAGTTCTCAGACCGGCTAGTGCCAAATTTTCCACCTGTTGAGATCATACAACCTGAATATTTTGATGATGACGATGAGTATTATAGTGGTGATAATAATGATGATGATGATAGTAAGATTATAATTATAATGAAGTAGCAAATAAATTCGCATGCTTTGAGTATGAATATTTTGCTGGAGATAATGATTTTGCAGGGGCCGTTGCATGCATTGAAAATGCAAACGATCAACATGAAGTTAATCCAGATGTAGCACACTTGGGATCAGAGAATCATCAAACTGACCTATTCAAGGCTTATCGTTTGCATAAATCATCACAAAAACCATTTCAAAACATGTTCGTTAACAATTCCTCCGGCCACACCTCTAATCTCTGCGATAGACTCCGGTTTTTACAAGATTACTAAACCTAACCTGAAAAACCAAAACGCAAAGGTTCAAAAAACGTAATCTTCTGTAGGGCGTTTAATCTGTTTGTTAGTCACAATTTTGTTCTGTCTTTTGATCTGATTTGGTCTCATTTTGGGTTTGGCTTTATTGCTGATTGCTGAAACTCATAAGTATGTTGTAGCCACGTACATAAAAAAATTTCTCAAAAAATTTACAATTTTATTTAACTAACTATTTATTTAAACATTTCGTTTTCCAACTGTTGAATACACATTTGATCTTATTTCATGCAATGAATCATTTGACAGCAGCGTTCTAGCAAAAATTTCTCCACGAAAAATTCGAAAATGGCACAGCTCATAGCAGCGCAGTAAACTATCCAAATCCAATAAAAATCTTCAACTTCCAAAGCATGAAAAGCGGATGGGTTACTCAGATGCTGAAAAGAGATCCGCTTCAATGCCACCATGTCATAGAAACTCATGCCAATCCAAGACCGCAGCAAACCACTGTCCTGCACACGATGGATTACGCGATCGAGCGCTTCCTTATAGATCGAATTCTCGTTCAATGGCAAGGCCATAAGCAAAAAATTCGAGAGAAACAACTCCTCCGATAAATAATATGTATTACGAGCAAAATACTTTTGCTGTTCTGCAATAATTGGCCACAGGGAAGTCGTTATGGGGTAACCAAAAGGCAGAACCATTTTGCGCCGCTGCAACTGGAACTCATCGTACGTTTCAATTATAGCAAACATTGATTTGTATTTCTCCCAGAAGTGGGAGCCCCGATAGTATATAATTGTTGGAACTTCCTGTTCAGAAACGCATATTTTCAGATGCCGCCGCATCGCTTCATCAAAGTTCGATATTGGCGTAAGCATCGGTGGTGCAGTGAACAATTTTATGAGGTACGTTGAAAACGAAGTGCTCAACACTAAGCCGCCAATTAACAGTAGCACGTAAATAAGTTTAATGCCTGCGGTCGGTCTTGGTCGCATTTGAAAAGATTGCCCCAGCATGCCACGCATTGTTGAATCATTGCAGAGTACATCCAGCGGTGAAACACGTCCACATCTGCCATTAGTTATAGACACCTCCAGCGTAAGTAAACCGGAGAGTAGGAAGCATTGTAAGGACAGTGTTATTACGAAGTCGATTTTTAAGAAAGAAGTCAATAAAATATCCAGGGGCCTGCCTCTCTCAATGGGCACCATTACCAGCCATTGCGTGATTTCAAAGGCATAGGTGTAAGCGTAAGCCTTGAGCTCACGTTGTGGTGAGCAGGCACATGTGCCAATGTCGATTGATTCGTTGAATGCCGCACTAGATATCTCCTCAAGATAGAGCACGTGATTGTTGGACTTATTGAATGGATACGGCAGGCGCAGCGTGGCATTGTGGTGCGATTCAAAAGCGTGTAAAATTTTCCCAAGATATCCACTCATTCGCTGGCGTCCCTTGGCGTCCGTATAGAGCATGGACCGTGGCTCAATTTGATCGGGTAGTGTTAGCAGGACCTTGCCAAAGAGATTTTTCAACCGATCGGGAAAAAGCAGAGCCTCTGGGGCTAGTTTATGTGTTTCCAGTTGAAAATCAGGGAATTGTGTGTAGCTGTGATAGAGTTGCGTGAACCAAAAGTTTCGATGTATCACAATGACATTGAGCATTTTTAGTTTTTGACCTAGTTGAAAGAAATCAATTAGCTTCGCTTTATTACTTCCTTCACCAAAATCTTCATTTATTAATGCCACAATTCTAGATGAACGCATGTGTTGCAAGTTAACTGCTAACAATTCCAATAACTCTTTATCTGCGATGTGATTCGTGCACATTACAGCCAGCATTTCACTGCTGTAGGTACCCTTTAAATAAATAGTTTTGTTAGCGCCCAAACTTAATACCGGCAGCTCAAACTTCTCCTGCAGATTTTCATCGATACAATCTGCTGCATATCTTCTCTGAAGGAAGATACCATCATAAGCTCTTTCATTGTAGACTTGTTGCATGAAATGGATCAATTCATTTCCAAATTCTTTAGTATCCGCTTCAATTTCTATCTTTGCTAACGTTATTATTAAAAAAATATTCCTCCATAAAACCGACATTGTGCCTAGAGAAGGATAACACTCAAACTGACATGCAATTTTCCACTTTATTGCTAGTTTCGACCGTGGCTTCAGCTATCATACTCGTAATTAATCATAGTGTCACTCTAACGCATTGTAATTGTTATGATATGTTTGCCTTTAAATTAGTTAAAGTACCCAAATATTTACTTGACTTTATTGTATGCATAAAAATTAACCATACTTCCATATGTACATACATATGCATTTTACATACATACTCGTATGTTCTTTACTATGCAATTATTGCAAAAGTATTCAGAACTCCACACCCGAAATACTTCTGCTGTTCTTTGAACACGGGCCAAAGGGAAGTCGCTACTGGATAACCATGAGGCGGCTTCAATTTCATTATACAAATCTACATAGGTTTTCTCTACAACCAAAACAGATTTATATTTCACCCAAGAGGCATTACCAATTGTGCTGGAAATTGTAGGTATTTCCTGCTGGGATACATTTTGTTGCAGAGCCTCATCAAAGTTGGAAATAAGTTTGAGCGTTGGGGCCCGGCAAGCAATTTGATGCCGCATGACGACCGTGTTGCCGTTTTAAACGTTTGCTCCAATAAGCCAAGCAGCGAGGATCGTTACCGAACGCATATAGTTTTGCATTCTCTCGCCAGCAGAATAGGCAGCAGGCAAACCTGTAAAACAAACATTGATACTAAATCAATCTTCAAGAGAAGAGAAAGAAGTCATCTATAAATTCATTGGTTCGTCATTTTTAATGGGAACCATAAAAAGACATTTCTCAAATTCGAACGGGTGATTGCTCGCAGATTCTATTTATGGTAGCAGTCCTGAAAAACAATTACTAGCTGTATCGGAACTATCCGCTTTAGGTGGTCCCATTGCCGCGGTCGCGGTATTTATTAAGAATATATAATATGTATTCTCCACAATTTCCACATTGTGATTTACTTTTAAGAAAATTTATACTTATTTCGCATTTATTTATTTCACTGGCATTTGCCTTTAGTTCAGTCATTTAAATTAATTTCATACTTACGTAGAACTTGATTTCATTGTTCGGAAAAACTTATTCACTTCAAGAAACTTTGGCAACTGAACAAACTTTTCCGAATATCAACATGACAATGTACTATATGTTGATATTTACCCAGTATAAAAAGTAAAGAAACATATTTTCACACAGCTTGAGAAGAACAAGGATAAATGGCCGACTAAATTTGATAAAAAATGAAGACTGAGGCAAAGTCTAAAATTTAATATTTTCTTACTACTTAGGAGAGATATTATGAACTTATGCTCTAGACCAGCAACGGAAACTCATTTAATTTTTTTTTTTTTATGGAATTGAATTCATGCTCAAGGCTCAGGCATTGTCTGATTGTGCCCTTAACCTGAACCTGATATGAATTTATTATTTATCTTAAACTGAAATCGTATCTAAATTTTAATTATTTTTAATTCTGATGGACTCTTTACTTTCGTGGGTATTGTGTAAATGGAGTTGATGAAGTGGATGATGCATGTACTGGCAATAGCAGTACATGATTGACTCATGCTCTGGTACGCAAAAGTATTAGTACCAGATATAATAAACGTGAAGCGATTTCACGTTACGTTACGCAAATTTGACATCTGAAATTTTAAATTTCACAGAAAAAAAGTAAAAAGCAATTCAAAGCAGTATTTCAATAAATAGAAATGTGCTATTGTTTGGAACATGTGCATAGTGATTTTTCCACTTGTCAAAATTTACATGAAATTTCAAAGTTTGCTTCCGATTTTATAAGTTTATACGGTTTTTGCGAGGCTTTTATGAGTCTACATGAATCCCGTTTGTAATTTACTTATATACTTATTTTTTTTTGCAAACAAAAATAAGCTGAGCTGTTTAGTTGTATGTGGCGGGCGTTGTATTGTAACTGGTCCTACCCTACTTTTGTTTACGGCAAAGTGAAATCTTATTACTTCACCAAACTTCACTCAATTCGAAAGATTACCTAAAGCCATAGTGCCAATTTCGATCCATTCAACCACAGGCATTAAAACATTGGAGGAATGTGTCATACACCATAACGCAGATTTTATTTTATGAACAGATATAGTCGTAGATATGGTATAGATATATAGTTTTATGAATAGATATATTAACTTCCAATGGGCAACGTCGAACACTTTTATGCTCAAATCTTTCCAAATTTTTGACACGATAAAAAAAATGCACTTAACGTTTCTAAGTAATTTTCAAATAACAGCTTGATTTATTATTTAATTAGCTTAAGTATGAATATTGCATTAAAATGTAAAATATATGGTAAATGCATAGAAAATTGCTAAGTTGATGCTACTACGATGAGATTGAATTGCAAAAAGGAAGCCAGCAATGTATTCATTGATGCATTGGTATTCCATTCACGATAGGTAGCATTATCAGCCATTCAGGACAATGTCGAGTGGATAAGTGTATTCCTACAGCTCGCGCTGTGGTGAACTAACTGAGGCATATATGTATATTAATGGAGTTGTTGAAGGCTGCCTTGGCTATGTTGCCGAATGGAGTCGGTGTCGAGCAAGTTGCGAGGCTCTGTTATGAGGATCGGGCATCATCATTCAAACGATCTAGAAAGAACAAAAAACCTGGAGTTATTCTATGTGTTTCCAACTGAAATTCTGGTAATTGTGTATAGCTGTGATAGCCGTCTAACACATTTGAAAGATATCAATCAGTTGTGCTTCATTGCTTTCTTCATCGAGATCTCGAGATTTATTACAACCAATTCCCGCAATTTAACTACCAAGAACGCCAACAACTCTTTATCCCGAACATCATTATTATTATTTTTTTTAGGTCCTGTCAGCACTCAGGGTATGCAGAGCATGGCGTTGTGTTTGTACATTGAAGATTGATAAGTAGGAGTAAGAATGAGGGAGAATGAGAGAATTCGTGCACATTACAGCCTTTTAGGTGCATAGTTTTAATAGCACCCCAACTTAGTGCGGGCGCAGTTCAGATATCCTTTGCAGATCTTCGTCGACATAAGCTGTAGATTTTATTCCCTAGTTCCGTTAATTCACTACAAAATTCTCTACTATTTGCTTTGATTTGTTGCTCTGATATGGCGATTATTGGTATTATAATTTTCCATGGCGCTGTCATTGTTGGTTATATTTATAACGTAACAATAGCCACTGCCTTCCTTAGCTTCACGCTTTGTTTGTACATTAGGATTCACCGGCCATGTAAAGTACAGTATGTAGTTGGAAATTAATAGCTATTAATTTATCAATTCGCCTGTCAAACTGTGAAGGAGTAATTAAAATACTGCATTTGTGTTTGTGTTGAGATAAGTTAAGTTAAAGTTTAAAGTATTACATGGAACATACATATTTTGGTTTTTACATGTTTTACAGGTGTTTGCAGAGATCGGTAAAGAGTTCAGGTTGGTTAAAAATGGAAATTCTACGTTCTATAATAGTTAGATATTGTCAATAATGCTCAACAGATAATGCTCACAACTCTGGAACTAGATACAAATTGTTATAGGTTAGAATTAAGAAAGCCTCCAACAAGCCCAGGGTCCAAAAACAATTGCCTACCCGATCAAAAATAAAGTGCAATAAATATTTTTGAAATTTCATTTTCAATGTAAAGTCCAAAGCGTTAATTTAACGGTAGACTGGCATGTTTTCTGCTAAATTTACATTTAAACTGTCAAATTTACAATTACTGAAATGTTATTTCACAACTTACATAGAAGTATCGCCAGTCTTTATTTTTAATGTTAAACTTACGTAGGATAATAACAATTTTACGTGGAAAAGCAATAAGAAAATTTTTAAAGTATATACAAAAAGCCTTTACTTCTTCGAAATGCCCGCCTTTGGCCTTCACGAACGCCAATCATCAATAGCTGCACGCACGTCGTGCATTGGAAAAGTGCTGACAGCGCGAATCAAAGCAGTCTTCAGCGAATCAATGTTGTGGTATCTTTTGTGGCAAACCATGTCCTCTAAAACTGTCCATAATTTATAATCCAGTGGGTTCAGATCAGAGCTGCCAGACGGCCATTCTTCAGAGAAAATGAAAGTTGGCAAATTGTTTTGAAGCCAGGTCTGGGTCGTCTTAGCTTTATGGGCTGGCGCCGAATCCAGCTGGAAAGTCCACGGCTGGGTTTGGAACAAAGAATGGTTAAATGGCTTCACAACAGCTTCCAAAACGGTTTCTTGGTATACTTTGGCCGAAGTTTTGACCCCTTGTTCGCAGAAATGCAAGTCAGTGAACCCATAGTAAGAGACACACCACCAAACCATGACTGAAGCTGGGTAATGACCCTTTTCGGCCCGTGGGATCAGTTCAGATGCTTCCTTAGATAACCGTGCACCGTACACCCTATCATTTTGCTTGTTAAATTTTTCCAACACGGGAGCGGACTTGGCTGAATTCTTGATTTGACGGCTTTGATGACTTGCGGCGTGCGAACTGTACGTGGACGGCCCGACCCGTGGCGATCCCGAGTGGGCGGAGCATTGTGAAAATATCGCCATTTATTTTCATTTCACACTTAAAAATTGCTATAAAAGCGATACGGTTCTCATTTCCTGACCAGTAAAAGCTAACACAATTTTGAATTCCCGTTACAAACTAACGCTATTGAGATTAGCTTTCATAAACCATGTGGTAATAACAGGGTATGTTCAATCCTACTATTGGAATGGGTGTGTTCAATGTTGTAACAGTATTTATGTCCCTACTAAGTATATACTTAAAATTGATTTTCAATAACGACAAGTTCTGTTCAAAAAGGTACCATGACGCCATATTTGCGTTTTAAGTCAACTTAAGGCTGTTTTCCCTTTTCGCCATATAGCCAGCGTCACGATATTTAACTATTTATTCATATGCATGCATACGTAAAAATGACCTATGTGTGTGCTAAGCTACATTCCCTTTAGTAAATAGCATAAAGATTTGCTTTGTTTTCTTTCCATAGAGTAGAGTAATCATCCCCTGAGTACTGACAACAGACAAAAAACAAAGTGATTTTTCAAAAATATTTCAACACAGCGGCATTTACATTTATAATTTTCAACTTTATTTAAGCTTAAACTCTTTAAATGCATGTATGAGAAATTTCTCTAAATAAAATAAAATTTCTCACGGGTGTTGCAGAACTAACAAAAATTGAGATACCTTTTCTGCTCGCTGCATCCATTAAATGAATTCGATGATGAGTAGTATATATATTTAGTGCATATGTATGTATGTGTGTAACTTCCTTTATATTACAAATTTTTCAATTAGAAATACTAAAACACACAAACATATTGCAGTACAATAAAACATCCAAATCCAACGGAAATCTCCAACATTCAGAGACGCAAAGCTTTCAGGTTCACTTAGGTCTTTGAAGGAGATCCTCTTCAATGCCACCATATCATAGAAAGTCGAACGGAACCAGTGATCAAATAACCCAGCATCTTGTGCACGCATAATAAGATTGTTCAATGATTCCTTATAGATTGAATTCTCGTTCATGGGCATGCTATAAAGTAAAAGCTTACAGATCGGTAGATCCTGAGAAAAGCGATATAGTTTCTGTGCGAAATATTTCTGCTGCTCATTGACATATTGCCACACGGCACTTGCCATCGGGTAAGCGTATGGCTTAAGCAAAGCACGTCGATTCTCTTGAAACTCCTTAAAAGTTTTAACAATCTTAAAAGCGGATTTATATGTATGCCACAGTTCTGCTCCAGTATAAAATAGCATGTTATCAACATCGGCTTGAGCAACTTCAATTTTTAACTCAAACCTCAAAGCATCATCGAAACTAGAAATTGGCTTGACTTTTGGCGGTGTTGTTAGAAAATAAGCCAAATACGCTGATATGAATGTGCTCAGAAAGATGCCAACTACAGCTACCAATAGGTAAATGTAGTTAACGCTAGCAGTCGCACGCCGATGCATTTGGAAGGACTGCCCTAAAAAGCCGCGTAGAATGGCATCATTAAACAGGACTTCTGACCATGGGCTATGCGTCGATTCCCCTTCGACATGGCTCATTCCAATCACCAGCAGCAATGAGAGCAGCCAATATTTTAACAAAACTATAAATACAGTACTAGTATCTATAAATGATACTAACAATTGGTATGCAGGCACCTCCGATTCAATGGGCAGCATAATCAACCACTGACCCAATTCAATCGGGTAGGTGTACTCGTGGACATTCCTGCTACGCTGAGCTGAACTGAGACTTACGCCGAAATCAATAGACTCATTGCGTGCTGCCAAGCGTATTTCGTCGAGGTGCACAACATAATCGTTGGATGTATTGAATGGATGTGGTAGCTTCAGTTTACAATTGACCTTCCGCTCAAAAGCATGTGCCAGTTTACCTACGTAGCCACTCATTTTTTGTTCGCCTGCTGCATCTGTATAGAGCATGGTGCATGGCTCCCTTTGATCTGGCAATATTGTGAGTATTTTGCCATGCAGGTTTTTAAAACGATTTGGAAAGAGTTTCGTAGTGGGGGGCGTTGAAATATGCGACTCCAATTGAAATGCCGGAAATTGTGTATAGCTGTGGTAGCGTAGAGTGCGAAAATAGTCTCGATGCAACACAATAATGTTGACTATCTTCTGCTTACTACATTCCATGAAGAAGTCGCTTACAATGTTTACTTCAATTTCATCGAAATCATCATTTACTATTGCTACTATTCTGGTAAACCGCATATGCTGCAAATTGACGGCCAACATCTTCAGTGAGTTCGTGTCGCTCATGTTATTCAAACACATTATAGCCAACATTTCACTGCCGAAGTTCGCTTTCAAATAAATTGAATAATTGCCACTTAAGCTTATGACAGGTACCGGAAACCATCTTGGCAGATCTTCAGCGATACAATCTGGGGCCTGCCTTCTCTGCAGATAGATGCTCTCGTAAGGTCTTTCATCATATATCCTTCTCAGAACATTCTTAAGTTCATCTTCAAATTGCGAGGATTTTCTCTCCATTGGAACTTGAAACTCACCTTTCGCAACCGGGAATGCCAGAAAAATGACGAAAATTACCAACATTATGTATTGTTTCTGGAAATTAATAGGTATTTATAGTTATAGTTTCTGATAATTATCTTATAGGCACATTAAACGATTTTTACACATAAATAACAGAAACGTAAATATTGAATGTAAATAAAAAATACTAGTCAATATTCACATGTGGGAAAGAGCATGAAATAGGAGCCGCCCTAACATATCCCAACTCCAACAGATGCCACACAATTATCTTCTAAACATTTTTGTCGACTTTTTAGTTCCACCCCTCAGTCAAAATTGTGAATATTCTCATAGCATTTTTCAAATAATTCCACGACAACATCCATTAGAATTATCGCCTTTATTGAGAAAACAATAATTTTTCTAACATATTTGAAATTTCTTGCAATATATTTTATGACGTATCACAAACTTCTCCAGCAGAAATGCTGAAATACACAAGAATATTGCAGTGAAGTAAAAAATCCAAATCCAATAAAAGTCGCCAACATTCAGGGACTCAATTCCGCCTGCGTTGCTCAGATCTGCGAAAGTTATTCTGTTTAATTTGACCATATCGTACAAAGTCCGTCGAAACCAGCGATTAAATAAACCCGTATCGTGTACACGGTGAATAAGACGATTTATGGGTTCCTTGTAGATCGAGTTCTCGTGAATGGGCAATGAGAGGAGCATAAATTTACAAATCGATAGCTCCTCCGATAAGCGAAATATTTTCCGTGCGAAATATTCCTGTTGCTCATTTATGTAATACCAGACGGCTGTAACTACGGGGTAAGCATAAGATACATCCAAAGCACGGCGATTATCTTGGAATTCCTTAAAAGTTCGTACAGTCTCAAAAACGGACACATATTTATTCCAGATACATTCACCGGCACAAAACTTGAAACTGTCTATGTCTTGCTGGGAGATTTGAATTTTTAAATTATTCGCCAAGGCCTCATCAAAATTGGAAATTGGGCGTTGTGTTGGCGGTTTCGTTAGGAAAATAACTAAATAGCCCACAGACAATGTACTGAAATAAATACCGAACAAAGCTGCTAAGAAGTGAATGTACTTAATTCCCGCAGTTGCACGTGGTTGTATGTGAAAAGCTTGCCCTAGAAAGCCACGGATGATGGCATCATTGCACAGTACTTCTAACCATGGTATACGCGACACCGATTCTCCTTTGACATGGGTTACTTGTATGACCAACAGCAATGAGAGCACCCAATATTTCAGCAAAATTACAAATAAAACATTGATTTTCAAAAACGACACCAATAACTGATATGCTGGGACCTCCGCTTCAATGGGCACCATAACCAACCATTTACCCAGCTCCACTATGCTGCTGTGTTCATGAATGCTGCCGGTGGTCCCGGAAAGACTTACGCCTAGGTCAATAGACTCATTGTGCACAGCTAACTTGATTTCCGTGCTATGTATCACGTGCTGGTTGCTTGTATTGAATGGATATGGTAACCGCAGCTTACAATTGACGTAGCCTTCAAATGCATGCACAAGTTTACCAATGTATCCGGCAAGCTTTTGATGTCCTTCCTCATCGTAGAAAAGCATATTGCTTGGCTCAAGTTGATCGGGTAACATTATAAGCGTTTTACCATGGAGATTTTTCAAACGATCCGGAAAGATTACTCCATCGGCCGTTGAAATATGCGATTGCATTTGAAACTCCGGGAATTGCGTGTAACTGTGAAAAAGCTGGGTATCAAAGTAGTCTCGATGCAGCACAATCACATTGAGCATTTTCAGTTTTTGGCAAGCTTCAAAGAAGCTGTTTATATTCTCCTCGAGGGCTTGCTCAAAATCGTGGTTAACTAATGCAATGACTCTCGTGGCTCGTATATACTGCAAACTGACAGATACCGTATTCAATATTTCGGTGTCACTTAAAGTGTTTATACACATAAGCACCAACATTTCGCTACTATAAATTCCATTCATATAAATGGAGTGATTGGCCTCTAAGCTAATGACGGGCACATCGAATCCTGTTTGCAGATTTTCATCTATACAATCAGTGGCCTGCCTTCGGTGTAGATATATGCTTTCGTAAGTCCTTTCTTCATATACCTTTTCTAGTAAACCTCTAAATTCAGCGATAAATTGCAGCTCTTTGCTTTCCACTTGAACGAGTAACTCTGCTCTGGTAACTGCTAATGCCAGCAAAATAACCCAAGGCACCGACATTGTCCTTGCTCAAAGTATAATTAAGTGTATTTTAAATGCACGTAAGCGTTTTTAATTTTAACAAAAAGCGCACAAAAACTGATATGCCTTCTTGTATACCTGTGGGCACACTAATTGTTTGTAAATATAATAATCTCCGATGATTAAGCCACTAACATTACATGCATACTTATTTGTATTGCTATGTAATGGAGGGGCCGGGGCTAAGTCGATACAAAACATGCAACAGAGTAATGCAATAAAATCTACATAACTATATGTAAGTAGTTCGTATATGAGTTCTGGATAGCGCATAGTATTCTCAAACGTCAATCAGCGACGGATTATGGCAAGCGATTAAGGCATTTTCCGAAATTATGAATTTATTGAAGACTTCCTGTGTTATTTCCCGGCTCTGGAAACAACTAGACTTTAAACCTGAGACAAAACATTTTTCAATGGATTAGAGAAAATTCTATATTCTGCTTAAATTTGAAAATTTGGCTTCATTGTTTTTTGATGGCAGGAATAAATTACTTTCTTTAACTTCACAGCAAAGACAGCGGTATCAAAATGATGTCCACTCGAACGTGTACCCTTTTTCTTCCCAGATTCACTTCTACTATTTATTAAAGAGCTAATGTACGCACAATCCCACATCAGTCTTGCTTGGCAAGTACTAAACTTAAAACTAGATATTTCCGCGTTTTTAAATACAGGGTGTTTTTTTTAGAAGTGTGGTTTTCAAGAAGAAATAAAACACATATAATTTAATGTTATGACCAAGAATTTAGCTTGATTATAAAGATAGGGATGTGCCATTATGTTTTATGAACGATTTCGGGCAAGTGGCCGCCGCGGCTGGTTCGAATAAATTCCAGCCGAGGGGCCCAATTTTCGACCACTTTTTGCAAATATAAAATAACAAACATGATGTAGAAATGATATCCTCACAGATGATCACATTCTTTTCAAAGACTACAGCTGACAAAACGTTTCTAAAACTACATACAGAAAAATTTACAAATTTCAACCGAAGTTATTTAACAAAAATATCCACATTTTTCCTTTCGCAGGCACTAAAGCCCGGGACCCTCGCGCAATGAGCGCGCAGAGGGAATCCCTCCGTCCCCCTATTGCCAGGCATGGGTACGACCAGAATAAGAAGGGACGTGCAATGGATTTCATATGTAGGGTACTCCAGGCCTCGAAATTTTGACTGCTAACTCAACTATTTCGGCTCCATAGTGCAATGTTCAGTTAAACGCTTGAAACCGACAGACGCAGTTAAATTAGTAAAAATATTCTATCAAATATCAATTCGATGTGTTCGAGTGGTGATAAAAGGCACAAGAATTTAATTGCATACTTTAAAAACTATCATACATACTACACACGTTTAAAACATGCAATGCATCACGACATATTTGCTGTGCAACAATTATCTGACACGTGCATCTAAAAATAGTTCCATTCTTGAAATTCTTCAGATTAGTTTCTACGGAGGGTGGAATATTGTTAGTCAATTTGCTGGAAAATGCATGCATAAAGACATACTTCTTCAAATCGAATTTTTAGATTTTTAGCCAAAGCATCATCAAAACTAGAAATAGGTTTTAATCATGGGGATTCTGTAAATATGTATATAGCGAATAAAGTTGCCAGAAAGTATGTAGATAAAACTACTGCGCGCAGATTGCCCAATGGCGTCGTTAAGTAGTTCTTCTAACCGTGGTATACCCGCCACCGATCCGCCGTTGACTTGTGTGATCAACAGCAGCGCGAGCACCCAATACTTTTATATAGTAAAATTACAAGTAATGTGCTAATATACAAAAACGACAACATTAATCCATAGCAACATTAACTCATACCACTCACTCGAAATCGTAAGAAATTCGTAGTAAATTACGTGACGAGTTGTTAGTTCATTGATCAGATGATTCGACACCAGATCCTGAGACCTTTTAGTGTTTATTATTTAATTTTTTGCTTCAGATTATCAAACAGTCTAAAACCTAAATATTACCCCCATTATCTTTTTGTTTTTGAAAAATCATTAATGTAAACATTCATGATTGATATCAAAGTATTTATTAAAGTATGTAATAATATTAATAAAATTACAAACATATTTGGTATGCCCGGAAGTTTAACTTCTTATGTATTACAAACCTTTCAAACATGAATACTATCGCACAAAAACTTAATGCAGTAAAATAAAAAACCCATACCCAATAAAAATCCTCAAGATCGAGTGCCTCAAGAATATAAGGTTGGCCCAGGTCAGCGAATTTTATTCTGCCTATTTCAACCATATCGTAGAAGGTCCATTCATACCAACGATTAAATAAACCGAAATCACGTACATGCATTATTAAATGATTCAGTGTTTCTCTATAGATGGAATTCTCGTGGATCGGAATAGCGAGAAGCATCAAATTGCAGATCGACAACTCCCTTGAATAGCGAAATAACTTTTGCGTGAAATATTTTTGGCGTTCATTGACATAGTACCACAAGTTTGAAAGCGCAGGGTATCCATACGACCCGTTCAAAGATCGTCGGTAATTTTGATATTCCTTAAAAGTTTTCACAATCTCGAAGCCGGACTCGTATTTATCCCAAAAGTCGTCTGCTGCAAATAATTTCAAAATATCTATATCCTGTTCAGCAATTAGGATCTTTAGCCTTTTAGCTAGAACATCATCAAAAGTAGAAATTGGCTTTAGTGTTGGCGGTTCTGTGAAAAACATAAATAAATACGACCCAGATAACGTGCTGAAATATATACCGAATAAAGATGCCAGAAAGTAGACATAATTGATTCCCGCAGTTGTACGTCGTTCCACGTAGAAAGATTGTCCCAAAAAACCGCGTAAAATGGCGTCATTACACAGTACTTTTAACCAGGGTATGCGTGTCACCGAACCGCCTTTGACATGGGTCACCTGTATTACCAACAGCAACGAGAGCATCCAATATTTTAGTATAATTATAAATAATATGCTAATTTCCATGAACGATACCACCAACTGATAGCACGGTACTTCCTCTTCAATTGGCAGCATAATCAACCATTGAGCAAATTCAAAAGGGTAAGTGTACGAAGCGACGTTGGGTTCATCATCCGAAAGACTTACGCCTATGTCAATGGAACCATTGCCTATAGCCAAACGTATTTCCGAGAGATGTATCACATGATCATTGGTTGTATTGAATGGGTACGGCAGCTTCAGACTACAATTGACATGTCTTTCGAAAACATGCATAAATTTTCCTAAATACCCAGTAAATTTCTGATGTCCTTTCGCATCGTAGTAGAGCATATTGATTGGCTCAAGTTGATCGGGTAATACCAATAACGTTTTACCATGTAAATTTTTCATGCGGTCTGGAAAGTAAACGGTATCTGGCCGTGCAATATGGATCTCCATTTCAAATTCTGGAAATTGTGTATAACTGTGATAAAGTTGGGTTGCAACAAAGTTTCGATGCAGCACGATGACATTCAGTATATACAGTTGTTTGCAAGCTATAAGGAAATTATTCAAGTTCTGCTCCTGGCATTGCTCGAAATCCACATTGACTAGTGCAATAATTCTTCTTGTTCGCATAAATTGCATATTCTTAGCTACAATGTTTAGCAATTCCTGGTCATTTGAGGTATTCATGCACATAATAGTCAGCAACTGGCTGTTATATTTGCCCTTCACGTAAATGGAGTGATTGGCCTCCAAGCTTAGGACGGGCATGAGCTCCTTGAAATGTCTTTGGAGATCTGCATCTATACAATCGGCGGCCTGTCTTCGTTGCAGAAATATGGTCTCGTATGCTGCTTCTTCATAGACCTTGCTCAATAAAGCTTTCAATTCAGCGGCAAAATGCAGCTCTTTGTTTTGCACTTGAACAAGTAACTTCGCTTTAGTAACCGTTAATGTCAATAAAACAATCCAAGGCACCGACATTGTCCTTGTTTAAAGTATAATTGAATATTGTGAATAGTTTGTAAATGTTTATATCCTTGCAAGTGGCATAAAACCACTGAGATACATATGATTTTGCTGTGAACCGCGTTAATTGTTTGCAAATATAATAGTCCAGTCATTTTAGATACAACAAAAAGGGTGGAGTAAGTATTAATTCCCAGCAAGCTGAATTTTAACATAGCCACTTTAAACCACTGTTCACCATTCCTTTGCACGCGGTCTCTACTATTTCGAGTAAACAATATGTCATAAGTCTGCATCGATACCACGTGCGGGTCGCACGTTTTTCGTGGTAAAAGTCAATCGAAAAAATCTTACATTTCGAAAAATATGTTGAAACCTCTTTTACAGGGGCATATTTGCCGACCGACCAAAACAATATGTGATTTCATAATTTGTGATTTAACCGTGAATAACTTGAAATCCACATTGACTTGTGCAATAATTCTTGTATACACACGTTGTATTGCTGAGGTCTTTTCTATCTAAAATTAAATAATAACTAAAATTGTTTTGCAAAAATGTAGCTTGCTGGGAAATAATACGTACGAGTACCTACTCTAACCCTAAAAGGGCTATAATAGTAACAAGCAATTTATATTCGCTATAAAACACGCAACGGAATCATAGCTTGAAGTTGGCCAATTGTGTTGTGGGAAAGAGCAACAGAAGATCTAATCGATTTAGTTACCTGCTCATATAAAAATGTAGGCTCGCATAGAGGGCACTTTTGATACTTCTAAATGACGATGCTTGCTTTTTAGCCAGATGAGTTGAGTGTTTCCCACCTTTGAAAGGAAATTGTGCTATATGGGAATGGTTAATCCATCCATCTAATGAAATAATAAATTTGACCTACAAAAATTACTACTTCCCAGATATTAAACTGTTTTTTTATTCACCAGCTCGTAAGCACTGTTTGTGCCCTATCCCTTTTAGACACGCGACATGCCAAAATATTGCAATTCATATCCATTCACTCCATCATTCCATTAGCCTGTCAAATGTTTCAAAAACACTGGTTTTCCACTTTGCTTTTTAATGTTAAAAGCATATCGTATATTGTGCACTATCTTCTGGGTAAGACTGCATAGGTACAGTGGCTCTAAAAACTGATCACATAAAGGAACATTCTTGGGACACGTTAAATATTTAAGAATGCCGACAAATCAGAGAGTAAGAGGTGAACATTAGAGGAAAACAATGTTTAAATCAGAGTCAACATGGGCCGCGGAAGCTCGAAATTCTGACCACAATTTTCCGATGTTTTTACATCTTTGATCAGATAGTTTCTTTTATTGCCAATTTAAATTTTTACGTAATAGATATGTATTTCTTATACAATTTCCGCTCAATTTTTACATTTTGTTTACTGTAAACTATGAAACCCATGAAATCAATCCAAATGTCTTACTTACTTATTAAACTGGCACTACAACCAATGATTGGTCTTGGCCGCCTCTACAAAGCTTCGCCAGTCGCTTCTGTTATGCGCGCGCTGGCGCTAGTTGATAAGGCCAAGTGCAGTCAGCTTGCCCAGCACCTGGTCTTTCCAACGGAGATTAGGACGTCCCTTTCTGCATGTTCCTCCGCCGTTGTTCGAGTAAAACACCCTTCTAGCCGGAGCTCTTTCTTCCATTCGCTCAACATGACCCAACCAGCGAAGCCGCTGGATTTTTATACGCTTGACTAAGTCAGTGTCGGCGTACAGCTCATACAGCTCATCGTTCCATCTTATTCGATACACGTCGTCCACGCATACTGAAACGTAGATCTTACAAGGTATCTTCCTCTCGAACGCTCCTAACAGCCAACAGCCTCTCATCATTGATGGTCAATGTCCACGTCTCTGCGCCATACATTAGGACGGGAAGGAGGAGGGACTTATAGAGCGTTATTTTCGTCGGTCGAGAGAGGGCTCTACTTCTCAATTGCCTACTGAGCCCGTAGTAACACCTGTTGGCAAGAGTTAGTCTCCGCTTGATCTCAAGGCTGACATTATTGTTGATGTTTATACTGGATCCTAGATATACGAAATCCTTGACGACTTCAAAAGTATAATTGTTAACAGTGACATTTTTTCCAAGACGCCTTGACTCTTTGTTTGTTGACACAAGGTATTTCGTTTTATCCTCGTTCACCACTAGACCCACTCGACCAGACTCGAGTCTCCCTTTCCAGGTTGGAGAATGCTGCACTGAATGCTCGAGCGTTTTTGCCAATGATGTCAATATCATCAGCGTATGCTAGCAGCATGACACTCTTGTAGAAGATAGTGCCAGAGATGTCGATGTTGGCAGCCGAATTATTTTCACCAGCATAAGGTTAAAGAAGTCGCACGATAGGGGGTCACCTTGTCTGAAACCTCTTTTGGTATCAAATGGTGCGGAGAGGTCTGTCCCAATTTTCACTGCTCTGGTGGTGTTGGTCATTCGGTCAGTGTCATTTTGCAAAGACGAATGAGCTTTGCAGGGATACCAAAATCAGACATTGCAGCGTAGTGATCCCTAATCGTGCTATCGAAGGCGGCAGCGGCTTTATAATCGACAAATAGATGATGGGTGTCGATCTGTTTTTCTCGGGTCTTTTCTATTTTCCAGGATTTGGCGTAGTGTGAATATCTGGTCGATTGTAGATTTACCAGGCCTGAAGCCACACTGATAAGGTCCAATCAGTTTGTTTACGATGGGCTTCAGTCTTTCGCACAGTACGCTCGATAGAACCTTATATGCAATATTAAGAAGCCTTATCCCACAGTAGTTGGAGCAGATCGTGGAATCCAATCGAAATGTCAGCCTTGAGAAAAACCTGAATTTTTGGTTTTGTCCATGCCAGGTGGGTATGCCCGGTTAAAAACGGATTTTTCTAATATTGCCGCCGTTTGTATGAAATTGAGCAATATATTAGGACCCGAAGTCTCAAGGCTAAATAACTTTCATGCTGTTTCTAAGGAATTAAGAAATTTACAATTATTTATTCAAGTACGAGTTTTACTTATCAGCTAATTTATCAATTTATCAACCACGAGCTAGTGGAATTGGAAACTAAATATGCAAGTTCTTTTATATTGTCCTAAAGATAACTTCTGACTGAAGTCGAGCTCATCGAAATTGAAAAATTAAACCATTTTAGACTGTACCCACAGTAGAAGAAGCGACGACATTCAGTGACGCACAAAGAAAATATTTGCTTTTGCATTTTTAAAAACATTGTTAATTATTGTCAAAGCTTTTATTTATTAAAAAATTACAAACATATTTGGCTTGCCCGGAAGTTTAACTTCTTATGAATAAAAAACCATTCAAACCAAAATACTATCGTACAAAAACTCAATGCTGTAAAATACAAGATCCAAATCCAATAAAAGTCACCAACACTCAGAGCCTCAACGCTGGTAGGATTGCTCAGGTCAGCGAAACTGATCCTCCGTAATTTGACCATATCGTAGAAAGTCATGTGATACCAGTGACTGAATAAACCAACATCACGTATGCGGACTATAAAGTGATTCAGTGTTTCCCTATAAATGGAATTCTCGTGGATCGGAATAGCAAGAAGCATAAGGTTGCAGATCGATAACTCCTGCGAAAGGCGAAATAATTTCTTGGTCAAGTAATGTTGACGCTCATGGATAGTGTACCACAAGTTGGTAAGTACGGGATAGGCGTACCGGCCGTACAAAGAACGACGATATTCTTGGAATTTCTTAAACGTGTGCACGATCGCAAAACCGGTCTTATATTTATGCCAGAACTTTTCGCCAGCAAAGTACTTAAATATGTCTATATCCTGCTCGGCAATTACAATTCGTAAATGATTGGTCAAAGCATCGTCAAAACTGGAAATCTGTTTTATTTTCGGCGGTTTCGTTAGCAAAATTACCAAATATGCCACAGACAATGTACTGAAATATATTCCGAATAACGTTGCCAAACAGTAGATGTATTTAATGCCCGCTGTTGCACGCCGCTGCATGTTGAAAGCTTGTCCTAAAAAGCCCCGTGTGACAGCATCATTGCACAACACTTCTAACCATGGTATACGAGCCACCGATTCACCTTTGACATGATTCACTTGCAGTACCAGCAGCAATGAGAGACACAAATATTCTAGCAAAATTACAATCAAAACACCGGTCTCCATAAACGACACCAATAATTGGTATGCAGGCACGTCCGCTTCAATGGGCACCATAATCAGCCATTTAGCCAATTCGAAGGGGTAACTATATGAATCCATATTCGGATCATCCGCCGAAAGACTTATGCCCATTTCAATTGAACCATTGCTTACAGCTAGGCGTATTTCTGAAATATGTATCACATGATCATTGGTTGTATTGAATGGATACGGTAGCTTCAGACTACAATTGACATATCTTTCGAAAACATGCATAAACTTTCCTAAATACCCAGTAAATTTCTGATGCCCCTCCTCATCGTAGTACAGCATATTCGTCGGCTCAAGCTGATCGGGTAATACCAATAGCGTTTTGCCATGTAGATTTTTCAGTCGATCTGGGAAGTAAACGGTCTCTAGCGTTGAAAGACGAGTCTCCATTTGAAATTCCGGAAATTGTGTATAACTATGATAAAGCTGCGTTTCGAAAACATTGCGATGTAGCACAATCACATTGAGTAGCTTCAGGTTCTTACAAGCTTCAAAGAATTTCTTCAAAGTCTGCACGTGGTGTCGTTCAAGATCCACATTAACTAGAGTAATAACTCTGGTTGTTCGCATATATTGCAAATTATTGGCCAATATCCCGAGTGAGTTCGGTGAGTCATTCATGTTATTCAAACATAGTATGGCCAACAATTCGCTGCTGAAGTTTCCTTTCATGTAAATTGAGTGATTGCCGTCTAAACTTATGACCGGCACTTCGAACTGTATTTGCAGATTTTCATCTACATAATCTGTGGCCTGCCTTCGGTGTAGATATATGCTTTCGTAAGGTCTTTCTTCATAAACCTTCTGCAGAAAAGTTTTAAATTCAGCGGCAAATTGCAGTTCGTAGTTTTGCACTTGAACTTGTAACTCCGCTTTGCTGACCGTAAATGCCAACAGAATAAACCAAGGCACCGACATTGTCCTTGTTCAAAGTTTAATTGAATGTTTTAAATGCGTGTAAATGCTTTCGATCCTTGCGAAAAGCAAATATGTATACACCATGAAAGTATGGTAGTTATTATTATTACTTTAAAATAAATATAGCAGAGTATTTAGTCAGTGGCGTGTGCTATTTGCACTGTGTGGTGGAGGCGGGAGACAAGTTGTCGTGATAGTTGGTGACAATTGGGCACTTCAAAATGATAAACTACTTACTTAGCCGCACATCAACCATACTCTGTAACGTGGAGCAGTGGGGGAACTGGAGACAGGCACAAGTAACTAATTGAATGTTTTAAATGATTTTATATTTAAAGCACGCAATTGTAAATATTACTTTATTACTGGAAAATTTATCAGTAATTTGAATCAGTATCATAAAAGTTAACGTTAAAAAGGTTGTCAATCAAGGCTCGCCTCAAGAGGGCGCGCTTTCTCCGAATGACTGCTAAACAGATTAGACCAACTCTCTCGGAAAGGCTAAATCATTAACTTAGCGTTCTTTCCCTCTGGTGCCGTGAATTAGGCGTTCGTGTTCTATCCTTCAAAAACAGAGGTTATGCTCTTCACTAGGAACTACAAAACAACACAATTTGCCATATTCAAAATTAATGGGATCTAGGAAAGTTGGATGCCAACTGCACTTCTGGTTAAGCAACAGCTGCGAGCCTCAACGCCATATCACGCTGTTCTAAGCCGGACCTGGAACATGGCAAAACTCTTATCCGAGACATATCTATATGTAAAAATATTGACTATATCAACTCTACTCCGAATCTGAACCTCAAGTTTTACACCCACATTCTCAGTGGAGAGGAATACGTGGAAGATAGGGTCGTCACTGGAAGTTCTACCAACATCTATACAGATGATTCTTATGGTTCTATACTTACATATGGATTTTCCCTAGTAAATTGGGTTTTAAACTCTCCTTCCAACTTAATGACCATGGCAATGTCTTTCAGGCGGAAGTAATGACAATGTAAGTATCAACCATCTAAGTGACTTATTTGTAAAGATTCATTGGATTCGAAAATTTGCAGGTACATCGACAGCCAAGCTTCTAACAAGCCATTAGTTGGTGTTTTGACTAAATCAAAGCTTGTTCTTGATTGCCAATACTCTCTCCACATATTATGGAGTTATTCAAAGATTCACTTGTAGTGGGTACCTGGACACATGAATATACAAGGCAATTGCGAAGGAGATCCTGGGTAGTAAAGCATACTTGTGGTATTGCAGCAAAATTAGGGCTTCCATTCAGCGAATTCTGTCGAGGTTGTGGCTCTCAATAGAAGCGGAAACATTTATGCACTTCCTGTGTGAATGCCCATCTCTGGCTAGGAGGAGACTAAAGCTCACAGGCTCACCTTTCTTCACTGGTCTGTCCGAGCTTTCATCCATAAATAATGGGGCATTAACCAAATTAATTAGCGAATCTTCATGCTTCACCATTCAGTATGTGGGGAGTCGCGCCGAACTGAGGTATCAGAAAAACTAAAAGATAACAGCACAATGAGGTTAAGTATAAATTCCAAATCTAATAAAAATCACCAACATCCAGAGAGAGTTTTCATTCTCTCGACTGGCTAAAGTCTTTAAGAGCAAATCATCAAGTGCCAAGGCGTTTCACCTCCCATACACTCTACATATTAAAACTGGCATAACTGAGGAACCATAGTTTGGAAGATAATGCCACTTTGTGTGACAGTTTGATAGTAGTAGTTTCACAGAAAACGTTGGCCTTTTTTGAAAGTGTGATTGTGTCACCTGTCATGTAAAAAAAAAATACTTAAAACTGATTGAGTGGCGCATCGTAGCTCGTTAAACAATGAGAATTTGTACGTTCTTACATAAGTGGAAGCAACACCTCCCATACAAAGTTTAGCAAGAATGTGATAAATGTTTCTGGGTTAATGCGGGTGATAGTGGTAGTGAGAAGGTTGTAGGCACTGTTGAAAAAGAAAGTAGAAGCCAGCAGAACTACCCATGGAAATTAAATTAAGATTTTGTGTTTTCACTTTCACATTACCTAAACCTTACCATCATACAAAGATTTGAACAAACAAATAAATACAACTCCTTATGCTACATACTAATTACATATGTATACAATTTATTTATTACTTACCTTAATACCTAATAAAAAAACTAATTATATGATCATTGACCACGAAAAAGCAGCGAAAATAAAACCAACTAAGTTCTTTACCAAACCCACAAAACTTCAATTGCTTCATCAACAAACAAACAATCAAATTACTTTCACATTGCATTGTAATTACAGTGACAAACACCAAATGACAATGAGCTGAAGAGGAGAGCGGCGCAACAATTTCTTCTTTGCTAATTTAGACTTCTTGACTAATTACGTTGCCATTCTACAAGAAAGCGACAAGAAAAAATAAGAAGTTGAAAAAACTGAAAAAAAAATTTATTTTCTTGCCATATTTCAACAATCAACAAGAAATAATGATGGAAATAGATGGAAAAAATGTAAACAAAATTGCAATGGAAAGAAATGACATCGTTATGATAAAATAAATAATATAAAAATACTAATAACAAATGAAAGTTTTGTGTTTTTGTCCTGCGTTGCTAGAGTGAAACAAAAATAAATAACGAGAGAAATAAAATAGAAGACGCATGCCATTTTTAGTTAGACCTTAAACAATTTTTATAATTTTTTTGGTTGTGTTTTTGGGTTTTTGGTAAAAAAAAACAAGGTAAAATGTTATAGAGCAGGAAAAATATACGCAAACAGTAAATTACATATGCCATGCCTCGTCATTAAGAAGTATGTGCCACATACATACGAGTATGTATGTACTAACTATGTATTTGCCACATGACAAATTCACACCAAAAAAAAACCCAACCGCACTGTTATAATTTTCTAGATCAGAAAATTCGGGTTCCGCAGTGCTTCATAAAATTATTGCTTACTTGCCAACTAGTAGACACCAAAAAAGATAATACAAAAGAAAATTAAACCAAATAAGCAATATAAAATTGTTTCCATATACTTGTAATTAAATATATACTATATGCTTCTTTCTATCATTCTCAAGCATACGACAATCATCAGCTTGTTTCATGTATAAGTATGTATGTACATACGAATATGTATGTGTAGCACCACCTCAACTTGGGTAGTTGCAACTGTTTGGAGTAGTTGAGCGAGATTTTCCATATGAAAATGGCACACCACACAACACCACAAGGCACCACCACTCAGCGTGAAACCAGTAAAACCTCACCATAGTTTTCCAGCCTCATTATAGCGACAGTAAATGTCGCTTCAAGAGACTTCAGTTTCTGCTGCTTCTTCTTCTTCTGCTTCTTATTACCTACTTCAAAACTGCCACTGGTTGTCATTAAGTAAACGATGTTAGCCATTATTTTTAATACATTTAGTTACAAATATTTGTAAATGTTCATAAATGGTAGAGTGGGGACTAAGAAAAGATTGCTGCATTTGTACATATACATATGCATGAATCTACTGAGCGATGTGACAGTAGCTCCACCTTTAACAAACAAATTTTAGATTATCACTTATCTCAGTAGCGTTTTCCAGGCAGTAGCGAAATGGAGGTGCATACTAAAGAGTCAGTTTATAATGTTTTAATTATCAGCGATAGCTAATCTGCCTTCCATTCATGTACAAATATAACACGCACAACATGAGTGGATGCGAAAAGCTCGGCCTAGGCCTTCCATGGGCTGTTGTGCCATTAAAAGTTAAAAGTAAGTAAGTAAAAGGTATCTAATCTGCCATCAAATCCCTAGCTAGTTTAGCAATGACCTCCAGCCGTTGCTCTGCGAACAATTTGTGTCGGTTTTAGGTCATGGTAACTCTGGAACATGAAGCTGATATCCCTAAATAAAAACTAAAATCCAGTAATAGGTGCAGTAATAACTGATTATAATGGATACGACCTAAATTGGCTTCTGTACAATCTGTTAAGACGAAAAGAATGAACTAACTTTGGCCCTATTAAAGTTCATAACAAAGTGAAAATGTTTAAGTTATAAGGTCTTTTTAAAGATGGTGGATGAAACACCCACGTGTTATCACAATGGGCCAACTTTGGCCTACGTGTGTCCTAATAGACAACCTATGTTAACCGAGCTTAGATTAGATTAGATTGAAAGAGGGCCTAAGCACAAGGCACCAAATTACTGTGGCCTAAAAATGTCTACTTCCTAGGCTTGTAGCATTTAAAAATGATAAGATATCCCTGGTAGTCATATTGCCCACTTCAACCGTGTTTGGGTATGCAATAGTAAGGTGATGAAATCTAAGACTTGCAAGCTTGCAACAGTGGCACAGAATGTTATCTGCTGTTCCTCGCCTTCGTCACAAAATCTACAGAATTCATTCCGAGTTATCCCCATGTTAGCAAGATGTTTCCTAACTGGGTAGTGTCCAGTGAGATATCGTGTGGCAGCTCGGATTCTGTTTCTGTTTAACATCAAGAGTTGTTTTGTTACACTTACACTTAACTTTGATACACTTGGAAGGCCTGGGCCTTTCTGTTCAGCCATGTGCTAATATTGAGATTTACCAAACTCCATGGCGGGCCGCAGAATGGGGTTGGTCCAAACATGGGTTCGGATGCCCCTTTTCTGGTTAGCTCGTCATCCATTTCAATACCTCAATACCACTATGTCCAGGCGCCCAAATTAGATGGACTCTATTTTGTGACGCTAGCTTGATCAGTAGTTGGAGGCACTCCCATATAAGTTTTTTTCTCAAACAAAGAAAAAAGCTATTTGGTGGTAATTTTTCCCTCCCTCCCATAGAAAAGAGTACAGATTATAGATTTTTCTATTTAAAACTTCGGTTGTATTTTGGACAAATTTTCTTTGTTATAGTATAAATGGTATTTATATTTCATCTCCATTACCTCTTAGGCTACCACAAGCTCCGCTCCGCTCCGCTTTTGAATCTATTGGACCCTGGTAAATATAATTCATGTTTTTGTTTAGCCAACTTTCGTTAGACTCTCTGTACAAAAGTATTTACTTACTACTTATTTTTATGTTAGAGTATGTATTAAATGCGGTGGTTTTCTGCTGCGGCTACATATGTCAAGTATCTGTATAAGTACGAACCAATACCAATACGTTCCGGATTTGGTATACGGATTCAAAGCTTCATACTTACATACGAGTTTGCCAATGATTTAAAAATACATACATATTTATGTACATACCAACTACTTGCAACTCGGTTTTACTTGTACTTCAGGAATGAATGTACGTAAGCCAGCAGCAGTATTATCTTACCCATTGCCTGATTATGGACTTGATCTTGTCTGCAACATTTATGATGTGGTTAAAGTTGCTGCTGTTTTTATCTTTTATTGTTGTATGATGATTAAGCCTTAATATGATGTTAACCATGTTGATATTAAATCGTCTTTTTTTATCGTACTTTTTCTTCATTTTTCTTTCTATGCGCATGTTTATTTGCTGTTCTTTTGCATTCAACTATTCTTTTCTTTTCTCTTTCATTTCACCGTTACTCACACATACATAGATTACTATTATTATTTTCCTTGTTTTTGCGCTTATTACTTCTTTAGATCGTTTATATTTTGTTGCTTATCTCGTTTTATAAGTATGTAAGTATGTATACATAATTTTGTTTCGGCCTACATCTTTCTCAGTTAGCCAGTCAGCCAGTCAGCCAGTTAGCGAGTCAGCCAGTCAGTCTGTCAGTCAGTCAGCGAGTCAGTTAGCAAAGTAGGTCAGTCAGGAATTGGGGCTTCTCTGTTCGTTGCTGTTAATCTTAATCATAATTATAATCATAATGTTGTCGTTTTTGTTGTTGTTGTTGCTGATCTTGATGATGACGGCTTCGATGTCGATAGTTTGATAGTTGATGTTAGTGATTTGCTGAGTGTAAATGTATGTGTTTGTGTGTTAATAATAATAATAATAATAATTATTAGTATCATTCAGGTTGCCAAAGAATTTAACCAGATTATCTTTTTTTTGTAGTTGATATGTAGTCATAGTTTGATAGGGTCTGTTCTTTAGTAAAATATTGCAGTAAATTTGGTCATTAAGTAATATGTATGTACGAGTATGTATGTATATGTATGTATATTTTTGTGAATCCACTTATGAACGTACTCGTATATTCTGGTGAATTCAATCAAATCAAATCCTTAAATGTAAGAGTCCATCATAAACTTTAATCTAACAATGGGGCAATGTAGTTAATGGTTAACAAAAGGAAAATTCAGGATTCATGGTGGAGTGGGGGGAGGGAAGAGGGAAAGGCACATGCACATACACATGCTTTCATTGGCAATCTAATAATTTTAACTAATATAAATTAAATTAAATAAAAGCCAGAAGGGTGATTACTTTGACAGATATCAAAAATGGCTTAAAGACTAAGCTTTATGTGCATATTTCAAAAATACATAGTAGCTCCGTAAGGTGATCATCCGTTTCTACCAGGCCCGTTTCTACCCGGGCTTCTGCTCACAGCATAAAAATATATAATATACTAATTAACTTACTTATCTTCTGGAATCTGGAATCATTTATTTCAGCCAATATGTATACACCTTGAACAAGTTCAGTAATCAATCAATCTGTTTGTATTGTGTTTTTGGCCATCCATTTCTGACCCGTTTATGCTATGTTGAAGTTTTATACTGAAGCCCAACGGCTGTGTGATTCTTAGACAATTTTTACTCTTGAAGTTTTGTCATTCTTTTTTTTTACTCTGCTAAGTACCGAACTCTGGCACTGAGCATAGCAATCCATACGCTGCAAAGATGCACAAGGTGTGCGCTTTGTGCGCTCCGTTTTGTGTACAGATATTTTTTCTTGGGCTGCTGGTGGAAAATGGGAAGGTTAGTCAATACAAAATTTTATAAAATTTTTGTTGCCTTTTTTGACGTCTTTCAAAGTGTGTTTCCGCATCTCGCGATTTCTTGAAATTCTCAAGTATATCCGTCTGGGCGGACCGATTAAGTCCTGCTGCTTATGCTCAGCTTCTACTCTAGTGAATTGGGGATGGCGCAATTTACTAGAAGAATTTATTGCTTGAAATTTGTCCCTAAATCACTAAAACTAAACCAATTTGTAATGCTCTGTTTGTAATGCAGAACGTTTATAAGTAGTGCTCATTATGTTCTATTATTTAATAGAATTTTCTCTAGAAATTCATGGATACACAAAATTCCAAAGAAAATAATAGAAAAATAGGGCATAGATAATTGCTTCAAAGTACGATGCAAAAACCATTAGTTCTGAACGACATATGTAATTAAAATAACAAAAGTTCAATGTCAAAATTGGGCGAAAATGTAGCACTTTAAATGAAAAATACACACCTTTTTTCTTTTTGTTCATGACTGGAAAGGGTAATATGTAAATTCACTACGTACCCAATGCAAAAAGGATACACAAATCCAACAAATGTAATGCAATTGTGTAATCGTAAAATTTTTATGGTGTTCTGTGTTATTCGAAGGTAGCTACCAGGAATTAGCAACTCAGAATCCACAGTGACAGTAAATAAAGACAAACAAAGAGAAGATAATAAAGAAAAAGTAGTAAAGATATTAATAGTAGAGGAAAGAGAAGGAGAAGAAGCAGCTCATGCTCAGCATGAAATATTTAGACACTGCATACCAATGTGGAATGGATCAATTCACTAACGTCAACGCCACCAGGTCGCAACATTTTGTTGCAGTAATAGAAATAACAGCAACAATGTAACGGATGCTATTGAAATTGTTCGCGCGTGCAATTGGAATGTTGTTGTTGTCATTGCTGTTGCTACTATTGTATTTGGCTGCAATTTATGTACGTAGTAACTACATATAGTATTTATGTATGTATGCCTGTCTGTGTGGCACCTCATAGAAGCAATTTACTGGCACGCCTTAATGTGTTTGATTGTTGTTTTTTATTGCCAATGACACGCATACACACATTCACACTCGGATACGCATTGACTGTTAATTGTAAATATTTTGCCTAATGTATTTGTTTCACAGCATCATAAATCACACATCAAATTGACAATGAATTGTGTTCGGCTGCATTCAGCACGCAGCCCACACAACAAGCAGCAGGATGAAAAATCATATAAAAGTTCATAGAAAATCTGTGTGTTTTCATCGTTTGCTTTGGGTTACTGTGTGAAAAATCAAAGAAAATTTCAAGCTGTAGGGAGCTCAACGAGTGGTTTCCTGGGTCTTCGCGTCTACGTGTCCAACAGGTACAAATGAAACATTAAGCCATCAATATAACATATGTTTATATTATATGTGCATATGCAAATTATTCTATTTATTATGTCTACTTATCACAAGTATTTTTAAAGCCATGCTTCCCTTCAGATTTGCATTCTTCTATTCTACATAAATAATAAAATGCCTTTCTTTCTCCTTTAAGACTAAGTTTTGGTCTGCTTTTGGACCGAATGTTTCTTTTGATTTCTAGTCTGAAATTTGTCTTCTTTAGGTCACAGTTTTGGTTCCTTTTAATTCTGATCCTTTTGATCTGTTCTAAACTGAATTGAAAATTTTGAATTTTGGTTTATTTTAGTCTAAATTTGATTTTCTTTTCCTTCTGACAACAATCAAAACAATGCTATTTTTGTTCATATTTTATGTATGGACTGGGTGCATATGTTATGTCTTCAGACTTAACATAATTCTGAATTCTAGTCAAATTTTGTATCTGACTTTGTTAGGATTTTTAAGTTCTTCTCGTTGTGAATTTCTTTCAGGATTTCAATAGCAATTTTACTCTAAATATGTTTCCCTTTTGTTGTTTTCCTTAGTCTTGGTCTGTCTTTAGTCGTTAGTTCGAAGTTTGGTCACATTTCTGGTTTTTGTTCTAAATTTCAGTTTGGGATTTTGAATGACTTATAATTAGTCTCCATTTTCTGAGTCCTATAGAACTATCCATTCGCAACTTACATCACGACGCTCTTATGATGATTGCCTTGAAATTGCCTACCTTATTTAGCCTTTGCTATTATTAAGTAAATTAAAATGTGAATCTTCCGAATTCAGAAAACTATTTCGACTGCATCCAAATGACTGCATTGAATTTCAAGCGAAATATCAGCAATAAATATATAGACAACCTTGTACCGGTACAAGTTAACCCACCAATACTCCACAAATATGTACATTAATAAAAATATAGAGTAATCTATATTCTATCTAAATTAAAATCTCCATTAAAATTTTATTAAGTAATCACCTTTGAAATTCAATTTAAAACTTGAACCAGAATTCAGCATATTCAATTATTTTCTATTATTATTGCATTGTTCTTTCTCTTTCTTTACTCGTATCTGCCTTGACCGACCGTTCGTCTGTCTGACTTTCAGCCACACATTCGTCTGTTTTCTTTCTATGTATGGTACTTTCTTTCATACAATTTGATATTTAGTTTCGCTTCAATTGATTTATAAGAAATAAAAAAAAATTGTTACAATTAAGCGGATTGTTGTTTGCTGCTGTCAGCAACAATTGCTGTAACTAAAAGTCAATTCATTGGCTTAAATGGTAGCGCGCGTATCGCATTTTGACCAAACCAAGCATGATAATACAAACGAAAATAATTCAATACAATGAGCCACCGATGGCTGCAACAGCAGCAGCGGCAAATTACAAACGCAAACCGTCGACGGACAAAACAACGACACACACACAAAATATGTAGTAAAAAATAAATAAAGTAATGAAAAAATTATTATTAAATTTCTCATAAATATTCGCACTGCTTTTACTTCATTTTTGTGTAATTTTTTTCACTTGTACTTAAATATAAAAAATATTAAACATTAAATTTTAATTGCATGTGGTTCTCCGGTTGGCTTTTTAAAAATTCAAAATAAAGCAAAACTGAAATAAAATTTAAAAAATATAAAAGAAAATTACGAGTCTACTTTATGCTCATGTTTCTCTGCCTTCTTCTTTTCCCTTTTCCTCTTCTATTAAAATTAAAATTAATATCGCACTGTGAACTGTGTATTAAAGTATGGAAGGAAATAATGAGTAAAAGAAGCTGAAGTAGAAGACTCGGGGCAGCAGAAGTTGCGGAAAGGCAGCGACTAATTAAATGGTTTTTGTTATTGTTATTGCAATTAACCTATTAAATTTATTAAATAAATATGCTTATATATGTCTACGTGTGTATAATTTATATAAATAAAATCTTTCTCACTTGTAGTGTGAATGAACTTACTCTGTTTTGCTGTGACTTTGGTGTAAAAATAACTAGAGAATGATGATGAATTGCTTTAAATGCATTCATTGTGTTAGCACATGAAAGTTTAATTTCTTTTACCTTTAATTGAAATTTATGTGCGAATAAACTACAAATTAAGTAAATGGATGATTTCGCTATTTTGTTGGTTGAATTTCAAGAAGATTTCATCTGGCATTGAATATAAACTTTTCGGCTTTCGGACAAACTATGTACAGCAGTTCCTAAAGTTCTAAAACAAGCCATATTCCAACTTAGACGTGTTCCAACACTGTTATCTCGTAATAAATTGTTTTCAATATTATAAGAAAATATTTTTCATTTATAGCAAGCAAAGAATAATTTAAAAAAAACATTCCAATTCAGACCTTCTCTTTAACGAGCTTAGTGTAAGAAGTCCATTTTAATTTTTACCCATATCTCGGACTGGGTAAGCTGTGGTTCCAGTAAGTATACTCATATACGAATAGATACATACATACATATGTACTTATGGCATATCAAAATAAATGAAACACAGAAAAATGCAGAGTAATTAAAGAACCTCGTACTGCTCATAGTTAAATGAAGATAGTTGTCTAAGTAGAGTGGAAAGGCTTCAATCATTTATCCAAATGCTAAAAGCTTATAGTTAAAAAAAATTTGTTGTAAAAGAGTGTAATACTTTCTGTTTGGAAGTGAGCTTTATAGGGGTTATAAGCGTTCTGTTAGGCCAGAAAATATAATACAAAAATTATTGCTTATTCTCAAAGTACATATATACTTTCAAGAATATTTCTAGAAATTAAGTTATCTCTCTAACTATAGGTTCTTGGCGTTACGATAGATATAGGAGCAAAGTAGGTAAGTATAACTTTTTCTATTCTTACTCTTTTTTCTCTAAAACGATTATGATTATACTCTCTTTATGGACGGGTCAAAAAAAAAAAAGAACTACAGAGCAAACGCGGAAATATTTTCAAGTGCTTTAATTAGATCTATCAAGTATTCCATGTAGAAGTTTTCGCTATAAAACAAGCTATTAGGGTACTCGCGGGCAATGGACCGAGCTAGAAAATATAGCAAACAATCTGTAATCACAAACATGATCTCCAAGATTCAAACTGGAGGATCCCAGAGGAAGGGTGAGCTTGTATATCTTGGAGAACAAATTAATTTCACAGTTATTAACAATTAAAAATTGGATTGGATGCTGAACCGAGACTGGATGTTCCGCACAATGGTTTCTGCCGTAAATGTCATTGACTCAAAATCTTTGTGAAAACCATTCCCCTGCGGTATATGCTAAAGTCAAATTCTTGTTTCTCCCAAAATGTTGTGATCTGACTAAATGGCATTGTATGCCAGATGAACTGAAATAGCAATGAAGCTTCCTTTTAACCAACCAAAGAGCTGGTATTATCAAAAAAGTGCTATTCCATATCAAAAAAATAAATAATATCAACAAATAAAAACTGTTGTTCGTAAAAAACCTCTCGATGACGATCTTTCTCTGAGCCATTTCGTTTAAGCTTACTGATTGAACTGATTGTTGTTATGGAATACCTCGTCACAGAGATTCGTGTTCGCTCTCTGACTCTTTACCGATTTTAATGGCTGACAATTTCTGCTTCATCTACAAAACATATGTGTAACCGGGGATGGTACATGTGAGGATCTTCAGCCTATACCATAATTACTTCAATTCTATGTACATGCATTTAAAAGCAACTGAAAGAATTTCTTGTGACCTTCGAACACGCACGCACATATGCGACAATTATGCTCATAGGTAATTACAACCAAGAGACACGGCCAAGGGCATTACGTCTTACATCAATAATTACCAAAATAAGAAATTGTCTTAATTTCGACACACATACATTTTGCAACACATGTGAGTTTGAAGGATATGCAGCATGTGGAAGTGATTGCACTCAATCTTTCAATTTTATCTTTTAATTTATCATAACGTAAAATTTTAACCTTCTTCTTTCGAAAGCATTTCCAAAGTTAAATTTCGCTTGGTTTTCAAAAATTTCGTTGGTAAATCAGAAATAAAAATTTAAATACTTTTAAACCTTCCCTTCAACAGCATAAAATTTGTGGATTAAGTGTTAGATTGACAATATTTCCATTGGTATTTTATGCTTTCAATGTTGTATAATTTTTTTTTTTTGGTGTTAAGTATAATCCTTCTATTTCATATATTTCGCTGATTATCTGCGGCGTGAGTATTACTTTTCTTCTAAAATGAGCTTGCAGAGTGGAGCCATTCGCAGAATAAGCCTCCGTCACGGAAGTTATCGATAAAACAGAAAGACCAGTTTCGCTTTCGTGCATCAAAATGATTTAATTGAAGTAAGGGCCTGCCCTCGGACGGGTATGTTGTTGATGTTGTTATTGTACAATATTTATTTTTCTATTAATTATTTATTTTCTATACGAGAAATGGAAAATGAAAATAAGTCTTAATTCCGCATACACAACCAACGTACAACAACAATAGCGATCATGTAAAATACAGCAAAAATTATAGATAACTCCGGTTCGGTTTATAAAATATGTCTATAACTTCCTTCTTCTTCGTCTTGCTTATGTTTTTGCTGGCGTTGCTGCATTGAAACGCGTCCACTCGCTCGCTCATGCGCATGCGCAACAGTTTTGCTTTGCTATTTTTGCTTTTGACGCTATTTTTTCTATCTATGTAAGTATAGGTATACTAACTATTAACAAACAAGAATCACCAAATGAAAAACCAAACCAAAAACCAGTGTTGCTATGAGTGTGTGTGTGTGTGTGTGTGTGTGTGTGTGTGTGTGTGTGTACATTTGTGTTAGTTTTGCCAATTACTGTTGTCCTCCTTATTTGAAAATGTTAGAGAGAAAGAGAGTGAGAGAGAGAGAGAGAGAGAGAGGGGGGGAGAGGGAGAGGGAGAAGAGGGTAAACCGAGCAAAAGCAGTGGAGAAGCTGTTTATGGCGTTCGTTGTTGTTGCGACGCTAACGTCTGTACTTTAGCTTTCAATCTAAGTATTCACTCGCACCAGGTTTCTTGTTTAAGTCTTTCGTTTTGAATGCGTGCATGCATGCACACACACACATACGATTAGAATTTGTTAGCTTTTAACTTCTATAATTTGAATGTATTCGTGTCCATGGTTGTGTGTGTGTAGATGTTCTGTCTGTTTTTCGCGTTACTTTGTTCGTCCGTCCATTCTGCTACGTCTCCATCTCCGCCTGCTTGCCCGCTCATCATCTTGCAGTGGCCGCAAGTGGGTCACTTGCGATTTCATGACCGACTTTTTTTCACATTAAAAAAACAGAAAGACAAACATTTTTTTCCATATTTTTTCTTTTGCTGCTGCTGCTGCTGCTGCTTTGTAAGTGTATGCGAAGTTATTTCGGTTGTATAGTTACTTGAAAAGAAAGAGATGTAAAGAAATGAAAGAAAGTAAGCAGCAAGAAATACTTTTGTTGTACGTGTTTCTGGGTAGTCGTTGTTGTTGTTTGCTTTGATTGTGATTTTTGTTTTTTAAATAGGTAGGTATTCTGTCGCTTTTGCCCGCTCATCATTATAATATTCTGTCGCTTTTGCCTATACAATTTTGCATCTCACTCGTATTCATTTCTGTCTCTCTTTCTCTCACTGTTATAATTTTCATTTTTAATATGCTAAATAATTATGACCACTTAACTTGGCCACAGCAGTGAAACAACAACCTATTGAAATTATTTAGATTTAAGCATTTTGTCAAATGACTTAAAAATTTTAACTAAATAACGAAAACTAAACCCAAAGCAAAAAAAAATTTTAAACCATGTCTTCATATTTGTAATATGCTGAAGAAGGAATATTTCTTTGTAACTTCTCTTCAAAGCTTTTCTACTTTTTTCTATATTATTTTTTTGATTAGAAAAATGTTTGGGAATTTTGCGGTCTCTGCTGGGTTTTTAGCACTTTGTGTTTTATGTCTAAGTAATGGGAATGTTAAATGCTTAAACTGTTTGTTGACAATTATACTTGATACTTTAGGCCAGTTCTATATGCTCAAAGCTTATGCACTTATGTTAGCCCGAAATGTGAAATTCCTGACTTCGATTCATTGGTTTTTGCATATCCCAAATAACCCAAATACATTGGACCATATTTTGTTTTGTGTGAAATTATTTTTTATTGATTCAAACTACAAAAATGTGTGCCTATAATAAAAAATTTTGAAATCCATTCAGTTTAGTTCGATGTGGCCACCTTTTGCATTGACTTTGGCTTTCAATCGCTTAAAAAATGAGTTGCATGCTGCACGAATATGATCTTGCGGTATTTTGGTCCATTCCCGTACAATAGATTTCTTCAGCGCATCCATACTGGCAAATTTTTTAGTCCTCACCTTGCTCGCCAAAATGGCCCAGAGGGAATAGTCCATCGGATTTGAATCTGGCGAAATCGAAAGCCATTGTGTGGGCGAAATGAAGTGTGGAACATGGTTTTTTAACCATTCTTGGTTCACATGAGCTTTATGAGACGGTGTCGCGTCTTGTTGGAACGTCCATGGTGTGCGGCCGAAATGCTTGCGTACCCATGGCTTTAAAGCAGCTTCCAAAACATTTTCCCGATAATAAGTCGCATTGACTTTGACACCAGGCTCAATGAAAACGATTAGACAGCGTCCATCGGCGGTCAAAGCTGCCCATACCATTACTTGAGATGGCAATTTACTTCGGGTGACCGTTCGTAGGCTTAAATTTTCGTAAGAGCGTTCAGTTAAGTAAACACGATCATTTAGAGAGTTTATGAACTGCTCAATAAGAAAGTTTTTCTCTTCAGAGAAGACAAATGTTTGAAAATTCGCCACGTTGGTGCAAGCGTAACAACACCTTTGCTCTTTCGAGTCTAACTTTTTTTTTGCTTTGGTGTAAGATCATGTGCCTTTGGAACTTGTAAGGCTTTACCTAGAGGTGCTTTTGGAATATGCGTCGGATGCTTCGCTGGGATATTTTAAATTCTTTGGCCATTTGATTACCACTACGACGTGGATTTCGTTCAAGTCGAGCCTTCACTTTCCGAACCATTTCAGGTGATGTTGCTGTAAACCTGGCCTGCCTAATGGTAAAGGGGACTTACCAAAAAGCACATAGGCATATCTGATTTTGTTGTTGTTAGTTTTGTTTGCTTTTCATAAATTATAAAGAACCTAAAAACAAATTAAAAAAATTTAAAATTATTTTATTTTATATTTCATTTTTTATATATATATAGTATGTATATTTCAGTTAACACACAGGGTGTACCCCTATGAATGCAGAGCATTGTGTTGATTCGAAGGAAGATTGATAGGTGGGAGGAAGAAGGATGACTTTTAGCCAGCGTTTCTCTGAATCTCAATTAAGATAATTTTCAGTGAACTCATGGACCAATGCCTAAAATGAATTTATGATCTTGACATGAGGCATATGAAGTTATTCTTCTGCTTGTAGCGTATGAACTCATCAATCAATTCATAGCACGTAAATAGCAGGGATTTGTACTCAACGCCCGATACAGGCTGATAAACGGCGCTCATCTAGGTCTGAAGGAATCCAACTACAACTATGTAAATACTTAGAAGCCGATAATAGCAGAGAGGGAAAAGTTGTTATTGAAGTGGTCATTGCTGTTGCTCTTGGTCTATACTTCAAGCCTTGACCCATTCGTGCCAAGTTTGTGGCTTGAGTCTTTCAATTTGTATGGAAATTATAAAGAAGACGAAGTGCAGAAAATGAGAGATTCGACGCTCCATACTGATAAATTCTTACCTTTTCCTTTGTGATCATTACTCCTGGGTTGATAGAATTTCATAAATAACTATAACTTCCGAAATCTCTAAACCTAATGGTTTGTACCCAGGAGTGAGTAAACATTAAGAACTGGTAATAAAGTTCTTTACTTCGTAATAAGTAATCATTACAATTCACAATATACATTAAACTAAACTAGAGAGAGCCCAAATTCCCCATATTTCTTTCTTTTCCTACTTTCCCCTCACCCCGCACTAAGAGAGCGTCCATCAGTTTCGTGAGAGAGGCAGAAATTATCCCGACTTAATGTAAAATATCTGCATACAAAAATATCCGCGCAGTCTGCGCAACAAGTTCCTTTTACGAGGAACAATAAATACAATAAATGGCAGTGCGAAAGAAATTAACCCAATTACTTGCTGCTCGAAAAGCAACAAAACATGATCAAAGTGGACAGTGGCGACAATGCCAATGATGACTGGGATGTTGAGAACAAGAGCAACTGCAGCGACATGTCACTTTTATGTAGGTACTGCCACAATATGTACTCGTATGTGAAGAAGAAACTGTCCGCCATTGACAACGCGTTTGACAAAAATGGGGTCACATTTGGTGGTTACAAAAATCGAAAAGCAAAAACAACCAACAGTCAACAACTTGTGGTATGTAACTCAAACAACCTGATGTCCACGAAGCTGGAGTCCAAGAAGCGCTTGAAGACTGCGAGCGTCTTAATTCGTTCCAATAGCAACATTCAGCAGCAAGAATAAACAAGTTAAAAAATAAGTGAAAAATTCGCACAATTCGTTGTTGCAGCAGTTGCTGGAGGAGGCTGCAGCAATTGAGCTAAACATTGAGAGCTGCAGCAGACCCAGAATTTTATATGAAAGCAAATAAAAATTAAAAAAAAAGGTGAAAACAAAATAAAATCAACAAAGTAGAAGTTGAATGAAGTATCTGCCCTAATAAATATAATCGTGTTGTTGTTGCTGTTATTGATTTCAGTTGGCTGTCGTTGTAGTTTGACAAGTGCATATATAGTACTTGTGCTTTTCTACATCATATCTACATGCATACTTACATACAATGTTGCATTAATAAATTTCAACAACTTACAAACCTACATAAACGAAATGAATTCAAAACTGGTTACAATAACACACAATCACAGCAGCAGCAGCAGCAGCAGCAACAACAACAAATTCCACCTTTAGGCCTTTTAATTAATTCCGCCAATGAACGATTTTTTTTTTTTTTTTTTTTTTTTTGAATTGCGTCTTTTAATATATGCTATATGCGATATGCTACAAACGCATAATCAAGCATAAAATGAGATATGCTTAGTTCCTTGTTTCTTCCCCCCTCCCCTTCCCACGCTCTCTCCCTTCCCCCTTTCATATTATCAAAAGCTAAGAAGAAGAAATATGTGAGAAACGTTATATGGGACAGTAAGCGCTACACTATGTGAAACAGTAAAAAAAACAACAACAACCACAAGCACAAGCACAGGCACAAGCTTGGCCACCGTACACCACGTACGCATGCGCGTACATCACCAAACCCCATAAAAAATAAAGAAAAAATAAAGAAATTTCCAAACTCCCAAAAAACAGAAAGAAGAAACATGTAGAGAACTAAACATCAAGGCGATGCGCTTGAAAGATAACAACAGTACAGAGACGCAGGACGGACGGAAAAGACGGACACAACGGCATACGGTTGGGTGAACAGATTACGGACGGACGAGCGATAGCAGAGCCTACCACCTTTCAGCCCACCTACCCACTTATGTACGTCCGTGGGTACGTGGAGCGGCGTACACTTAGGACAACGCATGTGCTACGTGTGGCATTACTGCTCTCTGACTGCTCTCGTACGCATAAGTACACATGTATGTATGTATGTATGTGTGAGCCGGCGAGTGTACGTGTATGTGTAGTACATGTGAACAACTTTTAATGTTAATTTTTTTATATTTTTATTTTTGCGGCTTTTGGTTGCTATAAAACTGCCCCAAAAGACCAAAACATAGTGTGATTGAAATTATTTTCATTTGGAATTCTTGCACCGTTACGAGTATTTAAGTTTTTTGCTGCTGCCGATTATTTTTTTTTACAAAATTTAGCTGTTTTACTTTTTGGCCCTACCCGAAATACAGCACATGACCTTAATTTTATTCAAGTTTCTGGGTTTTCTACCAGACCAGTATACATTTACGAGTATGTGTACAAGAAATATTAAGTAGAAGCAACTGAAAGCCTAAGTAGCTGATACCACTCACAGCTGGTTAAGGAGTTGCGTAGAAAGTAGAAAAACTTAAAAGAAATGTGGGTATTAATATTTTCATCGTTGGCTCGTGAAGAGCCCTTTATTAATGGCCTGTTGATTGATGTGTTTTATAGAGTATGCGGAAAGCTCGGCCTAGGCCCTCCATGGGTTGTTGTGCCATTAAAAAGAAAACAAGGAAATAAACTGTCGGTTACAGTGAATCAATTCATACAATTACGTCTTTGCTCTTAATCCGCATCGTTTTAGAGTGAACTTTCGATTATAGCAAAATAATCGACACAAGCAAAATAAAAATAAAAAGTTAATAAATAAAACTAAAAATTAGAAAAAAAAAGAAAAGCAACATCAAAATTTATGCCACCTTTTGGCAGGCAATGGCAAGCCTACAAGAGTAAAAATTGCCTATGAAAAGCTTTTCACTTCGCTGTTCGGATTCGGCATAAAACTGTAGGTCCCTTCCATTCATGTACAAATATAACAAGCTTGGACTTTGGCGCTACATGCGGTCATAGTCGACACAGATAAACTGAAGTTCATTGTGGTAACGCCATAACACTTGCCACAATCGCTGTCGATCTCTCTATCGGTGCCCTGTGACTGCATTCCCTCGGTCATTCTCCCTCCCACCTATCAATCTTCCTTCCATTCAACACCATGCACTGCATTCATAGGGTTACACCCTGTGTTTTGAATGTATCAATAAAAAAAATAAATAAAAATTTGAAGATAAATTTTTTCCCCTATGCTAAGGCACTTGAATGTTGTCAAATATCATAACTACACAAAACTTTACGAAGTTCGATCTTGCTGTTATTTAGGGGAGAGATCCCTTAGAATGTTGGGAGAATAAATTCAATTTTGAATATTTTTGATTAAAATAATTTCATTAAATAAATAAAAATTTAACATTTTACGTAATACGTTTCAGTTTTCCACAATTTGGTGTATAATTAGGCAATTTTTGTTTCTTTACATAAAATAATCAGAAAAGCCAGCAAGTTTTAGACAGCAACCGAAAACGCAGCCAATCTTTAGTATCATTTTCGTAGCACCTCTCAACAAATAATTTAGAGAGTGGCAACCGGAGACTAGCTAAAACCTTCCTGCCAAAAATTCCTAAAAAAAAAAAGTGGAATGTGTACGAGTATTTCACCCTGATCGCCTCTGACTCCATGCGGCTGCCACATATAACTTCCGAGTCGCACTGGTTAGAACTTCTGCCAGTTGAAGGTTACTGCCTCAGACTACTTCGGAGTATCTCAGACCACTTCTGATTCCCGCCCCTCCATCACCTGTTCCATGTTACTTATGTTTGTCTCACAGTAATTTTGTCCATCTTAAGTTACTTTTACTATCTACGTTTGCTTTTAAAAGTGACTAATTACCTTAGAGTACAAAGCTACTCTCATGCTACTTCTGACTGCCTTCATCTGTAGTTTCACCAGGCAACTTTTGAGTCACACAAAAGCATTGGACCTCCTCAGCGAAACTCTGACTGCCTCAGATTACATCTGACTGCTTCGGATAAAGAAAATCATAGAGAAGTCAAATCAATGCAGAATTCTAACAATCATCGACGGTATATGAATTAATGGGCTTAAAGCTAAAGAGCTCTTTATTGGCCGTCACTGATTCAAACTAACTGTGGCCTTTTCACTCACTGCCAAATGATTATAAATCACTTTCTCCATACGGATGCGGCAATAAAAAAATATGTTTGATTAAAAGATTCAGCATTCACTGCAGAAAAAAAACAAAAAAACAAAAAATTTACCACTTTTAATCTCACTTCTTTGAAAACGGTTAAAATATTCTGATTCACTTTCGTATGGCGATAATATTAAATAAAAAATTTAAAAAACAAATTTATTATGCATATACACGAAGCAAAGCAATAACAACAACAATGTCAAAAATAATTTTATTTGTTTAACAGTTTGGCATTTTTTTTTCTTGTTTGTTTATTTGTTTATTATTTTTCTTTTAGTTGTGAATTTTTAATTTGCGGGAAATATTTGAAACGACAACGTCGACCCAGATTCAAACTTAGAGAGACATATACAAACTTACATACTTGTTACATGCATTTGTGTGTGTGTGTTAATATATGTACATATGTATATATGCATACATACACGCAGATACGTACTAATTAACTTGAAGATCTCATTTGCAAATTTAAGCCCAGAAATCAACAAAAGAAAAGAAAATAGAAATGAAAAGCGAGAGGGAGAGAGAGATAGAAGGGGGAAGAAAGACGCTGCTGCGGCTGTGGTTGCTTCTACCACCAAGCGCTATTGTTGTTACTGAGTGTATCTAAATTTTGCATTCTCGTTGATGACTTAAATTCTTTGAAAAACTACAAAAATACTCCGCTATGGCATCATGACAACAGAGGGCGCTCCTCTTCTTCATGCACAGATATACCTACGCCAGTATGGTATTGTCCAATAAGGTAATTTAAGCCAATTCAATCATCTTCAGTCAGCAGCAGCAGCAGCAGCAGCAGCAGCAGCTTGACTACTTACCTCGTTTTCATTTTATCTGCCGTTTGGCTATAAAAAGTAAAATTTTATTTTGTTTTGATGATTATGATGATTTTAGCCAAGTTTTTTTAGTTGGCGTTGTTGTTGTTCTTATTATGTACAGTTATGTACATTGGGTGTTTCAATTTTTGCTGTTACGGCTTGCTTGTTGTTCGCAATATTAAGTAACCACCAACTGTTTGTTCTGTTTGTTTGTCTGCCTGTCCGTTCCTCCATTCAGTCTATCTGTCTGTCTATTTAATTTATTTACTCTTTTTATTTGTTGAATGTCCCAAATTCTCGTTCTTTCTCCATTTACGCGATGCGGGATTATGAAGGCGTACGATGTTGTCGATACTGATGTTGTTGCTGCTGCTGCTGCTGCTGTTGATTGCGGCAATGCTTGGCTATGATGATTGTTATGGCATGATTGTTGTTGCTGTTACCGCTGGTTATGCCACGGCTAATATTTACACAGCAATTTACAATGAAAAGGAAAAGAATGAGTTACTTTGCAATTAACTTTTCCATTCTTCATTGTTGTGAAATCGTTTCTGATTGCTTCTTCTTTCTGGAGACTTGGTACTCGTGCTCCCTTTTCTTCTTTCTGGCCATAACATGCAAATAAACCTTATAATTCGGAATATTCGTAATATCTCTGAGTATGAGTAATTTGATTTCGTAATATTATCAAAATAAATATGTATGTATGTGCGTATGTATGTATGGTATATTGTCGTGTTCCTTGAATTTAGGTCACATTATTTGTTGAATGAGAATTTTGGCTTTTTTGGGTATAATTTATTAGGAATTCAAAAATAAGCGTTTTTATATTTTAAAGCATTATACTAAATTATTTTGTTTAAAACTTTTTAAGGAACTTTTATCTATTTATTTAACAGCTGGCAGGAGAAAGAGAGTAGCCAACAGTTTTCAAACAGGACAATTCCCAGAACAAAACTAACCAAAGAACAAGAAGGTAAATCGATTTAGAAATGCTTCTAAAAACAGTTGCTTCAATACACACTCGGTTGCTTGGAGAAAAGTTTTTTTTTTTTGGATAAGTTGGCAGTTGACTCATGTTGACCCACGCGTTGGTGGCCATGAGATCATGGCGTCTGTTCGACAATAATTTGTCTGCATAAGATTGGCACGGAGAGATCAGTCTCACTAAATGTGAGTGTCCCTGCCCAACAGTTGTGTTTCCACATTCATTTTACACTAATTTCTTATTTCGTATAGGGTCGATTTTTATTTTGAGAATTTTCCTACCATTTTTTCTTTTGTTAATTTTCAAAAAATGTATTTTTAGAGAGATCTGGAATTTTACACTTGTCGGCAAATGTTTCCGACATGGCGAAACAGTGCAAGAAATCAACTTTACTGGTGACTAATTTTTAATGATATTACATTATATTGTGAATTAGGGTTAGTTTAAAAACATGACGTATTAAATATTTGAAAAAAAAATTCCGAACTATTTGAATATTTTTTAGTTACTGTTAGAATGATACATAAAATTATTCATTAGTGAGATTCAAAAACCATGCAGTTTTCAGCGCTGAGGGCAAATTAAGCAGCGAACTTTTTTCTTATGTCAAGATTTTGAAAAATTGTATCCCCAACAAAAGTGAAAATATTCCAATTTTTAGTTTTTCAAATTGCGCTATATTATATTTAGATCGGATCTTTTGAATTTAAGATTTCAAGATTTTTTAAAGTCACCATATTTTTTACTGCCTACTGGCTATTCTTAAGTTCTTGTTGTCTTAATTATATTTTGAAATAATGAATATATATATAAATATAGATAAAAATACCAGATCTGTAACACTACTGATGAAGGAAGGACGTAGAGAAGTACAGCTGCCCGCGCTGTCATTCTACAATTTTCGATCGGAGTGAAATTTTAGAAAAAATTTAGTGCTTCAGAGTGATTCGCAAAATTTACATTTATACACCACATTTAAATATTATATAAACAAATTCGTTAGTTCAGTACAAGGTTAAGGGAAAATCAAGCAAATTGTTATATATAGTATAGCATCGCAGAGCGACGTGGTATTCGATACTTTGAGTAGTCGATGCTTTTTACCCGATACCCGATATAATTTTACTCAATACTTTTGTAGAGAGTACTTGTACTCATTGGGAATATTGATGTAGGTATCGAAACTGGATAGTTTTAAAAATTTCGAAAAGTAATAGCACTGAATAATTGGTTTGTCATTCAGATGGATACAAGGAAAACACTTTTATTTTTACAAATCGGAAAAAGTTGTAAATTATGATCATATAATTTGCCAATTTCTTAAGCGTATTTTCTGAATATTTTATTTTCAGTGTTGAAACCTGATTCTCTCAAGTATCGAGTACATTTTTGTCGATACTTTTGAGTGCCCGATACTTTTCATTCGATCAAATGAGTACAGTATGGATACTAGTAATGCATAAATACTAAATAAGAAGTTGTTAGCTGGAACAAATTTAATATGAAAAACCAAAGTGTTTTTATTTTATAAAAAAGCAAAAAAAAAAGTGTCTGCCCAGAAAATTGAGTGAAAAACCTAATTTGAAGTCACAAGGGCAGCTGTAGTTCTGCCCCTTACGACTACTACCGGCCTTAGAGATACGCTAGAGTAAAAATCGTAAATATCTAGATAAACATATGTATATAATATGTAAATAAGTAAATTATTCTGCTATCCATAGGTATTTAAGAGTACAGCCTAAAGGTACGCAATAAAAAATGAAGTAAAACTCGCTAGTTTGTGTAGTTTTTGAAGAAGAAGAAGAAGAAGAAGTAAAAGAATAAGAGACGACATTTGAACGCATTAACAAGTTCATACATATGCACATAAGCACACTTACTCTTAAATACAATACGACTCGATTATACTCGTATGCCGTCACTCGAACTGCGGTTCAAATTTCAACATGCAATAATTATGCATGAGTTTGCTTTTGGGTTGTTTACATTTTACTCGTATTTCTATAATTTTAGATGACTTCAATATTGGTTTCCTCAATGGCTTAGGCAATTTAAATTGTAATTACACTCACTATAACATGAAAAGATGAGGTCCGAAATAAGAGTAAGAAAGAGAGCGAGAGCATTTTAAGGCAAGAAGATATTTATTAGTTGCATTCTCCTACTATATGTATTAAAATCTGATAAATAACCACATTTCACTTACTTTTACGGTATTACTGCTACTGAACATCATGCCATCGTAGCAACATAAAAAAAACTGGAATCAGCTGTTACTTTTGCTTAAATTCTAATAGTCAGAAGGAGAGAAAAAAAGAGAGATATGTATAAAGTCTCTATTACTGGAGCAAAGCTTTCTCTCAATGAAAAATATACATATACAAAGCACAATACAACCAGTGATGGCATTCAACCATATTTTCTCAGTATTGAACCGAATATCAAAAATGTACTATATCTATTCAAAATATACTAAAAATAAAAAAAAGTTAATTCTCTGAAAAAAAATTTTAATTTTATGAGACATAATACAAATAAAATAAAAATAAATAAATACTAATCGTCGTTTTAGAGTTAAAATTTAAAATATTTCGTTTTAAAACTTGTATTTAAGTGCGTACCCACTTTGAGCACAATTCAAACCAAATTTCCACAAATATTTTTTTTTTTTTGTATATAATCGATATATGTATACTCGCTAAATGGTATTGAATTGATAACAATTCTTCAAGAAACATATAAAATAACTGAAAATATCTCAAACTTACAAAAATTACAAAATGAATTTCCCTAATCTCACATATAGTACTAAAAATATCAAAATATTTTCAAATTTTCTCATTCAGACAATGGTCTGTTCTTATTATTACATGTTTCTAGGAAAAAGTTTAATCACAAGTGACACAATAAAACAAAACATATGTAAGTGAAAAAATTATAAATCGGATTTTATACAAAAGCGTATAGAGAATATTGTATTGTTGTCCCTTAAAGTGAATCGAACAAAGTACATTTGTATCGGAAAACCCATCACTAAATACAAGTCGTTTGAAAAAGTGGAACACAAGGGCATAACTGGGAAGAAAGGGGGAAAGAGAGCAACCGCTGCCAGTAGATTGACTCCAAAACAAAGCGATTGAATGACTGAGTGTATGCATTTCGCAATTTGTGTTGAGGCATTCGAACGTTGTTAATACCGTTTATGCGTGCACAATAGCAGCGGAACACACAGCGTTTAGTTTGATTGAAAATTAAAGTGCTAAAAACTAAAGTTATAACGAAATATATTTGGTAAAATTTGATTAGTGTCGGTAGCCGGAATAAGAACTGGCAGTAACAGCATTAACATTCAATAGACCATGGAACGTATACTACGCGGGATTATGCGTTATCGCAATACAACGCGCGAGCAAATGGTTAAGGAATTTCAAAAAGTTCGCGATAACCCTGAGGTAAGGTGAATGTAAGAGAAGTGTAAATAAATATTAAATTTTAAAATTAAAATGTGTGAAATTTAACAAAAAAGTACAAATATCCAAAGGATAAATTTCACAATTTATGGTGCCTTAATATTGTATGTGCATATTTAAAGTATGGTATTTAAAAGCTAACTTCACAAATTAAGTATTAGGTTTTTCTATTATAGCTCTCAAAGTAAACAACATTCTAATATTCTAATATTTAATACAATATACGAGTACAATTGAGTACAATTCTAAATTTGTACATATATGTATTTAAACTTTGCTCTCGTGCACGCGTTATCGTAATTTTTAGGTTTTTTCCATCTCTTTAATTTAATATTTGATTTTTTGACTTATAAACACTGCATTTAGACCGCCCGAACGAATGAAGATTCTTTCGCGTATAATTTGTAACTAATAAACTTTCATTCGCGCAACCGAACAAACATCAGAAGCAGATGGAATATTATAATGCTCCCAAACAGTAAAATGCACAGAACATACGATACGATCGACTGCATGAATGCTGCTATAACTTTTTGAGTGTAACCGTGATCAGGTTGGATTACTGTGATGCAGCAATTAAAATGAAATTCTCATCTCAATTTTAATCGGGCTCGCCACTGATGGCGCTGATGTACTAGTTGAATTGCAGGAATACTGTAGTGTACTTGGCACTTGGCACTTGACAAACAATGCGTCTTCCCCTAGAGGCTGTAATAACCAGGATACATGATTCACTGAAGAATCAGCTTGTAAAAAAACAAAAATTGTTTATCTAAAGTTAGTCTCGATGATAAAAATAACTTCCTACCAATCGACAATATATGTACATATGTATTTATTTGTTGGATGCAAAGCTGTAAAATATTTCGAATATTCCGAAATTATAATGCAACAAAAATTTGAAATTAAATCAAACATTTTATCCTTTTAACTTAAGTTACTGCAGCAAGTCAAATCGAGATTTGATAACAACGATTTGTAAGGTACTACATATCTGAATCTGAATTGCAATCTGGTGTTGCAAAACAAACAAAAAATTGGAAAATGACAAATAAATAATAATAATTTTAAAATGTATTTAGTATATTTTAGATATTTCTAGTTGGTTTTGTAGAAAATATTCGGTTGTGGCAACATTGTTCATATCTTAAGCTCTTGTTTCTCTCTCTCTATCTTTTTATTAAGCCCCAATCAATTTGCTCCCGTTGCTCCTCAAATTTCATGTAAACGAAATGAGAGTTCTCTTTACCTAAAATTTGTATTTTATTTCGAAAACGTGCGTCCTTCTTGTTAATATTTCTCTGTTTTAAATAATGCGCTCTATCCCTTAAGTTATTGTTGTTGGTATTTTAAGAATCCACGTAATATGGATAAGTATTATTGCTTTTTGTCGCTCTCCCTCATGTTTTTATTGCTGTGTTCTTTTTTTGGGGAATACCGCTTTTAATTGGTGTTGAATATTTAAAATGTAAAAACTTTTATGATTGTTTTTTGTATTGAAATTTGCCACTATTTAATAGTGAAGCTTTGTTTCGGATATGAACTTAAATATTTAATTTTATATTTACTACTCCAAGTTGAATGCATATTCATTTCGTTTTAGTTGGTTTTTAATGTGACTCAGTAGTAACTTTAGTTGGAGTAAGAGCTAAAGGGTTAAATGATAATTTTAAAAATTTATTATTCTGCTAACGAAACATACATAATTATAAAAAATTATCTTTCAACAAAAATGGGGTTAGCAGCAACACAGGCTATCGCTCTATGTTATATATTTTTCTACGAGAAGGATTAATTCTTCGAAAAAGGTTTTAATTTCTGTAAATCTAATGGAAGTAATAATAATAGTCTGACCGATGGTGGACTAACCGGGCGTGAAGCCACTCTGATAAGGTCTAACCAGCAAGGGAGAAGGTAGCAAAGATCTTAAGAAAGCCTTGCATTTGTGCATAGTTGTAGAAGTCATCTGGGTTTGAACTGGGTTTATGGTCTATTTGAACTAAATTGAAGTAGGACTAAAATGCTAAAATTTGTATCTGAGGTTGGAATTATGGAATTACTGTAGGTCCATGTAGGTGCGCAATAACATTAATTGGTGGCAGTGCACTCTCTAACAGTAAGTAATATGTTATACCAGAAATGGGTCGCGAGTATCAACTAGGACGGCTTAGCACCTTGGTATCTGGGTCGCCACAGTATGATGGTAAATTAGCAACAACAAGACATGTAATATTAACATATTAATCCCATTTTCTATCTCTCCTTATACATACATACATATGTTAGAGTACATACGAATACATACTCTAATGTACTTGTAAAAACATATTGGCTAATTGCCAATCATAAGAATGAAGGGCTTCATATATTATATGTATGTACAATGCACATAAACATAATTATCAATTGATGATAGCAAAAGCAACTTTCAATTATAATAAAACAATTAGGCGATGCATAAGGGTTCATAAAGTGATAAGTCATAAGATTATATGGCCGACATATGACTTACTCGTGAATCATATGAGATGATTAGGGAATCACCTAAATATCTATATTTCTATATCTAGTAAATACTATACATATATATCTCTGATGCCAATGACCCCATCTATGTATAATCTATAATAATCTTCTTTTATCGATATTCAAAACAGCCCAAGGCCGTGTTCTTCACATGCATGGACAGCCGAATGATACCGACACGTTATACGGATACACATGTCGGTGATATGTTTGTGGGTGTGTACCGATGAATATGTATTTGGTATATATATATGTACTATACATACTATACAAATAGCAATTACTATCATATCTAAGTATAGTTAAGACGAAGAAGATACCAATAACATCTAGTTTCTTCTCTATAATAAACAGTTCGTAATGCTGGAAATCTCATACCTCATGCACAACACTTCCAAGATGAATACTTTAGCTGTGAGCCAGCAGCTTTGGAATTGGGCTGTGTTGTTAATGATATACGGCACATAATTGTATGCGGGCATAGTGATTGCAAGGCAATGAATTTACTATACGAATTGCGAGATCCAGATTTTGCATCAAAAGTAAGTTAAAGTTAAACGTTTCCATTCGATAATCAATTAAATTGTTTTTCTACAACTTCAGCTAAATCGTCGCTTGTCCCCGCTGCGCTCTTGGCTGTGCACACACGCTAATACTAGTCTCGAGAAATTCATTACCTGGAAAGAGAATGGCATGAAGGGTCCGTTGTCCTTCTCCTCGGAAACGCCGTTGCGTCAGTTTATCGCGTATATTGATCCTGAGCGCAAATTCGCCATCGAAGATAAGCTCTCACAAATAAATACACTGCAACAAATGTCGAATATTGCATCGTATGGCTTCCTGAAGTCGCGTCTCGAATCGCACGATTTGCATATACATGCACTGTGGTTCGACATTTACACTGGCGATATTTATTATTTTAGCCGAGGCGCCAAGCAATTCGTGGCCGTGGATGAGAGTAGCGTGGGCCGTTTATCGGATGAAGTGAGACGATTCTATTCATGATGGACGGCCACTGCAAATGATAACAACGCGTTATTAGTAATAATATTTCGGCTATAACTGTGATAATAATTAATTACATGTCCTCACTTCAACAATTGAAAGTGTGCCTGAAACAAAACCAATTACGAATTCTTGCATTTCATTCTTCATAAGTATATATATATTTATATATATGTAAATAAAAGTCTAAACAAATTCTAAAGCTCAAGTAAGCTTAAGTTTTTTGTACAACTTCCAGGCACATACTGAACATAATGAATATTTTTTGTACATGAAAATAAAGGTAAACATTTTTGTTTTCATTTATTATTAACTTATTTGCTTTTGTTTTTTATCATAAAGATTATAAATTTTCAGCATATGTTATTATAAAAATATTTCTCAAATACATATTTAAAAACATTTTATTAATAAGTAGTACATAGTTGTTATTATTATTACAATATAAAAAGAAAAATAGTGCAAAACTAAAACTTCCCTAACAAGCAACGCTTGAGTGCAGTGGAAATTTGCTTCATTATATGAAGACATTCTTTCCAAGGCCATCATCTATGTTTATATTTTTTATTTTGTTTGCTCATCATTTGTTCATTGAAAAACAATCAATCAATTGTCACGCCTACAAATCCGTTATTCAACTTACTTTCTAGTGTCAACGATACTGATGATGATTGACTGCGTTGCTTTTTGGGTTTTCTAATTCATCAAAATATTTACGTGCATTGCGAATGTTAACCAATGTTGCCTCTGATGGTATTGTCGGATCACTCATCACCACCATTACATACGTGTTGCTCGTGAAGGTGTCTATGAATGCTGCGAATGCGCTATTACGCACTTCCATCGATTGAAACTTGGCGCCCAGTTTAGAGCAGCTTAGCTTAAATTGTTTTATTATATTCGAGACTTTCTCAAAACGATGTGAATCACGATTTTTTTTACTTTGGCAGTGTGAGATTACCAGGAACGTAGCCTTTTCGAAAAGTAGCACTTCGTCGGCTTCGATGACATTAGCGAAGTATGTTAGGGAATTATCTAAAGCGGCTACATTTGGTATGAGCATAGTCACTATGCTGGACCAGGCTCTGAAAGTGGAAAGAGTAGACTGTTTAATGTACATAGACTAAAAATGCTACAAGCTACACGCGTGCCTATATAAAGTTTCATCCCAAATACTTGTGCGAAAGCATGTCACATTTCCTGGTTTCGATAGGCGCACTAAATCCTCTTGCCGATCTTTGAATAGACTCTCGCGTATATCTTCAGCAACCAAATCCATTTTGTGTATTAGACAAAAGATTTTAGCGCCTGGTGAATTCTAATAACGAATAAATAAAAGTTTTTTAGACATTCATACTCAATTTGTATCAATTTAAATTCAAAGAGTCTATCTATTCGTAGTTAATTTAAATCCTTCCGGATTTAATATTAAATCCGAAAGGTTACTAAATTTAACTCTGAAAGTTCAGATTTAATACTCAGATTTAGTTAAGAATAGTGAAATAAAATTTTAAAATGTAATGTAAATACGCAATACTGAAAATGGAATCCAAAGGCTTAAATTCGTATTCTTTACTTTTGGCACAACAGCCCATGGAGAGCCTAGGCCGAGCTTTTCGCATCCACTCATATTATGTTGTGCGTCTTATATTTGTACATGAATGGAACCTATGGGACCTACAGTTTAAGGCCGAATCCGAATGAAAAACTTTTCATAGGAAATTTTTTTTACTCTTGTAAGTTTGCCATTGCCCGCCAAGAGGTGGTGCCGTGTAGAAAAATTATTTTTTTTACTTTTAGATTTTGGCTGTGCCGAGTTTTGAACCCTGGACACTCTGCGTAACAGTCCAACGCACAGCGACCAGATTCGATTTCGCAATATTTAAATATTGATAATTCGTTAAGTGTCAATTTAAATGAGGAATAATAAAACACACTGCGAAAGCATCAATTTAATTTTAAGGTTTTAATGTTGCAATGGTGTCGGAAATTGCGAATTTCGGAAACGTATTCATATTTCTACGTTCACGAATCGCACGAATCAACATTAGAATCTGATTTCAGAAAGCATCAGTTTGAATTGAAATTTAAATCAGAAAACGTCAACTTAAATCCGTAATAGTGGAATTGAATTTAGAAAGCGTCTATTCGATTTCTATTAGTTAAATAGCATGCAGCAAGCGTCAATTTAATTTCGGAGTAGTTAAATGGCATTACGAAAGCGTCATTTAAAATTCTGCAAATCCATCAATTGTAACCTCCTACCCACAAAATTTAAAGCACAAACCCATTCCTTTCCTCTGTATGTTACAACTCACTTGCAACAACGCCTCCAAACATGACTGATAATAGTGGACATCTCGTTCAATCTCATTGCTTTCCACATCAAAAACGTAAATCAAGACCTCAACATTCCGAAAAATATTATCGCGCTGAGAAACAAAATACTGTTGCATGAATCCCTCCTGGCCGCCACAATCCCAAAGATTCAGCACCAAATTGCCGAGAAAACGTACATGTGAATGTTCAACATCAACTGGTAAACAATAGAACAATACAATTTCAATTTATTAATGTGAGTAAATCAAAAGAAATAATATTTATATATTCACACACTTGTCGGTCCCAAGCGCGTTGTGTCCCTGGCAATGTAATTTGCAAATATAATGGAACGCATACTCGTTTTGCCGGAGCCACTTTTTCCCATTAACAGCACTTTTTTCTTCATCTTTTATATTCTGTTGTATGTTGTACTATATGGAATAATTTAAATAAAAACAATTTATTTGTTCTTATATTTCTATGCTGCGACGCCCAAATGACAATATTTGGATATTATATGTGCAATCAGCTGACGACTGCTGTCAAAATTGCGGCAGTGTGAGCGCATTCAGCAAATGAGCTTGTAGCGCGAGATTCTCTTTGTTGCCAATTTTAGTACTTTTTTAGTACTATTTTAAATCATTTTTCATATCAACATGAAGGCGATTTCAAATATTCCACAAATACCTTATATTCAAAATGCTTAATTTCCTGTTTGGACGAAGTAAATGTATGTTATTATTTTTTTACCATTAAAAATAGGAAATAGGTAAATGAAATTTAAAATGTTTGCGCCATCTGTCCAAACATAATGGCTGCGACACGACGTCATTGCGCCAATGTCGCTCATTGCCGCTGTAGTCGACGTAAATCTATTTCTATTCATACATGCGGCAGAATCAAAGATAAACTATAAGCCGTGAAGGAATACGATTTTCTTGTTTATTTTATTTTAATTCAAAATAAATAAATTATAAAAGTTATTGTTTTTATAGGTGTAAAGTGGAAAATTGATGGGAATTGTGAAGAATAGATTTAGTAATTTTTTCGTTGCCGCGTTCATTGTATTCCAGCCGCAGACAACTATACTTTACGTTATAAACACAAGTTTTGAAACACTCGAATTGACTGCTATTTGCTGGTGACCTAAAGTCAGTTATGTCCATTAATTCGCAGCATCAACGCGATCATTTGCAGATTGATATTGAGTCAATTGTGTTGTCGCCATAGTCTTCTACTGAATATCCCGCAGTGACAATGCCTCACCTTCTTACTTACTTACTTAACTGGCACTACAACCGATGATCGGTCTTGGCCGCCTCTACAAAGCTTCGCCAGTCGCCTCTGCTATGCGCGCGCTGGCGCCAGTTGATAAGGCCAAGTGCAGTCAGGTTGCCCTGCACCTGGTCTTTCCAACGGAGATTAGGACGTCCCATTTAGATAGATGATTCAAAAAGATACAGTTACTGAAAATTTTCAGTTTGGTTTGTCTATTCTCCATGGCTGGATCAGGATTCTCGAGTGCCTCAAGTAATAAAGTGCTTGAAGGCATCACTACACTTCAATCACATTCGCTCATAATCACAGTCGCAGCCACAGTCATCGTCAATTAACACACACCTCGTAATAAAACCAGGCGTTTCATACTGAAAACTGAAATAAATATACTATATGTTCTGGCAGCACTGCTAATGTAAGTTTTATAGGAGCTAGAGAGTTAAGCTTTTTTGGATCGATAAATCAATTCCTGCCATTTACTTTTTAAAGATAATTTCACTTAAATGTTGCCCGCGGCTACGCTTCAAGTGGTCCATTCTGAAGGTCCAATTTTGGAACATTTTTCACACATTTCGGCCGGAATCTCACCAATGACGCGTTCAATGTCGTCTTCCAAAGCAGTAACCGTGCTTGGCCCTATAGACAAGAGACTTAACATAGTTCCACAAAAAAAATAGTCTTGACTACACCAAAACGTGAGATTGCCTGCTCACCAAGTTCGCCTCTCAATTGATGCATGGTTTCGCGTGCAGTGTGGCATATGGCATCGGCCTGTTGGAACCACATGTCGGCCGAGTCCAATTCTAGCATTTTCGGCCAAAAAAAATGTTATAATCGAACGGTACCTGGCTCCATTGAGCGTAACGTTGCGGCTTTCATTGTCTTTGAAGAATTACGGCCCAATGATGCCGCCTGCCCATAAACCGCACCAAAAAGTGAATTTTTCGGGATGCATTGGTAGCTGCTGAAATGCCTCTGGCTGGTCTTCACTCCAAATACGGCAATTCTGCTTTTTCAGGTATCCATTGAGCCTCGTCGCTAAATGGATGTAGTGTTTCACACTTTTTTCACAGCGCATGAATTTTGCTAATAAATTTCAATAATTTGCAAACATTGTTCAGGCGTCTATTCATTAGGCAAACCAAACTGAGCATAAATCAAGTGAAAGCGGTCAAAAAGACCAACTCCGAAAAAAGTATTGCAAGATTGAAAACCACACTTCTCGAAGAAACACCCTTTACTTGCATCAATACATAATTTTTTATAAGTGATGGTACTATAAATATAATGATTTCTCCTTTCGGAGTATAGAGTATGCAATACTGACCGATACCAAATGAAATACTTGTGGTGTGGTGGCGAATAAAAAAAGGTTGGAATCAAATGAAAAGAATCGAGTATTTACTCGTATTTAATTGCATCGAATCAATAGAGAGTGAATGACTGGTGATTGCATTCCCTGTCTCAATCTTCCTCCCACCTATCAATCTTCCTTCCCATTCAACATAATGCTCTGCATTTATAGGGGTACACCCTGTGTGTTAAATGAATCAATAACAAAAAAAAAAAAAAAGATACTGAGTTGTAGCTAAACACATTTTGTTGAGTTGTAGCTTTACATATTGAATCTGGGACATTTTCCGGGTAGCTTTAGCTAAATTGAGTATTGGGTTTTGAGAAGTGTATAAAATAATATGAGAGGAAATGTGTTATGCTGCAAGGAATTACTCTATTAAATATAGTAAATATGTGTGTATAGTGCAAGGTGGAACCTAATTCGCCCTATTGGAATATCGCGTGCATAATATCCATTGTTGTTCGTGCTGTGTGCAGTCCCGCCTACTGGAGCCACTTATTCTCTAATCCAAATTCATCAATTTTTGGCAGCAGAAACTCGTTTAGCATGACTGCAGCGCCCATCATCCACAGTAGCAGTGTTGCCGGCCAATCACATTTTCTCCGTAAATGCCGCATCAAACAATGACTTTGAGTGCATACAATGGCTTTTCGTGCATTATTTGAGGATCATCGGTGCTCCAGAAGTGTATTGATTTAGACTCCCGTATGTAAGTAAGGGCGGTCAAATATTCAGTGAATGCAGTCAATATTGCACACAAGTGGCATATAAGATACAATTCCCTAAAGTCCTATAAATATCATAAAAATAAATCGACACACATACACACGTATTTCCTCAGAAAAAAAACTTTTGTTTCATTTTTGTTCGACTTGCAATTTAGATAAACGAATACAACTGATTTTGAAACTAAATTGGAACTGCTAATTCATACTTTTTATATAATTATTGTACTTTCAAGTACAAGAACGCGGCATTGATTTATTAGCTTTTTGTTTACCATAACTGCAATTCATCAGATCAACCCAATAAATTATTTTTAATGCATTTATGATACTGCATTTAAAATCTTTTTTATCACCCAGCGAAATTCTTGTATTCAAATAAACCAAACTTAAAGCAAATATCTTTATAATACATATATTTTATGTATGTATGTGTATAAAAGTGTGCTAATCATAAAAACTTAGTTGAGTCATATGATCATAAGAAGTTTATGCCTTATATATTAAAAATGTTACTTTTTCAGCTATCCCAAAAGAATAGTTCGTTCATTTCAATGGCAATCTATCTGCTATATAATGCACATCTCATTCTTTCACCCGTAGTAAATTGTTTTGAATTCCCTCTTTTTCCATACACACAATTTTGAAACAATTTTACGGCATCATATATTATGGAAGAGTTAAATCAACAGTATTATCTTTTATTGATTTGCACTTTATTTTATTTTTTGTGGTCATTATTTATTGTCAATCAACACCCAGGAGATAAGGTAAAGGTAGATAAGAGGTTCTGCCCTTACCTGGGATCGAACCCGATACCCCAGAGTTGAGAGTCTGTCACACTGGCACTAGACCATCAAACTGACTATGACATTCATTTGATGTCAATTGCTTGGTTGTTTTTGTTCAGTTAAGAGCAGGTATGTGAACCAACGAAATTTTGCAGTAGGGCTCGATTCAGCAGTTCAGGGTTCTTCTGAACCACTGGTTTTTTTAAAAACCGGTTCTTTGGTTCCCAAAATTTTATTCCAAAAGAAAGATCATTCCCTAGCCAGTACCCTAGCGATGAAAGTCTACTACGATACTTTATGTGTTCTTTTTTTCTTTTTTTTTTCTATTGGCGCAAAAGCGCATGAAGGGCCTAGGCCGAGCTTATCGCATCCACTCTTGTTGCGTACAGTTTTATGCCGAACCCGAACGGCTAAGTAAAAAGCTTTTCAAAGCTATTTTTACTCTTGTAGGTTGGACATTGCCTGCCAAGAGTTGGTGCTGTGTAGAAAAATTGTTTTTAGGTAACTATGGCATGAACAAAAAGTTTTATTTAAAAAAAAGAAAAAAGACAAACACTGTTTGGTTCATGGTTCGGTTCAAGTGACTCAAACCGCGGATGGTTCGATTCCAAAATGTTCTGGTTTAAAACCGGCTTGCAGCCCTGGTTAAGAGCAAGGTAATCAGTAATAATTTGCAAAGTTCTATTTAGGAATTAACCAACATGCTCTGCTTATTTTGATGACCCTACGTACTCCATACAATTGATAACGACAAATACGCTTCTATGAACTTCCATGAAGTTATTATTTAATTCAATATACAGCACTAAATAATCGTTATTTCTGATTACTTAACTTGAAATTTTTAAATTTTTTTTATAACAATCTTAAACCAAACGTGCGATACGTACTTACGTAATTCCTAGAGAACTAAGCAACCTTAATATAGCACCTTAAAAAAGCACAAATATACTAAATAGAATGTAAAAATATGTATGTTTGTATGTATGCACACATGTACCATATGTAGGTTCAAGAATAGCTGCATAAGCCAGCCATAAGTAAAAGTGCAGCAAATGTGATTGTTACATATTGTTGTGATTATGCTTTTCGCAATTGGTTTACTTTGCTTGACTGGGCGTGAGAGCTAAACATAAGTAAAACCACCACTGCCACCAACACAATAACCATCGGGCATATCAGCAATACCTCGAAAACCGGCTTAAAGACTTGGCAAAAACAGCAGCAGCGCACGTCTCTTGCTTTTTGCTAACGCTGACCGCTGGCGGTTTGCTGTTTGCTGTTGGTGCTGGCTGAAAAGAGCTCGTACAAAAAACTTCATCAACACAACACACGACAAATGCAAAAACAAAGACAACGTAGAAATTAAAAAAAAAAATCAAGCAAAATCGATGTTTGTGAATATCTAAAACGTGCAATGGCAACATTTTTCGGTTTAATCGCGTGTAGCTCTTGGACTTGAAAGCACCACAAAACCACCGTCACGTTCAGTAATAGTCACAGTCTTCGTCACACAGCACACACAAAAATTCTAAAATTCTAAACGTGGAGAATAAATGTTTTATTGGTTTTTAATTTAAGTGCAAACAGTAGAAAAGAAGTTCAAGCAAAAAAAAAACTGTGATAATCACTTATATAAAACACAAGTGTGTCTCCCCTGCCTGAAAGACGAAGGAAGTGTTAATTTATTTATTTTTAACAATTGCGTTCACTGAGTCATTAAAACCTCCAAAAAACCTGCAAGCAAAATGTTTGGAATTAAATGTTTATTTCTTTCAATACTATGCGCATTGGTTGTTGTTGCAATGGAAAACCAATTTGGAAAGGTACAAAAAGGCACCCGTTAATAGTACAGTAGAATCGCGATAATTCGTACCACGTTAATTCGAAAATCTCAATAATTCGCAACGAACTTTTGTCCCTTAAAAGAATCGCATACCTTTCGGTCCCCTCGCTAATTCGCATTTTGTGTTTTCAATACAAGGTCTGTTTTACCTTTTATAAATCGTGTTTGTTTACTAACTCTTATATGCTACGTTTATCGTTCAGTTTTTGTTTTTTGTTTTGTTGGAACTTTTTGTGTTTATCGTTGTTAGTTTTTTCGTTGCTTTATTGGAAGTGTGTCTCCTTTTTTTATTTCTATTGAACAAATTAAAAAAACTAAAAGCCGTTAATTCTTATTTTATCCTCGTTAAATCGTAATATCGTTATATCGAAAACCCCTGCAATTCGTAAAACGAATTGCTGCTCCCTTGCGATGGCGATTTATCGGGACTCTACTGTACATCCCAACGTACATATGTATGGTATATAAATTCATAAGTATGTACGTAAGTAAGTAACTGCATACGTGCATATGTTTGTATGTATGTAATTGAAATTTGTATAGATATGTACTCGTACACTTATGTTATCTGCTGCTGCTGCTGCTGCTACTGTCATATGTAACTTCTGTTTTTGTTATTTGAAATTGCATATTTACCGCTGGCAGGATTACATTCAATTAAATATGGTTAAATGCATTCAGTTTATATACATGCTACACTCATTTGAATAGGGTATATTAGTTTCGTAGGCCTGCAACAGGGTGACTCCTGTCAATGGAGTTTTATAGCCTGAGTGTGCTAGCATCTGGTGGCTGCAATTTTAACTTAACCAAACCTAACTGTGAAGAAAGCGTTTATTTTGTAAGAGCATATAATTCAAAGGGGAGACGTGGACATTTTCTACCAATGATGAGAGGAAGATACTCCGTAAGATCAAACGTTCAATATGCAAGGACGACTTGTATCGAATAAGATGGAACCATGAGATGTACGCCGATTCAGCGGCTTCGCTGGCTGGGACATGTTGAGCGAATGAAAGAAGGGGATCCGGCTAGAAGGGTGTTGTATTCGAGTCACGGTGAAGGAACACGCAGAAGAGGACGTCCTAATCTCCGTTGGAAAGACCAGGTGCAGGGGGACCTTACTACAATGGGGACGAGTACAGACTCTCTTGTATAAGCGATTTCTTTTTTGAGCTGTTCGTTATGAAATAAATGAGAAATTTGCTCAAGAAATCTTGCGATGTGGAAGAACAAGTGGCGAGACCAAAAGATAATCGGGTAATTACTTTCGAGAAAACTTTCATAGTGGAAAAGAGGCTCTAGTCTTCCTGACTGACTCTAGTTCTTTGTGTCGTGGGCCTTTCATATGAACTTCGGAATAAGAAACTTTTTTCTCCCAATTATTTCTAGTCACTAGAATGGACATATCCCTGAGGTCGCTGTGGTGTAGTGGTAGTGCGTTGGACGCCTACGCAGAGTGTCCGGGGTTCGAATCTCGGCACAGGCAAAATCAAAAAATAGAAAAAATAAATTCTCTACACGGCACGGCACCACCTCTTGGCAGGCAATGGCAAACCTACAAGAGTAAAAGCCTTTTCATTCGCCGTTCGGATTCGGCATTAAACTGTAGGTCCCTTCCATTCATGTACAAATATAACACGCACAACATGAGTGGATGAGCGAAAAGTTCGGCCTAGGCCCTCCATGGGCTGTTGTGCCATTAAAGGTAAAGTAAAGTAAGAATGGTACATAATTTTAATATATTTTTTTTATATTAAGTTAAATCAAAGTCTGGAATTGAACTTACCATATTTGTTGTATATTGAGCACAATTACATACATACATAAAATATTATATAAGGAGATTATGAGAGTAAAATGTTTGACAATGAGTAAACTCTTGATAATATAATTTTCCTTGGGGAGTGTTCACGAAGTGCCTTATTTTGTCGTTTTGTAAAATCGTAAAATGAGAGAATTTATGACAATTGAGAAGATACGACACTGAATAAGACACCTTGCGAATACCCCAAATGATTTCATTTCTATTGAATTTTAGCTTCAAGTTCTAGTACTCTACGAATCACTCTGCCCTGATAGCACTCTCTTTATGTCAGAGCAATTAGGTCCATCCTATAATGAACTGCAACAATACATTGATATCAAATTGGTGCCTTTTGGAAAGTCAGAGGTAAGTGCATACATAAACTGAACACTAGTTTAGTTTTAAGTTAAATTTTTGTTAACATTGGCAGAAACTGCTCGCTGCTTAGAGATTGGGTAATTCGGTTTGAGACCAATCAGTACTCTTAATGAATCCAAATTTGTCGGACACCAACTGACTAACTATGACTAACTATGCAACATGTCGCTAGACAATTTTGATAAGAATACAGAAACATTTGTCAGCTGGCAATTTTAGTGACAAAATCAACTGGCAGATTTGTTTTGAACTCAGCTCGCAGATCGGCTGACTAAGTCGGCAATTATCAGAAGCAATTTAAAGAAGTGAGTTAAGTAGCAGAATTTCTGCTACTTCTCCCGGGTTAGGGATAGGTAGGTAAGAAATTTTTAGGAGGACTATGTGTAATATTTGACGGACCTGTGTTTAAAGGCAAAGTAAGCGAATAAAGAAACAAATGTTGCAAATTTAATTTGTATGCGTAATCTGGAATATAATCAAATTATCTTGCCCATAACAAACATTTTGTAAATTAAATACATAAATTCGCTTATTTGCATAATTGATTGGGAAATTCTACACAAGCTTTTTAATTTAACGACAGCGCGTTCAACCAATTAAATTTATGTTTGACCTATATTTTTATTATTACAAAAGCACCCTATATATATTGGGCAAGCTACATTGATTACAGAGATGCTGATAGTGTTGTAAAAATTTTAACGTTATGAGTATTTTTTTTTTTAATAATTTTATTCTTTACAGTCGGTAGACAATGGCGCACAATTTCATTGCCAGCATGGACCCAACGAATGTCTGGGCAATCGCATGCAATCATGTGTACTGGATCAAACCACTATTCAACCAACACAAGTTAAATTCGTAGTTTGCCAAATGACGGCGCCAGATAGATTGAATATTAAAATTGTAAGTAGTTATACTTATGTCTTATGTACACACTTATATTGTATTGTGCAACTCTCACAACTCACAAGTACTCGTAAATAACATCATGACTTATTTATTGCATTACACACGCAGTGTGCCGAATCCGCTGGACTTTCAAGCGATATCGATGCATGCATGAGTAGCCAAGCGGGCACCCTTCTCCAATTGGAAGCAGAAGAAATCACGCATCGATATGCGATAAAATTTGTGCCCACCATTATATACGATAATGTAAGTGTGCGTGTGCGTGTGCGTGTGCATTGAAAAATGGTCACGTGATCGAGATATTAGTATTATGTAATATGTATGGTGCAGCTGCATTCAACAAATGTGCGCTTTTCTGATCATATTTTTTCCTTTTCTTCACTTTACGCATTTCAGGTTTTCGATCAAAAACTTCAGGACCAGTCGCTACGCAATTTCCGCGCCGTTGTTTGCCGTTTGCTGCAGAAACGTGGCGATGTTCCCTTCGATAGTACATTGTGTGCATAAAAATCTGTTGGAAGTTAAACCGTTTACATATTTTTTGAATGGGTTTGCCTTGAGAACTATTCAAATTACATACAAAATTTTAGAGAAAACTATTGTAAAATTTGTATTCATTAAATCAAATACTTACTTCATTGAATATTTCTTTTTAAGCGTTTCGAGAACAAAAAATTACGAATATAAAAACAAATTATGCAATATCAGGCGATTGTCATTCCACCGCTAAAATTCCAGTGGAAGTAATCGGAAAAGAACAAATTTGAATAATTAGTAAGTATAATGTGACAAAAATAAAATAAATGCAACCACATTTTAATATTGTGTTTTGTTTTTGAGTAAGGGACTCTTTTTATAAAGGAAACTTAAAAAAGCTCCGATATCTTAAATTATTTTGGTTAAAAACATAAAAAAAATATATGTTTTGCTTTAAAATTATGTTAAAATAATAAATTAAAAAAACGCTTCATAACTAAAACTATGGCCATCACGATTATTGGTGAGGTTGTGCTAATTAGTTGGCCAGAGCTGTATATGTATGGGCGAGTATGTTCGAAAGAGATTTTGAATAAAAAATTTTCAGATTTTTTGTTTTGATGAAAATGGTTGTATTATAAATTCTTTTCCTTTTGTCCTACCCTGTTAAAAAATTCTATTCTTGCAAATTGTTGAGAGTAACCAATTCAGTGCTATGTGAAGCAACAAACCGACTAAATTAGTAAAACATGGCAGCTATGGCGATTCAATATCAAATGTGGAGGGGTGAGCAAACCTAAGAGTCAGTAAAAATATTTCCTCTTCCCCTTTCCCCTGGGCTTGGGATGGAAATTAAATATGTAATGAAATATGAGATGAAAAAATTCGCCTATTCGATTCGATTCGATTCGATTTCTTAAGGATCTCTGTAATTCCTACTTTTATATTCACATGGTTTAGTAGAATATTAATTTCTCCATTCTTTATCATCAGATTATTTTAGACAATACCATACAATAACTGCTATGTCGATATCAGCTCAACTACATAACAAGGGCCGCTCTAACATATGGTGGCTTTGCAATTTCTTTATAAGTATAAGTTTAGCGTTTTAACCGCTTGGGAAATTGTTACTTTAGTTCCTGGGTTTAAAAAATGCAGGCCTGTTTGATTCGCTCCCATCCAGAGTGCCATCAATTGTGTGACCTAGAGCTGTAGCGCTAAATTATTATTACTTGGCCACGTCCTGAACGTTGTGCCCATGATCAATGGAAATTACTTTATAGAAAAATCGACTAACTAGCGTAACTAGGGCAAATTAAGTATTATAGTAAAATTTAAAAAGAAATTAATTATAGTTTAATGACTGGTAACGATGTAAACACGAACAGCTGAAATTTATTTCAGTAGATAGGAACGCTGATCCAAGCTTGGTTGAGATAGTTGGCCAGCTTAACAAAAAAAAACACCGGAATAGGTTATTCCATTTTTCTCGCATTCGTAATGTCTATTTAATTCACGACTAGACCCTTTATAGCTTCAATAATTCTTTTTTTTTTCTTTTAATGCCATTAAAGCCAATAGGGGGCCTAAGACCGAGCTTTTTGCATCAACTCATGTTGAGCGTCTTATATTTGTATATGAATAGAACGACCTATAGTTTAATGCCAAATCCCAACGGCGAAGTGTAAAGCTTTTAATATGCAATTTTTACTCTTGTATGTTTTCCAATACCAGCCAAGAAAAAAAATGGTTTTTCTTCTTTATTTTGTTAGGATCGTCTGTGCCGAGATTTGATTTCCGGATACTCTACGTAGCAGGCCAGAGTACTATTACATAACTACGCCACGGCGACCACTTTCAATACTTAACATTATTCCTTAGTAAAGTAAGAGAGTGAGACTAAGATGTTGACAATCAATGATGAGAGGTTGCTTGGAGCATTCAAGTGGAAAATATTTCGCAAGATGGTCCAATATGTGGTCGCTGTGGTGTAGTGGCAGTGCGTTGGACTGTTACGCAGAGTTCCAGGGTTCGAATCTCGGCACAGGCAAAATCAAAAAAATAATTTTTCTACACGGCACCACCTCTTGTCAGGCAATGGGAAACCTACAAGATTAAACATTGTCTATGAAAAGCTTTTCACTTCGCCGTTCGGATTCAGCATTAAACTGTAGGTCCCTCCATTCATGTACAAATATAACTCGCACAACATGAGTGGATGAGAAAAGCTCGGCCTAGGCCCTCCATGGGCAGTTGTGCTATTAAAAGTAAGTAAAGTAAGGTCCAATATGGACGAAGTATGTATGTATATGGAATATTGTAAAATGGAACCATGAAGTCTACATATAAAACCAGCGGATTCACCACTTTGATATTTATAAAGCAAATATTGGCCTAATGGCACAAGCTATTGCCAATTAGATTTTTAGTCAAATTATTTTGTGGTCATTTATTTGGAAAAACTGTCAGGAAGGAGAAAAACTCTGGCAAGACTGGATAAATGCTATGATGCAAAACAAAATGTCCTAGCAATTAAAAGTTGTATCTTCAAACATGGAATTCCCATCTCTATTTTAATCGTTCTCGCCCACTGATGGTGATATTGTGATAGACTAGTCAATACTTTTATAGCATTTCATGAGTACTGTAATGTACTTACTTGGCATACTATATCTCAAACAATGTGTCTTTCTTCAGAGGCTGTAATAAATAGGAATTGACTTAGCAAACTCAACTAATACGAAAAAAAATACTTTTTTTAATTCTTTCACATATTTTCATCACTTCCTACCAATCGAGAATAAGTTTATAAAATATTTCTAAAACTGCGAAACTGCAATGCCACAAAAATTTAAAATTTTATCATTTTAACTTGAGTTGCGGCAGCAAACCAAATGAAGGTCTGAGTTTGATAACAACGATTTCAAATTGTTGCCAATAATTACTCCGCTTAAGGTGCTACTTACACATCTGAATTTGAAATTAACATTTTACCACAATGTGGTGTAAATTAATTACAAATACAATTTCTAAAATATATGGATTGTTCGTATGAAACAGTTTTGGTATATTTTCCAAGTTCGTTTAGTAGAAATATTTTTCATGTGGCTACACAGTCTATCACCTCTGGGCTCCCGAGCGTATTAAGGTAAGGTTATGATACCTTACTTACCTGCCTTTTTTATTTACCTAATCCACACAGTAATTTCTTATCGCAACTGGCCCCAGCACACGAATATCAGAAGCGGCTGAGGAAGCTTTATGGAAGCACTCAATACGGTCACAAACATTTACAACCAATTATCTGTCTTTCGTAATTTCTGTATTTATGAATTGCTAAATACAACAAAATATTAATTATCGGTGTAGAAAATAAAACAACACACAATTGAATAAATTTTTAATATTTATTTGGAATAATTCAATAAAATTATAACTTAATTCATACACAAAAAAAGTATAAAGGAAATCGATAAATTCTAAGTAATGAAAGAATATAATGAAACAAAATTCAATAGAAAAATAGTAGATACTAAAATAAAATGAAATATAGAATGAACTACAGAAAATATTTTGTTGTTTATTTATTTGTATATAAAGAGAACCAACGATATTTCAAAATAAAATGCTAGTAAAAATATAGTTTGTTTCTCCAAATTATACGATTTTGGAAAAATCAACGTTGAATAATTCTTTGAAAGGGAACAAATTAATGCATCAAAATCGGTTCGTTAAATAACACATAGTAATTACACATAGTAATAATTATAGTAAATATTATAGAAATTCATAAGAAAAAAAAAAAAAAAAAATTAATAAGAATTAAATGGATACCAAATGAAGCAACAAAATTATTAACTAAATAACTGTGTAGTAAATAATAATAAAATAAAGCATATTTTAAGGCGTTTCAAATGATTCAAATGAATTCTTCACTCTTCACTTTACCATTTATAAACTAAGGGTGTAAAATATAAATGTAAACGTGTAGGTGAAAGAGTGAGTGTGTGTGTTCGCATATATGAATGTGTGTGTGAATCAATTTCACAATTTTCAATTAAATAACTAAAAAAATCATTGCATTAAACAAATAAACAAAAAATTTGTACAACTTTCAATAATCAATAATTTTTTGGGATGAATGATGAGGAGAGCAGGACCATGATGCTTGATATTAACAAAACAATTAATATATTTTACAATGTGTTTGTATGTATACGTAGATATTAAATAATAAGTAATATATCTATTTATTATATAACCTGACCATGTTCTGTGTAATCATAATATATTAATGTATAAAGTATAAACGTGCAACATTCTCATTTCGCCATTTTACACTACAGTCTCAACAAATTTATCAATCCAACAAACAAAAAATCTAACAATTAAACGAATTCATTTTACAATCAAACTGCGGTACTCGTGCTGCCGCTACCAGTACTCAACAATAATCGCCTGGGCATTGGTTTTGGGGGAGGTTGGGGTTTGGATGGCAGCTGCTGTTGTTGCTGCTTGATAACTGTTGTAGCTTTTGTATCAACAGTTTGTTCACCGTTCAGCGTAAAGTCTCTTTCCCTCGTCAACGTCTGCTTATCTCTCTCCTGAAACTCCACATACCCCGATTCATCGCTACACTCAGAATCATCGGAGTCACCATCGGCAACACTGGAACGTTGCGTTGAAGCTGATTGACGACGCTGGCGGCGTGTGCGCACATTCACCACACAACCACCAGTACCAGTGCCAGCTACTTCGTTAGCACCGCCACCACCTCCACCCATCGATGTTGTTGGTGATGAGCCACCCATTTTCAGTGTAATCGAGCTGGAACTACTGAATGTAGTGGCATCACTATTTTGACGCCGCTGCAACCGTGACTCTAATCTTTGGTAGATTTCATCTGCTGTAATCGGCTCCTCCTCAAGCATATCATGTTCGCTCATCATTAATTGTGCAGCATCCATAGTAGCATCGACTTCAGCGGCGGTTCGTTGCATACTCTGCTGACAATACTTCAAGGAGATATCATCTTGATTGGCTGTCACTGTACTGGCGGTCTCACAGCCGCTTGAAATGGAACCTTCATCACTGTCAGCATTCAATTGTTGTTGCTTACGTTGTGCTGCCGCTTTTGCCACTGTATCCCCACCATCTAAAGCAGAAGAAGAAGCCGCTGTGCCTGTAGATGAGGCATTCGACGATATTGATGACTGCAATTGATGACGATATTGCAACGATGCCACTGACGATGCATTCGTTTCAATGCTGCTGCTCTCATCGCCGCTACTCAACGAGAGGTTGGCCATTTTTCGCATGGAATTGCGATGCAACATATTCAGTATGGAAGCTTGCCGAAAGTACATATCATCCGCATCCAAATAATCCTCTTCACCGTCACTGCAGACACCACTGCGACGCAAACCAACCATCACCTCTACGTCGTCATCGTCGTGATCATCAACAATGTCTGTTGGAATGTATTCAGCTTCAGGATCAGCATTCGGTGCACTATTAATCGTCGGCATTAGACTCAACGGTTGCTCAATCTCGTCTTTGAGCTCGGTGAGATCACCGAGACTGCTGTGCAATGCTGTCTTATGCAATTGCATATCGAAATATGGTAACAATTCATGCTCCAGCGAAGCATTCGTATCGTAATTGTTATACTTGAGAAGCTTTTCAAAATCATCAGACTCATCGGAGCCATAGCTATTGCGTTGTTCGTCATTCTTTTCATCAGCGTTGGCAGTTTTCGTCTTCAACTTCTCCACAATGACTTTGTCTTTGGTATCGTGGTGGTGCTCCTTGCAGCACTCACCTGCAGCATGCATATGTGCACTTTTATCGAATGATACACTCGCTCTTGTCTTCCCGCCAGTGCGGCGTATCGAATGTCCACGCCTACAACGGCGTCTGCCTAATGTCATTGCTGGGTATAGGGAATCCTTTTGACAGCACGACTTCATTTCAGGCTCATTTGTTTCTTCGATATCATCTCCATCTTCTTCACCAATCGCTTCTTCAATAGCCATCAATTTGGGCGCTGATTTTGAACGCTCCAAGGGGGGGCGATAATTGTTGCCACCAACACTCAATAGTATCTTGCGACGCGGCAAGCTGGGATTGTCGTAGGCAGCATTGGCGAGACTCAGGCGCGCATTCTGTTTGAGAATTTTCTCACGTTTAAATTCACGCAGAGCGCGCTCGAGATTTTCCTGCAAGAAAGAGAACGGGAATGAATGACTATTGATTATAAATTTACATAAATAATACTATGCAATAAACTGATTTTTTTATAATAGGAACATTGTGATCTATGTACAATGTGAGTCAAAAAACGATCTAGAAATCTTGAATTGAACACAAATACTTTCTTTGTCCGAGAGTTCGTTTTCACTTTGTTAACAAATTAATAGAGGCTTGTTTCCCTGTTGGAGTTCTTATTTCATAAACTTTTAGTTAATTCTTTACAGTTTCTTATTACAAAGAGTACCTGAAACAAACCTCATCACTAACTAGAACGTCACTTAAGTTCCACAGAGATAATATGCATATTTCCCATTCTAGATTTTCTCTTCAACTTACCTTCAGGGTATTGCATATATCCTGTACGATCTTCTCCTTGCTGCACAGCACCGCATGGCAGCGCAGCTCATGCTTTAGCTTACGCCCCTCATGTCTATAGATCCAGCAAAATACGCGTGGATAATTTTTCGGAGCACAACAATGTGTTATGCGATTGGCCCAGTACTCGGTCAGACCATGTTGCCTGGTGGTGGCTTTCAAACCAGAAGCACAAACCTTAATCCGCATAATGACATCGGGTTTGCTGTTTTGTGTATAATTACGCCACAGCGTATTCAATTGTTTCTCAACGCAACCCTCACCTGTGAACAAGAATATCTCATTAGGTCTCAATCTCTATAGCTCAATGTCAATAGACTATGTCCACTATATCCACCTACCTTTAGCCCATCCAGTTAGCACATTACCCAAATACGATACTTTAAACTCAGGATCTGGAGTACTAATTTCAACGCTATGTGTGCGCTTCCACCATAACTTGCCGAGCCCGCGTGATATTGTGCGCATTGCTTTAGCACCTAAGTCCTCATGGCGTTCCACTGTTGTCAAAGTGGAATGCTGCAATTCCTTACAATTACCGCCGACCGCTCCTCCAATCGTTGCATTTCGTTCACGTGCTTCGGCTGCTACTTCAGCACTTGTATCTAGCTCATCTCCCTCCTCTTTGGCATATCGTTTAAAGCGTTCTAAATATGGACCACTCGCACGTCTACGTCCGCCGTAGGTATTGAATTTGCTGTCGTTCGCCAGCCGCTTCTGTTCTTGTTTCTCAAACTTTTTCGCATTATATGTGTTGCCAAAGAGTCGTGATATTGAGGTGCTCTTCACAAATTTATGGTGGTGCCGTGGTGGTGGTGGTGGTGGTGAGCCGACTGATGTCACCGGTGTATCGCATGACATCGATAGCGGTTTATACTTTTCCAATGCGGCACTACGGCTCTGATTTTCACATTCATAAGACGTAGTATTCGGTGTAGCTGGAGTTGTTGTTTCTGTTGTATTGTCTTTATAACTGCCAATATTGGTGTTGCTACTGCTATTACTGCTGCAGATATTATTTGTAGTTACTGCTGCAGTTGCTGCCGTTGATTTCTGACTAATTTTCTTGCTAAACGAAAATAATGACAGACGATCTTTTGCGGAATGCCTCTTTGTTGGGGGTTGCTGTGGTTGCTCTCTATGTTGTTGCTCTGTATGTTGTTGCTGTACAGCTACAGTCATTTTCATTTTACTATTATTGTTATTATTTTGGATATTTGGCGCTGGTGTTGGTGATGTTGACGTTGAAGAAGAATCTTTATTATTTTTTGGCACTTGATTTTGTGTTGCTTCTTTCAAAATGAGAGATTTTGGCACAATTTCACTACTATTATTATTACTTCTATGATTATTGTTATTATTGTTATTATTAATATTATTAATATTATTACTGTTACTGTTGTTGCTACTGTTGTTAATGTTAATTTGTATGTTTTCTGTTGCTGTTCTTAATTTGTCGCTATTGCTGTGGCTGTCATTTATTTTCTTGATATTCATTTCGTAATTATTATTAATGCTGGGCTTAATGATGTTGTTATTGTTGTTATTGATTGCAACAGCAACAAAATCAACTTCATCTTTGGATTCATGCTCATGCTGATTATTATTGCTATTTATTGTAATAGCACTATGTGTTGTTGTTGTATTGATATTGGTAGTCGTTGCTTCCATCTTGGAATCGTATTTCCTGCGTATTTCAGTTTAAATTTCCTTTAAAATTTCGGCAATTCGATCGACCGGTCAATGAACGACGATGACGATGACGAGGACGATGACGAGGACGATGATAACTGGCGTCTTAATATTTCTTGCGATTTCCGTTTGGTTGTTGTTTTTGTATTGGAAATTGAATTGGTATTGTTAGTCACATAGTATCTGCTAATAATCGTTATGTTTCACTCAGCGCTGAGGTTTTATCTGCAAAGTGATGGAGACAAATATTTAATAAGTATTTTTTCATTAAAATCAAAGAAACAAGAATAAAATTAAAATACGTAGAGAGAACGCAAGCGCACATGTTTATTGTATATGCCCTTTCGGTATAAGGCAACCAGTTAGCCAAAACTGTAACGTTCCAGTCCATTTTTCATAAGGCCATACATAAAAAATAATCTGAGATCGAGACAAACTCTATGAAAAACAAATGTAGTGCTTAGGAACAAGTTTCTTATACATATAAAATATTGTAAGATTTCACAAGCTACATATACTTAAGAGAGATATGAGACAAAATGTGCAAAAACTTAAGTGTGACTGTAACGTGCCAGTCCGTGCTTTGGTCCATATGTAGTTATTAAGTATACATCTACGCCATCTAGCGACCTCGGAATATATTAGAATGGAAACTACGGAAAAGATTCGAGGTTCGTAGTAATGCTTATGGGTTATGGCCATGTCAACAAAGGACATGCAACATAGCATCATCTGGAAACTTCGGAAAGCTTTAGAATGTTATCTGTGCAGCCAGAGAATGCAATAGGCTTAGTGAAACTACAGAGTGTGTAAGTAATGTAATTTTGAAGAAATTTTAAGTGTTTTGTTAAGTGGTGAAGTTAAAAAAGTTGCAATAATTTGCTTTTATACACAATCCAGTGATCGAACCTTTTTATTTGCTGATAATAAATATACAGTAGAAACTAGATAATCGTATCAATATCGGATATCGTTTTAAAGGTTCCATCAAGCAGAACCAATTTACATCAAAGCTCTTAAAATTAAATTTTACTTCAGCAGAATCTAAACGAAAACTATCTTCAATATCACTAATAATTTAATTGATTGCCAGTGGAATTTTTGTAAAATATCACATATCAATTTAATTTGTAGTTAACACATTTAAAGAGGTGGTAAAAATTTTAATAAAAACTGTTTAGCTAATTCCAATTTAAATGTTATTAATGTATATGTACATATGGATAACTATGTAAAAGTACATATGTACAAATAAATACATACCTCTACATATGTATGTATGTTTGTAGCCTATCTTTCCGTACATTGAATTCAGACAAACATGAACTACATATTAAAATAAAAAGTTGGTAAACACTTAAAAAAACACACATGTATTTACTATATTTGCCTGCGCGATGTGAGCTAAAGCGTCTACAATTCACTACTGTCCGAAAGACAGTACTGTTGTTGGTAAGAGTAAGAAATTTGTGTTAACACCGTGTAGCTGTTGTCAAAAAACACAATCGCACGCTTAACGATAAGATACGAGTAAACCATGTTCATTATTTTTGTTCGTTTTTCTCATTTAGGTTGTTCAATCGAATTTTAATTGAAAAATAAGAATTTAATAACTTCCTTTTCGCTTTTAGCTTCTAAAGAAATTTGATATTCATTTCTAGTATTTGCTTAACGATTAAAAATTCTAATTCATTTTTTTGGGTTTCTTTTTGATAACAATTAATAATGGTTTAATAAATACTTGAATAGAGTGTAGGTACTTAGTTGTTCTTAGTAGTAAATGAACATCATAAATACATAATAAAAAAAATCGAATGCGTTCTTTGTTATTCAAAGAAACATATGTAAACAGACTTGAAGGCATATAAATTCTGTATTTAGTTATAGATACTTATGTATTAGAAACTATTATACATCTTTTGTGTAATGTGGAATTATGTTTTAAAATTTCCTATTTAGACAATAAATACGACATTGCCATGTCAGTTATCACTCAATTACCTTATCTAAATCCTATACAAGATAAAATCCTGAATTGCTGTGAAACGTAATGACAAGAATATCTGTGATCACTCACTGCAATGCAAAATGTCCCGATCATTTTGATTATTTTTGATATTGTCTGACAGGCCCACTCACATACCGATTAACACATCCATCAACGTGAATGTCACACGCATTAAACGAATTTTTCAATCCTATGAGAATCAGAACATGCATACTAGTAAATATCGGTATATAGAAAAATAGCACGTAGGACACTTCTACAGATCATTGAGAACAACAAGTGGATGGATTGCCACGTGATCTGGTCAACTCAATTCGAATTCCGGTTAAGATTTCTCAAAATGAAAAAATTACATTCTTCTGCGAGATTCGGAGATCATACTCGTTCCCGATTATCTGAAACTGCGCAGACTTGCTTAATTAATTATGATGTTTCACAATATATGATATTAATACTGTTTTCACCATCGGTGCTCCTCTCATGTCTATTAAATTGGTCATTAAGCCATTAAGCTTCCTTGAGGAAGCAAAAAGATCCTGGGTAGCTGTGACGTACTAGACAGCTATGTAGCATTAATAGAAAATCCATTAGCACAACGACTTCGATGCTCACGAGACACTGCGTGATGGCAAGACATGCTACAAGATTAGGACTTCCATTCAACGACTTCTGTCGAGGTTGTTACTCTTAGGAAGAAGAGGAATCAGTCCTACACTTGCTATACTATGGTGGCCATAAGCCAATTCAATGTTCACTATTCCGTAAATGGGGGAGTCGCCGTACTCTGATTTCACAATGAGCCATCAATTATGCTTAAGTGTGCTTGAATGTAGAAGGCTGCCACACCAACCTAACCTACTAATTTCAAATGCCAAAAATAACGTCACAATTTCGTTTCTCGGTCTATTTTTCTATGATTTTGGGTTTTCGCTGTTAGGAAGTTAGCAACATAATACGCAAAAAATACATAAGCTCAACGAATTAAATTATAAAAAATCACCTGAATCGTTAAAAGTTATATAATAGAAAAAAAAAATTTTAGCTAAAGGTCCTGAAAAAATCATGTATCATACAGATCTCTGGAAGCTTCCATAAATAGAACCTTATAAGCTATAAAATAAAGCTCGAAATTTTATGATTGAAATAGCCGCTAAAGATGCTAAAATCCCATCGAGCATTACAACAAAAACAATTCCAACTAATAGTTCCAATTGAAAACCATTAATTTCGGATAAGCCCAGGTTCTTCAAGAAATAGAGACTAGAACCAAGTAAAGAACGTTAAGTAAGTAAGTAATGATTTTGAAATCTCACTCTGCGAATTGTTATAATTCAGCTTTTACTTCAAGTATTCCACCAATTCTATGTTAAATAATTGGAATATAATAATTTTAAACATTCTATGTTCGAAAGGTAAACGAAGCATTTGATCCGAACCCATTTTCAACATATCCATAAATGAAACACAGCTTTAAAAATGTAAAAATGTGAAAATGAAAGAATCTGCAAATTAGCTTGACAACCAACAGCTGACCATCCATCAAGTAAAATTATCACTAATCTACAATACTCTCTAGGATCACAGAATTAGTTCAGATGAAATTTATCGAAAGTTCCTACAAATAAGTCATACTAGCTAGTATGTACGTCGTCGTGAGCTTATTCTTATCACTTACATAGTAACACGTGTTCAATGACACTTTCATTAAAAAGATATTTCAAGGAAACTATGACGTTTCTTATCTTCACGAAGAGAAGATAATAAACGGTCACGCAGCTACATACTTAGTAGCTTTATATGTACATTGTATATATAGAGTTACTTCATGTAAAATAAAATATAAAATCAATGAAACAGTGTAATTTGCTTGACTTGAGTGGCAAAAATATTGCGATTTCTACTGCTTGGTTTTTTAATCAAATTCGAGTACTTCTGACTCGACATTGAATCGAATTGAATTATTTTCACTTTTATTGATTTTGATGAGTGTTAAGTATTTCGTTTTTGTGTTTGATGAATTATTAATTTCATAAATTTTTTTGTGTGTTTTGTTTTTATTGCTTCATTGACTAATGAATTTATAATTATTTTTTATTACCATGCTTTATTTTGTTTTGTTTTCCACCCTAATTGTTTACATGCTGAACCGTGTTGTTGTTCGAAAAATTATTTGCTATTCACTCAAGTAATTCTAGACATTTTTGTAAGTAAGTAATACACCAATATGTAATTTAGTAATTTTTGTTTTCGCTTATATCTTCAAGAAAATGATTTTATAATTTTTATTCAGTTACAACGTTTTATACAACGTTTACTTAATGACATCGTTTTTCATTATTGAGAAATTATTTTTTGATGAAGTCAGTAAGTAGTAGTAGAAAAAAATTGAAAATGATTTATAAACTTGTGATTAAATTATAGGAATTACTTGCATATTTGTTGAGCGGAAGTTGTAAATGTGTATTAGCATTTCTTGTCGAAAATTCGTTACCCTAATGATTTATTACAACATTCATTACAAATTTACCATAGTATCTCTCATTATCTCTCTCATGCGATACATTTTGTCAAATGCAATCAAAGTACATATATACTTACGAGTATGTACTTATGTATGCAAGAGAATTGCAATTTTGATCGAATTTTTGAGCGAATTTTTTCGGTGATTACAAAAGGGTCTGTGAGGGTTAAAGAATTCTTAAATTTGTCTTATTGATTTTATTATTATACTTCAGTTAGTGAGAAGATATGTGAAATCATAATTTATAATTCAAACACTTCCTCCATACAAAAAGAAAATAAATATTTAAACAAATTGATTGCAAAAAATATATTGAATGGAAAATTTATTTTTCATAGCATTTCATTAAAAAGTAACAAAAAGAATCTCTTACGAAAATGAGGTAAAAATTATAAATAAATGGTGTCAATAAAAATATTTAACACTTTTGTAAATGAAAAAAATCTAAATTTTATAACACCATCAAATCAAATAAAATTTGTGTAAAAATAAAAAATAAAAAATAAAAAATAGAAAAAAATTAAATTAATTTATATATTAAATATTTACATAATAAAACAAAATCAATTTAACAAAATCAAGTCAGATGGCAAAAAAACATTAGCGCCATATTAATGTGAAAGTGAATGCACTCGCAACGATTAAAATGGAGGAAAGCAAAAAATAAATATTTTATAAAAAATAAATCAATGTAGCAAAAGAAAATTGCGTAAAAATTTAAAAGTATGGCGGTTGTAAACGAAATAATGCATTACTAAAAATGTGCAAAGAGAAATTGCCTGATTGCCTGATTGCCTGGTCGTTATTTTTTAATGGTATTTTTTAAATTGATTGCATAAAAATGTTATTCACACAGTTGATTAACTTCTGCACTTTTGCCATATAGAGAGTAGAAATGAGTGCAAGTACACAACACAAATGGCAGCATTTAATACACTTTTAATTATATACTTATTCAGAGAATTACATTTATTTAAAATCGATTTATTACATGCGATTATATTTACTTTAACTTTTACTACAACGTGATAAAGAGGCAAAGCCTGAGGCGATATAAAAGTGGGGAGCAAGGGGTTTAAAGAGATCCTTTGGTCAGGGGAGAGAGGCGAGAAATGCCGAAGTGGAGAAAAACTTTATCGAACAAAATTGACTTGTAAAGAAATAAACGACAATAGAGAAGAGTCGAAGGGAAAAAGGGAAGAGAGACCTGAGGGAAGACAAGCTTGAAAGAAAAAGCTTAAGGGAAAACGGCTGTAAATTATTACATACATACTTTTCACACCCAACAACAAGTGGGTATCGTTTTGTATAGTATATATTTCGGGTAACTTGTTGAGAGAAGAGATTCGTTCTACTTCGCCAAGCTCTAGATGGTAGTAGTTTAAAAATAGAAAAATCTGTAAAAATAGAAGCTTGAGGGTAGAGGGGCTTAAGAAAAAGAAACTTGGGGAAAAAGGCTGGAGCAACAAAGAAGCTAAGTTTGAAATAAACAAGCTAATTCCAGAAAGAAAAAGAACCATTGAGAAGAGAGGGATTCGAGAATAGGAAGGCTGGATGGCAAACTGGAGGGAATTATCCTTTTCCGGCATCTTTCAACGAATAAACGTTTATCAACTTTAGCAATTTTCCTGTGTCGGAATCGATCCCAAGGTTAGTGTAACTCCAGTTTACAGCTCATTCACTGGATTACCGAGTTACCCGCCATAAAGCTGGACTGCCGCACAGGGTCCCCGATTTATAAAATTCTCTAAACGAAACCATCCTGAGCATCCAATGGAGAACTACAAAGAGTGACAATGCTTAAACTCGCTTTCCCGATTCGGCACTAATCTGTAGTTCCCCCTTCCATTCGTGTGCAAATATAACTCGCAAAATAATTATATCAAGCTACAAACCTGCCTGCCGCGCATTTATTTTTCATTATCAAAGATCAAATCATTCATTATCACGCTTTGACTTTTTTTTTAACAATTAAAATTTTCTTTGAATTTAATCACTAGATATTAAAAAAATGAGAAAAGTATAACTAAAATAATTTGCAAAAATAAAACATTAATGTGAGTGAAAAGGAAAAAACTTGTTCAATTAATCTTTGCAAAAAAAAAAAAAATAAATCAAATCCGAAGCAAAAACAAAACGAACAGGTCAGCAGCATTGTCTCCAACATTAATTATAACTTGAACTATAACCGGCAGTTAAAGTTAAGTGAAAGAGATCATTTTTTTAATGTGCAACAACATTTTGTTGCTTTTCTTTTTTTTTTAATACGTGTGAAGTCAGAAAGGGAGAAGAGAAGTAAGGGAAGATAAAGAAGATAAGGCAGCAAAGCATTCGAAAAAGCGAAAATAAGATTCTCTTTTTATGTTTTTCTTCTTATTTGACATGTGAAGAATTGAATGCCCACACACATGATCATTACTTAAGCAAATTAAGTGCCTTAACGAATTTTAATGGTACACAAAATGGAGCTAGGTCTTACGTATGTATTTCTTATTTAATCATCTTTTGAAACTCAGTAAATCTTACGAAAGTTATACTAACATCTTGAAAATAAAGGCTTGAATGCATTAGAATGATGTCCTAGTAAGTATAAGGCAATGGTACTTATAAAGGTGTGGAGGATAATAGAGCATAATCAAACTAGAGTAGTACAGCAATCAGCAATTTATTGTTGAGCATTCGTTGCCAAATAAACAACCAATCAAATGCATGATAACTAAAAGGAGAGCGCTTTTCTCTCTGAGAAATGAAATAGCGCTCATAATGCAACGAAATTTGCATGCCAGCAGAACAACCAATCAAATGTGTGCTTACTGAAGAGAGATATGATGAGAACGCATCATATTATTGAATCATATAAAAAGTGTCCGCGGTCAAACGAAAATATGTTTGAAATGTTTGTAGTACTTAGTGTAAAAAGTGTTTCTAGTGTAGAAAGTTACATTGATTTGAAAATGAGTCAAATATCTGAAGCAATGCGCTATGTGATGGGTTATTACCCAGGAGTGGGTTGCTCGAATCCGGATACTTTTTATGTGACCCAATACTATAGCACTGCCAATATTTTCTTAAGTTATAAAAACAACATTTATTGATTTATTTTGATTTTTTTTCGAAACTTTCCGTTACCACCTTAAATGATTTCACAGAAATCTGATACATACAAATGTTTGAAATGCGAAATCCCTCATATTATTTTACAATAAGTAACAAAAAAGTAAACAGAAAAATTACATACATACTACTACTAACATTTCAAACTCGAAAAGTCAATGGACTTTTTATATTTATTATTTACAAGACACACGACGAGACGATGTAAATTTCACTTTGATATATGAGAAAGAAAACAGAAAAAGAAATTTACTTACTTACGTACGATACTTGAAACAAGTGAATAATAATAAAAAGCAGATAAATAAATTATAATTTATTTATGTTGTTCTTGTTATGACAAAACATGGGCCTGCATTTTTGATTTCAATATCAAAAAAATAAAAAAACAATTCGAAACAGACGTGCAAGTCCCACCTTTACTTAGAATTAATTTAAAGTTGGTTTTTTTTCATTTTGATTTTGCATTATGCAAAGAACAAAATAAGGAAGCATGAGAGAACGACGTGGACGACATTAAAAAAATATCAATGAGGTGTCGCAAGTGGATTTCGATGCCAACTAACTTACTTAGTTAAGTTTTTTATTATTGTGATTCAGCAGCGCACGACACACGGAAGTCACATAAACCACATTCAGTTCACAATTTTATAAGTCATTTATTTACTTTTATTGCCGGACTATGCTATATAGTTCCATTAGTTCCTCACAGAAGTTTCTTAATGCAAAAGATCTCCGTGCAGCATTTTAGAAGAACAAGTTAAGATATTGAACAGCAGCTCGTTGCTCAGCAAAGGATGTCCTCACACAGCAAGTCGTGGCATAGCATAAGATATGCTCTCACAAATCAATCTGGAATAGCTCAGCAAGAATTGCTCGCACAAATCAATCAGCCAATCAAATGCAAATGCATATCCGAAAGAGCGTAATTTTCTCCCCTGCATAGAAAGTTTTGTTAAACACGATATTGAAAGTGCGATGCGTTATAGAACGTACCACGAACTCCAGTCATTATAAATCTATTCATTAGTTTGGCGTTCTACTTATCTCCAAAACAACTTCATTACCTTTCACAGCTAGTCCCTTACGATATCTTTATATCGATAATAAATAAATTTATTTATTTTCATGAGAGACCTGATTACTTAAATTGGAGGTGGTGCGCGCTTACTTTGTTTGGCAAGCAATTTAACCCAAACAAATCGACGAATATATGTACTATCTACATACATACTATATGTATATTTATGTATGTACTATATATGTGGATATATAATAAAGTTAAATAATTAGCAATTGCCAGAGAAACAAAATTATAAATAATAGCAAAACTGAAACACAATTAAAAACGAAATTGCGTGCGTAAATTTCATAATTTTCATAATTTGCATAATGGTTTTGCAAACAATTTGCGGTTTAAAAGATTAGCAAACAAAAAATAAAAACCTAATCATTTGTGGAGTAGCTGGTGTGCAAAGAAATTTAATTAATTTGTTAATTAGCTACGCAAGTATATAAAGTAATTACTACATATTCAAATATAAATATTGAAATAGTTGATACAAATAGTTGCAGATAAGTATGTAGGTGCAAGGAAATAGAAAAATGAAAGGGAAAATACATATGTACATATGTACATATGTATGTGTGGAGAATATATTGCTGCTGCTGATATAAGCTGACGTTCCAGAAGTTGTACTCACAGTGAGTTAGGTTAGTTAAAAGAGAAAGAGAAAGAGAGAGTTTTCGACTTGTACTCGTCAGCTCTCTCCTAGAACCGAAAGATGGAAATTTGAACATCACCAAGCTTGATGTTTACGAAAAGCTTAAGTATATAGGAGCTTAAGATTAATCTGTAGCTTCGAGAGAAGTTGATTTTTTGGCGTACAATGCTTTCTTTTATTTTAACATACTTATCTGATTGTGAAATTAAATATTGGGATTGTTTGTTAATTACCTATTATAATTTTTCATGGGAAAATCCTTTCATAGGTATTATTTTCTTAACCGATTTTTTTTTGCGAGCAATGCAGATTTAAAAAATCTTTACATGGCTACTTGTTAATAATTACCTCCATATTTAGTAAGAAATAACTCTCTCTCAGACACCAACCATATAAGGAGTGAGATTGAAAAAATCTTAACACACGTTTTACCTAATAATTTTTCTTGGGTGTAAAATTTAAAAATTTCTTTGATCTAGTTATCTTTGAAAAATATGTCCGTTATTATTTTTAATGGCAAACATGATGATTTATTGTGAGTTTGATCAAAATGAGTGAAGAAAAAGAAATACGTCGTATAATTATTAAAAATTTTCAAAAAAATCCATATTGGTCCTACAAAAAATTGGCCAAAGAATTGAAGGTCTGCCGTCAAACTGTTTCAAATGTTATTAAACATTTTCAGGAGAATTTGACCATAGATGGGAAACCTGGTTCGGGAAGAAAACAAGGACCACATGATATTGGGAAAGCCAAGAAAATAGAAAGCATATTGAAAAGATCTCCAAACACATCTGCTAGAAAAGCTGCCCGGTTAGCCCAGTGCTCTGACTATTTGGTTTCGAAAAGTTAAAGCCAATGCAGGTTTGAAATCATACAAAGTCCAAAGAGCTCCAGGCAGGAATGCTGCAAGAAAAATCTAAACTCTAAGATCAACCTTTTAAAAATTATTGAGTTTTATATATGTTAGCATTTTTTCGATATCACTCCTTAATATTTATAATAAACATTATTGCAGCAGGATTTTGCTTCACAGGTGTTTTGAAACCGCATCCCAAAATTAATCAACACCATCGACTTTTTATCGTTTGCTCTGTGTTACTTATTCCGTTATTATTCTGCAACTCTTTTCTAGATCAACCAATAATTCTTTATTGTTTAGGGGCATGGAAAGTGATTAATGGTCAACCATTGAATCATATTTGCGTTCAGATTGATTTCGACACTGATTTATGTATAATTCATAAGAGCACAGGAAATTTTTAATAATTTCAAAAAAATTTCAATCAAGATTAGCTATTGCACAATTGTTAAATTTGGTTGCGGTTTTTGTTTTGTTTACTGTTTTGCTTGTAAAACAATGCAATTATACAATAGCAATTGTCAAAATGATATGTACTTAAGTATAAAACAAAGTGTTAGCAACTGCGGTAAACACAAAATTTAACATTAATTATTTTTGTGATTTATGCGGAATATTTTTAATTGCTTGCCAGACAGACAATTGCTGAGATTTCAGATGCTGCAATCGAAGTGTACATGTAATTTCCAGCTATTTATTTAGATATGTACATACATAGATATGTATACTTATTCCAAGTCCAAAAGCACTTACAAATACAAGTTAAGTAGTACGAGTGAGGAGGTATATGAAAAATTGCGACATCACATTACTTCTGTCACTTGTACGAAACGTAAAAAGCGTTAATGAAGGGAGGAGGTCTGTCAGTGTGTGGGGGGTCAGTCACTCAGTCGGCGAACCTTTTTTCTCCGACGAACTAGTGTAAATGCCTATATCATTTAACACACATACAAACAAACAAACAAACAAACAGACACAAGAATAAAACTACAATGAAATTTATTAAGCGAAAAAATGCCGCTATACAGGTTAATTGAGCAATAAAAATGCAAAAAAACAAAAAAAAAAAAAAAGAGATGTATTCACACATACACATACTCATACAAACAATCCACGTAAACTCTCGTACCAGTAAGTATCGCATCAAAAAGAAGAAGGCGCAAAAAAAGGCATGAACGAACATTTAGAGGAGGCTTGCTGACTGCTGGCGACAGTCGATGCCACAAGGCATCAACATCATCATCATTGTGATCATCATCATTGGCACCATCGTCGTGGCGCTAATGATGCTGTTGATGGGCCAACAAAACAAAACACGAAAAATTATAACTTAGTTAACGAGTAGCTATAGCAGCGGCACTTGGTAATCTTTGCTGAAGGGAATGGTGCAAAATACCATTCCATTTAAGGTTGACAGCGCCACCAGAAGTGTCAAAATATTGCTAGTTTTCGTTTGTTTGACATCTACTTCGACACATACTCCACAGTGCTGCTGTTACAAAACAAAAACATTTCTTACCCTCTTGCTTTTTTTGTAATATTTGTTTTTGCAATTTAAATTTGTAATTGATTTAAAATTGTAGTCTTAGTTTTACACTCTATTAAGTAATATTTGCGCTTCGATCGTTTGGAAAAGTGGAGGCTGTAGTTGGTAGAGCGCTTGCCTGTTACACAGAGTATCCGGGGTTCAAATCTCACAGATAAAATCCAAAAGTATAAAAAAATAATAATTCTTCTACACGGCACCACCTCTTGGCAGGCAATAGCAAACCTACAAGAGTAAAAATTGCCTACGAAAAGCTTTTCAAAGCTTTAAAGTCCAGCCTAGGCCCTTCATGGGCTGTTGTGCCATTAAAAGAAAACTAGAATCCGAACTCATTAATGATAATCCAACTGCTCTGTCCAAGAATACCGATCGCAAGCAATAGCATTTCCTCTCATTTATTTGCCTGCGGGCGACTCATTGCATCATTTTAGCTATAATACGTCAGTGGAATTACTGATGTAGGGCATTCCAGTATTTACCTTAATTGAACTTAATGATCAAGCACTGCACTTAACCGGTTTCGCGTACATGGGATGGTATGTACCCCAAAGAGAAGTGAATAACTATGCCTAAATATCGTCAAATGATTTATGTTTTCACAATAACAAAAATTCAACTTGTTTCCTATTAACGATTTCTTTTTTCCCCCATAATCTTCTTGGTCTTTTGCTTTTAGGGATTTCACTTGTTTTAACTTCACATGCATGCATAATTTATTTGCAAACCAGTTCAAAACAAGAAAAAACAGTGCAGTGATTGTATCTGTCTGTGTGTCCGCCTCACGTCCGTCCGTCCGTCCGTCCGTCCGTCCGTCCGTCCGTCCGTCTGTCTGTCTGTCTGTCTGCCTTACGATGTTTAACCAAATTGTTATGCACGTTGCGCATGTATGGGAAAGTAGCAATTTTTCGTAGATATTTTGGAATTTTTGGACAGCTTCGCATATGAATGCATGTTTTTGTTTATTTGTCAGCCTGCCTGCCTGCAACATGTTTACTACACAACATACCTTTTTTTTTTGTTGTTTTAAAAATGCAATTTTATTTAATGTGCTTTTTTAGTTTTTGGCAATGTTGCAATTTCTACTTAAGTTTTTTACTCATGTCAAGTTAAGCCAACCAAGTTAAGGTGTGCTTAAATAAAATAAATTTGCAAAAACAACTTTTCAGCATAATGTTGGCTTACTTAAATGCATAAACATTTTATATACAAATACATAGGTATGTATCTACAACATGGTACATTTGTATATTCATTGTAGTTAGATACCACCATAAAAATACTTTAGAGTTTCTTGAATTCAATCGCATAAAGTATGCAACTAACTGCCGCTGGTGACTTGTTGCAAGTGCAGTTACTTTGCAACAACAACAAATTTAATAGCTATTCCTTCTTTTGAGTTGTTCCTATAGTATCAAAAATCTGTCACTGAACAACAATCTACGTTTGTAAAGCGGTTGTGTCGGTCACCGATCCGTGCGTTATGCGGATGCAACCCTCGATCGTGATGGGCGAGAGGAGTTTCAGTTGGGTTTCGGCCTCATATAATAAAAAAAAAGTCCTTATCTTAATAATAGGAATATAAATGATTAATAATTACTTACTTTTCAAGGTTTTTTATCACAATCATGAAAAAAGCTCACTCACTTATTTACTGATTTAGCACACCTGTCACCTTTATTTCTAAGTTTAACTCTACATTTGATATTAGCTCACTCACTTATTTACTCACTTTCTACAAGATTCTTTCAGATTTTTCATTATGATAATAATCAAAGACATCGAAGACTGATCAAATATCTTCACTACAATCATGAAAATATGACTGATTTTTTTTAAATATGGCACAGGCAAAATCAAAAAGTAGAAAAAATAATTTTTCTACACGGGACCACCTCATTAAACTGTAGGTCCCTTCCATTCATGTACAAATATAACTCGCACAACATGAGTGGATGCGAAAAGCTCGGCCTAGGCCCTCCATGGGCCGTTGTGCCATTAAAAGTAAAGTAAGTAAATATTATTATGTGTAAAAAAAAATTATTGGCAGATAATCTTTTTTTTTGGTCATTGATCTTTCTCACTGATTATTTCTCACACTTATTTTCCACCGTACTCACGATAACCGATCATCGTAACTTTGACTGATCAACGCATCTTTCACTGATTAAAGCCAATCTATTATAAGTATATTGGCAGTCTTTTGTTAGTGCATGTTATCTACTGTTCATGGACAGTATAATTATCGATCACTCACTGATCAGTTATGATCCTATAAAGATCAACAGTTAAATAAATATCATTTTTGGTTTAAAAATCACGAGAGTATTTTTACAAACTTTATATATAAAACTCACGAAATGCATGGCTTATCTTTCAGTAATCAATTTGAAAATATTTTAAAATAAAAGTTAAGAAACAAAGAAGGTAGGTAGTAGGTACCTCAATCACAAAAATCTATGAAATTCTTCACAGTTTCACATGCTGCACTCGGACTGTGTAAAAATTAAAAATTCACACCACACAAAAATTGCATATCGTTTTTTCTTAAAACAAAAAAAATCTTAAACCAAAAGCGCGAATACAGTCAAAGATCAAATTATTAATCTAATACTTGCAAATATGCATAGAATGTGGGCAAAAAAGTCACACAAGACAAAGCGTTTATATTACACACACACACACAGTAGACAATTTGGAAAAAAGGTTTTATGGCTTAAACCGCGAGCCAGCAATGGCCAGAAGGCAGCGGCAATACACAACAGTAAGACCGCAATAACACTGCAGCAAACAACTTTACAACCATAGACTAAGATTAGCCACATGTCAACAACAACAACAACAACAACAACAACAATAACAACAACCAGAAAGGTTAACATAAGAAATTGCAGCAACACAATTTACTAAGTATTACATGCAGCGAGTGAGTAACTCGTAAATGAGTGAATGAATAAGTGAAGTGAGTGAATGAGTGGCAAACAAAAAGCAAAACGGCAACACATTTGGCAATAAATATAGGTATACATATTTGTGTGTTGCTGTAGTGTCGTTGGCTACGAGCTAGCAGCACAGTAAAAATACGGGCAACACTAATTGCCATTAGATGCCATTAAATTATTAGCAACAAATGCATTTACTACAGATACAATAAAAGCGTACAATCGATCCATCGATCGACGGACAAACCAAGCTCTACATACTACCATAAATATACCAATCGTGTGGCGAGCGATCGAGCGATCGCAAGCGAACAAACTAGCAAACATTTAAGTCAATTTCTAAAAATGTATGTACTTATGTTGCTGGCTGTTGTATTGTATTATTGTATTAACAAAAATGTGAATTCGTCCATTAGCCAAGGTTGATTGCAATATTTGCTGCTGAATTTTTTTTTTTTTGGTACAACTTACTGTTGCTGTTCGTTTGCCCAAAGCTTAGTGGTTGCTGTTGCTGCTGCTGTTGCCACTTGGTTACTGTTGTTACTTGGTAGCCCCTTCTTTTTCATCACTTACCTGCTCCTACATACTATGTGCACTTCAGCTTCCCTCCACTTGTGGTAGTTGCTTGGCTCTTTCAAAGTATGATATTTAGAATTTTAAATGGAGGCACTTCGGTGTTTTGTAGAAAATTTACGAAAAACATAAATTGCTGTTGTTGTTGCTGCTGCTGTTTGTTGTTTATCGCTAGTTGCTAATGTTTGTGTGTACTTGTTACGTGAGAAAATTTATAAATATTTTGTGTTCCTATTGAATTTTGATTCAGTACGCATTGTTGAACCTAGTTTATTGTTGTGGACGATTCTTTTTTTTATCTAAGCACATTTTAACATGAATTATTTAAGTGTTTTAGCCGTCGTCGTCGTCGTTGCAGCATAAAATTATCGCACTTAATTTGCTAAAGCAATGACCAAGTACGAACAAATAGGGTAAAAGTTGTTAAAGGCATTTTTCAAATAGAAATTTTGATGGATTTAATCAGAAATTTTTAATTTGCAGTCAATCAATTTTGCCGTTGTGTGACTTAACAATCACAAGAAAATATGCAGATAACTTTGGAAATATTTAAATCTCAACCGTAGTGAGTGAGTGAGTGAAGCTTGTAATTCATTACGTTGTATGGAGAAGAGAAGGTAAAATGTGAGACTGTCTCACAAATAAGTGAGCTGGTCCCGATTTTTGAGCTTTTCCGAGTGGAGAGTGGAAGTGGACAATACCTTCTAGTGACGCCCCCTGGATAATGATCAAACACCCGCACGACAACAAAGTATTTTATGTGATGCGTTCCCCTTGACTTTTGCTTAATGGTTAAGCAAAAGTTCTGGATATCATCAAAAGCGCTAGCAGATCTAAGTATTCATAAATTTAATATATCCAACTTCGACATTCTTATATATTTTGAACGTTAGTGTTACCAGATCAGCTACAAAAATAGGTAAAACAAAAAGCAGTGGGGCTCAGGCTACTACTACCAAGACTAAAACCCGCATCATTAAAAATGCAATGCACGCATTAAATTGTTTTTGTTACCAAAATTAAGCAATGGAATTTTCTACTATTACCATAAAAAATTTAGTAAATTGAGTTTGTGATTTCATACTTTATTGAAACTTTTTCCTTTTTTCTTTTTTGTTTTTTGCATTTGAAGTCTCGACATAATTTCATTTACTTTGTTAAACTTTTTTTTAAAATAATTATAATTCAATATGAATGTGGCACAGATACAAAAAAAAATTGTGTACAATGAAAAGTAAATGGTAATAAAAAGGTCGTTTGCTAGCAAGGGTGATGAAAGCGAGAGGTAAGTGGGTAAATGGAACGAGAGTTGCCATTTATCGCAATTTTATACAATATTTTTTTGTCGCTTTAGTGTTGCCAATTAATTTATTAAATGCACTTTTATTTCAATACAAATATTTACAATGCATAAAAAATAAAATAAAATAAAATAAATATGTGCGAGTATTTTTTTAAGTGTCTCAATTTGATTTGTAAACAAATCATGCGAAGAATTGATATTTTTATTACAATTTTTTGTTGTTGCGCATGTTATTGTTACCACTTGGTTGTGGTTTGATTGGCTTTGTTGTTTCACATTGGATTTTTTATTGAATTTTATTGAAATTTCAAACTCAATATCAATATTTACATATGTATGCAACAGCACACATGCGAGTGCTTTCGTCTACGCACGTTAGCTACAGCTATTCATCGATCGTTCCGGTCGGTGTCCGGTGAGTTTTCAATGTTGCCGCACCACACTAAATTGAAGGAAACGGGCGCTGCGTAAATACTTAAATGTGTATGTAAGTACGAGTAGTGCGATCACCCACTTCAAATACACACTCGTACGCATACTTGAGTACTTTGTTCATATGAACATATGTACATATGTAAAGGGTGATTTTTATAAGGGTTTAGTTTTTGAAAATAAAAAAAAAAACAGAAATTTTACAAAAGTGAATGAAATTTCTTTCGATAAATCAATTTCTGCCATTTACATTTTAAAGATAATTTCACTTAAATGTTGCCCGCGGCTACGCTTCAAGTGGTCCATTCTGAAGCTCCAATTTTGGCACTTTTTTACACATTTCGGGCGTAATCTCACCAATGACGCGTTCAATGTTGGCTTTCAAAGCAGCAATCGTATTTGGCTGGTCCCTGTAGACAAGAGACTTAACATAGTTCCACAAAAAATAGTCTAACGGGGTCAAATCACACTATCTTGGTGGACAATTGACTACACCAAAACGTGAGATTAACTGCTCACTAACTTTGCCTCTCAATTGATGCATGGTTTCGCATGCAGTGTGGCATGTGGCACCCTCCTGTTGGAACCACATGTCGGGCGAGTCTAATTCTAGCATTTTCGGCCAAAAAAAGTGTTATAATCGAACGGTACCTTTCTCCATTGACCATAACGTTGCGGCCGTCATTGTCTTTGAAGAAGTACGGCCCAATGATGCCGCCTGAAGTGCATGCATCCGCCTGGATGCATTGGTAACTGCTGAATTGCCTCTGGCTGGTCTTCACTCCAAATACGGCAATTCTGCTTATTCACATATCCATTAATGAACGTAGTGTTTCACACTTTTTTCACAGCGCATGAATTTTGATAATATGTTTCAATAATTGGCAAACATTGTTCAGGCGTAAGTCTATTCATGATGAAATGGCAAACCAAACTGAGCATAAATCAAGTGACAGCGGTCAAAAAGCCCAACTACGAAATAAGTATTGCCAGATTGAAAACCACACTTCTAGAAAAAACATCCTTTACATAGTATGTACATATTTCTGTAATACATATAACATTATAGTTGTTTGCTTATATGAAGCAATAATAGAAAGAAATTTATTGACATACACTGATCCCATGAATGAATAAAAAAAATATATACTTGCAGCTCTGAAGTGCAATAAGAAGAAAGAATCTTCGTTTCCTCTCCTCTGCCTCGTTTTTTCTTTCATTTTCTTTTGCAATTTAATTATGACCTTATCAATTAAAATTACAAAAATTCTCCTTGGCATAATTTTTTTTATTTCTTATTCAAAAGGAATATTTATTTATCAACAGTTTGTTTGTTTGTATGCATGCAGTGAATAGCATTTCGATTCTTCGCGGGTAATATCTTTAGAATTACAACAACAAGACTTCGTCAATAATCTGCCTCCACTTAATTGCCAATTTACATTTCAATCAAATATCAAGATGAATCAGAAATTTGTATTTCATATCCCGTGGAGGGCATAGGCCGAGCTTTTAGCATCCACTCATGTTGTGCGTATTATATTTGAACATGAGTAGAAGGAACGTTACAATGAGAGGAATGCAGAATTTGATTCTTTTAATATCAAAAATCGATTGTCGCAAAGGTAATAAGATACGTTACAAGCATTCAACACTGAGCCCAAGAAATAGCATATAAATTGAAGTTGAGCGCAGAAAAATGGAATCCTATAGCTAATGCTGATATAATATTTGAGATATGCACTTTAAAGTTCTAGAATATTTTATCTCATGAAATCAATACCGCACAAAAAGGTTCTTAACATTTGGTCCTGTCCATTTGGTGTTAGCTTCACAATTGGGTGAGTTTATGTTCGATCTTTGAGTGACTGATGAAAAACTTAAACGGCAGTGGGTCAAGCCCCTGTGGGCACATACCACAACAACGAATAACTGCTCGATGTCTGTTCGGCTCACATGCCTACATATACCATAACCTACAAAGTGACATAACTAAGAAACTAGCAACCTTAAAAGAGTTAAATCTAATTACTTAGTTCTATTAAGTAGTGTGTTATCATGTTAGAAGGAAACCTTGGAAACGTAATAAAACTAGAAGTGAAGTTGCATAACAACATGTAAAAAAAACCCACGATATATTGTAAAGCTCAAATTTTTCCCCCAATATCTACAATAAGTTGGTCATAACGTAAACATGAAATAAAATGGCACAATTAAAGTATTTATTAAAGTCATGATGTTCGTTGGATGACAACGATGGTGATGGTGTTGATGGTGTTGTGTCGATCGATGGATGTTGTGATGTGATGTGTGCTTGGCGCAAAGTTTTGTTGCAATTTATAATTTGCACCTCTACAAGCGGCACTTTTTTGTTACAAAACTTAACCAAGAAATCGCAAAAAATAAATTTCTTTGCTGAATCATGCAAACAATTTAGGTACCTATTTTTTGTATTGTGTGTTGTTTCTTTACAGTTTCTTCTTTTTCATATTTTCGTTGGCTGAAATTCCTTTGTTGATTTTGAAATTATTACTTATATGTGTGTATCTAAATATTTCTTGAATATTTAATGATCTTTTATGTTGAAAAACAAGAGATAATTTTCTTTTAAATCCGTTGATGCCTTTAACTGAATAATATTTACAAAATTCATTATAAGCACTTATGTTACACACATGACCAAATGGTATTATGAACAAATGAACAAATGAGTAACGCCGCTTTAATTTGGAAGTCATGTGCACACGGTTCAAGTTAGCACAAAACTTGTGACGTTCTTAGTGCAGCATTGTGATATAGAGTCTACAGCACACAGGAAGCCACACGAATTCATGGAAGTCTCCAAAGTGGTTTATTAGGCACAATTAAAGGGTATTATGTAGTTATCAGCTGATTACACTTTTTCTCTACATTTTGAAGCACTAAAGTATAAGTACATAGCATACATTGGTAAGTACTGCAAAGGCATTTTTGTTACAATTTTGTTAAAGTTACATTTTGTGGGTGAGGAAGGAATTGTGTTTCTTTACAGCACCAAATCATTTGCTGAATCATGAGTAAGTATGCTATTATAAAAAATATTCTACTGCTCATATAGGTATACAGGGTGCTCAGGTGGTCCATGTGCATACTACTCCCATCCGAGAGCATAAATGGTAAAGTGTCCATTTAATTTGTGGTCGCTGTAGCGTAGTGGTAGTGCGTTGGACTGCTACGCAGAGTGTCCGAGGTTCGAATCTCGGCACAGGCAAAATCAAAAAGTAAAAAAAATAATTTTTCTACACGGCACCACCTCTTGTCAGGCAATGGCAAACCTACAAGAGTAAAAATTGCTATGAAAAGCTTTTCACTTCGCCGTTCGGATTCGGCTTTAAACTGTAGGTCCCTTCCATTCATGTATAAATATAACACGCACACATGAGTGGATGCGAAAAGCTCGGCCTAGGTCCTCCATGGGCTGTTGTGCCATCAAAAGTAAAAGTAAGTCCATGAAATAAGAGGTCGCAAATGCTTCCTCATAATCTTCCGTGATTCGATAAAATGTTTTTTTAAGAATAAAAATTTATGCGAAGATTAAATAATGCTCAAAACAACACTTCGAACACCCTTTATTTTAGTGCCATAAGTTGGTAAAAGATGTGAGATGGCGTTAATCCTTGCCTTCTTAATCCTTATTTTGTTGTATGAATAAAAATGATGCTTCTGTTATTGCTTTTTGGTACAAAATAGAACAGGTAATTTATTATCCGTGGTCCATTGACCTGACCATTCGAGAGGCCTGGTTGTTTGGGTGGCTGTCAAAAGGACATACTAGGCCAGAACTGCCTAGAAATAATTTAATGTAATACCTATAATTATTTACTATTTGCATATAAGAAAAACGACATGCCTTTTACTTGGTATATATACTATATATAGAACAATTTTACAAAAGCGAGGTACCTATATTATAAGGAAATGGGTGGAATTCCATACAATAAACAAGAAGAGCGAGATACATTCCACATAGTGTGTAAGAATAGCGGTTAAAGTGCGCCCGTAATGTTATTCACGGAATGTACACCATCATCCATCGTATGGAGGAAAGCGTTGGCAAAGAAAGTAGCCACTCGATAATAGGAAAAGTGCAAAGGCCGGCTTGATTGAGAATCTTAGAAGTGGTTTAAGAGAGTCTCAAAATTTCTACAATTCTACAAATTCTTGGGACATGTAGCCATTCTGGGAGGGATTAAACGAGGAGACACTGGAAACAAAGCCGACGTTAATTCGGTCATTGTTTACCCGTAGCGACCGTAAATTTTCATACACAAATTCGAGTGCTTTAAAAGACTGGGAGAATGGTGAGAAAACCTGAGGCTAATATTTATGTATGCCGATGGTTCTAAAGCGAAACGGGAGTGGGTCTTTACTCAGAAGCAGTTAAGGATAACTTATCATTTGCCTGATGACTGCAGTCTTTAAAACGGTAATCTTCGCAATCGAAAAGCAGAGAAATTTATATAAAAAAACAGCATAATTCGGTCGTTGAAAGTCACTATTTCTGTGGACAGCAAGACCGCTTTAAAGCAATAGAGTCCAAAAGTGTTAAGACAAAATTTGTATAACAAACTGTCTCTCCATGCTGTGCTCCATGCTATGCTCCATATATAAAAAAAGTTATATCGAAGGAAGTGAGATGGCAAGCAAAGGGCCATTAGTCATCAAGGGACTCTGTGCGATTGCGCCAATATGCTCCACCGCTTACAAATTTAAACCAGCAGTTAACGCAGAGGTTGTCAAGACAAGGACGAGGAGCAATCGATATTTCAGATTTTATGTCAATGTGCAAGACTGTAGAACTAAAGCATCTGTGTATGGACTCGATTTTCTGCACAGGTATAACAGAGATAAAGAAAGTAGACGGAGATATCGAATCTCTCCATTCATCTTGGAATGTAACTGAGCGGACCGATTAGACAACGTGAATTCTTCCCTGGCACTCACAAGGCATTAGGCATTAGCAATGGGCCTACAGGTCGCACACGCCTTCTTAACCTAACCTGACTGCGTAATATATGCAGAGCGTAATAGAGCGAATCGTTAATTTGCATAAAAAATTAGATAGAAACACGAGCGCCATTCCGAGAGTATATCGAAATATGTTCGTATGTACCAACAAATAGATGTCACTCCACAACGTACTACATCTTCCACGTCAACTTAAAGTGAGAAGGTAGAATCTTAATGTGTGTGCGTGTGTGTGATTTATTTAATTTCAAACTATTTAGCATCATTTAAGTATTGCACAATGTAGTTTTTTAACATACATATGTATATTTTACAATCATACAAATACAAACATGTACTACGAGTACATATGTATTGTACATAGTAGAAATCATAAGAGCGTGTAAATCAAATTATAATATTTTAAATTTGTATAATATTTGCATTCTTACTTAACATTAATTTGTTAACAAACAAACCAAGCCATACGAAAAAGAAATACAAAATAAAACCTTCTTTTGAAGATTTTTTCTTGCTAGCTAATACATATAATTTTTAAACACTTTTTTCTCGTATTCGCGAAAGTCTAAAAATAGCGTCAAAAGCTAAAATTTACACATATAAGTACATGCATATGTACATACTAAGGAGTTGCCTCCCGGGATCCTGAATCCCGCAATCCCGGACACTTTCTCCCGTCCCGAAATGTCAGGATTGGGACTCCGGGATCTCGAGATTTGCTACTTTAATTGTTGTCATAACTTTATTTTGAATTATTACATATTGTTATTGTGTTTCATTTCACGAATTCTAACTAAAATATGGTTACATTAATGTAGGAAGGTCCTAACTAAAATATTTTTTATATAATGTAATTTTTGTAATGGAATTTTTGACTAATTTGAATAGACCCTACGCAACCGCATCAGAAATGTCCGACTCAAAAAAATCTAAGTTAGGGCACTACTTCTACACTAAGATAAAGATATGCCAAATTAAATAAATATTTTTAGAGGTCGAAGAACAATACTCCAACTATTTAAAATTATGTTTTAGATTTGAGGAAAAGTAAATAAAATACAACAATAATATTTGCAAAATTTTATTGTTTGTTGTTTTTATAATTTGTTCTATACAAAAAAGTCGGGATCCCGAAAAATCCCGTGGTCACGAGATTAGAATTTCTGAATCTCGAAATCCAGGATTTCGAGAAATAATACATACATACTCTATACTTCATAAATATTTTATGAATTCGGTATAAAGTTGAAAGCACAACTTATGCAAAATCCAAAATGATTTAATAAGCCGCTTTGTATTGTTGTATTTGCAAATGCTAATATTTTAAGAAATTTCGATTCTTTCACAAAAAATTTCAATTCTTTAACATTTTTATTTTATTTAAGAAAAGACGTAATAAAAATTGGAGGCAGCGAGCCTGGGAGAGAGAGAGAAGAGAGCGCGCGCCAGTTAAAAAATGTCATAACATTTTTTTATTGCATAAAATAGAAGGTACGATAATTTTTTATTATTTGCTACTTTCATGAATTACATTCAACGAAAATAATAAAAAATTGTTCACTGTTTAAATTTGCAAAGAAGAAACCAAAATAGAAACGGGAAAAAAACATTAACGATTCTAAAACTATAATAAATTTTAAGCTACGCACGCAAGTCACTTTTGCTAGTAGATAAATTGCGCTTCTGCCAAGAGCGAGTGACTGTCACGCCAGACACACACGCATATTATCGTGTGAGGGAATGTTGGGTTAAACCAAGTTAAAACGAACCGTAAACTACTATTTATTATACTAGAATGCTGAAAATGGAGCCCATGGGGCTTGAGTCACCTCAATTATGTAGTTCATCAATCAAAAATCACAACCTCTGCCGAGATTTTTCAGATCTTTTGACAGACTAAATCATTGCTGATTTTTGATATTTGCCACTGGTCCATAGTAAATTCCCAATTAACCCTCTCGGCTTTCCAACATTTTTCCAACTATATAATATTTCTGGAAAAGTAGCACAAAATAATTTTTTATTTAAATTTTATAAGCTTCAAATTCTGTAAATAAGTTAAAGTATTCTGCGTAAGCAGTGTAACACAATTCAATATGGTTCGAGAAAATTTCTAATCATAAATTTTTAAAGTACCAAAGCCAAAATTCTTTAACACTACAAATATATCGACTTTAATTCGAAATTATATTCAAAATATGTTAAGTGTAATTTTACGACTGTAGAGAATCGAAATGAAATATTTTTTATGGAGATACGATAAAATGTAGATTTTTATTGAAAATCCTCGGGAGAAGTAATCTTGATTACAAAGCGAAAATGTAGTTTTTTCTTATAACGAATAAAATTTATTGAATTTTTTTTAACAATTCCGGTATGTATCAATAGTATTGTTTTACTTCCAAGGATTCCGATAATTATCGCTATATCTCTCTATCTCTCTCGAATCAACTAAGTATTATGTTTTTCATGATTTGTTGTTTTAGTTATTCAGAATTGGACGACGCTGGATGTGTCTTTGAATTGTCTTCAAAGTCGATTTTACACCTAAACTCTACCATAATCACTTTTGCCTGGGTTTCCAATCCTACCATGACGCTCAATATGAGTTAAGATATTTTGTGAAAACTTCGAATGAGAACAAAGTTTGCCCAATTCATTCCAATGAAGTATAGAGCATCTTTAGTAGAAGAATTTCTGATTGATTGTGTGGTCGCTGTGACGTAGTGGTAATGCGTTGGACTGCTACGCAGAGTGTCAGGGGTTCGAATATCGGCACAGGCAACATCAAAAAAAAAAAAAAAAGTAAAAAAATAATTTTTCTACACGGCACCACCTCTTGGCAGGCAATGGCAAACCAACAAGAGTAAAAATTGCTATGGAAAGCTTTTCACTTCGCCGTTCGGATTCGGCATTAAACTGTAGATCCCTTCCATTGATGTACAAATATAACAAGCACAACATGAGTGGATGCGAAAAGCTTGGCCTAGGCCCTCCATGGGCTGTTGTGCCATTAAAAGTAAGTAAAAGTAAAGAAAGTACTGATTGAACCCTCTTGAGAAAGTAGACTTCGAAAACGCCTTTACCATTTTCAGCTTGTGGACATTTTAGAATTTCAGTATTAGCCTTCCTCTCGCATTCCCTCAAAACTTCTCAAATCAAAAATAATAAACGCTTTAAATGCAGAAGTAAATAAATAACAATTTCCAAAATTATAGAATAAAAAGTTTAGAACTTTGATAAGCGTTTAAAAAAAAACTTAAAAAATTAAAACTATTAATAGTTAATTTAACTTAAAAGCAATTTGATAAGTGAGTGAGCGGCGTGGCATGACCGCTGGGCAAATGAGCAAATGGGTGTCACATGTGTCAACGCAATCTTAATAACAATCATAATAACAAGATAACAATAACGACAACGACAACGAAACAACAATCACAAGCAATAACCAAACAACCAAACAACCAACTACAGATTAACTGCACGATCATTACATTTGAGAGAGTATAGCGAAACAAAAAATGGAATAAAAAACAATTTCAAGAAATCATAATAAAAATTAGATACATATGTATATGTATACTCGTAAGTAAGTATGTATGCATTAAACAAAATGACAAAACAAATATTAAATTCTTGAAACCGAAAATTATTATTTAATAAACTAAATAACAATGCTGCGTCTTCAGCAGTGTCGCCTCTTCTCCTCTACGTAATTACTCGAAAATAATGCAAATAATAGTGTTTAGTGTTTTCGTTCGTCTTCCGATTCGTTCCTAACATTAAACAATGTAATAAGTTTAGCCATTATAACTTTACAATTCTTGATTACAATGCGATTAAATGCAATACACCACAAAAAAGTCTGTGCATAATAAAATTATGGCTAAATAGTCATAGATTTTCTGTGCTTACGTGGGATTAGTGTGACGATTAGCACCCATTAAAATCAGTCACTTCAGTCTTAATTAGTTTTATTACTTTTATGATTTCTTCTATTTTTATCTCTTATTATTTTAATCTCATTTATGTATGTTTTCTTTTTCTTCTGCATTCTTCAATTTGTTACCGAGTGTAAGTTTATTTTTCTTAACTCTGCTCTGAGACTATGGCCCGAAAATTAAACTTGAACTCAAGCAACTTTTTTCTTTTATTTGTTTGTTCGGTGAGAGTTAAGCAGAAATGTTTAGTACGAAATTGTGTACTTAAACTTTTACTTGTCATTTGTACAAAATTAAAATATGGTTAAGAGAAACTTGTCTTATTTATTTAAACATTTCTTACAATGTATGCAAGTAATTTACATATGGTGGATACATTTAAGCCAAATCGGCCTTTATAAAACCATTACTATGTGATACTTCAATTGTGGTACATCTGAGTTCAATACTGTTCTGCATACAATGTTTATGCACAAAAAGAACAATTTTATGCTGGATCCGATATGGGTGTTAATTTCATATCATCTATATCAAAATCCAGACTAAAAGCAGATCTCCAAAGACAGACCAAATTCAGGTTAAAAGTAGATCAAAGCAAACCAACAATCAGACTAAATCAGACCAAAACTTAGACCATAACAAAAAGCAGACCCAAATTCAAACGAATATTCAAGCCACAATCCAAACAAAAAGCAGACCAGACCCAATTCAAATCAAATCAAAATCACACCAAATTCAGATCATCGATATTAAAATCGAAAATGAAATTAAATTCAGACTAAAACTACACCTACTCTCAAATCGGGGGTCAAACTGAAATCGAATCAAAATTCCAGACCAAAAAATCGTACCAAATTCAGACTAGAAATATTTGTTGAAATGTTTTCAACCGCTTTAAGCTTTCACATGTAACGAAGTAGCTACTATAGCCATGGTCACTTTCTGGATCTGCCACTGGTATAAATGTGAAACAACCAACTTCGCTGATATTCCATAGTTATTTGAGTGCAATTATTTTGATATTCTAATGGCAACAGCATTATAGGCATGTATTTCTTCCACATCTACTCTTAGATGATGGATCCGGAAGAGGATCCCTCAAACCTTAATGAGGTCAGGAACAATGTACGTAAATGTCGAATTCGTCCTGGCTAATTCATTGACGAGTTCATTCATTAGCTGATCCAAGAGGTAAAAAGAAGTTTTGAGAAAAAACCCACTCTATCCTCTAATGACCTCTACATCTCATCGCTTGGGAACGATCAATAGATCGTTGTATATCCTCAACAAGAGAGCGTTGAGGGCCAGATCACCAGCCTGTCAGACTGAATATAATAATAGCTTTGTTCACGTTACCTAGCCCCTTTTACATATTAAATATGACTCTGGTCTGATTCTTTTATGTTTACAAAAAATTTAGAGTTTTTTAAGATTGTTTCCATAATTGAATCTTCGAGTGTGAAACTCTAGACGTCATCTTTCCATAATTTAAAAAATTGACATAAGCAGTTATTCGCAGAGCTTGCATTGCTAAAAGTTTAAGACCGCCTCAATAATGAAAGCATTAAGTAGCTACAATAACTGGTTTCGTTAATAATGAATTTTCAGGTTTTAAAACACAGAAAAGGTTAATTAAGTTTTTCGCTATAAAATCTAATGCATAAATAATTACAATCGATTACTTGTAACCCATTATTAAAAAAAATTATGCAGATGAGTTTACAAAAAGCAATAAAAAAAACTTCCCCCCAAAAAAAATACAAAACAAAAATATTAGACACTCAAATTAATAATAATGACAAGAGTTTGAATGTTGAAATATAATTTCAACAGGATAACACAAAAGAGACCAGATAATCATTTATAAATAAAATTTAGAAAGAAAATATAATACATAATAACAAAATAAATCGGCTCAACTCCCAAAAGTATAATATAAATAATTCATTAATGTTTTTTGGTTGTTTTATTATAGCTTTTTAGCAAGTAATCAAGTTTTAATGAATACAGCAAAAATGTTAGTAAAGAATTTCTACAATACATACGAGTATTACGAATTAATTATGAGCTTAGCTTACTTATTCTTTTGGTTCAAAATCCAGTTTTTAGCAGTCAGCCAGATTCACAACTTGTCGAATATTTAATTAAAGTGATTATTAAAACAGCCAGACAAAATGACAATAGCAACGAAAACCACAAAAAAAGTTTTCGAAAATACACACTTAAGAATATGTGAGATATCTGACTTGAATATAGAAATGAGATATAAAACACAGAAAGAAACAAAAATCGTGTTGATATTGCCGGCTCTATAGTCTTTGGAATGATGTAAGTGGCATACCTGAGTAAATCCTGCACGGTTTACTATTTATCACAGAGCTGCCTGCCTTCCTGCTTCCCAGCCTACCTCTGTTCTCTACCATATTGTCGGTGCGTGTTATATAAGCACGAAGAAATTGTCATCAAAATGCATTCTATGACGTTAAGTTACTAAATTAGCTTAACGTGGACAAACATGTTTGGAATAAATAATCCAAGTACAATACAAATAGTTGAGAGGATGACAACAAAAGCGTTTTGGAAGATTTGTGAAAGAGCACGGGCAAATGTTTCATTGAAAGAAACAATTTAATGAAGCGTATGCATGAACGTATTCTAATCGAAACTAATGAAAAACGTAGCTAAGAAGAGCTAGTGGACAATGCAGCAACGCTTTCCGATTATTTATGGAAAATTTGATGCCAAAAGAATACAAAAGAAGCAAAAAGCTAAGCCCATTATCATCATGCAACAAAGTTTTTTCAATTTACTAACTAAGTACTCCAATGCAAAATAATATTTATATGGCATTATGCAATGCAATTGTTTTCTCCTTCTTCTTTCATTATTATTTTTGTAATGTATGTTAAAATAATATGTTTGTTATTATTTTATTTCAAACTGTGACAAATTCACTCAAGCGTCACTTACCCAGTAACAGAAAATGATAAAATTTGAAACAGGAAAAATTAAGCGCAATAACTAATACTTAATACTTATGTATGTATGTATGTATTGTATAAAAACTGAGGAAAATGAAAAAAGAAAAATATTTAGTTAATAGAAACGAAAGTAGAGGAGTAGGTATAATGAAATACATACATAGATACTATCACTTACTACTTACAATGTAAGTTAACAACTTTTTATATAAAAAATATATATGTTATAAGAGCCCCATAAGTAGTAAATAAAACACGTTTACGCGGTAAGCACGTACGCACATGTATTTAAAAATATTCATCGAATACACGATCCAGAAATGCTAGTGATTATGAAATGATTTCAATGATAAAAAATTAACAGCATACCATATGTTATTACTTGGCACAAATGTCTGGCTGGAGGAGAAAAAATGGATCTCTGTAAGCACCTTCAGCCTCTCAACTCAATATGTAGTTCGAAAATTGAAATTAATGTGGATCTATTAAAAGAGGACTTGCTGCAAAGATGTCTAGGAGGTCACACGCAAAATGCAATCCCGCATAGTTCTTTTATAGTAGTAGTCCGAAAGCTCTGCATTCATAGGGGTACACCCTGTGTGTTGAATGTATCAATAGTAAAAAAAACACGTTCAATAATTAAAACTCTAGTGCATTCCATACTATCATAGAATCGCCGAAAATCGAGGAAAACTCAACCCAAATATAAACCTGATGTTACACATTAAAGTCATGCATGACCTTTAACCAAGCAGACATATGGCTAGACTCATTGAGGTCCCATTGAGGGTGGTTACCACACAGTTCAGAGAAGAACATCAATAACTAAAGATCCACTGAGGCCACAGTATCAAGCGCATGAGACACTCCCCTACTTAATCCAACCTAACATTCACGCTATTTTAGCTATAACTTTTTTAGTTTGCTAAACACATTAAAAATAAAACAGATTCAATCAATAATTAAACTATATACAATATGTTTGTTGGTATTAGTTTTTAAATACACATTGATATTCCACGTCATTAAGCAAATTCGAATGCAAGCGAAAAGCAATTAACATCTGTACCTTTGCCGCTGATGATGGATGGATTTTATTAATGTGATTTATAATGTGGAAATTTTATATTGTATATAAACCACATAAGTATGTACTTATACGAGTAAATACTCGTATTTACATATGTACATACTAAGAAAATTGTAAATTACTGCAATTAATTAATATGCAATTATTCGTTTTCTAATTCAAAGAGTATGAAAAAAAAATTATAAAACAGATTCTTTGAAAAACCACGCTGGGCACGAGAAAGTTGTGAAATAATAAGTTAATTTTAAAAGTGGTTCTATTTTAGAAAAAACACTATATTCTGGAATTTCCTGAAATTATAAAAAAAATCCCAGTACCTGCGAGCGAACATAAATTTCAAAGTTCTATGAAATCTATTCGTACATATATTTGAAATTATTCTGTATTTAGAAACTAAGACATTTACTGCGCAACTATCTAGTTATCATTAGAAATAGATTCTCTGGATGTTAGGAAAACCATTTTCGACGATTTGAAAACCGAAATGAAATTGTTCTCGAGTAAGCTTATCAGGTTTCAAATGAAATCACATACAAGAAAGATGACTTCAGAGTTCTTGGTATTTCGACAGGCATTACTACAGTTCAGATTTATACTCTCGGTTGGTTAGATCGTTTCGGATTTAGTATTTAAAACTGAAAACTAGTTCTATATAGAAAATATTTAATAAAAATCTACATGCCATAGTCTCTAAACTGGTAGAATTAGTTTTTAAAAAATAACAAGAGTAAAGAAAAGAGTTAAAATTTATTGGAGCTCGGAACATGTTTCTTTAATGGGTATTCTAAAAACACCACAGAGGATTCTGAGGTTGGAAAAAAGAATTGGAACAATGACAATGCTTTGATTTCGATTTAGTATTCACAAACTGAATCTTCTATCTAGAAGTAAACAATACTACAGGGTCTCGGAACTTATGGCAGTCTGTGGAACGTAATGTGCTGAGCACTCGACTCCCTGACTTCCTTTAGAAAACGGAAGGCAGTGTTGATTGCGAACTTATGGAACCGAGAATGTAGACTACCTCTTATAAAAGTACTTCCGTCATAATCTATGAAATCGGAGTGCATAGTATTGCGATCTGAAAAAAACAACGAACAGATACTTTCTTTCTGCAATAACCCTCGGTTTGTTTTGTGTTTCAGCTGAGGTTTACTGTAATACTAAGTACGGTTGCAACCCATAATTATTCAATGCTACGACCATAAATTTAGTCTTCAGAAACAGAACGGACTCTTGAAGGAAATAACAGAATCCAAATCTACAGAGGAGGTCAACTTACGGTCATCCGTAAAATCGAGAATGCTGACCAGTAGACTTTATGAAAATATCAATTAAGAAATACATAACCGCTTCATTAAAAACGCAAGCAGTGCAGGATCTCGAGAACTTGTGGGAATATGAGGAACCAAGATTGCAAACTACAGTGAGCATAGTTTCTCGTGAGAATCCATGGAATTGAAAGTACAGATTCTGAGATTTGGGAATAGTCGGACAGGTATTTTCTTTCTAAATGTTAGTATGTTACCAAAGCATAATGATTCAATGCTAGCTAATGCTAGACTCTATTTACATATATAGAAGTAGGAACAAGAAAATCAAAATATATAGAAACTAGGAACTTATGTTAATCTGTGGAACTGAAAGTGCTGACTCGAGGGCTCTATGAAAACATTTTTTTAAAATCTAACCACTGGTTCTTTGTTTCAAAGAAACTGGTTTGCTTTACAGGCCTTAATTTATGAGAACTGCTTAACTCACATAGTTCCTCAGAGAAGTAAAATTAACATAACTAAAATTAAAAATATTTATGTTTTGTAGTTATGCTGTCGAATTTCCATTGTAAAGCATTCTTAAGTTGATAAAAGGACGGCTCTTCAGATTTTCACACTGACCGAATTTTCATCGGAAGGGACAGAAAAATTATCTCCCAGTTTGCCACTCCTCCCTTTTCTCTGGACACACTAACATAAACTACAATAATGCCATATGAACGTACCTTTTTCAATATAAATCCAAAATATACCATTTTATTGCTGAAAGAAAAGAAAAACAACAAGAAAATTTAATAAAAATTTAGTAATTGGTTAGGAAAAAATAATGAGCTAAAAATAAAGAAAATAATTTCAAAACTAAGTGAAAAACATTAACTAAATAGTTTAGAAATTGTTAATAAAGAAACTAAAATAACAAGAAACAAAAAAAAATTTAAAATAGATATTTTTATTCATTGCCCATAATCTCCCGCAGTGATTATTTCTGGATTCATAGTACAAACTCACAAAAGCAGCAGAATGCACGCATAATTATTTTAGAAAATTCAAAGATTTATACACAACAGACTCGTATTTGTGTTGAGAAAGAAGAAAAACATTTAGTATAAAAATAGATAGATGGAGCTAACTAACTAGAAAATGAAAACAATAAAATTGATATCTTAACTTCATGCAATTTGTAAACATAAAGTTAGTCGAAAAAAACCAAATCAAAAAAAAAAGAACTTACATATAAAAATAATAATAAGCCAATCAGTGAAGAGATATAAATAATTAAAAATGTGAACGTAGAAGACATACTAGCAAACTGGCTGACTGGCTGACTGATTGACTGGACTGAATTGAACTGAACTAAAAAGAGATGTGAAAACTCTGGATGGAAGAAGAAATTTTAAAAGATGAGTCAAGCAGCACATGAATAATCAATGAATAAATAAAGTACCAAAAATAATAACAAAGCATGTACATAAGTACGAGTACATATTTATTTATGTTACTTAAAGCACATTGGTTATGAGCATTCCTTAACAATTTCCGCAGCAAAAGTGATGAAAACATCATCCACAACAACTATGTATGTAGATCCAAAACAACCACAACCAACTTAAAGAACTTTCATACTCGTACAATAGGAAATTTCTATGACTTTAAGTTACTTTTCTGAAGTTTTATTTTAATGTTTTAAGCTACTACAGTTTCGGCGCAGCTGGAAGAACGCATAGCATTGTATTTTTATATGTTATTTTTTTCTTTTCTTCAAGTTATTTTAATGTTTTTTCTTTTACGGTAAGAAAAAGTTGGTTTGTCAATTGCCTTAAACAGGTTAACCGTTTTTTCTTTTTTTTCGATGTTGTCGTATGTCTGTTCAATTCTACTCACATAGTCAGACAGTAAATTTTTTTTTTTTTTGTTAATAAAGGAGTAAGTTATACTGTGTTGAGGTTAAGTTGGGTAAGGTTAAGGTTAGGTTTGGAGGAGGCTCGCCTCCTAAGGTTAAAGTTAGCATTTGATTCAATTACCTTTGTTTTATACAACAAAGCCACTCATCTAGGTCATTCAGGAAGTGTAAATCGAAAGTGTGAAGGTAATAGATAATCAGCAAGGTTTCTTCTTCACCAAAGCCCAATGCAGTGAAGGAAAGGGGAGATAAAAAAAAACCTCTCCGCAAAAGCATTGCACTAAACTGAGAGACATTTGGTCAATTGTATCACAGCAATAATGTTAAATTTGTGTCAAGTTTTCCCTTAGAATATTTTGCTTGGTAAAGAAGTAGGTAACACTGTGTTCTTATGTGAGGTTATCGAAGCCATGCTCTAACTCAACCTGTATAGATTAATATAAATTGGGCGAGGGTTTCTTCCTCAGCCAAGTTTCTGCAATGGGGGTAGTGGGAAATTGATTGCGGATAGGCAATATCTAAGTGGCTGTTTACACTGGTTCAAGCATGAAGAAAAGTAAAGTAGAAAAGAGCAATCGTTCTCTTTCTTACTAACTTACTTTCCATCTGTCCCTCTCGCACAGTCTTTCGTGCTTATGCTAGTGTAAACAGCCACTAAGGACTGAGGAAAAATTTGATAATTCGCTCGTTTTTTCATATGCATAAGCATTTCATGTATACATGAAATAACCTCCAGCGTTTGAAGGCCAAAACAACAAGAACATGGTGTTTTTGTAAAGAAGAATTTGTAAGGGTTGAACCCAATCAGCAGGACCGTGGAATGAGGCAATTCATTTGGTTCTATTGGAACATGGATTTAGCATCTGCAGCAGAGCAAAAGCCCAAGAATCAGATCGAGATACGTAACATAAGAGACATGAGGCATTATTTTGGGCTCTAAATCGTCAGAAATGGTGAACGGCAGTTTCGAATTGTATCAATCAGTCTACACATCGATATCAAAGCATCAGATTTCGGAGTAAACGATGTAAAGCCGATGTAAAGAATTCCACTTGATACAAGCATCAAAGTGGATTTATTATCGATATGCAACAATCGCTCTGACAAAAAAAAAGCTCTTCCTACATTAATTCAGTGATTCTTATAAATGAATGCTTAGGAGAGAGCAAAATCAAATATTAATCTTTATAAAATTTTATCACTTTATTACCAATTAGAAGTGAAATTTTTAGTTAAGTTAAGTATCAGAACAAGATTCACTCACGCAGTGCCCATCAAACAAAACAGAGAACTTAAACAATACCTCAACTTACTTTCATTAAAAATAGCAGAAAAAACTAACAACTAAAACAAAACAAAATGATTAAGTATACATAACTTTCAATATTGCCTTTTTGTGAGGGTATAAAAGAAAATAATAAACAAACAAATGTGTAAAAAAAAAATTACCAGCATGCAATAAAGTAAAGGTATTTCAATTTAAAATACAACACAAATCATAATAATAATAATATTAATAATACCCAGTAATAATAACATTAAAAAATAATGGATTTCCGCACTGCTTGAAATAAGCGCGCAGTTACTTTTACTGCTTACTTACCACTACCAACAACTATTAAATACATACATACGTCAATGCAAAGCGTTATACCATACAAGTAGTTAGTTAGGTCAGTTAGTCAGTCATTCAATCGTATGAATGTACATACATACATACATAAGATTCAATTTGATTAGAACCTTAGTAGAGAAGTAAAGAAAAGCAAAGAAAAGCCTAGTGAAGAAAAAGGGTGCCCAGTAATTTATTACATATGAACGTGCATACTCACATGCCACTTACAAAATTGCATGGCAAAAGAAAATATGTAGTTGAGGTGCATATGTGCACCTGTGATAATTGTTACGAGCAGCAACTACAACAACAACTTGAGTCTGCATGTAAGTACAATTTCCCAACTTTAACTTTTAAATTAGAATTGTATTTTAAATGCGAGCATGACACTGCGAATATGTGCAGTCCATACTCGTAGCGACACGTTATCAACAGCAGCAACAAGCAACAGCGTCTGCAAGCTAGCAACATCAACATGCAATATAAGAACGGATGCAAGTGAAACGGAAATGAAGTAAAAATTATTATTGTACATAAGAGGGGCAGATACGCCACTACATAAGTACAATGCATAAGCACTATTTACAAACCATGCATAGTGGAGCAAGAAGGTTCGAAACTTCATGTTTCATTTGAGAACTACAATATACTTCTAAATTATTTGTATCATAATTTTCAGAATTACTAGTTTAATTCCTTACCTCAATTGCTTAATTAATCGCTAGGGCTTATCTACTCCTTAACCCAAACTTACGAATTGTTCAGTTTTGAGCTAATTGTCGGCACTTACCTAACGAGATTGTTTCGAAACTAAGTACTTGTCAGCACTCACCGAAAATCGCTATCAAAACTACTCGTCGCTCCTTTCTTAGCGGGTCAGAAGACGCAAATTGCGCGTTTCTCACCAACTTCTCGACTACGTCTATTCTAAGTATGTACGAGTACATACTTAATATAAAAATATTCTAAAACGCAACTATTGCGATAGATCAATATAGTCAAAACTACTCGTAGAAATATCAAGCAAAATGAATATAAAAGAACTAATGAACGAGATAAATGATCCTGAACTGACTTTCATTGATTTTCAGCCGCTAAGTGCTCTTTTGCGATCAGTCAACTAGATCGGTGTTAAATCGGTCTAGGAGCAGCAATTGTACTGTAGAAGGAAATTTACCTCTCGCCTCCCTTTTAGATCAACTAATGATTACCACCCTTCATTAGTTTTCCAAAATCAATCACCATCATCATTTACTACTTACTACTCATTCAGCATAATGTAGACAGTTGCAAAGTCTTTCCTAATCTTTTTTCTTCAAGGGTTATTGAACCCAGAGACGATTATATAAGTTTCCGAGGTTTTACTAATTTAACATAACCAAGTCAACCTTGATTTGTTTTCACTGAATAAATCATGGACCTAACGAGAACATTTCTAAGAAATGTTCTTCAAACATTTTCTGAATTCAGTGAAAATTAGAATCACTGCAGACAACCATACTAATCTATCCTCAACTACCCGTAGGTTTTGCAGTAAATTGATTGTCGCCACTTAGAGATCACATTTATTTGTCGCTAGAAAAGGCAGGTTTGCCCTTACCCCTCCATCGGACTTAATAAAGTCAATCAATCCACAGATCTCAGTACTCTGAAAGGAACCCTTGAAACTTTTCTTGCATTGAACTCTTCTGCTCTTTCACATTTTTCCATCAATCAATTTTTCCATTGAATCAAATTAATATTGCCAGCGCTGGTCCTTTCATTCCACTGTATGTGTAAGAATCTATAGAACATGAAACAATCGTAAGTACACATCTCCAACTATGCAGAAGTACATAGTACATAGATTAAAAAGAAGTAGAGAAACGGAAAATGAATGACGTTGTAATAATAAATATGTATGTACTAAACATGAAATTTAAACAAATATATACAAACAGGTATAGGTAATTTCTAGTGGTGAGAAGTATCGAGTCAAGAATCGGATATTTTCCGAACGAATCGCGGGTACTTTCTTTGCGTTAATTTTTGCCTATCGCCTAAAAACTTAAATATGATCACATCTTTGAATAGCTGCAATTCTTTATAGGTTTTGAAGTTTTTATGTATGTTACTGTAAGTTAGGTTGAAATGAAACTTACTTTTTTTTGTTTTAAAATTGAATTTACTTTACTTCTAGTTAAAAAAAATAACGTATAAATTAACACAACTTATTAAACTCACTGTTTATGGCTTGAGTACAAATATATCAAGCACACCATGAGTGGATGTGAAAAGCTCGGCTTTAAACGAAGAAAGCAGTATATGTCTTGAAAAGAAATTAGTTAAAATAATCGATTCGATACTAAGTACTCAAAATCGATACTGTGTAGAATCGTGTACTAACGATTCTTTTGAGAATCGAGTACTTACTACTTTAAGGGTCGATTCTGCTCAACAAAAGTTTTAAAAAACAAAAGAAAACAAAAATCGTATATGGAAGAGGAAATTGTAAACATTCACACCGCAAAATTAATGAATGAAAAATATTTATGCTTACACACGAAAAACAAAACCAGAAAATATTGTTAAAATAACTAGGGAAATGAATAATATGTATAATAATAAAATGTAGAAACTAGACGAGAAAAAAGTAGCATACAAAAATTCAGCCAGTGACTGGTACTAAAAACTAAGGTAAAAATAACATAATCAGACCAAAACTAAAGCGGTTTAACTATTTTTTGGAGTAACGAAGTTTTTTATATTTTATAAAGCAATTAAGTTGAATTGAGCTATGTTTAAGACCGACCTGCAGCTAGTAACTAACAGTTTTCATTACGTTTGTAAGTATTGTTTTCTTTTCTTTTTTTGCCATAAAGCAATTAAAGTACTTTGGAATTTAAATTGTAAGTGCAGCGCTCTGCCACCTGTTAAAATATTTGCCAAGAAGAGGCAGCAGCGGTAGTATGTAGAGTAACAGAGGGTAGAGACAGGGCCGGAACTGAAGCAGATGCGCATGCCTAAGCGTTCGAGTACGATACATTTATGTTTTTCTACTATTTACTCGTACTATTTTTATTATTAATTTTTATGTTCTTGTATTGTTGACTTCATTTCAGTTGTTATGTATGTGTTGGTATGTATGTATTTATGTATTCTACACATTTTAATGTGTTTGGAAAATTTTACCTATTTTCAGGTCAATATTTTTGCGACATCGTGCCTGTTAACCTTTTATTTCTTTTGCAACAACATCAATTAATAATTTTCTAAACTTTTTCTCAATTACTTTTTTATTAGTTATCCATGTAAATATTTTTTTTACTTACTGATATTTATGATTTTCTTTGAAGAATTGACTACAAAATGTTGTTAACACGAGCAGATGGTGAAAACAAAAGAGAATATGATTGATCGAAGCAGCCGGTGAGAGTATACGCTCTCATAAATCGATAATAAAGTGCAAAATGGCTAAGACTATAATTAATAGCTGAAAGAGAGTCCTAGTCCTACATATATCTAGTTCGAATATCAAGAGTAACAACATAAACGAATTTTATTTCTTCTTCAAAATTAACACGAAGCTAGTGGACAAGATAAATGATGATGCCAAAATGCTCATCCCACGAGTTCGGTATGAAATTCGCTAAACGAATCAACTCATTCCTTCTACATACTCCACACTTACATACTTATTCTGAGCTGTTCGTTTACTAGGTTCCAAACTAAACACGCTAGTTGAAGCTAGTCAAGATCTGGTGTCTGGTGTCTATGCAGAATAATCTTATGAAAAAATGTCGACTAATGGAATAGGGGACTACAGAATCTAGTTGTGCTTGACCGCAATAAAAACCCAATATAGACCGAAATTCTCAAGAAAGTTGAAGGAGAGAGGAATTTAAGTGGAACCAAAATCAAGATACTAACAAAAGATAAAGATAATTCGTTCCAACACTAACGTTCTCCTATTTTAATAATATAGGTATATTTACTATCCTATATTTACTATTACTTATACATAGTTACATTTACCAAAAACCCATTTCCGTAATTTGAGCTTAATTTGTTAACGCTTCAATCGCCCAATCAATGTTAAACTTAATTCTTAATTGACAAGAAAATTAATTGAAAACGCAAAGTTAGAAAAAATAAAAACACGTAAAGATTTACACATCGTGGATATTCTAATCTAAACAACAATAACAACAATAAAAGCAAAGTAAAGTATAGAACGCAAGGTCTTCATTATTAATTTTACTTTAACCTTAATATTATTCAGATACACTAACACTCGCACAAAACTACACAACGATATAAATAATTATAATTATTTTACATAAATGAATTAAATACAACCACACACACTCACTTAATTAGGCGCACAATGTAAAAAAAATAAATAAAATTGTAAAAAACAAAAAAGCAAAAGATGCGATTTTACGTGAGATAAGTTCTGGTATGAAACCTGAACAGAAACCTGAAGTTCCAAGTTCCTCTTGTCCTCTTGCCAATAAATAACAAAGGAAAAAATATGCCACTTCAGTTCATTCAATATCTATATATTTAAATACTACTCGTGTAGATAAACATACAGAATTTAATGAGCGTTTGGTGGGCATTGGAAGAATATTGATATTGATTCACCTTCTACGTGTAGTTAAAAGCCACTACAGCGCAGAATGAAACCCCACAGAGACCTTTATGAATTCAATTCGATTCAGTTTAATAAATGCATTGTGCACTGGGTGGAGAATAATCTGTACAACAGCAATGGAAATAACAACAGCAATACATACAAAAGTAGCAGCAAACAATAAAAATCACAACAATCAAACTGTATACAAACTTAATATGGTTGAGCTTTTTATTATTGAACCTCAATAAATAAGTATCAAGAATGTTGTATATAGCATTTTCATGCTTTTCATGCTACTTAGAACATTTTTATAGAGTCATACACATATAAAGACAGTATTTGAAGACTTACAACACTGAAACGTGCTCCACCTTAGATTACTTACAACTTAAGCTATACACACGCTATTTTAGGTTTTGGATAAAACGTAAAAGCATTGGATTCCTCTCCAGACCACCAATCATATTTCCATTAATTAGAAATTTATCTACTTCACATTTTACAGCATTTCTTATACCGAGCTGCTGAGAACAAAATTATGAGTTCACATTCCCATCATGGTAATTTAACAGCAACAATTTGTTGGCACATCGACGAAGACATTACACGATTTTATACTTTGAAAACTTTGAGGTTGCCTCAAGTTTCCCGCGATTTTCCAATAAATTAGAAAGCTATTAACCGGTCAAGGTAATTCCTGCCTCGTAAAATGTAAAAGAACATAGTCACGAGTTTAAATCCCTGACGCGGTAACTTCAAAATGAGCATAGAATAGGAATATTTAGTTCCGGGTCATCCAACTCTGACGTCCGTGAATTGGTGCACAAATGTTTAAATCGTACAGAACCAGAACCTGGGTGTTTAGGTGAATTTTCACAGAAAAAAATTAATCTCTACGTAAAACATAGAAGTTTTTTTATTTCTCCATTCAGATTTAGTACCAAGAATATATATGTAAATATATAATATATATACATGTATAGTTATCTTTAATTAATTTTTAAAGTATTTCCATTACGTTCATTAAGCCTGTTTCATACAATAAATCTAATCTCCAAATTAAAAACCCCATCATATTTACATTATAGTTTACTAAGAAACTCTTGCATATTTGAAAGAAGTTTTTGAAGTTGATTTTACTTTCAAGCTAATAGGTCGTTCAAGCTTTGGTGCAGAAATATTCCTAGTATAAACAAAGAGAACATTACGGTAAGCCAATCAACTGTCCAGTTTGTAGAAGCCAAGTCCAAAGCTCACAAGAGAAGTAGAAGGAAAATAAAACAGAGCTACATATTTCAAACTAAAAATGTATGATAGAACTTTCTATTGAATTCAAATTTTTACAATAAAACCTCGAGCGCATCAACACCTCACCCGGGAGGTTGCGCGTTCAATTACCATTTCACTCATCAATAGGCTATATCAAATCGATTTGAGTATCGTTTTTCAGAAGATATGCAAAAATGTCTAGAAGAATAAACTAAATACATATGTAAATATAGAACAGTAAAATGAGGTTGAACATCACAGCAATTAGCTATATTCAGACATAGTTAATATCTAAATAATTTTTTACTTATAGAACCACCAGCCTCTAAATGGACTTGAAAATCAAACAAATGTATAAAAGCATTAATTCAATTGAGTGAATTAGTTGATTTATTTGGTAGTTCATTAAATGATTTATGTATTTTTCATTCTTCTTTTTGTATTTGATATTACTAAATTGATGATGACGCTTCTACTGACTGACTGTAGGGATTGACTTTACCACTACTGACTTAAAGCACGAATCACTTTTATTATGAAACTTTTCAACATTTCATTTATCAAAAGACGACAACGCCAACGCCAACGTCAGCGACGAGAACGATTATTATTGACAATGTATATTTTTTATTGTATAGAGTACGAGTATCTACATTGTGGTTTAGCTATTGTGCAGTGAAATTCTATATGAGACTATGAATAATATGAGTTTTTATAATTTTTTTATTTACAACATAATAATGAAAAATATGAAAAACTGTCGTCATCATCATTATCGCCATCATCATTTGAATGAGAACTTAATAATGAACAATTATTAAAATCATCATCATCATCACATGCAATCAGCAATTGCAAAAAAGCAAAACGAAACGTGCTGCATGCACGCCATACGGAGAAACAAGAATAAGTCATTCATCATTCGAAATCATATACATGCATACATACATACATTCATACATACTAACAAGTTACGACAGCATGTCTCTCTATTTCATCTAAACTGTAGTTAGTTTATGGTTACGGTCAGAGGTGACTGACAGTCATTGAAAACGATACACATACATATGTATATGTATGTATAATATGTAGCAGATAAATTCCTACAATATGCGTAATAATACGATAAATACGATTATAATTAAAAAGAAAGAGAAAAATGTACATATATGTGCGAGTCTAGATCTAGAACATTAAATAAATAAGTGAAATAATGAAAAGGTCAATTTATTGCGCTCATTAATTATGTTCAATGTGCAATTGAAAACTTACTCGATAAAATCGACTTTAGTTTAAGTAGCAATAGAACTCTTAAAGACTTAACATACATACTATGATGATTGATTAATTATTTGATAATATTTTAAAATTAGAAAGAACTGTCAAACATGAAGAAGAGATCGGCTTGCAGCAACTTATTTTATACTGTTCGAAACTTTCCCATTTAAAAATGAGAGAATTTGAGAGAATTTATCGCACATGAAAGTAATTATTTCTCAGAGAGAGAATTTACGACAAATGACAGCATGTGAACAGACTTTTCTATTTTTGTGATTTATTATACTTATATAACAAACTATGAATTGTCTACTACCTTCATCTCTAAACTTCTGAAATATTCTATTTGAAAAACTTAGTTAATGCCCAATCATGTTCTTCCGCATAAACAAAATAAAATAATTATAAAATCATTTTTGTTTTTCTTTCATTAAGTAACTAATTTGAAAAAAAAAAATTAAAACAAAAATTAATTTCAATTAATTGCTGCTCATTTTAATATTACAAATTTTAATAGTAATTTATAATTCGTAGTAACTATTGCAAAATTAAATAAAAAAAAGATTATGTTCTTAAATATTGTATTTGCAATCATAAAACATTTTTGCTAATGTAAATTTAATGCTAGAAAGAAAATAAAAAATCACGAAATCTTAATGACAAAATTTCATAATTAAACTAAATTGCCGCAAATTAAGTAAAGGGAAAAACACATAATCGCTACAATTAATTAGTGAAAACAAAATTTAGAGTACAAAGAAGGTAAATTCTCAAAGAAAGAACTGACAAAAGTTAATGAAATTTTTGGGAGAAAAATTGCCTATCTACTAAATTTTGAACTTGTAAGACTAACATTATTTTAAAAGTGTTAAAGTAAAAGAATAAAATGACAACTTCCTTATTATATTATAGTTTATGGTTGAAATGAATCTGTTTGTTGTCAAAGATGAAACGCAGAGATATCGCAATATCGCTGCTATGATTTCATTTGATCAACCATTGTTTCCTACTGAGCACTCGCATTGACTCAATTGCCATTCCGATAAATATTAAAGTAAAAATAAGTATGTACTTACTTTCTTTTAATGGCACAACAGCCCATGGAGGGCCTAGGCAGAGCTTTCCGCACCCACTCATGTTGTGCGTGTTATATTTGTACATGAATGGAAGGCACCTACAGTTTAATGCCGAATCAGAACGGCGAAGTGAAAAGCTTTTCATAGCAATTTTTACTCTTGTAGGTTTGCCATTGCCTGCCAAGAGGTGGTGCCGTGCCGTGTAGAAAAATTATTTTTTCTACTTTTGGGGGGCTTGGGGCGTAGGACACAAGGTAAAGTTCGTGACAGTCGCAGGTGCGTCCATGGTCGATCCTTGCGCTTCTACGTTTCAAGTCGACACACAGCCTCCTCGTGGCGTCCCCTGGATAGCGATCTGACAACCGTCAGTGAGTTAACTAATATGTGCGGCGGGCTTCTCCATGGCCTTGAATGAATGGTTGTGCGTCGGGCTTGGAACCCACCACGTTAAAATACCCTCCAATGAAACCTCCAAACAAGCCTCGGATAATGAACCCCTCTAATATTGACGACTCCCGCAAACGCCCAAAGGACAACGATTTACGGATATGCACCTGGAATGTCCGAACCCTCTACAGGGAAGGTGCCTCTATCCAGCTGGTGGATGTCCTCCAAAAATATAGAGCTGACATCACCGCTGTACAGGAAATGCGATGGACGGGACAGGGTTGCTCCAAAAGAGCATCCTGTGATATCTACTACAGCTGTCATGCGTCGAGACACGAATTTGGTGTTGGATTTGTGGTTGGGAAGAGACTGCGTCATCTAGTCTCGAGGTTCACAGCGGTGAACGAGCGCCTAGCCACTATCCGCATCAAGGCAAAATTCTTCAACATCAGCCTAATTTGTGTCCATGCCCCGACGGATGAGAAGGATGAAACGACCAAAGATGACTTCTACGAGCTCCTCGACAAAGCTTATGAGCATTGCCCCCGCCACGATGTTAAAATCGTGTTAGGCGACTTTAATGCCAAGGTGGGCAAGGAGAGTCTCTTTGGTCCGACGATCGGAAAATTCAGTCTCCACGACGAAGCCACCGATAACGGTATGAGACTGATCGACTTCGCCGCGGCACGAAACATGACAGTTAGTAGCACCAGATTCCAACATAAGGATATCCATAAGGCCACTTGGCTGTCCCCTGATCAAAACACACGAAACCAAATTGATCACGTTGTGATCGACGGAAGGCACGCTTCCAATGTACTAGACGTACGCACAATACGTGGTGCAAACATCGACTCAGACCACTACTTGGTTGCAGCCAAGGTCTGCACACGTATATGTGTAGCAAATCGCGTACGGATAGGTACAAAGAGAAAGCTGGATGTCGAAAAGCTGCAATCACAACAGACAGCCAAAGTCTTTGCCAACCAACTTGCACTTCTCCTTTCGCAAAACACCCCTCAACTTGATGATATATGCGCACAGTGGACGCACATTTCCCGCTCTATGCGTACGGCTGCCGAAGAGGTGCTAGGCTACCACCGTCGACGGAGAAATATGTGGTACGACCAAGAGTGTCGCGATGCTACTGAAGCAAAAAACGCAGTCTATAGAGCCACCCTGCAGTCAGTTGCAACGCGAGCTGCTAAGGAGCGATACAGAAAGTTGAGAAGGGAGGAGAAACGTCTTTTCAGGCGCAAGAAAAGAGATGAAGAAAGACGCGAGTTCAATGATATCGAAATGTTGCGGGACAGGAACGAGGTCCGAAAATTCTTTGAAAGAATAAGACGCCTGACTCTTGGTTTGAAGACCGGGGCCTCTTCCTGCAAGGATGAAGACGGAAATCTGGTGACAGATATCCAGGGCATAATGAGATTATGGAGGGAGCACTTTTCGCAGCTGCTTAATGGCGAAGACGGCAATAATCCCGCCACTGCGGAACCCACTCCGGAAACCCCAATCACTGACGGCGTTGAAGTACCGCCGCCTGACTATGAGGAGGTCTTAACAGCCATTGCTCGGCTGAAAAACAATAAGGCTGCAGGTGCAGATGGCCTGCCTGCTGAGTTGTTTAAGACCGGAGGCGAAGAGCTCAAAAAACGCATGCATGAGCTTCTATGCAGAATATGGTCAGATGAAAGCATGCCAAGTGATTGGAATCTCAGCGTACTCTGCCCAATCCATAAGAAGGGTGATTTCACGATCTGCGCCTAATGCTGGAGAAAATAATTCGAGCTGCGAACATCGACATCTCTGGCACTATCTTCTACAAAAGTGTCATGCTGCTAGCATACGCTGATGATATTGACATCATTGGCAAAAACGCTCGAGCAGTCAGCGCAGCATTCTCCAACCTGGAAAGGGAGTCTCGTCGTGTGGGTCTAGTGGTGAATGAGGACAAAACGAAATACCTTGTGTCAACAAACAAAGAGTCACGGCGTCTTGGACAAAATGTCACTGTTGACAACTACACTTTTGAAGTCGTCAAGGATTTCGTTTATTTAGGATCCAGCATAAACACCAACAATAATGTCAGCCTTGAGATCAAGCGGAGACTAACTCTTGCCAACAGGTGTTACTACGGGCTCAGTAGGCAATTGAGAAGTAGAGCCCTCTCTCGACCGACGAAAATAACGCTCTATAAGTCCCTCATCCTTCCCGTCCTAATGTATGGCGCAGAGACGTGGACATTGACCATCAATGATGAGAGACTGTTAGGAGCGTTCGAGAGGAAGATACTCCGTAAGATCTACGGTCCAGTATGCGTGGATGACGTGTTTCGAATAAGATGGAACAATGAGCTGTATGAGCTGTACGCCGACACTGACATAGTCAAGCGTATAAAACTCCAGCGGCTTCGCTGGCTGGGTCATGTTGAGCGAATGGAAGAAAGCGCTCCGGCTAGAAAGGTGTTTTATTCGAACCACGGTGGAGGATCACGCAGAAGGGGACGTCCTAATCTCCGTTGGAAAGACCAGGTGCAGGGCAACCTGACTGCACTTGGCCTTATCAACTGGCGCCAGCGCGCGCATAGCAGAAGTGACTGGCGAAGCTTTGTGGAGGCGGCCAAGACCGATCATCGGTTGTAGCGCCAGCTAAGTAAGTAAGTAACTTTTTGATTTTGCATGTGCCGAGATTCGAACCTCAGACACTCTGCGTAGCAGTCCAACGCACTACCACTACACCACAACGACCAATATAAGTGGTAGTATATTATTATATATATTATAAATTATATTATTATATATATTAATTATATTACCTATTGAATACAGAAAACATTAAATATTATTAAATATTGCAACAAATACAGTAAATTGAATGAGTTACTAAGTTTTACAGGTAATATTAAGATTAACAAAATAAATTTGCATATTTAATAACCCTTTAATAATTTCCTTTAAAATTCGTAGAAGATTTACCACCAGACTTTGAGATTTCTGGATTTTGTTTTCGTCCGTCTAGAAAATTTATTGTTGTTTTGCATGCAAATTAAACGAACGAGGTAAATGAGATGAATAATTACAATAATTAATTATAATAGGCTCATATTGGCTCACTGTTAAACTCAGCAATTGAGTGAGACACATTTGTGCAGAAGAGAACACGTTTGAGTGCAAGCTGCTTGCATTTTGCAAGTCCGTTTTAAGTACTCTCCCACTCTCTTATGGATTTACTTTAGTGTTCGCAACTCTCATAGTAAGATTCGAATACAGAATACCGCAGCAACGACATTAATCCAAAAGAATTCGATCTAAATGAGCGAAGACTATATTAGTTTTAAGTTTCCGCAGATGGAGTCGTGTCGCTGCCGCGTTGATTCTGTTCTTACTATCATCTTTGAAGCTTAATCATGCTAATGCATATGCAAAATTACTTGATTTGCTATCAATTTTCGTTTTGCACAAATTTGCGAAGACTATTTTTAGTAATAAACTATCGGGAGAAGGAAACAAAATCATAAAAACAAAAAAAAAACAATAATTAATCATACTGGTGCTTAAACCGAAAAAAAAAACAAAAACAACCACAATGAATACAACAACAAAAACTGAATTCATTGTAATTAACACCCACAGACAAATACATAAAACCGCAGGCACAACCACATATAAAAATGCATGTATGTATGTCATTTACAAAAGAACAAGCGCAATACTCTACGTATGTAGTGGAGGCGGAAGCACATCAGGAAGAGTGAAGAGGGTGTGGCTGAATTCGGTTAGCTTTTTCGTTGGCAATTGTGGCCTGGCCTTTGTAACTGAAGATCATTTAAAAGGCACATTCATAATAGAGCGAGCGATACCGAGTTACATACATATTCATATTACTACTCAATCATAGCGGGTGTAATGTATTTAACTATGGCCCGGCGACTCGCTGATTCGCTCTTATGTGTACGTGCAATACCCAATTCAGTTCATTGTACCGCATTCACCACGCTCCTCCGCCTGCCTCATTCATGGAAATTGAGTGCACGGTGGCGTATGGGGCATTTAAACTTGACCTTTATTTTTAATTTTTAATTTAGTTTTTTCTCATTTTTTGCGTCTTTTTTTGTGTGCTTGAATTTTTTAATACAATTGTAAAATTGTTCTCCGTCTTTTTATTGTTGTTGTATTATTGTATTATTATTGTTGATGATATGCAAATTCTTGTATTTATTGCAATTTTTTTTTTTTTTTTGTTATGTAAAAAATTTGGTTGGGATTTTCTTGGGGATTTCTTTTGTCTTTCCATTCGCCATAATCATTCTGGAACTTTATCAATTGTATAAATATAAATTTATTATTTTATTTTTTTCGTTTTCTTTTGGTTTTTGTTTGCGAGCTTACAAAAATAAGCTTTATCAGAAATGCTTACCAATGTGATTTGAACAAATGAACATGTAAAAAATAACAACAAAAAAGCTTCTTGTTGTTGTATGCTCACCCAACCACCCGCGACTTTATCTCTCTCTATACATACATACATATACAAATGTATTTCTTATTATTTGTTGTGTTGCAAATAAAAACGTGCCTCATTGCCATTTGAGGCCATTTGTAATGCACAACATTTTGCATAAATAATACAAATTATTTATTATTACTTATAATAATAATGAACACACAAGAAATATATATGCATGTACTTATTTATTTGTTGTTGGTTTTATGTTAAACCAACAAAATTCAAACAATTGCAACAATTTCATTAAAAGGTCTTGTGAAATATTACGCTTCTTTGTTATCGTGTAATTTTGTAATAGGTACTAGGTACTAGGTACTAGGTACTAGGGTCTAGGTACTAGGTACTAGGTACTAGGTTAAAATAAATATTTAGAAATTCTTTAAATGTTGTACGCTTCATTATGGCAATGAACAGGTGTGATTAAGATTTAAAAGGATTTTGCTCTTACTCACTGAAAATTTAAATAAACTGTAACGTACTCTCTCCGCGCAAGAGTGCAAATATGAAGTCATTGCAAATGAACTACACTCTCAAGCCTTGAGAAATAATGTAACACAGAAATTCAGAAATTGAGTGAGAGAAAATTGAGCAGTAGGGAGCACTGTCGAGTTTACTTTGTTTCATTTTATGGTACATGAAGCTGGCAAGTCGGCTTTCATCTTTCACTCTCTTGCGACTTTTTATTCTAGGTTATAGAAAATAAAGGAGAACAGTGAGAGTAGCACGTGAGAGCAACTACATAATGTATCCAATGTATCTTCATATCAAAGAGAGCCATGAGAACGAGTCGTACTACTATATCCAGGCATGTAATTTCCAAATTGCATTTCTGAAAATATCAAGTTGTTTTAGGAAAATATTTTGAACTTTGGTTGGTGATCCTCCCATTGATTTGAGACTGGACGGATAAAAAATGGTTTTCAAACTTGAATCAGTGCAATTAATGTAAGAGATAGAGAAAATGACAACACAATTCTATGGAGAGCCAATGTTCTCACATTTTCTAGTAGTGAGCGGCAAAAGCTACATGGGATCATATTCAACACCGTGAAACGTCATCTTCTCGACTCTATTCTACTGGTAATTTTACGGTAAATGTTCTGCGAAGATACGCAGTCCGATGCCCCCAGTTCGTGTGTTCCCCAATTCCATAAACCGCTTTCCACAGGGCACTGTATGAGAGTATGATATAGTTATTTTATCTTCCGTATAAGCGCGTACATGGAATAATTTCCCTCCATGCAAATATTTTTCCTGATTGTTTTGATGATCTTTCCAAATTCAAAACAAATTTTCACAACTACTTTCTCCTCTTTCTTCTTCCCTCTGCATTTATAGGGGTACTCCACAGGGTGTAATAAAATCTTTGGATTCCTATTCATTGAGGAATCGATGACAACAAGTCAGTTGGGAAATTAGATAGTTGTATTGACTACACTACATTTTCCAGCCTAGAACTCTGTTATTGAACAGATTAGTTGCCAGCATAACTGATAATTGGCAAATATGAGACGAATGGAAGAGATTTTCGTTTTTTCTCCTATGTTAGGCCAAAGGATTTGTCTGAACATTGAGGTATAAAGATGTATGCCAGTCAGATAATAGTTCTCTTGCGTTGCTCCTATTTAATGCCTAGAAATAATGTGAAAATAGAGGAGAAAAAGATAAAAGTAAAAAGAAAGAGCTTAAATGCATCTTTGTCTCTTATGTCATAGCTTACAAGTTCTCAATTACTCCATCTTGCCGAAACTGGTACCATCCAGTATAAGTAAATGAACATTAGAAAAATATTACGTTTTTTTTACAATCAATACAAAAACGATAACTCCAAAAATGTCGAGCTTTATGTTGATTAGGAAAAAAAGATACGCATACTCGTAAAAGGAGTAGATTCCAGTTAATGCAAATGGTTTGGGTCTTCTTAGGTTTCACAACAACGTAAAATAAATTTAAGAAAAAATATATAGCAAATTTTTTACTGCCATAAAAATGGATCAAATATGGTAGATACATAAAAGTCAATGAATCTTATAACAGTAATGCGTTTATTTGGATTATATGAATTATGCATTCATTTTCTACCTTGTTCTGAAGGAACTTAGAATAAATATAAGTAGAAACTGAGCGCTAGCATGGGAATCAAACCCATGACGTCGTCTTGTTTTCTTTCACTAATTTTGTATTATTGTAACAGTTACAGTTAATATGTATAGAAAATGCAAGCGTACAGCTACAGTTGGAATTTATTTTTATTTTATTTGAACAAGAACAATAACAATAAATAACTTCAATGCTGCATGAAGTACTAGAGACAACATTTACCTTCGCTGCCTTTCCGTTTCAATTTTATTTGTTTTTGTCTTTCCTTTTTATTTATTTGTTTTTCTGTTATTTTATATATGGTTTAACTTAAAACGGTGATAGCAATCAAGAACAAAAGGCAACAGCAACAACATTGATAGCAGCAATAAATGATGCAAATGTCTGAGCTTCTTTGGATATTGTCAGCGCGAAATTCAACAATCAACAAACAAAAAACCACAAAAGGAAAAAGTTGTCAAGATAAAAACAAGTTTGAGGTGTAAAATGAGCTATCAACGAAAGAATCTGTAGAAAAGTTTTTGGAAAATTCCTACAGCTCTCATTAAATTTTTGATTGTAACAACGAGCCGACAAAGGTTACAGTTTTGTTGCAGTAATTGTTCAGTGGCTCGATGTTATCTATGTAAAAAAGCTAAAGTCTACATAAACCTTCAGTTCATTAGCATTTCAACAATTCCTTTGCCATTCCAGCAGAAAGATTTATCTAATTAAATACAAGTATTAATATATTAAGGTTTATGTTTAATCGTCAATTATTTGCAATTAACATACTTATCATGTTATTTGGTAGATATAGGCGCACGTGCCGGGTAACAAACAAATTTTCAATTATAACTAGAAATACCATAAGTAGGTGCCTACATAGCATGTATGTACAGAAAAAAATCGTTTTGTTTTCTGTTTATTAATATTGACAAGAATATTATTTTTGGTTGCGAAAAAAAGTTAATAGCTCGTATAAGTCCCTGACACAATTGTGCTTCGTTTTTGTTTTTGGCAATATTTAAATGATTGTGTAGTTTGTTTTTTCGTTGCAGGTGCTTTTTATTCAATAGGTGTAGCATTTGGTTTTTATAAATTTTTTTTTTTTTCGAACACACTGCGAAAAATGAATATTTTTTAGAAGGCCTTTCCCTTTGTCAAACGCAATTATAGTTTCAGTTTATCTGATATGATATCAACAAGCATTTTACAAACCTATAAAGACAATATGCAAAACTGATAGTAATTTTGTTTTTCGTTTCCCCTCTTTGCTTAATTCATATCCGTTTTATACTTATTTGCTTGTATGCCTCGTATGCCTATTTCATTACACTAGGTAATAAATAAATAGTAAGCTACAAAAATAGCCTATTCAAAATATACCAGATAATAAAAACCAATTGAAATTCAGCACCGAAAAGAGTGACCCTGAAGATCTGCCAAGACAAAAGAATATTCGCCAAGGAGCAAGGTGTTTGGCCAGGAGTAAAATGCAACTGATATTGCATCGTTTCCGTCGAAGATATTGATTGCAATTGACTGGCGCTCGTTTTCCTCTTAAGGAGGAGAGGATGATTTCAGACAAAAGCACCAGTACATGCAACCCTGATATTACTGTGCATGTAAGTCATGTGAAGAAGGCAGCTATAAAATAAAAAATAAAATATAACAAGTCGTGAGGCGTTACGGATACATCACTTTGGTGGCCCTTGTTAAAGCACTTGTAGATCCACAATCATGCATGCATCCATAATCAATCACCAATTAAAACTTAAAACCCAGACTTAATAGTATATACACCATAATAATAGGGTGAAACAGATATTCTTGTTATTTTAATGGCAATTTTTTGCCAACTGCGCCACGTCCACCACTCTCTCTCTCTCTCTCTCAGTCTCCCGAAATTTATGATTAGTGGCGACCAATGAGTTTCGTCATAGTTCTCCAACAATACAAATAAGAGTTTCCATACACTTACTTACTTACTTACTTACTTTTAATGGCACAACAGCCCATGGAGGGCCTAGGCCGAACTTTTCGCATCCACTCATATTGTGCGTGTTATATTTGTACATGAATGGAAGGGACCTACAGTTTAAAGCCGAATCCAAACGGCGAAGTGAAACGCTTTTCATAGCAATTTGTACTCTTGTAGGTTTGCCATTGCCTGCCAAGAGGTGATGCCGTGTAGAAAATTTTTTTTTTTTTTTACTTTTTATTATTTTTTATTTTGCCTGTGCCGAGATTCGAACCCCGGACACTCTGCGTAGCAGTCCAACGCATTACCACAACACCACAGCGACCATCTCATACACTTAGTTATGGTAAATTAAAAGCTGAAAGAATTAAATTTGATAAATAAGTATCTACCTTAAACAATCTCTCGAAATTTCATAATCTTTTTTCATTATCTATGCACTTCATTTAGGCGCACTTGTTTTCATTCTGCTACTTACATAATTACTTTGACAGAATTAAGTAAATACATAAAGTTAGTAAAAAAAAAAGAACAGAAAACACAAATTGAAATGAAAATTGAGCAAATGTTTAAAAAATATGTTTTGCTTATCTAAGTACTGTGTAATAACAATAATAATAACAACAATTGTGTGTACCAACAAATTAATGAATATGTAAGTTTGTAATGCAGCAACAACATATTTTGTTAACAATATTCACTTCATTATTTCAACGACAACAACAAAGCGAAAACCAATTGAAATGTTGAAATGTGTAAAATGAAATTATGTAAATATGTAAGGTTTTATTGTTTTTATTTATTTTATTTTTTTTTTAGCTTGTCTTATGCGACATATTTGTGATTGTGATATGATGAGGTAATTTATTTTTTCAGATGTTTATGGCTCTTCTTCTTTCCATTCATAAATCATGCGCAACACCATAGCAAAGAAAACTACAACAAAAAAAGTATTAGTGAAATTACTAAAACGGAGTTAAATTGTATGAGTGAATGAATTGATTATTGTAACAAAAAAGATTCAAACACAACTTAGTTAATATAAATGTGTTTTTTTTTTTGTTATTTTTTTGTTGTTAATTGTTAATTTTGAAGAATTGTTGATCACAGTGATCATTGGTTGTATCTTGGAGTACTAAGATCGAGACATACAGAATTGGAAGTCTGCGAAATTTTGGATTAACTAGGCCAGAAGCAATCAAGAATCAGGGTAATTCAGACAGATTAGTTCAATCAGAATTAAAAAAAGGAATTAAACCAGAGTAGTCATATCTGACCACAGAATTGTTTAATTCACTCGAAAATGAAATGTGAATGTAGTAATCCAATAATTATTATTAATTTTTTTTTATTGATATGGTCCATGCAGCACACAGGGTGTACTCCTATGAATGCAGAGCATTGTTTTGAATGGAAGGAAGATCAGTAGATTTGTAGTGGATAAGTCATAAAAATCAAAATTAGCTTAGATTCTACTAGTGTATAATGTGGTAGTAGTTGTGCCCAGCTACTTATGTGACTAATGTGATGTCTGGCAATTTAAAAGGTAGAGTGGAGCACAGTAAGTAACTATTAAAGTGACTATAAAGAAAAATGTAAATATTAAACACAGAAAGTTCCTACTCATTCGGGTTGGGAAATATAATATTATAAATTGTTGGTGCAATTTGGAAAAGTTTATCGAATAAAGAATCTACATATATGGTATACATAGTGTCTGTAGAATAAATAAAATTAAATTCTTGTTTTAAAACGTTAACATTTTTCAAACACAAATTGTTTAAAAAGGATATAAGGCAATTCAGGTTCAACCGCGTCCTGGAAGTGCTACTTAAATAAATTTAAAAATCTTTTAGTCAGTGATCGGCGATTGACTAGCGGAATACTTGGTTCAAAACAATCATTTTTTGAAGAAGCATTAGCAAATGTCTTGCATGGCATCTTACTTGTTCCAGAGCAGCTGAATTTCTTCCTGTTGCAGTTGCTCAAAAAATGTTTTCCACAGATAATGTCATTTCGAAATGTATTATTACTGGTGATTATAAGTAGATCCAGAAAAATTGCAACAATCAGGTGAATACTCAGCATCCGTTAATATATTGTCGCTGATGAATTACCGTATGGCAAAGGGTAGTTTTGGCCTTCAGCTCTCGCTGAAGGAACTCGATAGGGGCTAATATTCCATAATTATTGAACATACAGGGTGTTTTTTTTAGAAGTGTGGAAATAAAACGCATATAATTTAATGTTATGGCCAAGAATTTTGCATTATTATATGGATAAGAATTTGCCATTATGTTTTAAAAGCCATTTCGAGCAAGTGGCCGCCGCGGCTGTTTCGAATAAATTCCAGCCAAGAGGCCAAATTTTCGACCACTTTTTGCAGCAATTGTTACGGCCCGTATGTCAGTAATAACGCGCCGAATATTCTCTTCCAAGGCGTCAATCGTCTCGGGCTTATCTGCGTAGACAAGCGACTTCACATAACCCCACAAAAAATAGTCCAGTGGTGTTAAATCGCACGATCTTGGAGGCCACGCCACAGGCCCACGATGCGAGATAATGCGCTCACCAAAAGTTTCTTTCAATAAATTGATCGTTTCGTTGGCTGTATGGCATGTAGAGTCGTCCACATCAACATCCTCCTCAGGTACGAAAAAGTCATTAATCATGGCTCTATAGCGTTCCCCATTGACTGTAACATTATGGTCGGCTTCATCTTTGAAGAAATATGGACCAATGATTGATTCCCTCTGCCCATAGAGCACACCAAGCAGTGACTTTTTGAGAATGTAACGGCGTCTCAACAATAGCTTTTGGATTATGATCACTCCAAATGCGACAATTTTGCGTACTAACGTACCCATTCAACCAAAAGTGAGCTTCATCGCTGAACAACATTTTCTTGTGAAAGTCGCGCGAACCGAACCATTATTTTGGTAATAAATTTGCACGATTTGCAAACGTTGTTCAGAAGTAAGTCTATTCATTACGAAATGGCAAACCAAACTGAGCATAAATCAAGTGACAGCTGTCAAAAAGACCAATTCTGAAAATGGTATTACCAGATTAAAAAACCACACTTCTAAAATAAAACACCCTTTAGTAGTAACTGTTGTTGTTCAACTAAAATATATTTTAAAGGAATGAAAAGATCGAATTCCCACCCCTTCAATCTTCTTCAAAATCTATTTCCGCTAGTGCTTTGAACAAGTAGTGCATGAAGCCACTTTCTTTTTAAAGGCAAAATACCCAAAATGTCTAAAACTCTATTATGCAATTTTTTCTACTACCGCAAACAAACACAAAATATTTTTGTTTTTACTTTTTCGCATGATTTTACACTGTGAATATATTAAGTTTTAACAGTTTTGGTTTGTTTTGCTGTTGTTATTGCGGGTTTCGCATTTGCTAATAAGTCATACTTACTTTTATTTAAGCTCTCGTTAAGAGTTTGGGCGGTAGAATGTGCGCATAACGTACACACCTTCTTATTAAAAAGCTACTTATAACTACATAATTTTTACAAAAACAAACGAGTACTTGCAACAAGTAGTAGATCAGTAGTTTGTGGTAAGTATCTATGTAGTATTATTACCTTTACTACCTAATTACAGCTAAGTATTACAACCAGCCGTGCATAATCAAGCGCAACTCGTAATTGGTATTAAATAACTTTGACGCTGCTGCATTAATGTTGTTTATGTTGGTGTCGCTAAACTGTAGCAACTATATATTGCTGATGCTGTTGTTTTTGATCATGATGACGATGACGATGAAAATTGTGATATGATGGTTTGACGCTTTGTTGCAAGCAATTAGAGATAACAACAAGCAATGGCAACAATATCGTATACTTAAAACAAAAAGCAAAGCAAAGAAGAGTGAACGTGCAAACAGCGAACGTTATGAACTCATTTCAAAAGTCAAGTTTACACCATAACAACAATCAACATCAGCATCAGCAATAGCAACAGGAAAGTGCTTCGTTCCATGCACCTTTCTTTTACATACTTGGCCACCGCTAGTGCTGTCATTTTTATACCCACGGAAGAGAAAAGTGCAACAGCAACAATATGGCTGCTGATGCTGCTGTTGCTGTTGCTGCTGCTACCACTGTCGCTGGTTGATGCCGTTTTGTCTTTTGTTTTTGTGCTTTTAAAAGAAATGTGATGCTTTGCTATAATTTACCCAAAGTTATGTGAATATCTTTTGTTTTCATATGCACTTATGTACATGCTAGTATGATATGATGTGTACATATCGTTCGTTTGCTGCAATACTGTCATAACTCAAAAAATATAAATTCGAAGAAAAACGCATTTAAACTTTTCAATTTACCCAATATCACTCCATGCAAATTGATAAGGGTAAATTCTCTTCTCCGGTTAAGAATTACGATTTTTTACACATGATAAAGCACTAAATAACAGTTAAATATTTCTGTAGGCCGATAGCCTTTGTGCCTTTAACGAGTGCCTTTTGACTTGTAACATTATAATAATAATATTTATAATTATAATAATAAATAAATAAACAGTTATTTCTGCATAGTACCTTAACTCAAAAATTTTTTTTTTTTCTTTTCTATTTTTTATTTATGACAGTCTTGCAGCAAATGATCTCTTTATTTTATTTTATTTAGCTTTCATTGGCTATACCCAGCAACAGAAATAACAACAATAACAGCAACAGCAACACTACAGACTATGCCTTCTTTACTTTCATCTTATTCCCTCTATCTCTGCTCTTACCATATTTCCGGTATGTTTAATTTTTCTCTTAAACAGAAAGGTTAAAGACATTTTAGTTGTGCGTTTGACAATAAAATTATATGTTTAAATACTTTTAATAACAACGACAAAATAACTATATACTCGTACATACCAGTACATAAGTACTCGCTTATTCGCATATAGTAGGTATTTATTACATATTTTTCCCCCAGTTGCTATGATGTAATATTTAATTAAATATTAGGGGAGCTTAAGGAAAATGTGCATTGTATTTTCTGCTATCTGTGGCATCTATGGTTTTTATTGTTTAGATGACAACAGTGATTGTTCAGATGCTGGTGCTATAATTATTACAATAATGTATTCGAATTTGTGGAAGAGGGTTTCCAAATATCGCAAAATTCTATTATTTTAAACAGAGGAAAATCAAATTGGTAAGAGAAATAATTGTTCAATTCCTGATGAATGTTGTCTAGCTTCTATCTTGCCTCCAGCGCAATTACCAACATCAAAACAGTAACATTCTATCAAAGGCACTCAAATCTCATCAGATTACCTTAGAAACCAGTTGGTGATGGAGTGCCTTGATAAACTCAACTCTTTTAGCCCACATCCTGGAGCATACTGGTACTGAAGGGAATGAAATTGCGAAACAAAAAAGTAGCATCAAATCCTTTTGTGGGTCCAGGACCCTGCTACGGGATGGCAAAAGGAACCTTTTCACAACCCATCATGAAAAAAGAATAACAGCAAAGGCAACTATGCTAGCAAAATCCACCAAACATTTTTAAATCATTAAAACATTCTTATGCACTTATAAAAAGATATAACCTAAAACGCTTCAAGTAATGTATATTCATAAATATGACAAAGAAATATCTAAGAACAGAAATCTGTAGGTTTAACTACAGTGTCTTGCAAGCCTAATATTTAATTCTTTCGAATGACTCATATAGATTTTATAGAGAAGATAAGGAATCTGCGAATCACATATTAGGACAATACCCTGCACTTATGAATATTTGAACTTCATAAAAGTAGGACCAATACTAAAATTTCTACAAACTCCACGTCAAAAGTTGAACTAAGTACTTTCAACTCTTCTCACGGTTTTCTCGTGTTGACAAATTGTTACAGTTATAATTTGCAGGACAATGGCATAATCGATTACAGATTTAATAAATAAGTATTTTAAATATAATTAAGTATTTGAACTATTTATTTATGGAGTTTGATCTTTAATAATATTTCACTTCTGTAGTGTGAAAAACAGCTACACGTTACAGGTTTTTGCTCTCTACCGGCTTATATCTCTACATTGCTTCAGGATTTCACTATGTTTATTCAAGTGCAAAAATGGTTATTAGCAAAAAGGATAAATGAAGTTAATCAAATATTACATTAAGACAATCAAATTTGTGACAAACAATTTTCTTCGTAACCCTTGAGAGCTTTTCACCCTCATTATTTACATATAAATGTATGTATGTATGTACATAGATGCAGTGTAGGCACATGGAATCACTTAATGTAATAATATTGCAAATGTATCAAGTCACTTTTTCCGATAATTAAATTTTTCACTCATTACCTAAGCACAAATCAACAAGTGAAATCGAGTGTGATGCAGATGACATCGACTGTGCAATACTTCACAATATTCAATCAGACCTGATTCATTGCGAATCACGTGGATCGCTAATGGATAGTGGCGTGATCGAACGCGTGCTGATACATGATTGCAACACAGGAAATACAGCATAAAAAAGGAAAAGTGCAAGCGCAATTTAATTTGACCTTTATTTGTTTTTATGTCAGAAATAAATTCTAGTAGAAGAGCAATTTGTAAGATTCTTTCGAACTTCTGCTAAAGTACTTAGTTCACGTTGAAGACGTTTCAATCCAGAAAATGAAGTGCGAAAATGTTCACCAAGTAAAAGCATGGAAATTTCTTCAGTAATACTGATCTGAAAAAATACATATAGTACATAATTTAGTTTTCCAAATGAAAGTGATTGTTTCCTTCCACAAATACTATTTAAATGCTTTATTACTTACTACAACTAGGTAAAACTGGTACAGTAAAAATAACTACATACATTGTATCTGGTTATAGCTAAATCGCGAAAATTATCTTTAAATTTTCTTCGTAAAACATTTTTGCTGAATTTTTTTCGTTTTAAAAGGTATAATTAAAATTATGATATATAGTACTTATATACGTTAGTTTAAAAGCATGCGCGATTATTTTAATACTAAAAATATATCACAAAACATAATAATAATTATAAATTACGTGTACTTTGTAACAAAGACATGCATATATTCAATTGTTGTTGTAATATAAAGATCAAATAAATTACTTAGAAGTGGAAAAGACACACAGGAAAAAATTTTAAAATTAAATATTATGTACCCACTCATAAAAACAACACGTTTTAGTAAAGCCATAAAATTTGAATAGAGTTCATTTAGAGAGAATGGGCGGAGGGAGGAGGAGAATGTTTTGCGTTGTTACTCACTGAAATTACTGCATTTTTTTATTTCCTAATGAGAACTATTTCTGTTTTTAACCTCTTTTGTTTTTTTTTTGGTTATAAGTATAGTCTTAAATATGCAGTCAATTATCACTTTTGGAATAATTTTCTGCTGCTACCATCTTTTTACTCTGAAATTGACATTTTTCTCTGTCGCACTGGCACCCTGTTTTTTTTTCATTTTAAAAGATGTTGCCTCTTCCGCTGCAACTTTTGCTAGTATGAAATCGTCCATAGTACCGCTGCATTTAGAGCGCCCGAACTAACCGGTCGGTGTCAATGGTTTGGCGTTGAACCTTGTGTTCGCTATAAATGTTCAGGAACAATGGTCAGGCGGTGTAAATATGGTTACAAACGCCGGACGAATGAAAAATCTTTGCTCGGGATAATCGGTCTGAGTTCGATCTTTTATTGTAAATCCAGTATTACTATTGTTGTGTAATTGTGAAATTGAATGAAGTAAAAAAGGAAAAAACAACTGGAAAGGCACGGGAAAAACGTAAACATATGCTTATTTGCTCTGCTTTTTGCTAAAAAGTTTACAGTGGGAACAATTGAATTTGTCATCTACACCGGACGAGCGCACAAGATGCCTTCTGATGTTTATTCGGAGCCTATGTTCGGCCACGGCGTAAATGATTGACCGAATGAACATTTATTAGCTACAATTTCTACGCGAAAGAATCTTCGTTTGTTTAAATATAGCGTAACAAATATCTACGTAGATAACTGCCTCAAATTGGCTAATTTTGATACTTATATTATCTCTCTCACGATATGCCCCATGTAATGACAACTAACAGCGCTCACTCTCCTGATCGAAACATACATACATTCACCTTTGGCTTTTCGTATTTGCTCACATGTACCGTTAGTAAGCATTGTACTTGTTTTGCGTGTTGAAACACTTCACTGTTTTTGTTAATCGACTGCATATGTACGAATAAAATATATATTTATTACAAACGTCAGTGCGATTAACATAGATTTCTTCAAACTGATTAATGTGTTTTTGTAATTTTTCTACTTTGCTTTTTGGATTTTCTTCTGTTCTGCCTATGCAGATACATACATACCTACATATAGTATATACATATATCGATATCCGATTAATTTGTAATTCTCAATTATAGGTTAATTACCTTACAACATAATCGCCTCATCGCTCCATGTGCAGCAGTATCACCAATAGCAGCATCACCATCGCCGTTAGTTAACTAATTGTTGTTGCTTTTACGCGCTGCGTTCGCGATTTGTTTTTGTAATCATTTTTGCAAGATAATCCGCTCCATTTTATGAATATTCAAAACAAAAAATCTTACTTCAATATTATAATTAGATTTTTTTTTTACCAATTCTCAATGATTTACTCACAATTTAAGCCATGCGCTTTTTCTTGTTGTATGTATGTTGCTGTCTCTCTCTTTTTTGTAATACTTTGGAATTTTGAGCTGATTCAGATTTCATAGCAGGTAAATGTTAATTCCAATAACAACAACAACAACAACAATTGCCATCACCTGTGATAAACCGCAAGTATTTTTTATTCTGTACAAAGCGAATTTAATAAGGTGGCGTTACTAGCAACAGGCTTCTCTGCTTCCTTTGTGGTATAAAGCTGATGTTGACATTCTAATTATACCGCCATTATGGACACAGCAACAAATATGTGTTGCTATTGTTTTTTACAGTTGTTTTACTACTGCTTTCGTCAGCTGATTTTGACATTCTAATAACACCGCCATTATGGCCTTAAAAAATCACTGTTGTTGTTGCCCTGGTGAATTTTTTTGTACTGCTGCTATCACCTTATATAAATTCGCCTTGGTTTTGTATAGTTAAATGTGAAGAGATCTCGTTTTTTGGAACGTATTGGATTGAATTGGAATGGGATTGTTTTTTTTTTTGGGTTATACATTTATTTGTTGTTGTTCAGGTGGAATTGACACTTAAAAAGAGTAAAACACAAGCGCCATGTTGCCAGACAAAGTTTCTGAAATTTTTCGCCATGTGAAAAAATTTACCATTTTTAAATTTCATAACAATTCCATAGACTTTTTTTTTCATTGAGCTCGTTCATCTTGACAGAATGATAGTGCTCCTTTAAATATTACAAATATTTGCAAATTATTAAGAATGGTTACTTATGTAAATTTGATTACTTTTACATAATTTTAAATAACCTTTTTACCTTACCCAAAAAAATATTCCACAATTAATCCTTTTTGGTAAATTTACTCTAATCGTCGCTAGTAACCAGTGTTGACAGAAATTTTTGAAGGTTGTAGCTAAAACTATTAAAAAAAAGAGCTATAAATAGCTAAAAAAAAATAATTTTTTTAGCCAAAAAAAAGCAGATAATTTTTTTTATGGAGACATACTTTGATGTGTACATACATACATACATACTCGTATGTATGTACACATCAAAGTTACGAGTATGTATGTATGTACACATCAAAGTTCTTTTAATGGCACAACAGCCCATGGAGGGCCTAGGACGAGCTTTTCGCATCCACTCATGTTGTGCGTGTTAGATTTGTGCATAAATGGAAGGTACCTACAGTTTTATACCGAATCCGAACGGCGAATTTAAAAGCTTTTCATAGGCAATTTTTACTCTTGTAGGTTTGCCATTGCCTGCCAAGAGATGGTGCCGAGTAGAAAATATATTTTTTAATTTCTGATTTTGCCAGTCGGATCCTCTGCGTAGCGACCACATCACATTTATTAAATAATTAATTAATTAATTATATCCAATCTTCAGTTACAACAAAGTAAGTTTTTTAATATCGAAGTCAACCTAAACAAGTTTAAATTTTAAATTACTTAAACTCAAAATTGAAATGTAGTAATTGCGTCTTACCTTCAAGTTTTTTCCACCGCAGTTCGAAATTTGTAATTTCAAAAAAGAAGAAAATAGCAATCTTTAAAGCTTTCAAAGAGTAATCAATGAAACAAAGTCAATATTTCTAAAAGTTTCAATATTTTGTGGCAAATGTGAAATATAAGGGGTGTTTTTCTAGAAGTGTGGTTTTCAATCTGGCAATACTTATTTCGTAGTTGGGCTATTTGACCGCTGTCACTTGATTTATGCTCAGTTTGGATTGCCATTTCATCATGAATAGACTTACGCCTGAATAATGTTTGCCAATTATAGAAATTTATTATCAAAATTCATGCGCTGTGAAAAAAGTGTGAAACACTACATCCATTTAGCGACGAGGCTCATTTTTGGCTCAATGGATAAGTGAATAAGCAGAATTGCCGTATTTGGAGTGAAGACCAGCCGGAGGCAATTCAGCAGCTACCAATGCATGCCGAAAAATACACTTTTTGGTGCGGCTTATGGGCAGGCGGCATCATTGGGCCGTACTTCTTCAAAGACAATGAAGGCCGCAACGTTATGGTCAATGGAGAAAGGTACCGTTCGATTATAACACTTTTTTTTGGCCGAAAATGCTAGAATTGGACTCGCCCGACATGTGATTCCAACAGGACGGTGCCACATGCCACACTGCATGCAAATCCATGCATCAATTGAGAGGCAAAGTTAGTGAGCAGTAAATCTCACGTTTTGGTGTAGTCAATTGTCCACCAAGGATAGTGTGATTTGACCCCGTTAAACTATTTTTTGTGGAGCTATGTTAAGTCTCTTGCCTACAGGGACCAGCCAAATACGATTGCTGCTTTGGAAGCCAACATTGAACGCGTCATTGGTGAGATTCCGCCCGAAATGTGTAAAAAAGTGCCAAAATCGGACCTTCAGAATGGACCACTTGAAGCGTAGCCGCGGGCAACATTTAAGTGAAATTATCTTTAAAAAGTAAATGGTAGGAATTGATTTATCGATCCAAATACAAATTTCATTCACTTTTGTACAATTTCTGTTTTTTTTTTCATTTTCAAAAACTAAACTCTTATAAAAATTACACTTTATTACAGAAATATTGTGCAGTATGCATATATAATCCAAGTAAAATTTTTGTAGTTAAAAAATAGCTAGGAGCTAAACCAAAAAATTGGTAGGTAAATATGTAAGTAAGCTACAAGATAGCTAAATTTGGCAACACTGAGCACTGCTTGTAACCAAAGATAGATAGCGAGAGAGAAAGGGAGCGCGATGAAGCGGCAGGAGTGAGATCTTTTGGTATTTCTATTTGGCATTTTTTAAACTTGTTTTTCTATATTTCTTTTTTTTTTTGTGTTACTGTTTTTTTACGTTGAAAGCGTTGCGCATGCGCGCATAACATAATATTTACTTAACAAAAATATATATATTTTTTCTTTGGATTGATTTGTTGTGTGGAATGATATGCTATGATGGCTATGAAGTTTGATTTGGTTGGCGTGGTATGGTGCTGCGCGCTGGACAACTATCTATCTAGCAAATAAAAAAATAAGTTTATAGTTATACTATCTATGCTTAACTAGCTATATGTGCCGTTGGTTGTTGGTTGTTGGTTGTTGCCTGCTATTACGTGATTAGCTCGCTTACAACTACAGCTATAAACTACAACTACTTAGTTGTATGTACACATAAACAACGTTCGAGTTTGTGAATGACAAATGATCGACCAATCTGATATATCGACGAATGTGTATGTAGATTGATGAATAGTAGTTGTACAAACTCATTTTAAGTATTGCAATTTTGACTTTGCTGAGACAAGTGCGCAATGCCATTTCTTAATGAAAACGTTCATTTTGTCTCAAGCTGCTAATTACATTTCAGCAATTCAGCAGTTTTAACTAATGTTAAATTAATTTAATATTGATCCCAATGATCAATAGATCAATTATGATCAGCGTCTTTATACATACGTAAATAAAAAGACATAACGAAGTTCAAGAAATGTGCACTGAAAACAATTCTTACATTTACAGTGATTGGCAACAACAAAACGTGTATGGTTATTGTAGGTGTTGCCGTAACATGGTGGTCGCCGTGGCGTATTAGGTGGTGCGCTGACTCTTTCGTAAGGAACATCTTTCGCTTCAGAAAGTGAGGTTTCATCATAAAAGTATTACATATAAGTACTTTAAATATATGTTTGCATTTGTTTACCTTAACAAAGAATATGCTTAATGCTTAATGCTTAAACTCTTTGAGCAAACTTTACACCAACAAATATTCTGTGTATTTACATACATATGTTCGAGTATGTACCATATCTAGGTATGAAAATGCATATATTTCTTTAGAGTGCTAAAAAAAAACTAAAAAAATAATCAATAGATATACTCGTATATACCACAAATAGTTTTAACAATTAAGTATGAAGTAGCCAAATTAACTTTTTATACCAAACATGGCATTTCATTCATGTATAAAATGAAACAGTAGTACGAGTAAGTATGTAGGTAGCTTCAGAGGCAACTCATCTTCGTACAATACCGATCATACATACATACATACATACATACATGTTTGTTTAAATAATTAAAGTTAAGCTTCGATACGTTGCATCATATTCTAGAATGTAAACAATATGTAACGAAAATAAGCAAAATCCAAATAAATATTTCACTTGCGCACGCGCGCACCTGTTTCTTTTTCCTAACCTATTTTATTTTTATTCTTTTTATTTTCATTCATTTTCAATTTGCACTCCCGTTCATGAAACAATTACTACGCAGCAGTTTTTGTTCGTAGTTGATTTATTTGCATTTTTTTTAGTTGATTTCTGCTATGATTTTTTCTTCAGCTTTTTGCATTTAAGCATGGTTTAAAACGTGTCAGAGCTAAATACTAGTAGAAGAAGTAAAAAGGCAGGTTTATCTCACTCTGTGTGTGTGTGTGTGTGTGTGTGCGTGCGTGTGTATGCGTGTGTGTGAGCTTAACTGGCTTAAAAGATGAAGTCAAATCTTGCTAAACTACTTTAGAAAAACAACCACAACAACAACAAATCGAGTTGCAGTAAGTGCACAAAAGTTGTAGAATTTACAATTACAAAAACAAAATACAGCAACAGGTCTTTTGGTTTCTCTCATTGGTATGATTGGTTAGTTAGCTGTTTGTTGTTATTGATAAAGTAGAGCTTTATTTTGTTTGTTTTTTTTGCAAGTTGAACACAGCAGGGGGCAAGAAAAATTTTAGACCGAGAGAGAGAGAGAGAGAGAGAACGAGGGAGAGAGAGAGAACGAGGGAGAGGGAGAGAGAGAACGAGGGAGAGAGAGAGAGAGAGAACGAGGGAGAGAGAGAGAACGAGGGAGAGAGAGAGAGAGAGAACGAGGGAGAGAGAGAGAGAGAGAACGAGGGAGAGAGAGAGAGAGAGAACGAGGGAGAGAGAGAGAGAGAGAACGAGGGAGAGAGAGAGAGAGAGCAGAACGCAAAAATGCAAACGGTCAAGAAGTCATTGTCGCCAGAACAAAAATTTCTTAAATTTCAGACTATGTGGAAAAAATTAACTTTTTGAGAAAATTTCTTCTTCTTCTTTTAGTGGCACAATAGCACATGGAGAGCCTATGTTTTGTGATGTTTTTACCTGAATGGAAAGGACCTACAGTCTTATGCCGCATCCGCACGGCATAAATCATCAATAATTAACATAAAAACAAAAGTAATTCAAATGGTACATACATACATACATACATATGTATTTTTAAGTACATAACGGTTTTGGTTAATATTTTTTGAAATACACTTTTCGATATCATTATTCTGTACTAATTTACAAAAATTTTATGTTGCACTATGTAATTGTTTCAATTTAATCTTTTAATTAATTAGTCTATTAAAGATTAAGTTAAAAACTTTATTAAATTCTTAGCATTATTTGCATAATATAGTAGATGCGCAATAACTCTAATAAGTCGATACAGCTACCCAGAACGACATCGTTTCTTTAGGCGGATTATAAAGAATGGTCCTTTAAGTAAATTTTACCACTTTTCGCTTCAAATTATCTTTTTTACCTCTTCAAAAATAAATATGGTAAGTCAAAAATTACTTTTTACTTTGTGGGAAATTTATCATAGTCTGGCAATAGCACATCGAGTTCACCTTTGTTCAGTTCGAGTACGAGTACACATACTTAGTCTGTTTGTTTTTCTTTTTTTCTTGCATGCGATTTTTCTTTGATATATGCGAGCTTGCTCATACATACATACATATTTTTCTTGCTGGGTTTACGTTTACTGACATTTTGTTGCTGGAGTTTTTTTCTTTTGTTTTTATTATTGTTCTTGTTGTTTTTTTTTTATTGTTTGGAATATTATACGAATAGTTTTCGTTGTAGTTTTTATTTTCTTAATGTCTGCGGTGCTGCACTCGTTCATATTGTGCATACATACACACATACATACATACATAAATAAATATATATGGAAATGCAGTTTTTTTTACGTCCATTTGTCCGTTCGCTTAATTTTGTTTTGAACAATTATCGCTACTCAAAATGTAGTGCATATACATACTATTTTTATAGACAAGTACAACAAGCTTCAAAATATTGTTGCATGTTCAAAAACTTGCAGAAGGACAGCAATAACTTCTCCACAACAGCAACCACCAGCTATAGCAGCAGCTACTTCTTTTCATACTAAATTTCGTATGTGTAATGTGCATAAGTAGTTGGTAACTTTAAAGTTTGCTTTTTTTGTTGCTGTTGTTGCCGCCATTTTTGGACGATTTTTTTCATGCAAGTAAAGTGGGTTGGCGTTGAAGTATTGATTTAATAAGAGTGCAATTTTTTCCCGCAGATTTTTCTGTTTTTATTTTGTTTTTATAAATATGTATGTAACTAGTTTTCTTCTCTACTTGATTTTTTTTCATTACTTAAGCATTATAGCTTTGTTTTCGCATTTCTTATATTAAAATCCGAAAAATATCTTTTACAAAAATTAAGTTATGTAATTTAATTTAACTCAAAAATATTTATTCATTTTTTTACTTTCTTTATGAAAAATATGTGACTGCGCATTATAAAGTAAATTATAGATTAAATATAAAATGTGCAACATATATACCATCATTTTGAACAATCTGGAGGGTTAAGGCAGGCTTATAATTCCATCTCCCCAAGCTTTGGCTGATTTGACCTTATTCATTCTCATATTAAGAAGGAAAATTATCAAACTGAGATTGGAACTTAAGGTGGGTTCGCCGATTAGTCGGCTCTATTTCTGGTCACTCTATTTCTGGTTTTTCTCGCCTCTCGTGCCGTAGTTGGTAGTGCGCTACAGCGAAATGAAAAGCTCTTCTTAAGCAATTTTTATTCTTGTAGGTTTACAATTGCCTGTCGGCAATGCCGTGTAGAAAAATGGTTTTTCTATTTTTTCGATTTCGCCTGTGTCAAGATTTAAACACCGGACATACTGCGCACTACCAACTACCAACTAAATTAGTGCGCGTCAGCGAAGTTTATCTGCCAAAATTCTCTTAGGTTCATGCGAAAATAGTCAGTTTTGACAGATAAATGATACAATTTCGGTATGACCTAAGTAAATATCTGTTTTTCCACCCGCGAACGTTTTTTCTCCTCACAGTCCTGATTGCGGGAATGGGTGATATTCTTTTTTTTCAGCATCATTACAAGTAACATTTTTTCCAGCACATATTCTCATATCATAAACAACAAATTGAAACAAAACCTGCTGTCAAAATAGCCATATGTGTAAATGGAAATGACAATACCAAACAGGAAATTGATAAGAATTAAGCAATAGGTATATTGGTCATTATCGTGTGTGGGTAAATTAGGAGCAAATATTTTTTACAGATGGAAATAGTGAAATTAACTTGACCTCTGTTCCAAAATTGATCTCTGTGCCAACAAGTAAAACTCATTGCGGAATGTAAGTATGTATGTATGTATATCGAGTCATGAGCGCCGAGATATCAAGACAAAATTTGAATTTTACGGGATATTCTTTGGACATACTTCCCATATTTTCATTTGGTATAACGCTATATGGAAAATTAAGAGTTCCCAACTGATTTTCTCTAGAATATTAGTTACCTGTTCCCTAACGGTTCTGCTAAGTAGATAAGCATTTTACAATATATTTAGTGATAGTTTTTTATTTGTTGTACATCGTTCTGGGCTGATTCAAAAAGAGTAAATAAATAATTCAATGATATACAAACAAATAATAAATAAATTAATGAATTAATAAAAATCTTGAACTAATTTCATTTAAGACTTGCTTTATAGATATGGATATTGATTTTTTTTTGCTTACAATCGCATCGTTTTGATTATATAAATATACATACATACATACTACATGTGCATATGTGTGTATATTTCTATTGATTCAGTATAACAAATACAAAATATTAAACAAATAAACAGAAACAATAAAACCTGATAACAATAAAATGTTACAAATTAATACCAATCAGTAAATGTTTTACACTAAACACAGTTACTAACTATTTATGCTCATAAAAATCAAAATAAAAAAAGTCACTGTTACCCTCAGCGCCAAAAAAACTTGATTCATAAAGCGGAAAAGTTATCAATAAAAATTAATAAAAACTAAATAAATATACGAGAAGAAGAAAACAACAAACCTGAACCCAAATAGTCTGTTGTAACAGTTTCAGCAAAAAACGCAGCTTAGTTGAAAACAAAACATAGCATGTACATACATATAGTGTATCTGTATCCATGTATCTGTATCTATGTATCTGTATCTATCATCTGTTGGTGTGCAAGGTACTCTTCAGTGCGTTACGGTTGCCAATTTTTGTCTTTTTCCCCCCTTTTAAAGTTTAATTTCATTTTTTATCTTTACTTTGCTTATTAATATTTATTAATTTTCTGTTATTTAATATTGTTTTTTTTAAGTTTATTATTTTAGTGATTTTTTTTTTTTTTTTGGAAAAAGTGTTTTTGGGTTTTTGGTGTAGATATATATTTTTATGGTTTAGCACACACACAAGATGTTTGCCATGCATATCAAAATATTGTTCCTATATTCCAATTTGATTCCAATTTAATTTAATTCAAGGAGAAGGCAAGCACAACACATCAATAATTAAATGGCCTTAATAATACATACAAACGATTACGAGTGTATTTCTAAAGTAATTTTTTGTTTTTGCTTGCAGTCGCTTATTTCACTCTTCGACAGATTTCATTTGATACTCGTACTATGGCATGCATTATTTACAATTGTTCTGAATTTATTTTTTAGTTAGAAAATCATGGCCTAGACATATGTATGTATGTAAGTGAGAGCACGCGATAATACTTAAGTAATTAACTTGTTAAAGGAGCCGCCATGGTGTAATTGATCGAATGCTGGACTGCTACGTAGGCTGGCGTGGTTCGAGACGGTTCGACACTCAATAACTTAAAAAATTGTAAATTTAAGAAATATTCAACAAGACTCCAAATCTTGCCTAGCAATGGCAAACCTCCAAGTGTAAAAATTGCCGTTCGAGTTCTGCATAGATTATTATTCAATTGTAAGTACATAACTCGCAAAATATGAATGGATGAAGCTGAGATTAGGCCTTTTGAGGGCACATTGTGCGACATATGTAGAAAATGAAGAAACAGTTAAGTAAAACAAAATTATATGGTATGCACTTGTTAAATGCAGCACTAAGCTACTAGTTATGAATAATTATGATCAGATTTAAATGCCAAAATATTTACTGGAGCTAAGCACTGGTGCTTATTTCAATTGTAAATATAAAACGTGAAAATTATGGACATCCTTCGAGGATGGCTTTCAATGAAACTGAATCAGACTTTTATTCAAAAATATCAAAATCAAAGCGATGATTATTTCGTATTCTCTGTCTTTTGTTGATACTTTTTCCCATCTATTGATGAAACAATTGTTTTTCAATGTATGAGAAAACTTATAACCTGTGTTTACTCCAGTCCCTCCACAATTCCGAAATGTATTCTTAAAAATTGTTGGCTTGAACTTGTGGTACCAATCACACTCCTCTTTAACCCATTACCGACTAATTTTTTTCAGCAAAGGGTAAAGGAAAACGCATTTTTCGGTCATAAAAAATCTATATGTACGAAAAGAGATATCAGGCGTGGTTCACTCTCACGTGTCTTTTATATTTCAAAACCAACACAAAAATAATAAAGTATACATTACATTCCACTTACCAATATTTTATTTATTCGATTTGACAATTTTTGTTTTTTTTTTTTCGAAATAAATGAAGATAAATGAAGTTTCACAGATAATTTATTTTAACTTTGCTATTGCCCGTCTATAGACGGCCTTGGATGGTAAAGGGTTTAGTATTATTTATATTGTGGTTATTTCCCTGATGCTTGGAAGATCTCTTGCCTTACTTATACCTCTACATAAATCTGGAAGTAAATATTTAGTTAACAACTATTTGTTCTCAGATCTCTTTTAGTTTTAGCAAACCTATTTCACCATCTGAAGATGGCCTCGTACCCGCAAAATCGACAACCACTAACCTTTAGAATTCACTTCAAGTGTGATTGAAGTGAATTACAAACTGATGTCGTGTAAACTGACTTTAGAAAGGCTTTTGACGTGGTAAATTACAAGCTGCTTTTACTAAAATTACGAAACATGGGTGTCCCGCCACTTTTACTTAAATGGATTACTTACCAATCGTAAGCAAAGGTTTCAAATCTAAATGTTTTCCTGTTACTTCGGATGTTCCTCAGGGGAGCCAGTTTGGTCCAATCTTTTTGTACTGTTTGTCAATGGTTTGCCAACTGTTACGCAGTTGACGTAAAACTAATTTATACTGTTGACAATATTGATGACACTATGTTACTACGAAATTACTTAACCAACTGTTTGAAACTAATTTCGTTTCCAACTAATTTCGCTGTTTGAAACTAATTTCGCCCAAGAACTATGTTGAATTCAACATTTATACTTAAACTTTTCCAGGGCAATGTATCTACATAAATAGTCCTGCTGTTTTAAGCAAAAAGTGAATGTCAATACAATCACACAAGCTACTAGCTACTATACATGCATATATTTGAATACGGTTAAAAACATACATTTGCAATTACATAAAGTTAAATTTGAACCTTTCAATAATGCCTGTATGGATTTTAATAAGGTCTATTATTTAATAATTCATCCGATTCATTAACTACATACAATAACAATGAATATATTGTGCTATCTAAACTTAACAATTAACTGAGTAATTTTATCTCCACTAACTACCCATTTTAGTGCTTAGTGGAGCTCTCCCTCACTCTCTTTTCTTCCATTCGCGCTTCTGTAGTGACTTAGGTCGTTTTACTACGTTACCCATGCGTAGTTGGGAGAGGCCCTCGGTCAGCTGGGCGGAAAAAAGGAATTTCATATGCCTTCAAAATGGTAATTTTCTCTTAAAAACCAATACTTAAGTATTGGAAATTCTATATCAACCTAATTTGTTTATTGAATTAACGTACAAATTTTAAGTAATTAAGTTAATAAAACTAAGAAGCCAATTTCTACTATGACAACAACTGCTTTGATTTTTTGCACATATTCAACCCATGAGTTTTGGCTCCACCAACAACACAGCAAGTATAAGTAAATCTAAATGACAAGGTTTTTCTGTCATTGATTCGCATTATGTATTGATGACATTCAAAAATAAAAGCAGCTGGAAAGTAGAGCAACAACTTAAACGAGCATTAAACGATGTTGGCATTTAAATAGGAACAAGAAATGTGAAGTTGAGATGTCACAATAATAAATGATAACAAACACCAAAAACAATTTAACAGAAATTTTTCTGAATAAATAAGACTTTTTTATACCGTGTATAATATTTTTTGGTCAATATAAACAACTTTTTGACTTACCAGTGAATGAAACGTTTGAAGTGTTCAAATCCGTGATAATTGCAGTAGCTTTAATCACTTTGGATGTTAATGCTAGGAGTCGTTTTTTTCGAAATTTGAAATATTTCTTTTTAAGAGATTTTATTTTTTACAAAAAACATAAGTGCATAAAGAAGAAGAAAACAAAAAAAAAGGTAATTTACTTTAATGCCCTTTTTCTTAGCTTCAACTTGTTCTGGTTTTTATGCTGCTCTTTTGTAGTTGAATGTTGTTGTGTTGAATGCTGGAATTCACAAAAATTTCGTTTTCGTATTTAGCTCAAAATGTTTTTCTTGATTTTTGTTTGGTTTCCTTTTCTCAAACTTCAACCGGTTTAGCGCGTTTAAACAATTTATTTAAAGCTCATTTAAGTCAAAAAGAAGACAAACGAAAACATATACCGAAGAAACTACTCGTAAAACGGAAGGGAATAAGCAGCAAAGCAGCAACGAGAAAAAAACGCGCTAACAACTTACAACAACAATGTTGATGATAATGATGCCGCAAGGTAAAAAAAACGACGAGTTTAAAAATTCCAAAATGCGGTTTTTGTTGTTGGAAAAGTGTTCACAAAAAAGGGACACCGTCACAGTCGCTCACAAACACATGCTCATTAATTCAACGCACCGTACGAGTAGGTGAATATGAGACTAGGCAACGGAAGAAAAAAAGACTCAAAGAGTATAGAGTAGAGAGAAGAGAGTTTAAGGAATGTTAATAAACTCTGTTTAAATACTAATTGAACAAAACTGTCTTTAAATCTTAATAGAACAAGCGTTCAACTCCAACTAGATCTTGAAAGGTTTCCATTACCTTTCGTTTTAGAAGCACCAAAAATTTCGATTAATGATTTATTTGTAGACAATTTGTTTTTATAACAAAATTATTTTTTCTTTTTTGTTGTATTTCAACTGCAATTTGTGTACATGCAACACTGTAATGGCGATTTGCACAGGTTGTAGTTTCTTACTTTTTGCTTAAATTTAAAGTAAATTTACGGCATCCGTTGCTAGGGTTTTGTCTTTTTTATCGTTATTCTTAAACTTTTTTTAGTTAGTTTTCTTTAAATAAGTTTTTTCTAAATTGTATTGTATATATTAAGAAGTTCAAACAAACACTTGTGTAACTACTGCTTGAATTGAGAAACAAACAGCAAAAGTCGGAACGCTCATAAAAAAAAAAAAAAATTTACAATTATACTCGCCACCAACCACACGTAACGAAATCTATCGAAAGACTAAATTCAACTTGGATCATGTTTGCACTTTGTTTCTTTTCTTTTTTCATTACGATGAGTGGAGTGAAGTCGTTTTTAATATCGAGTTTAGCCTATGTGTAGTTGATAAATGAACGTGAGAACCAGGGATGCCAACTCAGACTCTCCAAACTGACCAAAATAGTTCCCCAATTTAAGTCGCAATTGCCTACAAGTTTTTGTGTGGATAAATAAAATAAAATCGTAGTAGAGGGATAAAAAATTAAACATTTTTGTCGGTAAAAGTAGCCTTACGAATAATTTTCCGGTAGATAATTGTGCTATAGTAACTAGTGCAAAACTACTACAATTTTATTGGTCACATGTTTTCGTATTAAAATGTATGAAAGTAAAGTTTCTAAATTTGATAATGATAATTAGTAGTTAAGAAAATATTTAAATGATTTCAGTTCACCACAAAATCGGTTTCATTCCCCAATCCCCCGCAACTAAATAATAGTAAAGTCGATTCCCCATAATTTTGGGAATTCTCCATAAGTTGGCACCCATGGCGACAACGTTGAGCATTAGTGCAAGAGCAAAGAAGAGCGAACGGCCACATATAAAAATTGCATTAAATGAACGCACCATTGTTCTTAATAAAAAGGTATAAATAGCACTGTTGCTAGATTATTACAATTTTGCAGAAAGGGTTAATTTTTGACAAATTTGTTTGGGAAAGATAATAAATGTGTTAATGAAATGTTAACTACTTAACAACATGTATATATTCTTCTTTTAATGACATAACAGCCCATGGATGTCCTAGGCTGAGCTCTTCACATTCTCTCATGTTGTGTGTGTTATATTTTTGTACATGAATGGAAGAATGTACATAAACGTTTTATGTAGAATCCGATCAACGAAGTGAAAAGCTTTTCTTAGGCAATTTTCGCTCGTGTAGGTTTGCTGTTGCTTTCCAAGAGGTGGTGCCGTGTATAAAATTTGTTTTTTCTACTTTTTGATTTTGCCTGTGCCGAGATTTAAACCGCGACAACTCTGCATAGCAGCCAACGCACTGCCAACTACGCCACGGTGACCACTATGTACATATATATTTTGCAATAATTTTAATACTTCTGAATTACTCTTGTTTTTATGTCTTCTCGTTTTGCTGCAAAGAACATTTTGATTAAAAATTTGATTCCTATAAAGTCTATAGAATTGTTATTAAATACAAAATAGTAAATTTTATCAAAAAAAAGCGGTAAATTTTTCTCACAAAGAGGGAAATGTTAGTAAATTTAACTGGCAACACTGATAGGTCTTAAGGGCTTGTTGTTGTATGAAATAAACTGAGCGCAAAACTATTGTTGCTTTGTTTCTTTAGTTAGTGCTGTGTGCTCTTCCTCATTAGCATTTGTTGTATGCAGACAATTACGGTAGTTAGTAAAACACTAACATGGATTCCCAAATGTGTGAATGTGTGTATGTGGGCGCCAATTTTTAATAACCTTTAATAGTACCTGGCAAGAAATTTATTCTAGTGACATCTTTTCAATAGCGCGATTCGGGACTGTAAGTTGGCCATCCCAGAATTCCGAAATTTTTTCGAATTTCTTTATTCATTATTTTTCGTTTTAGATAGGTACATATGTTGGTTATAAGGTAAGGTATTTGAATTTGTTTAACAAATAAAACAAAATATCATTAAGCAAAACTGTAGTAAAAAACACTAACAGCCTAAGTCTAGTTAATTTAAAAGCGGTTCAAATGTGGAGCAATTTTTCGCAAGCTGAAGCATCTCGGAATAAAGCGGAATCTCGTTTGCTGTGCTGTAAAAAGATTTGAGGACACCGGCTCCATATGTAATTGGGAAAAAAAGTGGCCGGAGAAACAACGTTCGCATCACGGAAGCTATAAAAATCGTCAGAGAACATATCCGGCGAAATTGCGATAGGTCAGTCCAAAAGATGGCCGATAATATTAATATGTGGCGTGAATCCCTAAGACTCTTTTGCGTTACGACTACAATATGAAGGTTTTCAAACAAAAAATGTATGACCTCACCGAGGTAACAGTGGAAAACGACTACAAAGATCATGCTACAAAGACTACAAAGAAATTGTGTACGGAGACCATTATTATTGATTCCATCAGAAAGCGCGCCCGCTCATACCGCCAAAATTGTTCAAGACTGGTGTGAAGGTAAAAATATACTAATAAGGGATTAAAAGTATATTAATTTGATTGATTTTAAGGGTCCCATTATTGACGCATGGTAGGCTTAAGCGCGTTGTGACAAAAAAGGCCAGACAATCGAGTAATTGAAACACGAAAGAAATATTTAAACATCATTAATTACATCTAATGTGTTTATTGTTTACTGAATTCTTATTTTAATAAAAAAAAGCTACTGGTCACATTGTAGAGTTTTCTGAAATTTTAGTATAGTTTCTACCTATACAATTTTCCCATCGAAAACTATTAAACTCGCCCAATAAGAAAATACACTTGATGCAAGTGTTGGACAATAGCTCAAACTGATTTCCAATGAGTTAATAACCCATGCAGGAAGGGGTTAATAGAGTCACATCTTTAAACATCATTGCTTTACTAGATTTTGTAATTACTTATGTACGTTGGCAATAAATGGAATACTGCACATGAAACACAGAAAGTTGGTTCCAAATCTGAAGTCTTTATATAGAAATAAATAAAGAACGTTAGTACCAAGTATCAAAAATTTATTGATTTTAATAAAAGTTTTAATACATAAAATTAATCAAAATAATTTAATATAAATAACAAAAATCGTCAATGACTGCATTTGTAGTTGATTTATGTAGCTATTTTGGATTTAATTAATGTCAAAATTTTTTTATCTAAAAGGGATTTAAAGAGAGAAAATAAAACTCAAATACGAACGGAGTGGATTCAACATTTTTTACTGTCTAAGGATTGTGGTAGATATTCAAATTACTGTAAAATTAGAGATAATTGGCCATGCTGATGACGAAATCTACTCTATTAATTTCGCATTTAAAATTTCAGTACAGCCCGCTCTACAGCAATTTCGCTTAAACGGTGCAACACACCGAACACAATATCCCAGTAGAACGTTGGAGTAATCATCGAGCGCTCAGAAATGATCAATGGATTACTCCCTATTGCTCCAGAGATATTGCATTTCGTATTGCTTTTAACATGGCGTGTCCTAGGGCATAGAGTAGTCGCCTTGATCTCCAAAAGGAGTAATGAAAGAGGACACGATTGCTCTTCGGCCCTTTCTCTCTCTCTCTCTGTCTTGCTTCTATGTAGTAGTAAATTGTCTTCTTTCTACTGTTTTATCCATAGTAATATTCTAGTACCTCACACATATAAGTAAGTACTTATATTTATATATTTGTATTTAATTTGTATTATGTTTTATTATTTAAAAAAAATAGCTTTATCTATATTTTAATGAAAGCTAAAATTAATTTATATTCCTACTTTCGCATATATTTTTGTTTGATTGTCGTGAGCACTGAAAAGAGACAATAAAATTCTCAATCTGAGTTGTCGAGTCAAAGAGAAATTTACTGTTAATTTTCGTCTGTTTCTCTTATTATTGTTCTTTTTTTCAATTCTTAAAATTAATTTATTTTATTGCGATATATGAGGGGCAATCCAAATTGTGCAACTGGGATCCTGAATGTAGCGCACACCGAGAACATAGTGTTCGTCGAGCAAGATGTTCAATATAACCACGGCCTTAGAGAGCGCAACACACTGTCACTCATCGCAACACACTGTCACTTACGTGTGGTTTTCTGGTGTGTTATTTAAGTTCACAACTCATTTTACGCTCACCACTCAAAGGGACAAACAAATGGCGATTGTGTTACGATAAAATCTCCAGCTAAAACTGCGGCTGAGAGACAGCGAGAATGTAGACTTCGTCGAAAAATAGAGGCCAACGTTATTAAAATGCTCTCGTGTTTTTGCGTTTGCTAACTAAATAATTTCACTAATTATGCCCACACCGTAAGCTTAAATTATTTTATTCTTTCTTTCGATTGCTATAAGCTATAACAAAAATGCAGTTTATTTCCAAAATACCACATAACACGGCCCAAATCAACTTAAGGTGACGCTCTCTCTATAAAAAATAAATTTGGTAAACCTAAAAAATCAGATGATTTTTGAAATTGTTTCAAACAATGTGAAAGTCTAAAAAGTTAATGAAAATGCAGCGTGTGCACGCATAAAAAGTTTTCGATTACCTTTGCTGTGTAGAAAGAAGCATTACCGAAATAAAAAGAAACAACAATGAAGCTACAAATTAGACAACACAAAAGAGGACCTTTCTTTGTGAGGAGATAAGCAAGTAAGAATTCTTTGGTGTATCACTTTTGAACGATGTTGTTCGTTCCTGGTAGTGGTTGAGGAAACATACAAAGATGCAACAACAACAGGAAAAACAAACAAATAAAAATCTAGCTGATTTATTAAAACTATTCAAATGCCAAAATTGCACTGAACATGTAATTTAACAAATTTGAGCAGAAGTTTGTGTCCACCAAAAAGGACCCAAAGCTACACAGCAATAGCAGCAGCAATAGCAACAATTAGAAATTTATAAAGAAATCAAAGAATGCAACTGTTGTAAGAATCAAAATAAGATCAAAAGCTAACAATGCAGCCGCATGCCAATCGCCGCTCCGATTTCAGCAGCAGAGAGAAAAAAGGAAAGAGTTAATGATGATCAAGGGGCGGCAGTGATGGCATTTTCTCTCAATATGTGTACATATACACATGTACGTACGTATGTGTGTATCCATGCTACTCAGGCACATGCATGCATGCACTCGTGAGAGTATGTTTACATCGAATAACAACAATAACAAACATACAGAGGTGTATGGTATGTGCATGGAGTGCATGGGGTAGATACAACAACTCAAGAATGGAATGAAGCAATTTACTGAATGACTGTGGGAAGCGCAACCGAATAGAACATTTTTCAGTGGTTGTGCGGTTGTTGTTGTTGCTGTTGCTGTTGCTGTTATCTATGGTTGTTTTTCCTCCTGCTGTTGTCTTCTAACAAGCAAAACGAGGAAAAAACTTGTTTTGATTTAATTCAACGGCAAGAACAGCACAAACAATAGTTGATGGTGCTTGCTGCCTATGCTTGCTTTTGATGATGGCGGTGGTGTGCTGTTGGTTAGTTACATACATAGCAAGAGACAAAAGCTGATCATCAGATCAATTCCATTGATGCATATAAACACCTACATACATACATACATACATATGTATTTAATATGTATGTGCAGTGTGCATATGTAAAACCTAACGTACATACATATGTATGCAGGTAGTAAGTCTCTCTGCTGTACATACATACATACAATTGGAATGAATGCCATAACAACAACTACAGACCTTGGAATTAATTCCCATTAGAATGTTGAGACGCAGCAGACACGTAGAAGTTACCGAAGAAGTTGGAGTTGAAGTTGAAGAAAATCTAGTTTATAGATGTATGCATACATACATACATACATACATGTGTGCACACACAACTACAACGCGATAACGCCTTCAACCCCACAGTGTTATTAAATGTACCTACATGAATGTGCATATATACATACATATCGCTCGTGTGCAGCAAGACTGTCATAAATCAAAAAACATAATTTTTGACTTAAGTATACGAAACAACAGTTATTTCATGATTTACCTCGTGTAAAAAAAATTACAACAGCAGTTGTCGCTGTCAATTTGGTCCCAAGGTGCAAAAAAGTCATTTCTGAATAACATAGCTTTTTGTACATTCGCATGAAATAAGGGAACTTGTTGAGCTCGACTTTTTGATCTACTGTGTTGCTGATATCAACATAATAGGCCTGTTCTCGTACTTTTTGGGCAAAGCCTGGTAAAATGAGAGTACACATTAAATAAAAATCTCTATGAGTGACAAAATTGCACAAACAAATTTTATATTTTGCAACTTTTAAGTTTTTACCCGAAGAAAAAGTAGGGGCTATTTTGTGCAAGAAGAAGACGACAATTACTCTCTCATCGCCGCTCTCATTTACCAGTTTTTTGAGTACGAGAACGCTTTTTGGGCTGTTTTGAGTGAACGCATTAATTCGCGTTGTAGTACGGGAACGGACTTAATATTTAGGAGGGGGTCGAGGAAAGGCTGTTATATTTATAGAGACGATTTACGGAAGAATGGTACTTCCGCGCAATTTCCCTTATTGCACCTAGTAGGTACCCAATTGTAGAATCCGACCGATTATTAAACTTACGTTTTTACTTATATATGTATGTACCATATATCTTACATTATATATCTCTACATATAGAATTTGCGTTTGTTGTGCTAAGTTTTCCTTTATTTCAATAGTGAACTAAAAAATGAAATAATCGAATAAAATTGATTCAGCCAGGGTCGGATTCTAGTCAATTGTCGAAATTTATGTTTTCTGAGTTATGACAGTCTTGCAGCAAACGAGCGATAAGTAAAGTGGTTTCTTTTATTTTTTTATATTTTTGGTAGAAAAGCGTGGATGTATATATCTACATATTTCTTTAAATGCTGATCATTTGATTAGTTATAGAAATTAAATACCAATTAACGAAGATCATGAGTTGACCACCCTTAGCCGGTTTTCTAAGAATTTAAGAATTTTCAATATAAACATTATTAAAATAAAAGTTAGCTCTCTCTCTCTCTCACTGTCTTTCTCTAGAAGTCTGCTAACTTTTGCACTACAGCCCAAGGAAGTGCTTATTCGAAAACCTTCATCCCAAAAATCAAGAGTAATTTTATTTATTGACAAGAAATGTTGTTTATTGCATTTCATGCTCTTGTTCGCTCTCATTTTACCAGACTCTCTCTCTCTCTCACTGTCTTTCTCTAGAAGTCTGCTAACTTTTGCACTACAGCCCCAGGAAGCGCTTAAGCTAAGCTTTTTCACATCCACTCATGTTGTGCGTGTTATATTTGTACATGAATCGAAGGGACCTAAAGTTTTATGTCGAAGCCGATCGGCGAAGTGAAAAGCTTTTCATAGGCAATTTTTACTCTTGTTGGTTTGCCATTGCCTGCCAAGAGGTGGTGCCGTGTAGAAAAAATGTTTTTTTCTACTTTTTGATTTTGCCTGTGCCGAGATTTGCACCCCGGACACTCTGCGAAGCGGGCCTACGCACAACCAACTACGCCACGACGACGACTCTATTTGTCTACAACATAAATATCAAAGCACATTCATATTATCACATTACTTTTGGCCCAAAAACGGAATTTTTTTGGTTCTTCAACCTCATCACCAATAGAAAAATGTTCTCTACATCCAGCACTTATAAATGTTAACATGCAATGGTATTTGCAAAATAAGAATCAAATAATTGATTTATTACTGAAATAACAAATAGCACATGGGCGTTATGACCGCCTTGGAACGAACGTTATCAACGTGGCTCCTCCCAGGAAATGTGGCGCTTATCCGCACAGGCCTTCTTATCCTAACCTAAGTAGCTTTCATATACTATGTACTTAGATTTCGTTCTTGCTCATTAACATTTCATCAGAAACTAACTCTATTTCGAAATTCATCCCTTTTGATCACTTCAACACGTATTACTTTACTTTTACTTTTACTTTTAATGGCACAACAGCCCATGGAGGGCCTAGGCCGAGCTTTTCGAACACGCATTAGGTTCTTGTAATCTCTTGTATTTGCATATCTGTATCGTCTATTTCCACTTCAATTATTTTCTTCTTTTAATAGCACAGATCTTCTTTTCTTATGCAAATTTTACACTTCGATGTTTGCCATTGCCTGCCAGGAGGCAATTGTTTTTCTGCCTTTAATCTTTGCACGTAGCCGGCCAGCACACTATCAACTACGAGGAAATATTTTTTCGGGTACAAAGAAACAATAACTGAAAAAGTTTTAGACTTAACGTCTGTTTTCAAGTGGATTTGCTTTTTCTTTCCCTTAGAGTCAATTAAGTACTTGCGAATATTGCTCTCGCTCGATGAAAACTGTGCAGATTTGGTGATTTTTACTCACTTTATGGAAATGACTTTGATTGGTCAATTGCAAGCGCATTATAACAATTCTTTTACTTTTCATTTGAATTTCATTTTTGACCTTTCTACATGATGATGGCAATATGTATGATCAATGCTTTAAACATACAATAAATTATTCCACATAAATATTTCCAAAGTACTTCCAAATACAGCCGACTTCCCCCCTCCTTCCAAGTAAAATCAATTTCAAATATTGGTTTTTAAGAATTTTAAGAATATTTTTTTTATTACTTTAAAAAAATGATTTATTCACGTCAATTTCAAGTTGATTATTAAACAATAACTTAAATCCTTGATGGATACATCATCTGCAATGAAGAGAGAAAAAGGGGGAAACGTCAATAATAAACTTCGTATACCAAAATCGAGGTTGCCATTAACGTACAATGCGAATACGATGTCCCATTGCATGACCAGGCAAATTCCTGTTAAAGCGTGCGCGCACTGAGCCAGTGTTTCCGTGCAGGCGAGTCACCTTACCCCAAATAGCGCGAATTTTGGTCTTACGTTCGGGATGTTGTGGCACGCACTTCTTGGTCTCAGCCTTGTACACATATACGCAACGTTTGCCAACATAGAAGCGGCCATGTTCCTTTCTGCGGGCGCCTTCAATCTAAAGACAACAAGAGAACGGACAAAATTACAATCTATGGCATTTGATTGCACTGAATTGAAGAACACACCTTGAGAATAGCTTGATTTTCATGTTGATTCCTTAGGCCGCGCTTGTAGCCAGTGAAGACAGCCTTGGCAAACAGACGGCCGTGGCGCTTGTATTTGGGTGCAGACTTCGCTGGAGTGGTGGCCTTTTCAAGCTCGGGTGCTGCCTTGGCAGCTTTTAGAGCTTTCGCGGCTTTTGGTGCCTTTGCGGCTTTTGGCGCCTTAGCGGCTTTGGGTACCTTGGCGGCTGGAGCTGCTGGCTTAGCTTGTGTATCAGCCATTGTTGATTAACTGCGGGTGCAAAGAAATAATTTTAGTATTAGCCACACAAATACACGCACCAATTCAATACACTTTATTGTCCACTACATTTGCAAATTGTCGACGACTTTTTCTTATTGGATATGCCACAACACACTTCGAAATGTTATCTCAGATACTTTTATTTACTCATTACAAATTTCAATAGACAATTGTTTTGTCTAATATTTTCTTTATCCACAAACATCTTAATTTGCGCCCGCACAAAAAGAACGTCAACTATTTGCAAACGACTAGCTTCATTTTATTTTTCATTTCTAATTGAAATTTTTTGCTTCAATTTCCATTTTAGCCTATATTTTAAGAAAATTATTTACAATGTTACAGAAATGGAGTACGTCGTACCTTGATTCACAAGAGAAAAGAGAAGGAGAACATGAAAAGGAAACAAAGAGGAAACGCTATAACTGTCATCACATATGTTGAGTATGGCAGATGTAATAGATTGCAACCGTGGTGTATTTACTAAAATTATGATTGAATTTTGTTATAGATTGAATGGAGTAAAATAAAGGCCGGTTTCCATTATATCACTTGGTATCAAGTGATATAACAATTTCCAACAATTTCCCCAAACATACATACTCCTTATCAATTATCAATGGCAGCTGATCTTAAAGGGGTACCATTTTTCCCGAACGTTCTTTCCTCCAGCTCTAACCATCAAGGGTCTCCCATATAAAAATTAAGTAAAATCTATAAACTATATAGGGTAGTCCGTCAAACATTTGGAATTTGAACTACTGGTTATTTTGAAGGTGGTAACTTCAACTTCATTCGTATTATGATATAAAATTTGTTTTATATCTGCGGTTAACGAAATGAGTCGATATACACTTGAACGTTGGGAAATACTATAAAAATACTTGCAAAATGGTGAATCTTCCACCGAAAGTGTAAGAAAAATACATTCAAAATTCGGTTGGATCAATTTTTGAAATGAAACGTGAACCTAGATTTTTATTGGATAAAACAACAGGTTCTCGTACTTCTACAGTATGCAAGAAGGACCAACCACATCAACTCACCATCGATCTCAGGAATTGGACATCGCTCGCTTCAGACCTCGGTATGAAGCAGTACCAAGATCAATTGGTACATCTGAAGCCACATGATCATCCACAACGTTCTCGGTTCGCTAATTGGCCTCTGGAACGCTTGGAAGAAGATCAGAAGTTTTCTGACGAAGCTCACTTTGACGCCAGTGGTTACGTTAATAAGGAAAAGTGTCGCATCTGGGTTTCAGAAAATCAATGCGCGCTTGTTGGAAGCCAATGCATCTTCACCGAGTAACTGTATGGTATGGCTTTCGGACTAGCTGTATCACTGGGCCATCCCCATCCAGCAACGATTTATAAATGTTTTCTTTTCTTTTTTTTTTATACATTCTACACACAGAGTAGAGCAACACTATGAATGTCGAGCATTGTGTTGATTGGAAGGAAGATTGATAGGTGGGAGGAAGAAGGAGGGAGAATGACCGAGAGAATGCAATCACAGGGTACCGATAGAGAGATCGACAGTCATTGTAGCAAGTGTTGTGCTTTTACCACAATGAACTTCAGTTTTTTTTATCAATGTCGACTATGACCGCATGTAACGCCAAAGGCCGAGCTTTCCGCTTCCACTCATGTTGTTCGTGTTATATTTGTACAGGAATGGAAGGGATTTACAGTTTTATGCCAGGCAATTTTTACTTTTGTAGGTTTGCTATTGCCTGCCACTAACAACTCAATGTTTATTAAAAATTATTAACCGGAAGGTTGATAACCATATTGACAAAAAAATATTCGTTTCTTACTTACACCAAAATCAAATTCCAAACCCTGCATAATTATAAGCTTGAAAATTAAATGATCAAATCAGGGATTTCCTTCATTCTCTTAATGGCATAACAGCCCATAAATGGCCTATGCCGAGCTTTTCGCATCCACCATGTTGTGCGTGTTATATTTTACATGAATGGAAGGGCCTACAGTTTTATGCCGAATCCGAATGACAAAGGCTATTTTTATCCATTGCCGGCCAAGAGGTGAATCCCGAATACTCTGCGTAGCAGGCCAATGCACTACCAACTACGCAATGGTGAATGGTAAAAAAGGTGGGAAAATCCTTCTTCGCCTGTAACCCAATGAATTTTACTCCGTTTCCCACAAACTGTGTAAACCCGAAAATAATTCTTTGGTAAAATAAATTGGTGGCACATTCCATCTCAGCAATTCCAAATTATTATAGAAAACCCCTTTTTGGAATGTACTTACGAAAATCGGAAAATTTTTAAACTAATGTAATTTACCATGAAATTAAAATTTATAATATAATTTTTGTTATATTCGTAGATACAGCTCGTGTAATTACTGATCATGTTTCATTTGTAAATCTTTAAATTCATTGTAACCCTTTAAAATATAAGGTGGATAGCAGCTGTACAACAAAATTCACCACGGCAACAACAACAGAGCTTTGTTGTTGCGACCATAATGGCGGTATAATTAGTATGTCAAAATCAGCTAAAGAAAGCAGTAGGAAAACAACTACAAAAAACAATAAGAACACACATTTGTTGTTGCGTCTATAATGACGGTAATATTAGAATGTCAACATCAGCTTTATACCACAAAGGAAGCAGAGAAGCCAGTTGCTAGTAACGCCACCTTATTAAGTTCGATTGTTGGAAATCGACGTAAATTAATACGTTTTAATTCAACACTGCACTAAAAATGTACGAAAACAATAAAAAAAAAACAATTCATGCTTCTGATTTCACCATTCTTACTTATACTTTGTGGATGTGAAGGACTGCTTCATTTTGCGTACCTAGTGTGACTAATTTGTTTAATTAAGGTGGAAATAACTTTACCAACTACTATACTAAAATGTCTTCATTGGGCTATTTGGAAAACCTAAATAACAAGGAATTGCGCGCCAAATGCATAGAATTTGGTCTGCCAAATGTACCAGTTGCAGATTCTAGTCGTAGTGTTCTCATACGTAAGCTGCTTGCTGCTATGGGTGAAGGCGATGGTAAGAAGAAAAAAGCAAACCGCCGAGAGACTGTGCATGCATCGCCCACCAGAAATCACTCCACGACACAATCGTATTCGCCCAGTCGCAATCAAAATAACAATCGCTCCACGGCACAACCACATTCGCCTAGCCGTAATCAAAATACCAATCGCCCTACAGCACAATCGCATTCGCCCAGCCGAAACCAAAACAACAACGTAAGCAACGATAGACACACCATAGCAACCACCAATTATAAACAGCAAGAAGCCCCTCCATCACCGCCAGCTATAACTAAAGTGCGCAATTCATTGACTCGCGAGAATGTACGCATCGTACCAATGGAAGTGGATTTGCGTGATTGCAGCGATGAAGAAGATTACACGTTCAGCAAACAGAGCACATCATCGACAGCCGCAGCAACTAATTACGTGTACAACACTGCCCCAACATATAATCAACGACAGCATACCCCTACTTTGTCACTGTCGAAAACCAATGTAATGAGCACATCATTCAATCAGGAATCTCGTCCGTCATTCCACGTTCAAGATCGGCAATATAACAGCTATATAAAGCCAATGCAAATTCCGCCAGCACCACCAGCACAACAACGCGCTAATCGTTCAGCATCGCTATCGAAATCTGGTGTAATGACCACGTCATATCGTCAGGAAACGGTTCCACTGTCTTCGCAATATGAAGAATACGTTGAGGACGAGGGTGTGGTAAAGAGCAACAGTTATGATAAAGTGCCCAGCACTTATGATAGGGCTCAATATCAATCGCTGATGCAACAAAGTAATACTCAGAAATTGCCTTTCGAAGCATTGGCCAATGCCAGCACTTCGGCTTATAACACGCAGAATTATGGTGGTAACCCATTGAATTCAACGAGCCTCTATAGCGCATTGGAGACAAAAAGTCAGTTCAATTCACCCCCAGCGCGTAACATTTCGCCACCATCGCGAAAAACCGTACTGCCTACATCGGGTGCAACCATGTTACCACCATCACGACCAACCGTGTCGTCGCCATCGCGTACCACCATATCGCCACCACAAAATCGTTTGTATCCCACATTGCCAACGCATCACAGCACAACGTATGGTCTAACGGCAGAGGAGCAAGAGGAAGATGTGGAAGAGGTAATTGAAAGTGAGGAAGACGAAGAGGTAAGTGGCAGCGATGATCAATTGGAAACACCATATTTTAGCAAATTCACGCGTAATCTAAACACCACTCAGTCAGAAGCATTTGGACGAAAATATTCCAAACCTGTTTCTCCAGCATTGCGTGCCAGTTATTCCTCTGCAGATGGCGCCGGTTACAACCTCAATACTTACGATGCAGCAGGCTCTTTGAGACGTAGTGGCACATCAAGTGGATATAATAGCGGCTCTCAACCATACTGTGATCGGGGAAATATGCGTCAACCATTGCAGGCACGCCGTTCCATCGGTCACGATGATTATGATGATAATGCAGTTGCTGCCTCCTTCCAGCAATTTCTAACAACTCTAAACAATAAATATCATTTAAAGCAATTCTTTATAGCGTTTATGATCTTTGTTCTGTCGGTCTTTGTATACGTGGTCTTTCTGCAGAAATGAGCCGAAAAGAAGCATCAATTACTGACAATACTCTTATCCGCAGCGTAGTAAAAATCTTAAATATCTTTTATTTACTAAATTATTGGGTTTTAATGTCCTACTAATTGTTTCTTGTAATTGTTCAAATATAAATAAATAAATTATTTCATCTATGTTGAGTAAGCCAACTAAAAAATGTTAAAGTGTTTGCATTTCAACCAAATGACGGCAACGCCAAAGCATGACGTCAGCCTCAAAACGAGAACAAGTGATGTATAAACTCAATCCCGTAAGTTTTTATTTTTATTTTATTTAATTTTTGTTGTTCTTTCAGAAAAACATTTACAATTTTATTTTTTATTAAAAAATGTCTAATTTATAATGCTAAATATACTATTATTTGGTTTTTTTTTTTTGTTTTTTTGCTTTTTGTGTGGATATTATTACAAATTATAGTTAATATTTTTGACAACGGAAAATTAATACGTTAGCCTACTATTTACATAATATAATTTAATTTGCGTTACAAAAGTAAATTGGATTGGGGGGAAAAACGAATTCGGTGCGGCATCGGAATTTAAATTCGCAGGAACGAAGGAGTTAGTTGTGTGACGCTAAATATAAGTAATTTTACACAACTTTGGAAAATACGGGTGCATTAATTACAAGTTTATTTCCTGTCCATGTAGAAGACTTTGAATAGCAAATTGTTCAAGGAAATGTGTTCTTTGGAAAGAGGAAAAAGCCTGCTGCACAGGCGTTGCACAATTTATTGTTTTAGAAGAAGAACTATACTTTATGTAAACGAATATGGCCAGTCGAAATTGTGCCCATCGAACGATCCTGAAGCTTCAATACCCATCAATATTGTATTAAAATCAATAAAAGTTTAATTATTTTGAGAGATGTCATCCTCATCCTCACGATAAACTTCCTATCAGCTAATATTGAACTCTGGGTGGTTTTTTTTTATCAAAAATGGATTAAATTGCATTTGGTGTTACTTTATTTTGCACAATCGAAATTTAGTTATAAAAATATGAATGCAATACTTCGTCGCAGACTTTCCCGCAGCAGCCTTTTTCGCTCTTCCCTGGCAATAGTAGCAGCAACAGCAGCCAGTAGTATCTCAGCAGCAATGTACAACAACGGACAACTTACACTAACTACTAACAACACGATGACTTTTATGACGACATCGCCGCCGTTTAACGGCAAATGCCTCCTGAGCTTACTAATTAAAATGGAACTTAAACTGAAACGGTGAACCATGATGGAAGTGCGCAAATGGACTGTTGCCACCGCGGAAACCCTGTTGATTGCCCTCCGGGTCCAAAGGATCTTCACCGTTATCGAATTGCTTACGTTTCTCAGGATCGGTCAGAACTTCTTTTGCCGCCGCAATATCGATGAATTTCTTTTCAGCAATTTTCTTCTCATCATCTCTGAAATTATCGGGATGCCATTTTTGTGCCGCCTTGCGGTAAGCTTTCACAATTTCCTGTTTGCTGGCATTACGCTTAACACCCAATATCTTATAATAATCTCTACGTTCTGATTGTTTTTGCAGTCTTTTCGCTTTCTCGATGCCATTCTTGGCACATTGTAGGCCCTCGTCAATTTCAAGCGCCGCATGAAAATCACGTATGGCATCATCGTACATTTCCGAACCGAGATATGCCTCAGCACGATCGCAGAGTACTTGTGCATCACGCATTATATCGAGTGCATCTTTGCAAGGCGTCAGTGCCTTGGCATGTTGCTCGTCGCGCATATAGCAAGTGCAGAGCAATCGTTTCGCTTCGAAAATAATCATTTTTTCTTGCTTCTCTTGTTTCAGCACCGATTCGCCTGCTGTAATACAGTCTTCAAAGTGTAGCTCATCGCGTGCCGCTTCGGCATTCGCCAAATTCTTTTCCACTTTCCGCAATTTCTTATAGAATGGGAAACAGTCTTTGTGTTCGGGATCCAATTTCAGACATTCGCGTATCTCTTTCAGGGCGCTGGTGGCGTGCCCAATTTTATACAGGAGCAACGCTATATTATAGTAGCCTTTGGTGCTGTCTTGTGATAGTTTGTTGACTGAGCGTAAATCGGAAATGGCTGACAATAAATCATTTGTCGCTATATAGGAATCAGCGCGAGTCTGCCGAAAAACTATCGACCATGGAGAGATCTCAAGTAATTGTGTGAGCATTGAAATGGCATTACGATGATCGCCACGTCGAACCAAATCCTGTACAAGTTCCCATTGCTCTTCAGCGGGTTCTAAGCGGACGTAGCTTTCGCTGGCAATCTCATTGTATGGATCTTCGTGCAGCTGAAAAATAAATTGCGAAATTTCATAATTCAAAGTGGAAAACATTTCTTTGTTTTGTTTAACGAAATTCAATATAGTAATGACAATAATAGGTGGGTAGTTTTTGTTTAAATATAGTTACATATAAAGTTGAATCTTTGTACTTTCTGAGATTTCTTAGTTAAGAGCTTAAATCATAAACTGCTTTTCAACAAGTGCTTAAATCTTTTCCGATTGAAGAGATAAGACTTGATTCGGCTATCACTGCTAATATGTTGTAGGGAAAGTAGACAAAACAGTCAACGCTATTCAACAATAACATGAACATCCACTAATGTGAACTATTTTTTTTTTCTTCCATTGATATGACCCCAAGCACTATTGGCTTTCAATTTAAGCATTTTGCCAAGTGTAATACACACAACTTGACTTCTTCTCACTAACTGTTTTTGAATGAAAATTAAACCCGGCTCCAATTTTTAATAAAGGCAACAAGGACGCCTTCATTAGGACAATTCGACAATTCTATCTAATCTACAATTATTGACCTCAATCAGTCCTTAATAGAGAGCAACCACTACAACATAGCTTAACCCAACCTAACATATTCATTTAAATTTACCACTTGCTTACATTTAAACTTACCGCTTGATCGAAATCCTCAGTGGCCAACTGATACTCTCCACTCTTTATGTACACAGTGCCACGCTGTACACGCGCTGCTGTAAAGTCTGGCTTTAATTCCAGCACATGGCTGAAGTCTTGAATGGCAAAGCGCGTTTTGCCAAGAGCCAAGTACACAGTGCCGCGTTTGAATAGGGTTAAGTAGTTCGAAGGATCACCCTCTGCAAAAAAAAAAACAAATAAAATTTATTTTCAAACAGTGTTTCCAGGTTTGCTACTGTCACTCTCTCCCAGCTACAATCACTTACCTACTGCAGCATGGTAATGTGTCAAAGCATCGGCCAGTTGTCCACGCGTCAAAAATTCTTTCCCCAATTCTAAATGATTTTCAATGTCGGCATGATTTGGCACAGCTTCAGCTCCTAGTAGTTTTGTTTGTTGTAGTTATTGTTGTTGCCATTGTAATGTTGTTGTGGTGGTGTTGTTGTGCAGGTTAAGGTTATTCAAATTCATTCATTCATTGTTTGCACAGTTGGCAATAAATGATAAACGAAAAAGAAAATATGCATAGAAAAAACAGAAGCGAAGATGAACATAAAAATGAACAAATCATTTAATATTTTGGAATTGCATTCATTTGCACTTAACACATACCTTCTAGAAAAAGATCCAATAATAATAGCAGCATACAGGCTGCTAATTTCCTTTCGCCACCTCCAAAGGGCAGCAAATCATTCAGAGGCAGAACCATTACGTGTGCGTATGTTCGGTGTATGTGTGTGCGCCTACAGCTTGTGGGCGTTTGTGCTTCTTCTTTTGCTCAATGCGATACGTGTGTGGTCAGCACCTTAGTTACTACTAGCGGCTTTTTGCCTAATTTTGTCGGGCCAAATCTTTAGCCAAATCTTGCAGCGCTTTCTTCGTGGCAACAAATTGAAATTTTTTTTTTTTCTTCACTGTTGTTGTTTTGACTTTTTAGCCTTTCCTTTTTTGCCTTATTTCATTCTATAAATTGTTCGTCTAATGTTTTTTCGACGGTTAATAACTGATTTTACTTTTATTGTTTACGTATATAAATTTTCCAACATATTATTTTCTGCACTTTTCGTTTAGAACTGGATGATAATCTCAGGCGTGTACTGAATTAAAAATAAAAATTACAATTTCTTTTTTCGCTTTGAGAAACACACGTCAGTCAAACATAATTTTAGCGATCACACGCAACCACACGTTGATAACTGCATCGGTAATTATAACTAGGCGTGAGCGAGAGAAATATATGGTGTTGTTGTGGCAGTGTTGCATTCAATGTGGTATTTAGTGATTGGCTGAACTGTTATCATTTGTGGTAATTGTCCATGTCCCAGCAATGCATTCGTTTTTCTAATTAAGTTTAGTATTTTCCAGAGCTCCACTTTTGCCACTATTAGGTTAAGCTAATCACAACGAGAATCGTATTAGCTGCTGGTTATACTGGTGTTCGCTGTTCGACGAACACATCATAAGTCACTCTCGTGCTGGGTGTAGTGGTTACATTGGTATTCGTTACAGAGTTGCTTTTTGTCGAAATTCATTTCTTTTTGTTCGCAACGATAACACTAGATGGTGTACCAAAAAACTTTAAACAATTTTATCAATATGGAGCGTAAAATTAATAATATAATTGAAAAATTATGAAAATAATATGATTTTTCTTCAATAGTTCCTTCAATTTTACATACATTTTTGTTCATTTTTTGTAGAATAATTCATTGCTAACTCTGAATACTCGGCGTGCTCGATGTACATTTCACCCAGCATATCGTGTTCGGTGTGAGAGTGAGTAAAAGCTCTTTTTTTCGTGTTAGGGCAACAACAATTGCATGATGTTCGCCGAGTAAACTTTGATAACTTTATAACCACTCCCTTACAGATTTATCTTTTTCAATTGTATATATGAATTTTAATAGTGGCATAGTTTTTGGCGTATATTTTTAATGATCTTTCGAAACTGAAATTTAAAACTTGTAAATATGTATGATATGTAATTCATGTGGTGCAAGTTTTTAAAAATTTGCTTTTACAGAAAGAGAAAGTTCGCCGATGTGTTTAATCATGGTAATTTCAAAGGTGTGTGGTCGTCTTGGTGTAGTTGGTAGTGCTTTGGCCTGCTACGCAGAGTTTTTATTATTATGTATTCTTCATCATAAAGGATACCAATAAAGATTAGTGTAGCTTTAAGAGAATTTCCCAAGTAAATTTCTATGCCTTTTCCTTTTCTGTTCATTATTCTGAACAATTTGTACACATTCATTGGAATAGCGCCTAGCTCAATACTATTGACGTTACATGTTCTGCTGGGTTTTATATTGCATTGTTTTAAAGACACTTCATTTCTTTATTAAAACCGTAAAATGATTTTATTTTTTATTTTTTTTATTTCTATTTTGCAACAATCTTTATTTTGATATAGTATGTACAATTGAATACTGTTCTTCATATTAATTTTACGCTAGAAAGGAATGTAAATTTTATTTCTATATACGCATACATAAAACATTTCATTTGGTTGAGTTTTGGTATTTAAAAAAAGGAAATACCCAATAAATATATATAATATATTTAGAAAGATGTAATTAAGTACATAATAAATACATAAATACCATAGTACATACATAAAAACCTTCAAAAGTAGTCTTACTAATTGCTTGATGAATTAATGAATTAAATATTGTAAAAAACATTAACTAAAAATCTCGCTTAAGTAGAAGAGAAATTCAACAAAGATTTAGTTGAGTGTTAGATTTAGTTTCATGTTGGTATGTTCTTGTTCTTGTTCTTGTTTTTGTTTTTGGAAAATATAAAGCTTTTTTCATTTAAAGTCGTTTCTATATATTAACATTATTATATAAACTCTCTTACTTTTTTACTTTTTCTGAATAAATGCATTTTATAATTTATTAATTTATTTTCAAAATATTTATATTTATTTTATATTTATATTTTTCTAAATATTTCTACTACTGGTCAAAATGTGCGTCATCATGTAACTAACTTTATGCTTTAGTAATATAATATCAATATTGAAAATTTGTTTAATTGTTTCTTCTCTTTTTTGTTGCTTTTTTGTAATACTTCTTTGAACGTCTAAGGAATCACAGTATTAATTAACTCATCCAGAGGAAGATCGTCGTTTACGCTGTTGGCATTTGGATCATTGTGTTTCTTGCGCATATGATCTATTATAAATAAATACTTAAGTAAGTAACAAGAAATTGTGTATAGTAAATTAATATTGCAGAACGCAGAAACGCCGTCTGCTATATGACACCTTCCAACTTTTCTTGAGTTTATGAAAATATTTGCCTGAAAGACTTACATTTGAATTTAATATGAGTCACAAAGCTTTCACTGCATAAATCGCATTTGTAATACGTTTTACCAGTATGAACACGTTCATGCATTCGTAGCGATTTCTCAAACAAATATGCACGTCCACAAGTTTCGCATTTAAAGTTCTTCTCAAGTACTAGTTACACAAGTAAACGACAAATTTAATCTATAGGTTGTAGTGTTTAAAAATGTAGTATACATATATTAAATACCTTCGTGGCTTCGTTTATGTTGTGTGAGCACATATTTCAATGCGAATCCTTTGCCACAAACATCGCAAATATTTGGCTTCTCATTGGAGTGGGTCTTCATATGCCAATTCATATCCTTAAGATTGATATTGGATCAAGAAGGTGGAGAAAAGTTAATCAGAAAATGATGATACATTCATACCTGAGACCGTTTAAAACGTTTAGCGCATTGGGGGCATTCATGTGGGCGCCCCTCGGTGGAATGTACCGCCGAGTGGCGCTCCAAAGCAGATTTCATATTAAAACGTCGATTGCACGCGGAAACATCACATTTAAAAATGCCACTATAGCTTTTCTGTCGCTTATCTTTAACCACACGTTTATTATTCGATATAATGAGAGTTGTTGTTTTGCTCCGCGGCTGATGATCATTCAACAAATGCTCCTTGAGGTCCAGTTCATTTTCAAATCTCTTGTGACACAACATGCATTCAGCTTTCTCCATTGTCGTCAGATTAACCAAATGATTCTCGAGCATGTGTATGCGTTTTTCCAAATACGATGAGAACACTGGAGATATTGAATAAAAGCAATACTTTTAAGCAACAATACTAGCATGTATTACATAAGTAATATTAGTTTTAGCAGGATTGTGTAGATTATATATGTATATCATAGATAAAAAATATATGAAACATGATTCGTGCATGAGAGAATATGAAGTTGCTTAGAAAATGGGTGGGTGGTTTTATAATATGAAGGTATGAAGGGTATGCATTAATGAGCTTCAAAGTTGTTTAACTTGTAGAAAAGTTATTTATTTTAAGTAAGTAATTGAAAAGGAATTTTTCTTTTTTTTAGCATGCTTTTTATATTTATATTAATTTCAAATATATGTACTTATGTATATGTAAATACTTGAATGTACTATTTTCTTCGGGGACTTTACATATATTTTTAAATTGTGACATTGTAATTCTTTTACCATTGATACTTTTCATTTTGATTTTAACAATCTCTAACACTTTAAAGACTGCACCTTTCTTTCGGTCTATCTTAAGCTGCTTAAAAATACCAAATATTTGCTTTTGATTTCGTTGATGTAGTATGTATGTATATTGATGAAATGATTTAATTAGCATTGGAGTTCATAATTTATATAAGATATTTTACATGTAGATCTCACCTTCTGTGCAGTTACCACATTTGAATGGTTTCTCTCCGCCATGTTGTCGAAAAATATGCCAGCGTAACGTCTTTAAATGTATGAAAGCTGAAAGTGTTTAAGGAGAATGAGAAAATTAGGGCTATTCCATGTAAATCAATCGAACTATGCTCTAGAAAGTAAACTGAATTGTTATTCAATTCCAGCCCCTTTCTTTCATAATCAGGCAGCTTATCCAATTTGCAAGTTTAATTGAAGCACGCTTCCCTGAATGTAATATCTTCTCCCTCAGGATGTGCCCTTGAGGCCTAATATGCTATTCAACCCCTCTGCGCACTGTTTAAAATATCGAACATTTTCTCCACAAATTATTTAACTCAACTTAACCTAGAAATGCTTAGGCAATTTAAGGTTAGATTGAAAACAACATTTGCTTCAATCTACGTGCTACACAAGCATTTCATTCCGCACATGGTACTTACATTTACCACAAAAAGTGCAATATTCACAATTTCTCAGCCCCGTATGTGTTTCCTCATGACATTTCAAATGACGCTGATTTATGAATAGCCGATCACAGTAGCTACATTTCAATTGGCGCTCCGGATTATGCCATTTCATATGATAATTTAAGCTTTTGCGCGAATAGAAACGCTTCTCGCACAGCGTACACTCGAAATCAGTATCACTGTGATATTTCTCAATGTGATGCCGCAAATTAAAACGGTCCGCATATTTCTTGTCGCACACATCACACTTGTAGTGTTTCTCCACATGTTCAGATTTAATATGGACTGTACGTGAGGCAGCATCTTGAAAGCACTGCTCACAATTTGGACAATTAAATGGTAACTCGGAGTTGTGCGTTTCGGTGATGTGCACCAAGAGCTCGCGTTGTGTTAGATAATGGGCACTGGGCGTTGCCTTTGTTTTATAACAGAATTTACATTCGAATGTAATGCTTATCTCCTCATTTTCATGATCAACGCCAATGCCAACAAAATCATCTGCGTCGAAATTTTCATTATCATCCAAATCCTCAATATCGCTGCCGCCGCCATTATACTCAATGGATAAGTTTTGTAAATTTAAACTAGAAGAAATCGAACCATTTACTGTTATCAAATTGCTATTAGTATTGGTTTCGGTTTCTGTTGTTGCACATCCTGTTGCTATAGCTGTAGTGGTGGTATTAATGTAGTTGCTGGTGGAATTGGTATTTATTGTGTTGCTATTATTTGTTATGGTGGTGGTGGGATTAGCTATCGTTATTGGTTCAAATTGTTCGATAACACCATCATCCTCATCATTCTCATTGTCGTCAGTGATAGCATTAATATCGTTGTTGTGGATATTCTTGCTGTTAATATCACTATCACTGATATTATCATCGTCGTCGTCAGCATTGATCATATCGTCAGTAAAATCTTCTTCGATTAGATCATCAACTTCTTGTATTAGATTCTCAGTGTCTGTTGAAATTTGCTGTGTGGCAATTTCCATTGAGTAATCATTTACGGCAGTGTAAACGGTTGATGCTGAAACCTGCTGCTGCTGCTGTTCCTCCTCCAGGTCTGGCTCTCGCTCATGCACTCCCTGCTGCTTTTGCGTTTCTTCCTCCTGCTGCTTCTGCTGGCGTGTCTGCGTATTTTCCCTCGCTAGCGAATTTTTCATACTTTCATTTGCTGCTTCATTTATAATATCTCCCTCAAAATCAAACATATTCAAGAGTATATCATTACTTGGTGCATCCGATTCCAATTCTAATAGTAAAATTCTGCGCTCCGCATCCATTTCACTTAATCTGTTATCAGCTTCCATGCTTTGCTCTTCAATTTTATCAAAGATATTGCACAATTTCGTTTGCGCCTCCTGACATTCCATGCGAAAAGCATAAACTGTGCAAAACTTTGAAAAGCAATCGGAGCAAATTTTCTGCGGCAGTCCATCATTTTGTGCAATCTAAACGGGGTTTAGAAAGGGGAGAGAGGAAGAATTGAGCGATTGTCATAAGTAAAGCTGGGTAGTGGCAAGTACCTGCAATTTCCAATTGCAAAATTCAACGTGAATATGTTCGATTTCATTCTGCCAACGTGTCGCATGAAATAGATCCAACCAATTTGTTTCATTTTCGAAATCACATTTTGCACAGGTTCTGCACGTCTCCATCTTGGCAATGACTATCTGCCAGCTCTCAAACGAATCGAAAATCTTTCACTCTCTTATCTCTCCAACTACAAAAGTCCAAGCCAATTTTCTGCAAATAAATTTTCACACAAACCCGAAACAAATTTCAAACTCTTTTTTTCTAATTATTGTAAAATTTATTATTTTATTTGCACACAAAATTTGATTACTGCTCCTGCTTGGTTCCGTCACTCACGTACACAGCAACAAAACGATAACAACGTCAACAAACTTCCAATTATGCACAAGTACATACATACATACTCGTATGTAAGTATGTAGGTACGTACCACACCAAAAATTACCATCGATTAACGTAGCATTCACCAAGGACCTGCTGTTGCTGCTTTTTTTTATTTTGACAAATATTGGGCAAACTAAATGTATGTATGTATGTAGATACTATTTGTGGTTGTTGTTACTATTGTTGATGTGGCTGTTGTTGTTTTGTCTCTATAACAAAGTATCACGACTACTACTACTACCTCTGCTGCTGTTCCTGTTGCACCGAACTTCGTTCACCATAAATCCTGACGGATTAAAACGGACTACTTGGCCTTAGCTTTTCGCGTTGCTAGCTGAGCCTTGCACACTTCACTGCACTACACTCGCTCACTCACTCACTCACAAGTACTGACCTTCAAACTTCTAAATGTAGAATATTTGAACTCACGTCAGATGAACAGAAATAACGAAGTTTTGCTCGTTTGCTTGCAAGTGATTTCCATGTTCTTCCATGTTTTCTTATGAAAAATAAGCATCACAGATGTTTCTGCAAAGTAGGTAGTAACCTTCTTACATACATACTTATGTACATAATCACAATTAAGTTTCATGCACAGCGCTCAAAGCTCCAAGTCGAGTGATTTTGTCACTTCGGTGAACATGTATGTATGTATTTCTATGTTATGTCTGTATGTAACTGCCCTTAGATTTTCCTCGCACTTTTCTTTACTTCACAGCATTCATATGTGGGTAATTTTGAAATCTACTCTTGCGCAGGACTCAGATTCTATGAACATACTTGCTCGTATGTATGGTACATATATATTTATGTATGTACATATGTACTACGTGTAAGGAGGACATGTGAAAGGAGAAGCTTGAATCTTATGCAATTTGAAATATTTACTTACATATTGCTGCACGAAATCTGGATATAAGAAAACATGCTTGTTCAATTTAAATATTTACTATTAGTGTACGAAAGCAAATTCCATACTTTTCTAATGTAGAATTCTCAGATTTAGATCAATCTTTTTGGGGATGCCTGCGGCACAGACAAAATCAAGTAGATCAAGTTGAAAAAACAATTTTTCCACACAGCACCATCTCTTGGGAGGCAATAGCAAACCTACAAGAGTAAAAATTGCCTATGAAAAGCTTTTCACTTGGCCGTTTGGATTCGGCATAAAAGTGTAGGTGTCTTCCATTTAGGTAAAAATATAACACGCTCAACATGGGTGGATCCGAAAAGCTCGGCCTGAGCCCTCCATGGGCTGTTGTGCCATTAACAGAAGAAAGAACAAGTTTATATTTCAAAAACTGAAATTTATTTCTATTTACAAATAAATGAGTAAAATAATAAGGAAAAAATTGTGTGCGTCAGTTCGACGCCCTACAGAAATTTACGTTTTAGGTTTTCAGGTTAGGTTTAGTAATCTTGTAAAAACCAGAGTCTATAGCAGACATTAAAGACGTAGCCGAAGGAATTTTTAACGAGCAGGTTTTGAAATTGTTTATGTGCTGATATATGCAAATGATAAGCCTTGTATAGTTCCGTTTGATGATACTAGTTATGTTTATGTTTTGTTGCGCTGATGCGAGTTGTTTTCTCTCCACGGAGGAAAGATTTTCAGGCAAATTATCAAGCAAATCTTCTGCCCTTCTCTTTCGTTGAGAAACTGCTGTATAATCTGAGGACCTTCGTCGGAAGTCAATGAGATGAGTGTTGTTGCAATTATTGAACATTGTCCGCATTAGTCTTTGCGAGTTGTTTTTTTTTCAATGAAATTCGAACTCTTTTGTGCCTCAAGTTGCTTGCGAAGTCTACGTTCTGGCGACCTTTTGGTGCTTGTTATTGAGTTTTTTTTTTTTCACTATAGTAGAATCTGAATGTTGTTGGGGCCCCATTTTTCGACGAAGTCTACATTCTCGCTGCCTCTCAGTCGCAGTTTCTGCTGGAGATTTTATCGTAACACAATCGCCATTTGTTTATGCCTCGGGTTTGTTTTTTTTCAGTCTATACTCGATCATTCTTTCAGCTCTAACGATTTTTGTTTGAAATGTGAAATTTTTGTATGAAATGTCAAATTTTACTAGAAACTGACGGGCAATCGAGTATGATTCTTACTCAGCGCCTTCTATCAATCAAGTTTGAATCATAAGCGAATCAACGCCCTCTATCAATCGAGTTTGATTCATACTCGTGGATACATGTGGATGCATATATGTGTATATGCATATGCATACTAATTTTTTCATACTTTACAGACATAAATATAAAAACGATTCAAAAAAAGTTAATTTAAAAATTATACTATTACAGTAAAATAGTTTGAATAATTAAATTTCTTAGTTATTTGGGGTGTTCACAAGGTGTCTTATTCATCTCTCAATTGTCGTCTCATTTCTCATACAAAAATTTCACGAATTTAAAATTCTCATTTTTAATTACTCAATAAATAAAACCTTTCTTATGTTTTTTTAAACTTTGTGAATCTTAAGTTTGTTCCACTCTTTTTGTGTTGCACGGAGAACTTGTGTCTAAGAATTTCGATTTTTACAGCGACTCTAACTACAATCGATTGGATGTTGATTTTATTCAGAAATAGAACAAGATCCAACAAAAGCATTGGATTTCGAATGTTCCCAGTGATTCATACGTGTAAAACAAGGTTAACTTTTAATAGTAGTAAAAGTATTTCAGTTAACGTGGCGAGAAAGAGATAATGAATTTTAAACGAGTCCACCATAGACATGTTAGACCTTTCGTAGTCTGCTTGCGATGTCAGCTTACCGTCCGCAATTTTTAGTAATAATGCTCAATGAACGGAAGAAGAAAATTAACGAAATCTAACACAGGTTTTGTTAATAGAATCTCTTACAAGTCTGTTATTTAAAAAAATTTTTTTTATTGATATATTTAACTCACAGGGTGTAACCCTATGAATGCAGAGTATTGTGTTGAATGGAAGGAAGAAGGAGTGAGAATGAGAGAGGGAATGCAATCACACAGGACACCAATAAAGCGATAGGCAGCCATTGTGGCAAGTGTTATGCCTTTATCACAATGAACTTCAGTTTATCACTGTCGACTATGACCGCATGCACCGCAGTTATTAAATTTCGCAACAACCATCCAGACAAAATATTTCGTTTAGTATATGGCTTGGAATAATGCCATACTTTCTTTGGTCCACATAAAACAAGTGGAAATGTGGTGCTCCAATAAGTTTCATGACCTATTTATTAAATTTAATTTATTAAATTCAATTATGAAGATTATCTGCGAATTTTAAGCACTAATGTATTTACAACTTTTTACAGGCTATTTATTCTATATGTATGTAGTTTCTAAATTATTTAACTTAATTAATAATTTAATAATATAAACAAAATATATAGTAAAAATCCATTCAATTCTTCACTATCAACAGAATCATACATATGTGACTATAGTACATAAGCTTATATATTGTATGCACGGCTAGCTAGACTAAGTATGTGTGTTTATGTATTTTACATTGGTAAAATTCCCATTTGTTGCAGGCAATTGCGTGCTGCCAAGAGTTTTGCTTCCTTTTTCGTACTGGACGCCTGTTTGGGCGTAAATAATTGCCCATTTATCGACACGGAGAACACAAACATTTTATTATGTGAAGGACCCTCTTCATTCACCAGCTGGTACAGCGGTGGAGTCCATTTACGTTTCGATGTCAGTTCATTGAGCAGGCAAACCGGATGTTTGTCTGTTATAGCTTGTTGTGCTTGCACAACAGTATTCAAACGTTGTTTTTTCGGTTGCTGCTGATGATGTTGATAGCCATTGTCGTCTTTGGCGACGAGCCCACGCTTATCGAGCTTAACATCGAGCAGAAGTGGCTGTAGTGAGCCAGTCTTTTCGCGTCCCAAACCTTCACCCGGCTTCCAGCCCATTTTCTGCAACAAATGCATGCCCATGCCACCAGCTAGCGGTTGTGTGGATGTCAATTGATCACGCCGCGCCCATACTTGTGGCCCAGAGTTCAGTTCACGTGCTTTGAGCACATTTACGCCCGTGCTGCCTGTAAATTGCCCGGGCAGATGTTTGGAAGAAGCCCATGAAGTCATCTCCTTTTGTGAATTGTACATCATTTTAATGGCTTCGGAATCCATTGGATTTTCCTGTGGCGGAAGTGAAATTCTATATTAATTATTAATTTTAACGTACGAAATCGGATATACCTGCAGTCGTCGCATCGCATTCAAACGTTTCGATATAATACTTGAAACATCAAAGTTTTGCGTACAAGCTTGAGGGAAAATGCTTTCACTTGGTGCGGCCACTGAGGGTACGGGCACATCAGGCACAAATGTTAATGACGGCGGCGATGGTACCGGTGCCGGCGCAATAACTAGAGCTGTGGCAACAGGAGGAACCGGCTTGGGTACGGCAATGGCGGGAGTTGAGCTGACACATGAATCTGTTAGTGCAGGAACAGGTGCAGGTGGCAGCGACTGAGGTAAAGATGGTAGCGCAATATCAGTTATTGAATCTGGTGTTATTGTTGCTGCTGTTGCCGCTGCCACTGCCTTGAATGCAGGCTCTTGCTCTTCTTGTTGTGGCATCGGTTTCGCAAAGATATTCTTTGTCGCTGCTGTTGTTCCTTTGAAAATATTCGTAGACTGCGTTGCAGCAGGAAGTGAAGGCAAAGGAGCAAGTTTATCCTTGGATTCCACTGGTACCCAACCCTCAGTCATGCGATGCTGCTGACCTGATGACACTGGAAATTGCATGGTAATTGCCTTTGTTTGATCATCCGTTTTACGTGGCACAATGGCTGTTGAATTCCGTATATGCATGACAATCGGTTCGCGTTCTTTTAGCAGAAATGGATGATGAAAAGCTTTAGCATTTCCACTTTTATCCGCGTCGGAATCTTCATCGGAGCTCAAGTCAGATAAATTCTCACCATTCGATATTTTTTTACAGAAATCGGTAAGGTCCTGTACCGTGCGCCCGCCGTAACGCATTTTAAGTAGCACTTTGTCCTTCACCTCCTCCGTCATTTCAGCGCATCCAGGCAGATTACCGCGCTTAAACATGCTTATGGCGTTTTTGCGCGCTATCTCCAGCAGTCGCTTCTTGTCGATGCCAAGATCACGTGATCGCGAACGTGAACGGCTTCGTCCACGTCCACTGCCAGCACCACGACGATACCGATTAACATGATCTCGACTGCGACTACGCGGCGCTCCACTATAGAAGTTATTATGTGCACGGGCTGTATGACTTCGTTCATGCTGCTGTTGCTGCTCCTGGTGGCCCGCACCACGTCGCCGACTAGAATCGCTAACTCGCTCACGCTCACGTAAGTAAGTTTCTTCATCGGAAAGTGAAATTTCCGAAATATGTCCATCTTTGTCATGGCGATCCCGGTGACGCGAAGGCAAATCGGAAGGCTCAGCATTTATTATAACTTCGCGATGTCGTTCCTTCTCCCGGCTTCTCTCTCCGTCTCGGAACCCATTGTAGAAACTATTGTGGCCACGTTCGCGTTCCTTTTCCTTATACCGTTCCTTTTCCTTATCTCGGTCACGTTCCCGTTCCCGTTCCCGACTGCGATCTCGCCCACTTTCATTTCGACTACTCTTAGCGGGCACTGTCCCGTTTGTATGTCGCTTTCGGTCACATTTCCTTTCGTCAGGCTCTTTTTTGATTCTTGTAGGTAACGGTGTTTTTTTAATATCATGTTCTTTACTATTTTCCTTCGCTATCTCCTTGGATTTGCCTTTCGCCACATCTTTGGATTTTTCCTTTCCCTTTTGTTTTCCTTTCTCTTTGGACTTTTTCTTGCCTTTATCTCCTTTATCTTTACTCTTTTCTTTTTCTTTTTCACTTTGCTCTTTATGTTTATGTTTTTTCTTCTTTTTATGTTTATGTTTCGAGCTTGACCTGCTACTGCCAACTTGGGAATTACTTGAATCGCTGTCACTACGTTCACCATCATATATTTCTTTTTTTACTTTTTTCTTCTTTTCTTTTTTATGTTTCTTATGTTTGTGGCTTTTCTTGAGTAGATTCTTATCGTCAAGCAGTTCCTCAGGCGGCTGTGCATTGAAAACTTTAAACAATTCAGCAAGTATTTCATTAGAGGACTTCACCGGCTCAATGAATTTTTTATCCTGCTCTCCATCACCTGCCGTGGTTGTTTGCGTTGCATTCGAATTTGAGTTGGCATCGTCAGCTTCGCACGGCTCTTCGTCAGAGGCATCAATCGTACGTGTTTTTGTTACATTTTCTACACGTTCTGATTCTACTTTAACCGAAATCGCATTTATTTTATACTCTATTTCTGGATCTATTCGCTCTTTTTTAATTTTGACCAAATATAGTGATTCCGCTCCTGAAGCATCCTTCTGGTTCATATCTTCTGCCACTAGTCCACGTGTAATATTATATTTTATAGTGAAGATCTACACTTTAAACTTTAAAATTTGATGTGTAAAGTTTCATAAAAGTTCCTCGAAAAAAACTATTTATTTCAGATTTTTTCAACTAAAACTCGCTATATTGTTATAAAAACGTCATTCACAATAATCTGTCAGTCCATTTAAAACTATCAAACGTCTGACCATTCTGACAGCAACAGAGTTGTATTTCAAGCTTTTATTTCTGTTAACAATGATGCTGACTTTTTTGTCCCTTTTCAAATTTATCATTATTTCATCATTATTTTGAATGATAAAAAAAAAATAAACGAAGCTTTTATAAATGAGTAATTGGAACTTCACTGTCGCTCATTGCTTAACTTTCTCCTGCAGTAACTATTTGTGCTGCGCAAAAGAGCTGGTTATACTGCTGTTCGCTCTTCGACGAACACATCATATTTTACTCTAGAGCTCGGTATAGTGGTTAGATTGGAGTTCGTTAGGCTGTGGTTATATTCAAATTGTGCTCGGCGCACACCATGCAATTGTTGTTGCCCGAACACGAAAAAGATATTTTACTCACTCTCACAGTGAACACGATATGCTGTGTGAAATGTACACCGAGCACGCCGAGTATTCAGGGTGACAATGAGTTATTCTACAAAAAAAGAACAAAAATGTATGTAAAATAGAAGGAAAACTTGCATACGTACAGGTATGCATGTATTTTCATATGTAGAAAAGCGAAGTTGCGAATGTTTTTAGTTTTTAAAAGTGAAAATTAAAAATATTATTCATAAAACTATTGAAGAAAAATCATATTATTTTCATAATTTTTCAATTATATTATTAATTGCACTCTCCTCTTCATATTGATAAAATCGTTTAAAGTTTCTTGGTATACCATTTAGTTTTGCCGTTGCGAACAAAATAGTATTACAAAAACAAACTGAATTTCGACAAAAAGCAACTCTGTAACGAACACCAATGTAACCACTACACCGAGCACGAGAGTAAGTTATCATGTGTTCGTTGAACTGCGAACACCAATATAACCAGCACCTAAGCGACAAAAATGAGGCGACGGTGTTCAGACCATATTTTAGTACGAACATGAGAGAGTGAAGTTTGGTCAAAATGAGTCGGCGCACTGAGGCTAATGGTCATAGTATACTAAAAATTTAATTTAATATCTATATAAGTATATAAAAATGAAGATATGTTATGTGTATGATGAATGATCTCGGAAATGGATCGATTTTTTTTAAAAATACAACTTTCATGTTAAGGTACATGCTTTTCTAACGGACATAGGCTATTTATCCGCCCACTGCCACGCCCACAAAAAGAGTAAAACGCTATAATTTTTGAACCCCTCAACACATTCACTTCAAATTGAAAACACATCCATAAGGAATGTACTTTTATGTTATGACAGCTGTCATATTTTTTAACGAAATCATTTGTTTTGATACAATTTGCTTATCTTTCCACAAGTGAGACGGTTTTTTCTGAAATTGAATTTGAATTCTCCATGTATGGTTGACGGAAAGTGTACGAGACGTTATTCCAGAGCTTTGGTTGCCGAAACTGTTACCGGTAATGATGGATATCCATTGTACCGTCGTCGTGCAACTAATGGCAACGGTAGGTCAAAAACAATAACAGTAAGAAATGAACAGATTATGCCGTATTCGCCGTTGTTATCAAAAGTATTTAAAGCGCGTATAAACGTTGAGTACTGCAATTCGTCAAATAGATTAAGTACATTTGCAAGTATGCGAACACCGATATGGCCGTGTTTGGAGTGGCTGATCCAAATAGAAATGATGAAATTCAGCAGTATCAAATAGACCGTTATATCAGTAGTAACGAGGCGGTGTGGCGCTTTTTTTTCATTTTCGATACATGAACGTTACCCAACCTTGCAGCATTTAGCTGTTCACCAGAAACGACACTGACAGCATTTTTCAAGTTGTGTCAAACTGATGAATTTGCTAAAACGACGTTTATGACTGAAGATTTGTGTTTGATGATGGCAAACAAAGCATTAGCACAATTAGGAATGACAACACCAAATCGATCCATGCATGACATATTTAATCAAGAATTAGAACGTGAAAACCTTGAATTCATACGTTCAAGCAAATGTTCCGAAATTAAATGTTCAGCAAAAAAGAGTATATTAAACAATTATGCGTGCTGTTAACGATGGAAGTGGTGGATTTAATTTTTTGGATGCTCCTGGTCGTATCGAATCGCATTGGCACTTGCTTCCTCTGGCATCGCAGCAACTTTGTTGGAAGGTGGCCGTACAGCACATTCCGCACTCAAGTTGCCTTTGAATACGCAAATCATCGAAACACCTACATATATATATCGAATATATCGAAGACATCTGGAATGGCTAAAGTGTTGCAACGTGTTTCACTTATTGTTTGAGATGAGGCCAACATGGCTCACAAAAAATCAGTTGAATCCTTGGAAAGGAAAATGAGAAAATTTGAGGAATATTCGAGAAAATTTGTTTGGTGGCGGATTAATTTTGTTGTCATGAGATTTCCGACAAACTTTGCCAATTATACCAAGATCAACCCCTGCCGATGAAATACATGCTTGCTTGAAATCATCGTATTTGTGGAGACATGTAAAAATATCTTTTCTTTCAACAAATGTTGAAAGAAAATGTGTTCAATTGCAAAATGATACATCAGCTGTTGAATTTTCAAATTTACTTATGACAATTGGAAATAGCGCAATGCCAGTTGATGAGACTGGAATGATTATGTTGCCGGATAACTTTTGTAGAATTACAACATCGAAAGAAGAATTGATTGACATTCTTTGGATTTACCCGGATTACCGCGGCATAACCTTCAATTGAAAGTCGGTGCGGCTATTATTATGCTTCGTAATTTGAATCAACCGAAACTTTACAACGGTACGAGGCTTGCTGTGAAAAAATTGTTGGTCAATGTTATTATAGGAACTATTTTGATTGGAAAATTCAAAGGTGAAGACGTGTTAATACCACGAATTCCGATGATTCCAACCGGTTTGCCTTTCAATTTCAAACGTTTACAATTTCCAGTGCGAGTTGCATTCGCAGTTACCATTAACAAAGCGCAAGGCCAATCTTTGGAAATTTGTGGTATCAACTTAGAATATCAAGTATTTTCTCATGGACAATTATACGTAGCCTGTTCACGTGTAGGCAAACCATCAGTATTATTCATTTATTGCCAAGATAATAAGAAAACTAGAAATGTGGTTTACCATAGCGTTTTACAATAAATATAAACTTTATATTTAAACTGCTTTGAATTACTTTTTTAATTGTGCACAGCGAAGCGTGCATAGTATTAATTTAAAAATAAACGGACAAAAATGAATTGACATTTCACAGAGCTACCACGTGCAATTTTTAAACCTTTAAGATTATGTGCTACCTGATCTCCCGTTACATATAGTTTTTATTGAAATATTTTATGATAACCAAAATATATTTAAATATATTCGTGCATATTATTGCAAGAAGTATACTTTTTTACTTTACTTTTAATGGCACAACAGCCCATGGAGGGCCTAGGCCGAACTTTTCGCATCCACTCATGTTGTACATGAATGGAAGGGACCTGCAGTTTAATGACGAATCCGAACGGCGAAGTGAAAAGCTTTTCATAGCAATTTTTACTGTTGTAGGTTTGTCATTGCCTGCCAAGAGGTGGTGCCGTGTAGAAATATTATTTTTTCTACTTTTTGATTTTGCTTGTGCCGAGATTCGAACACCGGACACTATGCGTAGCAGTCCAACGCAGCACCACTACACCACAGCGACCACTTGCAAGAAGTATAACTACTGTAAAATTTGGGTATAAACTGTAATAATTTAGGGAAATTTGTGATGCTATACGCCGGCCGAAAAAACTGTAATTTTCGGATAAATCTCTTAGTATGGCACGGCTGTGCTAAACTAACGACACAAAATTTAATTGATTCGTTACTCGTTACTTAATTGTGCGTTCATTTGTTTCTTCGTTCATCTGTTTCGGGAAATTGCGAAAAGAATTTTTGATCGAACTTAAAACGTCTTAACATTTTTTATATTTTAATTATTTTAAAGCGTATTAAAATTTGCAAAAATCACAAGAAAGTGAGAGACCATAATATTTCGACCGCCAATTATTGAAAAAACGTAAGATTCTTGCATATTCAAGCCAGAATTATTAAGGCAAAAATAAATTTACACATACTAATTCCATTAACATCGTGCTTCGTTAATGTTCATCGTTTCGCAAAATGAACGCGACGAACAAACGAACTGAAACATTACAACAACAATTAAAAAAATATACGAACTGTGCGTTTTATCGCTTGACATTCATCGTCGTCGTCAGTTTTTGTTCGTGGTGTGATGATATTGAAATAAATTAATAATAATATAATAAAAAAAAATAAAATTAAATATAGTCATAATTTTTGTAAATAAATAAATAAAATATATAATTATAATTTCAGAAAAATTCCCTTAATAAGAACGGTTCCAAATTTGCATACACAGAAGAAGGATAAACACATACACACAAATATTAAAATTCAACTATAAAAAATGACGTCTCTTGAGCCCAATGTGAATCGTCTACAGAATTTCAAAAACAAAGGAAAAGATCAAGACGTAAGTACACACAGTGTCATACTTTTAATCAAAAAATTGGGTATTATATTTGGTCACACCCTATTATAGGAAAACTTTTTTAATATGATAATTTGTTTTCAATGCGAAAATCGCACATGTAAATTTTCAAATTTGTAGCTGCAGCCTCTATCCTTTTGTTGCGCGATATGCCGCTTTATTTTGCCGTGTGTCTACATTTATTGATTTTGTGTTATTCTTTTACATTTGTATGTATTTCCAAAATAACTCATCTTTTCCCATAAAGTTCTACAAAATGCCATTTGAGTGTTCTGTTTATTAAGAAATGTATATTATACTAAATATAAATTACTAGAAATAACGGACTTTTATTTTTTTTTTGTATTTTGTAAAGCAAAATTAATATTACTTTCATTGTATTCACATTCGTTCTCAACAACTGCGGCGACTGCTCTTCATTTTCCCTGCTCTTCTGGATTCCCTTTGCCGTTCCAGCACACGTCTATTGTTCTTTGTTGTTGCTTTCCTCGTGCCACTCTTGAATTTTCCTTTCAGTTTCTGATGTGACGCATTTGTTATTTCTTTCCTCTTTCTGCTACAAATTAAGTTTATTACAAAAATAATTATGTTTATATTACAATAGGAATTTGCATTGGTATCCCCATTGGTATGCTGACTTAACCTCAAAACTTTTGTTTTTGTTTCTTTTTTATTTTGTATTACAAAATTCTAGCAATTGCGACAATTCAAACTCCAAACGAAACTACACCTGATATCCTATTTTAGGAGGGAATCAAACTACTGTTTAGACATTATTCTGTGACCTAATTCCGTACACCAGTAAACCACCGTAACTGATTTATTGCTAGCCCAAAAACATTTTTTTTAGGCTATTACTTTTTATTATTTATTTTTATGTATGCACATATATACTATTTACATTATGTATTTTTATTATTTATATTGAACTATTTGTAAAGTGTAAACTATTTTTAACTTAATTTCCTTCCTTCTCCTACCACACAGGAAATGCGGCGACGACGAAACGAAGTCACAGTTGAGTTGCGTAAAAACAAACGCGAAGAAACTATATTAAAGCGTCGCAATGTGCCCAATATTGACTCGAACACAGATGAAGATGATCAGCTTCCAAATTCAATTAATCTGAAGAAATTGGCCGAAGCCGCCGCTGACTCATCGAAACCGGAACAGCAGTTGGCCGCTGTGCAAGCAGCTCGTAAATTACTATCGTCTGATAAGAATCCCCCAATAAATGACCTCATCAAAAGTGACATATTGCCAATATTGGTGGATTGTCTGAAGCAGCATGATCATACAATGTTGCAGTTTGAGGCTGCTTGGGCGTTGACCAACATTGCATCGGGCACATCGGATCAAACCAATCAAGTGCGTACATGAAATAGTGTCTAATAATCTAGAATACCTAGTATTTTTTTGTGATCTAGCATTCCCGCAATTGATAACAAATCGAAAAACTTGCGTCTAACTTTGTTAATTGTTTTTACTAACCCTACAAGAGTTTACTTACGTGCAAGTGGAAATTCGAAAAACTCAGTACAATCAAAATTGTTCACTAATACATTCACACTTATTTGCTACTAGTAGCTAGTTTTCGAAATATTCAAATATAATACGTATTCTCAACTTGCAGTTGTTCTCTAGTAGGTCTGCTTTTAGACAGTTGGACTAGTCTCCTGAAACTCGTAAAAGTATAGAAAATCAACTAGAAACGTCATAGAGATAAACAAAATCTCTCGAGCAGCATTTTGATGAAATTTTCTGCCGTTCCTACATGTTTGTCGCTTTTACCATAATTCTTTAATTCTTGAGCACGTCAATAACATCGAATAATAAAGAGCGACAATATTTTCAGTATTGAATGAATGAGGACTTGTTAAAAAGTTTGAATCACAAACTATTTAATTACTAGAATTTTCACAGACTGGTTGAGGTATTCGCCATTTACCTTCATTGGTCAACAAGAGCTTTTTGGCACTTAAAATAAATATAAATTAAAGGTCAATTTATTAATTAGGCACAAATAATTGCTGTCTTAATGATTTTTTATATGATGAATTAATTTCTGATATTTATTTTGTTTTTTAAAAAACTACAGCTAGAAACGTCAGGGAGATAGATGGGTATTTACTTATATTAATTTGATTAATAAAATTTTGCTGATTTAGCATAAGCTAAGCATGAGGTTTATTGCAACCGCTTTTATGTGAAAATTTTCCATAAAATAAACATCAAAAATGGATTTCTCATACCAAGAAGCTATTTATTATCCACTTGAAAATACGTAAACACGAAAACAAAAAATTGTACGGCACCATCTATCGTAAGTTTTAGAATAAAATAAATAGAATATATAGAAATATTTCCCCATACCAAAAATATTACGATAGCAATGTATTAACATTTATTTATTCCCAATAAACGAATTAGACTCCAATTTGTTTTAATCTTCAGTGAAATTTTAACCACATAAAGCAATGTATTTCAAAATACAGACCAATCTGTGAAAATTCCTGAAATTAGTTTTCTACTTATGATAAAAGCTTTCCCACTAGCCATTATTCGGGACTTCGTTAGACACACTAAACGATAGCAGCTCATCAACCAAACAACCAATTCACACCATACACCCAATTTTTTTTTGATTAGGTTGTTCATGCTGGTGCAGTTCCACTATTCCTTCAGCTGCTCTCGTCGCCCGCACCGAATGTCTGTGAACAAGCTGTCTGGGCATTGGGTAACATTATCGGTGATGGACCCGAGTTGCGTGATTATGTCATCGAACATGGTGTTGTACAACCGCTGTTGTCGTTCATTAAACCCGATATTCCCATATCATTTTTGCGCAACGTCACCTGGGTGATTGTGAATTTATGTCGCAATAAGGATCCACCACCGCCAGCTGCAACCATACACGATATTCTGCCCGCACTCAATGTGCTTATACATCATACGGACACAAACATCCTGGTCGATACGGTCTGGGCAATTAGCTATTTAACCGATGGCGGTAATGATCAAATTCAGATGGTTATCGAGAGTGGCGTGGTACCCAAGTTGATTCCGTTGCTCGGGCATGCTGAGGTTAAGGTGCAAACAGCCGCTTTGCGTGCTGTCGGCAACATTGTCACCGGTTCCGATGAGCAGACACAGGTCGTTCTCAATTACGATGCGCTATCGTATTTCCCGGCACTGTTGTCGCACAGCAAGGAGAAAATACGCAAAGAGGCTGTCTGGTTCCTGTCGAACATCACAGCCGGTAATCAATCGCAGGTGCAGGCGGTTATCAGTGTCGGCTTGCTACCGAAGATCATTGAAAATCTGAGCAAAGGAGAATTTCAAACACAGAAGGAAGCCGCTTGGGCTATTAGCAATCTGACCATAAGCGGAAATCGCGATCAAGTCTTTACGTTGATCAAGGAAGGCGTTATACCGCCGTTCTGTGATCTGTTGTCGTGTCAGGATACGCAAGTTATCAATGTGAGTAGAGTGATGTTGTACTGTGAATAAATGAAAGGAATTGCATTTAAAATACGTATTTCATTTTGTGTATTTGTATGTAGGTTGTGCTCGATGGACTCAATAATATGCTCAAAATGGCCGAGGGTCATGTACAAGAGGTTGCCAATTTTATTGAGGAATGTGATGGTCTCGAGAAAATCGAAAAATTACAAAATCATGAAAATGTGGAAATCTATAAATTAGCATATGAAATCATTGAACAATACTTTTCCGATGAAGTAAGTGTGAGCATTCATATTGTTGGAACTTCTCTAAGAACATACATATTTTTCTATTATTATTTCAGCCGGATCAGGGCAACCTGGCACCAAGTTCCGATGGAACGCAGTTTCAATTCGATCCGAATGGTGATAAAATGCCAATGAACTCGTTCAATTTTTAACAAATTAACTCAGCTGCAGCCACTGTAGGTGATGACATCGCAAGAATCCAATCAGCAATTACAACAGCATAAACAACAACACATAATATTTGTTTTAAAATTGACGAAGAAAAAGTAAAAACAAAAACAAAGCAAATGAAAAAAACTTAATAATAATATTGAGTTTGTAATGTGCTAAAAACGGAAAACACTAACAGCAATTACAACTTAAATAAACACACACCAACACACACTGAGTCCATGATAATATAATTATAATTAACATTATATAAAAAACAAAATAATTATATAAACATATATATTGAATTTTTTGAGTTTAACAAAAAAAAAAAGAAAAATCAATCCTCTTGAAGATAAATCAACTTCTATATACATTTTTAGAGATACTACAAGAAAAATTACAAAAACAAAAAGAACTCTTTATTTTATATTTACCAACCAACCGACACACAACCAGCGACCACAACAAGGATTCTTCAAAATTGTAGGATTTATAAATTTTTGTTACACTTTTAGTTTTACGTACATTTTTATTCCTTTTTTATTTTTGTTTTTTTTTCCTTCCTAGTAGTAAATTCGCGCTGTATTCCATTAGCTTGGAATGGAAACTACTTAAACTCTCCTCTTTGCTTTTTTGTATCGATTTTAATATTTTATGTGCACTTCAATTGTACATGACAACATTGGTTTTTTATTTCAAAACAAACAAAAAAAAAAAACCTTGTGTTTATTTTTCAAAATTTTAACTCTAATTTTCTCTTTAAAATTTATTTTGATCTTGGTTTTGAATAAATTAAATAAAAAAAAAAACAAACAAAATCTTAAAAGTGGACAATAACTCATTGTACTACCACATTTTAATATTTAAACACTCGACAAGGCAACAAGAAAACGGTGTTATAAATGCTAAAAATCAACATAATCTAGAACATGAAGTGAAAATAAAGAATATCTTAATAATATTTGGTTATGTAATTAGGGGAAAAAAAGCAAAAATCACCGTGAAAGAAGAAACCAACAACGGAAAATATACATAATTGATAATTAAAGCATGAAATAAAAAAATAATTTTAATTTAAGAATACGAACGAGTTCCAACTACCGATAGCAGGTAACTGAGAAGTTAGTAGGAGCGACAAGTCGATCAGTACTATCGTCTCCAATTAATAGCATGCATTAAAGGTTGGAAAGCGGTCCCAGTTGAAACATGCTCTCTTACATTACATATACATGGTGATAATTAATAAGTTTCAACTTTCTTCGCGCTATAGATAACGCATTCTTGTATTATTTTACGTAAGCAAGAGTACATCTGATTTGATTTTTGTGTGGTCTAGATTTCATTTAGTTATTTATTTTACGATGTCAAATAATCAGTCAGCTATTATAATATTGCACCAGCTAGAAAAACGCAATTGTGAAACTGCGCGACAGCTTCGCGTTGCGCACGAAACTGGCTTCAATAATGAATCAGTTCGACTCAGCAAAAAACGAACTAGGACTTAACGCTTACAAGCTCCAAAAAAGCCAGATACTTATACAAATGAAAACAAGAGTGTACGACTCCACAGATGCCGCCTACTTCAACGTCGGGCCGCAGGAGTTGGATGGGAAAAAATCGTCTTCACAAATGAAAAGCTGTTTACTATTAAACATGCACATAACCGTCAGAACGACACTAGCTGGTCAACAGAGGCTCCTGGACCAACATTCGTCATTTTGGTTTGGGGTGGGATTTGAGTAAATGGCAAGACACCCTTGATTTTTGTTTAACAAGGAGTCAAACTCAACCAAGAAGTGTAACACCGTGAAATTTCGGAGGCTGCGGTATTCCGCTGGGCCCGACAGCACTTTTTCGAAAATGATTAGACGCCAGCTCACAGAGTCAAAACGGCACAAGAATGGTGCAAAGCTCAATCCGATGGATTACAGCGTATGATCTATTTTCGAGGCTAGGATCTGTGCTAAATGTCATAAAAATCTCCAGTCCCTGAAACAGTTGTTGCGTCGTGAATGGGACTGAATAACTGTGGTGGAACTGCGGTCCATAGCCAACCATTTTTCCAAGCGCTTGAAGCTGTGTATTCGTGCCAAGGGTGCCACTTCGAAACCAGCTTAATATACTCATGTATTATCTTTTTCTACGGTGTGTTTTTCGTTTTTAATTACAATAATTCAGTTTTATTCAAAACTGTTGTATAGACTTTTTAATTTTCACCCTGTATGATGTGGTCGCTGTAGCGTAGTGGTAGTGCGTTGGACTGCTACGCAGAGTGTCCGGGGTTCGAATCTCGGCACAGGCAAAATCAAAAAGTAAAAAAAAAAATAATTTTTCTACACGGCACCACCTCTTGTCAGGCAATGGCAAACCTACAAGAGTAAAAATTGCTATGAAAAGCTTTTCACTTCGCCGTTCGGATTCGGCTTTAAACTGTAGGTCCCTTCCATTCATGTATAAATATAACACGCACAACATGAGTGGATGCGAAAAGCTCGGCCTAGGCCCTCCATGGGCTGTTGTGCCATCAAAAGTAAAGTAAGTAAGTATGATGTGTAGAAGATTTGATCAATACATTCGTGTACAAATATAACACGCACAACATGAGAGGATGCGAAAAGCTTGGCCTTTGGCGCTACATGCGGTCATAGTCGACACTGATAAACTGAAATTCATTGTGGAGAAGGCATGACACTTGCCACAATGGTTGCCTATCTCTTTATCGGTGTCCTGTGTGATCACATTCACTCTCTCATTCTCCCTTCTTCTTCCTCTCACCTATTAATCTTCCTTCAATTTTTACTCTTGTAGGTTTGCCATTGCCTGCTAAGAGGTGGTGCCGTTAATTTTGTTGTTGTTGCATTTTTTTCTATATTATTTAATTTTTTTATTTTGCCTGTGCCGAGATTCGAACCCCTGACACAAATACATAGTTACCAATAACAAAGAGTGGGACTTAAAAGTATATGAAAACTGCTTCAAAGCACATACATCAAAGTGGTTCAAAGGCGGCTCGAGAACAGATTTGCGAACACGTGCAGGGGTGTATGATCTTAGAACCAAAGTTCTTGAAAAGAGTGGCCATAGTACGCGAATCATGAGAGATTGTGGATTTTTTGTTTATTAATTTTGGGCTAAAGTTTGACAAATGACGAAATATGTAAGCAATAACAAAGTAATTGAAATTTTTTTTGTTTTTAAGATTATGTGCAAAACCCGTTATAAAATATACATACATACATATAACTAAACAGTCACTGTGGGTAAAATAGACCTTCGGGTCGCAGTACATAAACCCATTCAGTAATAACCAAAAACTCATTTAAAAATCAATCAATTTATTTAAATAGACAAGATCTTGAGTGCGTAGAAGAATATTTTTCGAGTATGCGATCCTTTTAGAATTTCCTGTGAAGTCTGGTTAGTCACTGTATAGTAAATATTGAACAACGAATACAAGTTTTCGTTAGCTGTTGACTGTGTCTAATACGTTGACGAAAGGACGCCGCTTCATTTCACTCGCTGAAGCTTAAGACGAGTAGGAGATGATTGGTGTGTTGCATTCGATTCTGGTACCTGGGTCTACCATCCAAATTATTTTTAAGAACATGTATGGTGTGCTTCTAAGGTAGTTTTCGTGATTTAAGTCCTCACATGTACTCCAAGACGTTGTGATCTTCTTCAGTCAGTTCTACTTTCGCTACCCGCAGGCTTGAGACTGCATAATGGCGGGGTTAAACTTCGTTAAAACCGTTCCAATTAATATAAATTTTTTGTTACTATTCATCTAACTATTCTTGAGATGTTAGCCCAAAATTGTCTGGGGGTATGACACTCTACTACAGACTTCTATCCACATATAAGAATATTTAAATTTCAAATATTATATATTAAGCAATGCTACCGAAATTAACTTACTTACTTACTTACTTTGAATGGCACAACAGCCCATGGAGGGCCTAGGCCGAGCTTTTCCCATCCACTCTGGTTGTGCGTGTTATATTTGCACATGAATGGAAGGGACCTTAAGTTTTATGCCGAATCCGAACGGCGAAGTGAAAAGCTTTTCATAGCAATTTATACTCTTGTAGGTTTGCCATTGCCTGAACTAACATTAGCAATGACATTTTTACTGCCAATAAAGTTGCCTTGCATTTTTCATTGATAATGATACATTTCCGTATCATAATGAAATGCCTAAACTCTAATGCCTTCATATCCATATCTTATCAATATAATGACAACAGAATTTTTCCCCCAGGTGGTCTATGTACCATATGAATGTATGTGAAAGAATACCATTTCAAGCAGCCCTGTCATATTGCTTGACTGAATTCGTTGGTTGCTAACTCCAAATTATTTCCTTGGATCAGTTAAAAATTGTCGTTGCGCTGCAGTTATTTTCTGCATAATATTGTATCATTAAAGAAACATGTCCATTTTATCGAAAGTCTACAATGGTACTATAAATACTGTTGATAAATTTGTACCAAACAGTTTACGACCAATTTGGATACATCCAGCTGGTAAGTAGCTTAAAGGTTATTACTTGAAAATAGAAAAGTATTCCATCTTAAATCTCGTATTTTCAGGACCTAAGACTGTATTTTTCTGGGCCCCTTTCATAAAATGGGTAGGTGTGGTATGGTAACATTAAATGATATATTATAGCAATGTAACGGACCATTAACATTTTCAGGGGCTCGTCTTAGCCGGCATTGGGGATCTGCGACGTCCCGCTGAACGCATATCTTTAAATCAATGTACGACCATCATGGCAACCGGTCTAATTTGGTCACGTTACTCGCTTGTAATTATACCGAAGAATTGGTCACTATTTACGGTTAACCTATTTGTCGCTTTAACACAACTCCTTCAAGTCGGGCGCGCTTTGCATTACCAACATAGCCTCAAGGATAATAAGAGATAATGAATCTTAAATTTTTTTCAATAATCGAGTGTAAATAAAATTTTAATTGTATTTGGAGAAAAAAATGGAAATTCGTTTTGCTCAGAAATTTCAAGAAACGGAAATGGTTGGAAAGTAGGACTCGAGAGACATGAGTGTAATTAGAGGTCTATTTTGTACAGAGTAGGCACGTATTTAGATTTGTAGGTGTGATATACTCATTTTAGTTGCAAGCTTACTATTTGGCTAATAATTTAACAAAATTATTTCGGTATTCAAGTTCATAGAAAGCATACATACGAGTATGTCAGAAGATCATTGACCAGGATAAGTCAAATTGCATTGAGATCGATGATAACTATGGATTTACTATTTTGTTGAAAGCGTCCAATATATGTACAGGGTATTTTTTTTAGAAGTCTGGTTTTCAAGAAGAAATAAAACGCATATAGTTTAATGTTATGGCCAAGAATTTAGCTTTATTATGAAGATAAAGATTTGCCATTATGTTTTAAAAACGATTTCGTGCAAGTGGCCGCCGCGGCTGGTTCGAATAAATTCCAGCCGAATATTCTCTTCCAAGGCATCAATCGTCTCGGACTTATCTGCGTAGACAAGCGACTTCACATAACCCCACAAAAAATATTCCAGCGGTGTTAAATCGCACGATCTTGGAGGCCACGCCACAGGCCCACGATGCGAGATAATGCGCTCACCAAAAGTTTCTTTCAATAAATTGATTCTTTCGTTGGATGTATGGCATGTAGCGCCTTGTAGCGTCTTGTTGGAACCAAAGGTCGTCCATATCAACATCCTCCAATTCAGGCACGAAAAAGTCATTAATCATGGCTCTATAGCATTCCCCATTGACTGTAACATTATGACCGGCTTCATCTTTGAAGAAATATGGAGCAATGATTCCCTCTGCTCATAGAGCGCACCAAACAGTGACTTTTTGAGGATGTAATGGCTTATGATCACTCCAATTGTGACAATTTTGCTTATTAACGTACCCATTCAACCAAAAGTGAGCTTCATCGATAAACAAAATTTTCTTGTGAAAATAGGGATCGGTGGCCATCTCGTTTTGGGCCCATTCACCGAACGTGCGATGCGCTTGATGGTCGTTCGGCTTCAATTCTTGCTCGAGTTGGATTTTGTAAGATCGCAAACCAAGATCCTTCCGCAAAATCTTCCATAAAGTGGATGGGCACAGCTCCAATTGTTGCGCGCGATGGCGGATGGACTCATTCGGGTCTTCTTCGATACTTTGCTTCAAAGCAGCAATAGCGTCTTCGGTGCGCACTGTACGGCGTCTGTGAGCATACGCATTATCCACTAGAGTAAACGTGGTGCGAAACCGATTCATTGTTGCTCGAATATTGGACGCAGCGATCAGAACCATTATTTTGATAATAAATTTGCACGATTTGCAAACGTTGTTCAGGAGTAAGTCTATTCATTATGAAATGGCAAACCAAACTGAGCATAAATCAAGTGACAGCTGTCAAAAATATCAACTCCGAAAAAAGTATCCGAAAAGATTGAAAACCACACTTCTAAAAAAAACACCCTTTATTATGATGATATAGGACATTGTTTTTTTAATCGGGTAAGTGACCAGCCGCACGAGGGGCGCCTCTACATAGCGAACAGACCGATGTCCGAAAAATACGGTGGAAGGGTGAAGTAACTATTCCATTGGTTTTCAAACAACAGCTACAGATTAGAAAGGCTTTTTCCATAGGGAAATAACAATTTTGTATTTAAATCCAAACACACCCTTAAATATATATTTTTTTTTATCCGAATGTGTCAAAACCTCATTCAAGGTTTACGTTTTTATAATGGTGAAGTTCACGAACGAATAAATTGAAAATTGATACCGAAATTCTGAGTCGGTGGTCGTAGCTTCAATTTTGAAGATAATCCTGAATTTCATCGAAAATTATCTTCCGCGATTAAACTCATTTTTGGCTTAATGGCCACGGCAACAAAGCCACATGTGCTTCAATAAACACCATTGCATACATCATGTGCGTGTTATAATTGTACATGAATGGAACGCCTAAGTGAAAAGCTTTTCATAGGCAATTTTTACTCTTGTAGGTTTGCCATTGCCCGCCAAGAGGTGGTGCTGTGTAGAAAAATAGTTGTTTCTACATTTTGATTTTGCCTGTTTCGAGATTCGAACCGGACACTCTGTGTAACAGTACAACGCACTACGCCACAGACACCAGTTGGAAGACTATTATCGGCCAGAATTTGATCGACTTGACATCAGTGATACAATTGATATATAGAAGTTCGGTAATCGTGTAATCTCCGCCTGATATGTGTGGAAATTGTCAAATTGGCAAAGATTCGGTCATATGAATGGTAGCGAATTCCATACTTAAATGTAACATGTGTGTAATACTTGGAATAAATTTCAGCGCAATATCTCAATTATTCTGTGTTTTATTTAAAACCGAATTGTTTTTTCCCCATTGAAAACCCCTTTATAATCAAATCTAAAAATAGTATTTTTAATATTGAAGTGAGAATCAGATAAGTCAAATGAGCCATGAAGGTTGTTGAAGTCATTGCACAAGCAACGCAAATGGTAAATTGGTGCATCGTACAATAATGACCAAAATTAATAACTTAAGCTGACATTTCTTTAAATCATACACTGTGATGACATTCGGGCTTATCGTTTTCGTATTGAATCGGATGTCAGAAGTGTACAAAAAATTGTATACTAGCAAAAAAATTATTTTTTTTCAAATCCATTACAATTTTATTGATTTTAAAACACTCCACTTAGGAAAGAATTATATAATATAAATATGGCTTGAGCTGCACTAGGACGTCCAGCTTTTGAGATATTCACAATAAAAAGTTAAGTTGAAATGGCATTGTACAACTTAATTGCCAGTAAAAACTAAAATACTAAAATAAACACAAAACTAGATATCCTAGAATTTTTAGGTATGGCTAATCCAAACCGTACTATCGGTTTCGTCACTGCAGCATAAATTTACTGTCAAAATTAATTTTTCTGGCCTTTTTTTTAATTGTTTTCAAAGAAAAAAATAGTTTTCCGAAAAAAGTTAATTCGCCTATCCTGTAGTAGTTTACTGAAACAGGTAAATGGGACATTTAACGTAATTTTACTGTTCAGAAACTTTACTTTACTTTACTTTTATTGGCACAACAGCCCATGGAGGGCCTAGGCCGAGCTTTTCGCATCCACTCATGTTGTGCGTGTTATATTTATTCATGAATGGAAGGGACCTACAGTTTAATGCCGAATCCGAACGGCGAAGTGAAAAGCTTTTCATAGCAATTTTTACTCTTGTAGGTTTGCCATTGCCTGCCAAGAGGTGGTGCCGTGTAGAAAAATTATTTTTTCTACTTTTTGATTTTGCCTGTGCCGAGATTCGAACCCAAGCCACTCTGCGTAGCAGTCCAACGCACTACCACTACGCCACAGCGACCACTGTTCAGAAACTATTTAACCCGAAATGTATTGCATACTTTTGGGACAAAAAGTTTTTGTATACTATAACGAAAAATATACTTTAAACTGTTTCTTGTTAAATTGGAAAAAAATTGATAAAATATAGGAAATTCCGATTTTATTTAAATATTACACAAAAAGAATAAGTTGTAAGAATGTGTATTGAAACTGCTGCTTACGTACTGACCTATTTCCGAGCCCTTCAATTGTACTGACAAAAGTACGATAGTATCGAAAAATCCATCACTGCCTCAACTACGTAGAAGCAAAACACGTCTCTCCCTCTCTCTCTCACTAAATCGTTCTCTTTTAAAAAAAACGCACATTTAACAATAAATACACACAATCAATAAGCTGGGAAACAAATTTTCCCAGAGCGCAAAAACAATCTGATAAAAGTTATAATTTAATCTCCATACAATAAAAGGTTTATATTTATTTGCGTAATTTCAATTTTTGTTTCAGTTACTAATATTTATGAATTTTAGTTGGAATTTAAGCCTCGTGCTGGAATGTAAGTGTTTTTTAGTTACGCACAAATGTTTTTCTTGTACAATTTGCTGGCAAAAATAAATTGTTATAAAAACAGCAACCACTGTGCCTTTGCAAATTGAAAATAAAACAAAAATGCTACGTGGTATACTCTACAAATCGGCGTTTCACCTGCGTCACCTTTGGACATGCCACACTATTGTCGCGTGATTTTTTCTCTAGCCATTCGTTTTTATTTTGTACATCTAAATTATTTTAAGTTTAGCGGAAATTGGCATAATATTCAGGTTGTTGTCACTAAAGTGAGCGAGCAAGCAAGCGAGTGAACGGTCGTCGCGAGCAAGGCCAAGGTTGCCATGTGAGTGCGGGAAGAGATAGTGGCGAACATCACAACAGCAATAAAATAGATAGAAATTAATTTGCTGCAACTTGCAAGTAGAGAGATGAGATAAAAGAAACAAATGAATGAACGAGCGAACGATTCAACCTCGTTTGCCACATTGTCACACACCGCAATCATCCACAACCGTCATCAATTATTACGAGTATGCGAATGAACATTTCCTGCTTGCTTTCGTCTCCCTCTGCCATTTCCATTACCGCCTACTCTGCGCTCTCATTTCCGAAGGCTCTCATTTTGAATATTTGCATACATAAAGAACTTTTAATGTGTTCAGCAACCTAATTTTTTATTTTGTGCTACTTATTTTCAGTTTAGCTATTCGCCAAATTGGTGCCATTCAAATTCGCTTCTCTAAGACAGAAAAATTTCACCATCAAGCACCATAAAAATGGCATCAACAACACCTGCTCCAGCTGCTGGTACACCAGCACCAAAACCGCCACAACCCGCACCAGCTGCCAATGCTGGGAAAGGTTTGCCATCGAAAGTTTATAAAGCTCTAGTGGGTACTGCAGACAAATTTGTGCCCGACAAGTTACGTCCCCTCTGGAATCATCCCGCTGGTATGTGAATGAAATAACGTGTTAAGATCTATCATCTAATTCGATTGTTTCTAGGGCCAAAAACTGTGTTTTTCTGGTCGCCTCTTTTCAAATGGGTAAGCAAATTTTGTGTTACATCTTCATTGACTTACATAAGCGAACGTTAATAGTTCAGCTAGGAAATACGCCATTCAAAAGAGAAGATAGATAGACTCTTCAATATGAATTCTAAGTTTTAAATTAACATGCATGCTCACCACAATTTCAAGAAGAGCAAAAGTGTTTTATTTATTTTATTTACTTAACGATAACAAAAACGTGTGATAATTGCCAATCTACTCATTTGTAGATTGGCGAAAACTGCAAGACTTTGCTAATAGAATGAGATCTCGAATTTCCAATGATAGCTTAATTAATTTTCAGATATTTGTATTTCACCTGTAGGCGCCCTGTATCTCAAATTATTCATTTATTTATAAATTCTTTATTAAGATTCTTGTATATTTTCTCAAAGTTTGAACGGAAATAAACAACCGATACATAACTGTCAACAAAAACTAAATACAAGTATAAATACAACTACAAGTATAAAAGTACTAGTGACAAAGCAATTATTTGTAGCTACAAGCTTGTTAACAAGGGAGCCATACTTGTATTACAATTAATATATTTTTCGAAAGGTTAGTTCCCATATTTTACAGATCAAATCAACAATCAAATCAACCGTGGCCAGTTTCTTTAAGAGGGGGAAAAAAGCAAAAGCTACAAGCCAGATTTCAGTTAGGAAAAGGATCAAGAGAGACTAGCGCGCAGAATAGAAAATTTTTTTTTCTATGAAAAGCATTATGGTCGGTCTGATTCATATATGACTTTAACAGTTGACCTGTTTTTAATACCCAAATATTAATTTTAAAAGCAGGAATATTGCGACTGAGCTTTTTCAGAGATGGGAAAGGGACAAGAGTGGTTGGTTCTCACGATTTGAAGGATAGCAATTATTCCTCTTGTATTTCTTTTATAGAAGAATTAATACGCTGACATTGTTTCGATATTTTCGTACCATTCTGAAAGCCCTTGGTCCTATTTGAACCCTAATCATGCGTCTTTGAGCTACATATAAGTAACAAACAGTGATAAGTATTAATATGAATGACTTTATATATGTATATATGTACATACATACCATATATGTACATTACCTTTATATTTGTCCAATGTATTTAAAGAGGCTAAATGAAAGTGGTTTTTGCCGAAGAGAATAACGATTGTAGTTCGTTGTGTTTCACTAATCCATATAAGCTACTCATAATTTGAAATTGTAACCGAGAATTACAATTACAAAAATTTCGAATATTTTCACTGAATGGCATTATTTAAACGGACATAAAAACATATATAACACAATTATTTATCTTATCCATACTCGTATTCTTACACCGGCACAACTCTTTAATCTCACAGGGTCTTGTCTTGGCCGGTATAGGCGATTTAGCACGTCCCGCCGAAACACTATCAATACCACCATGTATTGCCCTAGCTGCCACTGGAATAATTTGGTCACGCTATTCACTCGTAATCATTCCGAAAAATTATGGGCTATTTTCCGTAAATATTTTTGTTGGCTTAACGCAATGCATACAATTGGGACGTGCTTACATGTACAGCGTGGAACAGAAGAAATTGCAGGAAGCGGCTGGTGGAGAAGCACAACCAGCGGAATCTCAACAATCACAAGCGATAACAAAAAAATAATTTATTACACACTAAGTACCTAACAGTAATTAGGGTAAGACTCGATATCAATTAATTTCGATTTAATTGATTTACTCCTCTGCTTTTTGTTCATTTCAGATAAAAGAATTTTTATTTTATATTAGCAAAATATACATATACTATACTAAAGTGACAGCATAATGTTGGTACTAATCTTTTTTGCCCGAAACGGCTGGTGCTGTAAAACATAGCATAGGCGATATTGGTAAATACTTATTTTTATAACTAAAGAAAAAATACACGAAAATAAAAATGCTGAAGAACGGAACGAATCGAATGCAGTCATTTCTAAGTACCTCTCTAGCCATAAGTAGTTGTTAACCAGGTTCTACACTATAAGCCACCACTTAAAATCCTAAATGAAGATTACACTGAATTCTTCAAGAGGCTCTAGTTAATGTTGTGAACAATTATTATTTAAAATTTATTATTTTCATGTTTACTTAAATTTGTTTAAGCGAAAACCTTTTATTTTAATAAAAACTATGTATATAAAAACGTTTATGATATGTAATTTTTAGTAACCCTCAAAAATATTTTCCTGAAGTCTTCAATTAAAATTTCGACTAACGATTTAGCCAAATGCAGTTCATGCGGAACAAAACCTATGGTCAACCTATGAGAATTACAAGATCTTCACTGAAACTGCCTGCGACCATATCTGAGTTTTGAATAACTTTCAATTGGATACTTACTGTAGAATTAGAGAAATTTGTTTATCCCCCACTAGGGGATCGAGCGATTGCGGAAAGGCGGAAGATGCGGCTTTTCATTGAATGGTAAATTATCTCTCAATTCAGTAAAAGCACTCACAATGGCTAATATATTTACCGGGGACATCATATGCCTTAACCTTAGTAGGAATTTTAGCAGTTACGGGATCTAATGAAGCAAACCGTCTTGAGACCATTTTAATGGCATGAAAAGTTTATAGTAAATGAATCGCTCAACAAATTTATAAATTTTCGGTAATTATCATCACTTGCATTTTGTTTCTTTGCCAGAGTTAATGTACTTTACTTAAGCCGGTTATCAATTTTGTAGTAAATTTATTTATTTGCTTATTTAATTTCATCAAACAGAACTTACAATTAAATATGTAGATTCTTATTGACTACTAAATAGATATATGGTAATAAAATACATATACATAGGTAATAATTACAACAAACATACATATGAGGTTTAAAATTAAATATAAATTGTCTTTAAAGGAGTTTCTGAATGTATCGAAGGCAAAATTTGATTTTAATTTGGAAGTAAATAGAAACTGAATTATGAAAGTTATTGTTATTGACGTCGACCAACGTCATTTCATTTGTGCAAGTTGGAGGACCAATAACAGTAAGGTGACTGCCATCACAGATAGCAAAATTTTCAGCTGTCCCGACAGAGTCTGTCCTTTGTTGCATGTCCAAGTCCATCGGATGTTGATATGATTGGTATAACCTTTTGCTAACCTTTTGCGTGGAATAAATTCCTGAACCATTGCTTACTTAGGCCAAAAGTCTTTCGATACGAAAGCGTGGCGAACTATCTTGAATGAGGCAATTTCCCGCTCCCGATTCGCAGCAAAAGACCCCATTGGAGGTCAGTTGAGTTTACACCTAGTTTGAAGTTAATGCAAGCGACAACGTGCACTTCAGAGGTCGACCCTGTTAATCTTGAAATAAAGATTGACTTGCGAACTGAAACCATAAACAGGTTGAACGAGGGCGATATTTCATCTCCAGGTGAAGGAATAGGAGATGAAACCGCATCAGACCACGTATCAGGAAATGCTAAGTATTCATCACACGTCAACATGATGACAAGATTTGAGAGTAAAGGATGTGAGGCAGCAACAGCAGTAAACGAGGAAGACGAATTGGCAGAAAAACAGCTGTAGTATTCGAATGGGCTGCTTGAAGCTTCGCAAGCGCAGCTGCAGAAATTTGTTGCGAGGATCTAGTAACCCGCTTGGACATGTTGGGTGATTGAGTTGGTACGGCAGAGGACTGCATGAGTTCGCTTAATGTATTAAGCTTAGGTAATAAACTATTTACTGACTAACCAGGCTGAGCAACTTCAAACACGATTCTAGAAGCATCTTCATTAACGCCCAGAAATTTAGTCTTCAAAGATGAGAACTTGCGGCAATTTTCGAATGAAATATTAATTTAGGCAAGTATTGCACGAGACGAAATTATCGTAGGTGCTCCATTCGGATTTACAAACACCACAGGCAGCCATTATTTGTATTAACAGCAGAAGCCGAACAGCAAGAATCAAAGCAGGAAGGCAGCAGCAGCGCAACTGCAAGTTGCTCTGTATGAGCGTAGGCAGCAGAAGAAATAGCAGCGGCGAGTTAAATTAAGTTGACATTGGGGGCTCATAATTAACTTAACATTTTCGTTTCATCCAATTTGATTTGACAGATTTGACTCGTGTGGCAGGCAGCAATTTGTGATTCAAATACCCTAAGAAAGCCAGTCTACAGCAACGCGAGAATGCTGCTTAACAGGAAATCCACAAAGAAGCAGACGCCGTAGACGACCAAAGAACGTGGAGATATTCCATTCATTGAGAACTGCAAGCCAAATACTAATTGGCCTATCACTAAACCCACAGCACAAAATAAAGTCAGGTGGAATGGTAGATATCCAACGCTTCCAAAAGCATAAGGAACAAAAATTCTGATGATTCCACTTGCACAAAACCACTTCTCCCTCAAAAAATGGACACAGCTTCTTTTTTAGGAGGAACATTTTTAGTTTTTCAGAAACACCTTCCATTAAAGTTTTTGTAGTAGTGTTCGACACCCGCAGAACTGCGGGTTTCAAGGTATTTGGCAACCATTCTTGTTGCTTCCATCTCCCTTTTAAATAAAGGCCAATATATCTCAACCGGCCTTAGTTCTGGGCATTTTGGTGTATTGGCTTCTGCAGGCACCAAAATCACGTCATTCCTTTTCCGCTTTGCCGCAGTGACACGAGGCGCGGTAAGGCCACAAAAGGTGGACACCTCATGTTGACGTATAAGTGGAAGCAATCTCATTTCTAGGCATTCTTTTACACAAATGCATTTCCTCGAGAATCTGCAGTATAAAATTCCTGTACAGGAAGCTGGGAAAAGTATGCTAAACCTAAGTTTCATCGTTCATCATGCAGCATTCGAAGTTGTCAAAATAATCTTGTTTAAGCTTACTGTTTTGGGATCTACCCTTGCCTCCTTGGCAATTTTTATGTAAGCCCACTGAGGTTCATACTTACGTAAAGCATAAATCAGATACCTTCCTTTTTTACCTAAATACATTATCGCCAACATCATCTTATCTAACCTAAAAAACATAACTTGTGAAATATAAGTTATGAGCAATTTAAAAAAATATAAGTTCATCATAACTCTTATCGGGTAGCTTAACAAATACAAGTTTGCGAAATAAAAGTTAGCTTTTATCCGGTAACTCAAAAAAATATGTTGTACAAAAAAAGTTATGATGAGCATTGAAAAAAAAATAAAAGTTGTCCATAACTTGCAACTTATAATTTATTTTCTGCCTCTGCTTTTTAACTAAAGAGTTAATATACCCGATTACTTCTTTCACCGGTAGTAACTAAATGTTATAATATTACTTTTATGCAGGTCATTATCACATTTTTGGGGTGCCTGATTTTGTCGATTTGTTATAAAGTTGTTGTTTTGTGTATGAGAAACGAGAGAATTTACAATTGAGCGAATGCGACAGCGAATACGACACCCTGCCAACACCCCCATTAATTTAATTTTCCAATCAAAATTCTCTCTTCCACACACATTTTATATGGAGCATCCCGAAATAAGTAACGCGTTAACGCCGACCTAAGTATTTCAATTTACAATTTTGGCAGAGCGTTTAGAAATGATCTTGGCTTCAAAAAGGCGGAAAGAGGAAATTAATAAAGGTGGTGTTAGCGGGAACACCCTCCCGCTACAATGCCAATAACAAGGATGTATTGTTGGTTTTTCTACTTCTTTTACTACTTATACTGCTTTCATCAGCTGATTATGACATTATAACAAAGCACTGTTGTTGTTGCCCTGGTGAATTTTGTTGTATTGCTGTTACCACCTTATATAACTGTTTTATCCTTTCAATTGTCGTAAATTATGATTATGACACCTTGCGAATAACATAAATGATAATTATAAGTTAACGCTACGCTCCTCTCATTTGGGGGTAGCGCCCAACGTCCAGCTCTGACGTTAGCGAACGAAACGCTTCAATTTAGGTATGTTTGATACTTTTTAGCAAATCGATAATATTAGAATAATACATGAGAAGAAACAGGGTATTTCTTTACAAATTATGAATATTCACCACGTGAACTTTGTAATATTAACATTAATGAAATTTGTGAAAAATTATGTTTCCTTTAATGTACACCTTTTTGCATTTTATTTATTTTTTTCTCTTTACTATAAACTAGTAAAGTAATAAGTTATGAATCACCTTGTTTGCCAAAGCAATATGTAACATAAAAATATTACTTTCAGAAGTACGTACTAAGTAACATTTATGCCATTTCCACTGAGGAAGGAATAACTCGAACGACCATTTCGAAACTTGTCTTGAAGTCCACTTTCGAATGGACTTTACAACGAAACTGTCCAATTTCGCTATTCCTATTAAAAGTCAACTTAGGAATACGTATGTTGAAAAAGCCTCATTCATTCCTTCATTCATCATCAGTAACTACCCACTTCAAAACTGAATACTGAAATGTAAGAAACACTCGGTTCCTGTTGAGATTTGAAAAACTTTTTTGCTTTTTATTGTAATTTGGTTTTCATTTTTGCAATTTAGTTGTTCTTGTCGTTCTGTTGTAAATTTTACATACATACATAAGAAAGCTTTTTATTTATTTAATTTTGTTTTATTATTAATTTTATATAAGGTAATATATTTTATCCAAAAATGTATAAATACCAAATTAAAGATTGGTTTGTCATTGTCGTATATATAACATACAAAATACATACCTACATACATAAAGAATTAAAGTACAAAATAGAGAGACCATATTTAATGTAGTAAGAATAGTGTTTAGCAGCGAAATAAAGTTTTAAGTTTTTAATGTTAGTTTTTTAGCACACGAAATATCGCAATTGGTTGGTAGTAAGTATAGTGATTATAGCCAATTGTTTGTCTTTGACATTCACAGAAGGGCTTCCTCGCTTCCTTCGCTTCTGTCTCAACAAGCATACCGCCATACCCAATGTGTATGAGTAGTAAGTATGGAGGAAAAAGGAAAACGAAACATACAAGGCAATTAACAATCAAATATAATTTAAAAGAAAATAAACAAAAAGAACAACATCCTGCAGTTTTATGAGATTATAATTGTGTAGTAAAGTAGTAAATAAATTAAATGCTGTATATTAGCATTACATTCACTTTTTTGTTTCTTTCGTTATCTTAGTATGTTTCATCTGCCGCGTACGCATCTTTTTGCTTGTTGCTTACCAGAAGCCACCCGACGAAAACCCACCTGGTGGTACACGTCCACGTGCTGCTGCACCCGATATTGAGTCATTGGTGCCGTTATTGGCACCACTACCATTGGTGGCGTTTGTTTTGCCTTCGTCGGTGGGCGTCTCTTTTACATGTGTGATCTCTTCACGCAATTGCTCCACTTTTTTATTCGGATCAGTGGAATTCATGCACGCATTCAAATTGGACGAGTTCTGTTGATTGTATTTGGGACGTGGTGCATTCACTGAAACTTCGGGCTCAGCAAAAATGTTCGAATGGCCGCCTCCTGGGGGTTTGAGAACACGACTGGATGGACGGTTGGCTGAGGTAAGTCCAATCTTGAAATCGGTGGAAGTCATGTCGATTGTTGAGTGATCGCTCATCGAATACAAAGAGTTTTACCAAATATTATGTAGAGCTTACACGATCAAATCTGAAGGAAAACACACAGGAAAAACCACAAATATGAAAATCTTAAGTAAAATGGTAACAAAAAATAGAATATATAGGTATAAATAAAATTTTATTTCGTTAGAAAATTAGTGCTTCTGCTTACAGAGAAAAAATTCTACTAGTTCCAAACAATGACAACACCCTGCACAGACTGAGCGACTGACGAACCAGCAGCAGAACTACAAACCATAACAACAGCCACGAAAAAACTTTCACATTAATTTTCAACTTTTCTTTGCTGTTCTTGTTTTTTTTTTTGTTTTTTGCAGACTTTTTCCTTTTTTTTTTGTTGTCGTTGCTGTTGCTTTTTATATGTATTTTATGTTAGTAACAGTAATTGCACGTTTGTTTATGTGGCGCTCATATACCGTCTGCCAATTTCTTTTTCTGTAGAAATAGTATAAGTATACAACAACAACATGCTTCACTACAATACTCAATACTAAGAGAATTTGGGGTAGTAATGAGGTGGAAACGAAATTCCACACAAAATGTGCTTAAGTAGGAGAGAATAAAGAGAACAGCTGAAATGAAGTTTGAGGTTTTCTTTACAGATGATGACGTCATTATGATGGTAACGCACCTACAAAGCGTCAGTGCACTCTAACATAGCAGTGTATACATATATATATGTACCTACATAAAACATATCCCACTAAATACATTCAAGAGCACTCTGAAAAAAGAGGTTCATATGTCCTGAATTCCTCCAATTAAAATCATTATAGAAATTCTAAGTCGTTTAAAAATACCTTGGGAACCAAAAGAGGGTTTTATACTCCTCCGATTTAGGTTTATTATATGAGTACCAAAGAAGTCTTATTTTCATACTAAATTCCGTCAGAAAACACGCATAAGAGTTTGAAAAACGTCACTGAATCAAATAATCAGAAGTCATAAAGGAGTCCCTCAACCTTCTAATGTAAGACACCCACTTAGTACTTCCTACCGTTTCAAATAGAAGAAGCACTAATGCAGTCTTTATGTTTGCTGGGATAGAGGGAAATAGCCGGCGACGAAGAACGGAAGGCAGTGAATATGAATGTGTATGTTACGGCAGATGGCAATAAACTCATGAGCGTTGTGTAAAACAAAAACCTAAAAGCAAAACTATCATCATGCCACTTTTTCATGTTTTAAAGCTTATGTTGTTCATTTAGCAGCATGTCTGATAAAGTTTTCATGTACAAATACGCGGCAGCACAAATAACAATAGCTCAAAAACGCAATAGCGCGTCAAATGTAGTTCAGTTTTGATGAAAAAAAAGAAAACTTATGTACGTTTAACAATGAGTAATTTGTAGTAGAGAAAATGGAAAGTTCTCATTTGGCAAACAATAGAAAAAATGTATAGGTAATAAAAATAAAATTAAGAATCATTTCTTAAGGAAATTTGGTTTAATTATCATACACACTCAAATGAATACTCTGCAATTAGTCACTCATATGCGAAGTGGGGATGGGTGTGGCGGTGCTGTGTGCATGTGCTGAGTGAAATTATGGGGTCATTGATTTGTGGAGCAGGGCTGGAGTGTTGTATGTGCGGAGTTAATGCCCCTAAGTGTCATAGTATTTACTTTGGTCGGCATAGTTACTGAAATATACAATAAATTGGATGTTAATTGAGTTGATATAAATACTTTTGTAAGTGCATTAGTTTCCGAAGAAATTATCAGGGCAGTGCAAATAGCCGGATGATTTGAATATGCATACATATACATATGTACATATTAGGCTGAAACAACATTCGCAATGATTACTCACTTGCGAATACTCGGCGTTACTTCGAGATAAAATTTAAAAACCGACAAGATGGAAAACTAATTTCGGTTACGCCCGAACTTCACACACCCTCTAAATAAAATGGCGATTTTTTAATTTTTTCCAGAGCGTAATTCAATAAAGAACGACAAACTTGATTTATTTGCTCCGCCTTTTATTTCACATCTTCACGAAGATAGTCTTATCCTAGATGTAGGGGGCAGAACAGATTTTAACTGGTCGCAGACACCTAACGTATTTTCATCAACAAATAAATTAACTGACAGAACAGACATCCATTATTAGCCAGCCACTGCGGTACTGATGCTAATTTCTTGGCAAAGATTAATCGCATGCCAAATTTAGATTCGCTATTCAGTAGAAGCCAACCAGAAATTGCTGTAACTTCATTCCTATCTTCTTATGTGCCATATAAATGTGAAAGAAGAAGCAAAGGGCGCTATAAACTCCGGCATATGCCATATTCAACAATTCTGCGTGAGCTCGCTACGTAAATAGCACGCAAAATAAAATGTACACAGTTCTATACATATTTACATATGTATGTATGTATGTACCCTGCAATTCAAAAATGAGTTAGTCTCACAAATTGCCTAGCCAAAAACTAGCTAGTTGAGATACTACCTCAAAACTGATGCAGAATGAGTCACTTTGAAGACTGCTTAAACTTTTCTGCTTGTATATGCAACAACAAAGAACTTCCTTCACTGATACTATTCAGTGAAAATATGGTTTCGTATATTCTCATATATTTTACAATACTTTTCACTTATATGGATTTTTGAAATAAGGTACCTTTGATAACCTTGCAGTGCAACCTTCTTCTTTCTTTTAATGGCACAGTGGCACAACAGCCCCGTGGAGGGCCTAGGCCGAGCTTCTCGCATCCACTAATGTTGTGCGTGTTATATTTGTACATGAATGGAAAAGCTTTGCAAATGCAATTTTTACTCTTGTACGTTTTACATTCATTGCCTGCCAAGAGGTGGTACTAACAACTATTGTAGTTTAATCCACGATTTCATTTACACGCAACAAACTAGTTTCTTTCCATGATGATGTCCTACGAAAAGACAATTGTCCCCCAATTGACACAAGTGTAGGGTATTAGTGCTCTCGGTATCACACTTCATACTATATTTATAGCAAATACATACATAGGTAGGTAGAATGGAAAATCTTCTCGCCTATGAATATTCTTAAACTTAATTTGCACCATTTCCATATTATTGTTGCTTTATTTTTTTGTGGTGTTTTATGCGAGTGGAGTGACTCAGTCAACAGTCCTACAATATCAACGACCAGTGATGATAACTTTTTATCGTGAAACTACTGCATAAGCTTCCAAAAATTAGTGTAGATAATTTCAGTTTTATAAAAGAAACTTAATGTAGAACTAAATAATAAAAAATAAATTTCATAGATATTAGAAATTTATTTTAATTTAATTTTAAACAAATAATAATTGCATTATTGTTGGGGAAATATATATTCGGTTGATAACAAAAATCGCAAATTGCAATTTTTTAAAACAATGAGATTCTTTAATAAATTCATATTAACAAGTTTGAAATAATAGTTCTACAAAGTCACAAAATGCTTTCTTGTGGGACACCCGAAGTGGCTTTGTAAGGATTAAGTTTATCCTTAACATTGTCAATTACCACATAGTTCTATCTATTACTGCTGTATGATTCAATGCACAATATATAGAAAAGTTGAGTGATAGCCCAATCTAGCAAATTTAGTCACTCAAATATTATGCGACACTTTATTAAACGCTTTTGAAATATTCGTATACCATAAATATCAATTTGAAAAACAAACAGAATAGAATGCTGAAATGCTAAAATAAATTTCAATGAATCTACTTATACAATCAAAATTACATCTGATATTAAATAAATTACTGTATTACACTTTGAGCCTCGAAATTATTGTAGAATACAGTAAGTACTGTAGAGTTAACATCACTGCCAACTACAGTAAAAAAAAAAAAAAAAATCATAGACGAACTTGCGCAGTCGAAAAACAATGACGAATTTGAATTGCGCTTTTTCCGTCTTGAAACTTGAACAAACCAATTAAATCTGGTTTGAGCTATTCATAGTCACTCAACAATTTTGGTAACAGCAGTGCGTTAAAAATAGAAGCGTATAAACAATATGCGTACACGCTGCATACATACATTTAAATTCATGTGAACGGAAATATTGAGCAAAAATTGCTTCAGCTACTGTCTACAATAAAAAATGTTGCATGCAGCTGTTGCAGTCGACATGAAGTTGTTGTTTTCGCTGAATTGTGTGTGGCTATTTCTGTGCACTCAGATCACTTCGGCAGATGGTAAGATGAGAATTTCCTGGGACCTTATGCACCAGCATCTTCACCAATACAGACAAATTTAGTATAAATGCAGTAACTTCCCCCTTTACGATATATTCTCCTCCCTTTCTAGACACTTATCAAAACGATGCTTGTTGTTTCTGAGAAGTCCCGTTCTCATCGTTGTTTTTCATATGGTATTGATTTTTCACTAATTTATAAAACTTTTATTTACCTTTTAACAAATTATAGTTATTTCGATACAATTTGGCAATATTTGTGACAAAACGATAGTTCCTTATTTGCACAAATCCAAAAACTTCCTCAGACAAAATCAAACTGAACAAAACGGTTCGATGGAATTTCTTTATTTGAAAAAATAATACTATCTTGTTCAGCAAGTATGCAGCAGCAGGGTTGTATTGTTATTTGATAATTTCAGGGAGGTATGTAATGTATGACAAAGGCAATAGCTCGTGCTTATATTATTCAAAATTTTGCTCGGCGAACACTTCATACCCAAACCTTTAAGTTTACGCGTTATAGCTTAAACTAAAAAAAATAAAGAATAGAATTAGAGATGAAAACAGAAAAAGCGCTGTGATGTTGTATTTGTTGTATTTTCATTTATGAATAAACAAATAAATAAAAAAGGACGTAACCTCGTTTTTTTGTCAAAAAGCAATTAAATTTCAAAGTTATAAATGTATATATATTTTTTGTGAAAATTAAGAATTGCAGTTCATTATTTGTATGTGCAGTGATATCGCTCAAACTACTTATTTGCGGATTTTGCAAAAATTCAAAACTATAAAAAATAAATATTTTTTTTTAATATAAAGGGTGGTTTTTGCTACTAGGTTTTTGACGTTTGCTATTTGCAGTGGTCGCTGTGGCGTAGTGGTAGTGCTTTGGACTGCTAAGCAGAGTGTCCGGTGATCGAATCTCGGCACAGGCAAAATCAAAATAGAAAAAATAATTTTTCATCTCTTCGGTTTATGGGCATGCGGCATCATTGGGCCGTACTTCTTCAAAAAAGATGAAGGCCACAACGTTACGGTCAATGGAAAAAGGTACCTTTCGATGATAACACGCTTTTTTTTGCCGAAAATGCAAAAATTGGACTTGGACGACATGTGGTTCCAATAGGACGGTGCCACATGCTACACTGCATGCGAAACCATGCATCAATTGAGAGGCGAATATAATGAGCAGTTAATCCCTCGTATTGGTGCAGTCAATTGACCACCAAGATCGTGTGATTTGACCTCGTTATACTATTTTTTGTGGGGCTATGTGAAGTAACTTGTCTGTAGGGACAAGCCAAACACGAAAGCTGCTTTGGAAGCCAACATTGAACGCGTCATTGGTGAGATTCCGAATGTGTGAAAAAATTTGCCAAAATTGGATCAAAATTGGACAACATTTAAGTGAAATTATCTTTAAAAAGTGAATGGCAGGAATTGATTTATCGAATTTGGTTTAAAATTTAATTTAAATTTGATTGCTTTTTAATATAACATTTATGTATTTAACACACTCTACTGCGAAGACAAAAGCTATGTTGCTTTTGTCGCGTATAGTGGATTAAACAAATGTAATAGAAATTAATCGCATGTTTACGCTGCATTTAAACCGCCCAAACAAACGAAATATAAAGAAAAAAGTTTCCTTTTTGAATTTTCAGTTGTTTTATGGTTATAAATTTTATTTGTTTATGATATAAATGTATTTTAACTAAACGATGTCAAGTTTTCTTCACAAAACATTCAGCAGGAGGTGATAGTTATATTATATGTTATACGCGTCAAGAGAAACACACCTAATGAGGCTTCAAAAACACTCTGTAAACGAGAGCACCACACATTTCTCCCCGCAGCAATTGCTGCCAGCGATATCAGGCAATGAATCCTAAATGTCGAAATCCACCAAATAAAAAATAATCAGACCTATACAATAATTTTGACATCAACAGACCTTTTATCAAGAACAATGCGAAGCTATTGCATGAAGGAAGAAAATCTGTAGTTAGTGCTAAATCTGTAGTTAGTGCTAAATAAATAAGTAAATCATCCACCCTGAACTAACAACAATAAATAAATGCAACACTGAGTGAAATAATTACTTTCGATTTCGAAAAACGGAAATGTTGTGAAAGACACGTACATTGTTGCAATTAGTTACTTCCCTTTTACTCAGTCCTATTTTTGACCAATTTGTCAACACCGGTTGTTGGCGAGGTAGGTAGCTTCCAATGTTGGAAGCCAACGAGTCACAACCGACTACACCACCGGTTTTTTACAGCGTTTGCATACCTTTCACAATTTAATACACAAATATTGTTCATGCAAACATGTATGTGTTTTGCAAAACATCATAAATGAATGTTCGAAATTCAAACAGTGAGATCATCTTGTTTTAGCCAATATCACGTTGAGGGAAACTAAACCGGAGACTTGACCGGCGATGCGCACATTTTCAATTCTCATAACACGCGTGTCTTGCTTGCGCGACGTCGACACGTGAGGCTTTCAATCATGCATGTTCGGCAGTTGCTTTGTTCTCATTCGGGCCAGGCAATTCAAATCAGTTGCTCTTCAGCATTTGTTGAAGTAAGAAATATAGATATGGAGAACGTTTTTTTATACAAATTCACTTGAGTCATCAACATAATATGTATATAAAATTAAGTCTTGATGTTTGCTCGATTTCATCATTTTCTACAAGAGAGTCAGCGGTGGCACATATCTAAACTCAATAATTTACCCGTAAAATAAATTTTTATCTCTATCTCACTTGTTGCTTGTGTATATATCGTGATACGCATATACACCACTAGGTCCCTCCTTCAACATGGCAAGTTTTCTTGAAAACAAGTCGTGTTTTTGGGTGAGAGAGGAAAAACGAGGGGGACGGGTACAGACGTGCTGGCAAGTTTTTTTTTTGGGCTGTTGGTTCTTTTACATGTCAGGCAAAGTATGTAAAAGCAGAATTGATCGAGAAATCTTGCTGTGAAGAAAAGCAAGTGGCAAGGCCAAAAGGGAATTGGAAACTAGCTTTCAAGAAAACTTATCGTGTGAAAACGAGGCTAATAAAGGAATTATTACGCGCATGTCTGTCTTTCGAACATATGTTTGACATACGTCCACGGTTGCCACTTGCTCATTTTTTATTGTGACAATTACAAAAAAATAAAAAATTGTACCAAATGGGGGAAAATGTACCAATTTTTATATATAGATTAAATAATCGTATTAAAAACTTTTTGTCAGTTATTTTATAAAACACTATTCATTCTTTTAAACAAAATAAGAAGAAGAAAACATGAACAAAATAATAAATAATAATAATTCATATTATGCTTTACTTACTTTACTTTTAATGGCACAACAGCCCATGGAGGGCCTAGGCCGAGCTTTTTCGCATCCACTCATGTTGTGCGTGTTATATTTGTACATGAATGGAAGGGACCTACAGTTTAATGCCGAATCCGAACGGCGAATTGAAAAGCTTTTCATAGCAATTTTTACTCTTGTAGGTTTGCCATTGCCTGCCAAGAGGTGGTGCCGTGTAGAAAAATTATTTTTTTCTGCTTTTTTTTTTTTTTGATTTTGCCTGTGCCGAGATTCGAACCCCGGACTTTCTGCGTAGCTGCGTAGCAGCCCGACACTCTACCACTACGCCACAGCGACCACATATTATGCATATATAATAATTTACAACTTTTTGAGATCTTGAAAACTGTATTAAACACACAGCAAACAAATAAACCATAAAACGGCGACTAGGATCAGTTGGAATTCGTAAATTAAAAAAAATATATATGTAATTTTACGCTAAAACAATGGCCTAACAAACTTTTACAAATCTATATTAATAAGGATTAAAGAAGAGACGCAAGCTTTAACATTAAATTGTCATATTTATGCGACGCCTTTTTTTATTATTTAAGAACATTTAAACATTTTAACAAAAATTATGTTGAAAAAATGTTCACCATTTTTAATTGCTATAAAGGCTAGCTTTCCCCCAGAATGTACTAAATATTAAAAACACGTACCAAACGCAGAAAAATGGAAGCAAATGTACCAGTTTCGGTCGAATTCTACCAAAGTGGCAAGCGTGCATACGTCAGGGTAGCAGATGTGTTAAGTGCAAATATAAAGTTTTGGCTCACATTGTTAAGAGATCGTCTTCTAAGAACTTGACATTGATTCAACGTACAACCGATTCTCCCAAAGTCAAAGAGTAAATGATCAACTTCACGCCACAAGGTGCAACCAAGCCTCTTAGGCGAGATGTATTCGTTCTAGCTCTTCTCGTCTGGTAAAGCCACGAGTGCTTTCTTTGGCAGATAGCATTTCCCTGTCATTGAGAAAATTGTTTCAATTTATTTTCCTAATAATCTTCAATATATTGAACACTTACACTGCATCAACGCTTGTAATTTTACATTTCACATTTTTGGACAATATTTTCTTGAATTCACTCTTACTAATTTTTGTTAGATTTGCAATCTTTTGTAAGTGATTTGCGCATGTACATGGTCTGCATATTAATATGATTATATTAGAGTATAGTGGTGTGGCCCATGGCGGAATTTGACATGGCGTTCTCTTTTCCAGTCGGGGGTCTACTGTCAAATAACACAATTTAAATAAAATATTGTATTTTGTAATCTGAAATAGCTTGACAACATTATTTTTCTTCAAATGTTGTAAAAGTTGTGCAAGATATATCTGCGGAATATGCTGCTTACAAGAACACATACCAATCAGTAGCTTAACTTTATTATTATTTTATATTTACCTTTGAATTACCAGGTTTTGTTACGTAATTATTGAATATTAATGCACAAGAAACACAGTTGACAATATAAACGAAAAAGCAACAATTCCATAATCAGTCATGGCGATATAATTTACCCAGGAAATGGATCCAAATAAATCTCTACACCTTTTCTCCGGAAGAGCCTACAGAGTAACACTAAAAAAAAAAATTTAATATTATACCTACAATATAAAACTACAAAAAAAGGAAGAACAACCTGAAATGATTTGGCAATTTTGGTTTTATTGCGACTTCCTAAGAGCTTTTGCTGCATTACACCCAGTTTGGTCTGTCGGCCATCAATGGGTGAAGGAGTTTATAGTTTGCAAAATATACGTTTGTCATTTTAACAATTAGCTTCTTTCATTGCACACTTCTACTTACCGCCATGTGCGGCACGTTATTGTCCAAATCCAATTTAAATTCTTGTTAAAGTACAGTATATGCATCTTTGTTTCATTCGATTTTAGGTCGAATATTAACACAATACTTCTCAGTTCAATCTAAAATCGAATCATTTAAATTTTCTCCTAAATTTGTCTATTTTTTGCTTAAAATTGAAAATAAAATAAATAATTGGGCAGTTTGACATTTATCAGTTGTCGCTCATTTCATAGTTTGACAGTTAAGCTTAGTTCCCCTCTCAGATGCGGTTACCTTTATTATTCTGCCATGATTGCCATTCGTAGTTCGAAATAGGTACCTATCGACTTACTCTCGCTTTGCAGCTTAGCTAGTGCGGCTCAGAACTTCATAGATATTATCTTGCGTGACAAAGTCCAATGTCTCTACCTTAATTAAGACTAGGATAGTGATAGTATTAAGTAGAAGTAAAAATGCGTGCAGATATAAATGCAAATAAAAACGTATACACACAGATTTGCTGAAAATTTGCGTGCTTCTCTTTGTCGTCATCATTCGCTGCGATTCGATTTCCTGTGCTTGCTGCCGCAGTTTGTGAATCATACAAACATTCGTTCAGTTGCAATAATATTTCTAATACTTTATATATTTGAACGGTAAGGAACTACTCTTTTCCTTTTTCACAATTTTTCATCCTTGAAAAATTAACTCATATAAAAAGCATAAATTTTTATTGAAAATTTTTAAATAATTTTTTTTCCTATTTTTCCTATAGTCTTGTGTGTATGTATAAAAAATGTAAATAATTTATCATTTGGCAAGTGTCATTAGAGAGGAAAAAATTACAGTGTCGTCGTGACGTCTACGAGATTATTTCAGATTTATTTTTTGCATGGCGGCTGCTGCGGCTCACAACCCATTGTGTATCGAAAGCAAATACGGCAAAAATAAAGGGAAAATGCAACTGTGTTATTACAAGTAATTTATTTTTCATTAATAACTAACTTTGTCTTTTCTATTGTTCTTTCGCTTTTGTTATTGCTGTCTGTACTCAAATTCTGTAAATAATTCTTCTAACTATTGTTAGCATACTTGACATTATTTTTACTTCTCTCCTTCTCTTTCTCATTCTCATTTATTAGTTTGCTTTTCTTCTATTTTCTTTTGCATTCAATTTCAATGTTGATTAAAATTTTCAATTTTTTTATAATTTTTTCGTTTGTTTTTATTTGCGATTTGCAATCAGCTGATGACAGACAATATACAGGGTTGCATTGTATAACTGTAGGCATACAAAAGTGACTCGAAACTGAATATTGAATTGCAATATGTATCCACAAATATTTTTCTCATTCAAAACTAATTAAAATTGAAAAGATTCCGCTTTGCGTACTAGCAAATTTTGAGTGACCTATTAAAATTTATGTTTGCTTTTCTCATTTAAATGAGAAAAGTTTGTATTCTCCTCGCTTATTTCTGACATTGGTTTTTATTAATTAATTTTCTATAAGCCGGTTTCAGAGAAGCAATTTAAACTACAATTAGCAATTTGCAAATTTCAATTTCATCCGACAAAATTAAACTAGTGTTTAAACTGTGTTTACCCGTCCAACATTCGGCATTAAATACAGCACACGCTTGCATTCTGGTTAAAACAATAAAGGAAAGAACGAGAAGACTGAAGTGTTTATGGAAAATTAAGAATAAAGTAACATAAAAATGGATTCAGACGGCAATAATGCAGAAGGATATCGATAATGTGAAATCTGCAAAAAATTAAATAATATTTGGTAATAACCTTAAATGTCATTTAATTTTCAAACTGAAACCGGTCGTAGGAATTGTTTTTTAAATTTTCAAACAGCAATCAAATAGTAATTACCACGATAAGCTGAATATTCCCTATTCCCCGCGCATCACTAAATAATGCTCCAAACGATATTTTTCCGACATACTAGGCAAACCTCATGCAAGATGAGCATAAGAGTAGAAGAGGAAATCTTGTTGGTGTACGGGTTTGAGACTCGGCACTGTCACAACATCACCTTTTGGCTAACAATAACACATTTCCAAGAGTAAAAATACTTAAGAAGGTATTTTTCTTCGCCGCGTGTAAAATAGTAGCTCTGAGCAAAAAGAATGGCATAGGCCCTCCAAGGACTGTTGTATAATAATACTAATAGTAGTGGTAAAAAAAAACCAGATCTAGCTGCAAAGGTGGCGAAGTAGTAGTACTGCATTGTATGTAGCTCAATCCGCACTTTCCTCATCCCTTTCCTCTCACTATACCTTCAGAAGTAAATGCTTACCTACATAAGTATGTATATACTCAATTTATTAGCAAATTTTTATTTAGATAATACTTCTGCTTGTTTCACTAAATCGAAATCTTCCTAATAAAAAAAAGGAAATAAATATATTTAATTCGGAGATGGAAAATAATGACGACGACGGTGACGGACGATGTCGCCTCCCTCATTTGTCATATGATGAATTGGAAATGAGGAATCCAGTCTGTAAGTAACCCAGAATACCAACAATACTTACACATGAATTAAAAACGAAATTTTGTTCTCTGCATAATTTAGCACAATTCATGTTTAACTATGATCGTAATGCGGTTGCGCCATCACCAATACGGGTATATAATACTGCACTATAAATTTGAATGCTTATAAATATTAAATTTATCTTTGCTACGCAATTTTAGAATGCTGGCTTTAATACCTACATGGGGCATACCCACTATATGCCATACAATGCTAGGAGGGCGGAGGCTGAAGGTTATCAGCATGCGGGTCTTATAGCATCAACACCACTACCACTGCCAGCACCACGACTCCCAACACAACAAAACATGTCGGAATCATTTGGGTCAATGACTTCACATACACATGGTGCCCCACATCCATCGGCGGGACACTTAAGCCATACTCACATGCACCATTATAGCCACCATCATCATCATCATCACCATGCTGCTCAACCATCGTCGCCGTCAGCACCACCGCCACCACCACCACTACTCGCCCCACAACCACCACTACTTCCACCACAAGCTCCTCACCAAGGCCCAGCATATCCGTATCATCATGAACGTTATGTTGCCTATAACGAGCGCCAACCATGGATGATGTGCAATAAATGTCGGCCAGATGCATGCCATTGCCGTCATGGCGTTGGTAATGTAACTTTACAAACTACATCTAGCAACAGGTAATGAAGAAGAGCACCATCAAACTCTTAAACTCCTTTATCCTAACATCTTTATATATTGTTGCTTGCAGAGGAATATCATCTGCCTACGAATTGCACGATCGTACAGCACATCTGCAACATTCACAACAGCAACAACCACCGCAGCCACTGCCGCCGTCACACCAACAACTGCATGGACCATTAGGTGGTGGTCCTCACGAAGATTTAAATCAACGAAGTGAAGTTGGATTTGATGAACCCCTAAACGCACATGTTAACCTGAATGGCGAGCATGATTATGCCAGAGCAAATAACATTTGGCGAACGGAGGCTACTCGGTCCAATACGCCAGCAACAAACGAAATAAAGACTGATACTAAACCTCAAAGAATTTTTTCCAATCCAAGCTCATCGAATAACAAATGCAGCGTCAGCAGCAGCAACAGAAAGTATCCAACTGATATGCCTAATTTAATGTTTATACGCCAACATTTAGATCGGCGCAATCAGTTCCAACGTATTCCTAGTCAGCGCCATGGTTCAGCACCGGCAACAGCTACAGCATTAGCTGGAGAAAGTTGCAGCGGAGTAGCATCTACCAGCAATGCTTCTACCAGAAATAATGCTATTTCAAATGAAAATAAACCTAGTCAGCACCAAGCTTCAGCACCGGCAACAATTACAGCATTGACTCTAGGTATGCGGGACGAAGTAGCGTCTACGAGCAATGCATCTACCAGCAACAATGTTATTTCAAATGAAAATAAGCCTACATGGCGCCATGCGCCGTTAGCATTGGCTCCAGAAGTATGGGACGATGTAGCATCTACCAGCAACAATGTTGTTTCAAATGAAAATAAAACAGATTTGGGTAATGACAATAGTGTCAGAGATCACAGAGACAGTAGAGAGGAACAAAACACTTCACCAACCATCAGTATGCAAGATCAACAAGAACAACAACAACATCAGGAATGTGATGCTGCTACCGCTTCAACGAACAATGAGACCGGTGAAGCTACCGCTACAGCAAAAACTGAGCCTGTTCCAACAGTTGCCCCAACGACTCCCACCGATGAAATAACATCTGCCTCCGATACGGAACATGCTCACTTTGCAAATACATGCACCACAAATACAACCACATATGCTGCTGCACAAAAACATAAAAAGAAATCGTCGATAATTGTTGGCTCTGCCAGCAGTAATAACAATAACAATAGTAGTAGCAGCACCAGCAACAACAGTAGCACTAGTAACAGCACTAGCAGCAGCGGTAGTCGACTAAATTCCACAACAAGTGTCAACGATTATAATACTGATCTGGATGCAATACCAAGCACTAGCGGGCTACAAACCACCTCCAACGGTGATGTAAATACATTGAAAAGAATGAAACGAGTAGCGCAGGTGCATCGTCGAAATCGTCACACATTCCTTGGTAGCGATGATACCGACGACGATAACGATGACACCACCGTCGATGAGAACGATGTTGAGGTGGTCATATTCAATTTACACAAACCACGTACGTACACTGGGGATGGTGCCGACTCAGGTGCTGCCGCTACTGCTGCTACTGGGAATGCCAGAAATTCGGAAATAATAAATTTAAGTGAGCGTGAGCGTGAACGTGCTCAGCAGCAATTTCGAATCGAGCCCAGCAGTAGCAGTCAGATGTTTGAAGAAAATTATGCTGGCGCTGGCGCTCTTGCACCACCTATTGATACGATAGAAAGTACTAGTAATGGCAATATTGCTGATGCCAATAATAGCTTTTATTTTAATTCACGTTCACGCGTCAAAAGTGATGATTCGATGCCTTCTGTTAAATTACCACGCCTTAATCGTTATGAACATGAGATGAGAAGAAGGTTGAACGTACACGAATCCACAGATTCTGATGAGGTAAGTTATTCTTCTTGTGAAAATATTAAAAAAAATTGTTATGCTGTTCATAATTTTATTTTGTTCGTTTTTTAGCCAAGCATCAGCAATGAATCAGTACGTCCCGGTTCGTATGTGATCATATATGCTGGACATGGAAGTGCAGCCGAAGGCAACATGGCTGGAGAGCCGCAAGCGAGAAATTACACAGTATCGTCACGTGATGATAGCGATAGCAATATGCCGACGTTATCCGCCGCAAATAATCATAGAAAAGATTCGAGCCCATCGTTAACATCGATGGCTTTGTCTGCCTCAATGGCAGCAACTGAAGCACAAGCATCAGACCCACCATCGAATAACTCGAACTGTATGACACACGGCGATGGTGCCGTTGTTTTGACTGCACCCGATTTGCAGTTAGATTGGCTATCCGATTCGACGACGGGCGGGTCGGACGATGATGTGGTTTTCGTGCATTCAACACGTGAACCAATACTATCAATCGACCTAACAACGGACGCAGAGGAAGATGAAGTGGACACATCGGTTTCTTCGCTGGAAACAAATGATACCTCAGGCACCATGGATGGGCCCAGCATGATTGGTGCCTATGAGGAGGCGCCTGCAGAGCCGGCGAACCGTCGCTTTCATAATTATTATGCAAATATATTAGGAGACAATATAATGGCGCTTAGTGCAGATGGGGATGGCAATGGCCTTGCTGCAGAGCTGAATGATGCCAGCGGTAATGGTTTGAATAGGCAAACAAACTACCATTACAATCAGGCGACTCCGACGTCACCATACTCGGCAGCAGAAGCTGCTCCTTGGTATACCTTGGGACCATCATCTATGCGATCTAGGCAATTCAACAACTCCTTGCACCGTTCACGTCAACGGCCACATTCGAATTGGTACATGCAGCATCGCCTTAGGAGATCACCACTTCGTCAATTGCAATCACCTGTGAGCTCAGGAACACCGCAAGCTGGTTCGTACACCGCAACAATCTCAAGTGCAGAGCCACCCTCGGACAATTTTTTAAACTCTCACTCTCTTCTTCCACGTTTGCGTTTGCATACCAGCGAACGGCCTGGCCCCCCTCCGCCTCCTTTGCATCACTTAGATATGCCGCCAGCGATTGAAGAAGGAAGAAACACATTCCTATTCCCGCGATACGATGCACACTATTCCAGAGGAAGTGTCTCGCGAAGCGGTAGCGGCGGCGTCGGTAATAGCAGTAGCAACTCTCCCGGCATGCCTGATTATGTGCTCCCACCGCCACCTCCTCCACCGCATACCTTTTTACATCGCCACGAACCACATGCACGCTATTGCAATGAGATTGTCTTCGGACCTCCTCCTACCCACCACTATACACCGCAGCAGCATTCACATCAACACCAGCATCCACATCCACATCAGCACCAGCAATCGTTGATCGGCGGCAATCATTTTTCGTATCCCGGGGGGCCTGCTGCTGCTGCAGCTTTAGCTGTAGCTGCAGCACAAGCCACTGCAGCTGCTGCCGCAGCGCAGGCCACTGTGGAAGCGCATGCACAAGCTGCCGCCGTCCTCGATCATGTTTCGTCATCGCCAACACCTTCCACCACTGCATCGGCAACCCTAATGCGTAATGATGACGCCAGCCGTGAACTTTCGCCACCGATTGACTTCTCCATTCCGTATAGTATAGAAAGCATAATGAATTCAGCCACACAGCATCAACATCATCAGCATTCGCTTGTTGCGCCTGTACCACCGCCAGCAGATCCTCAAAACAATGATCCACAATCGCTTATGCATCGCGCCAATGTAATTACGGCGTCGGTAACGGCAGCTGCAGGGCCTAATCCTTCTGCGGTACCGCCTCCATATCCCGTGCATCAGCATCTATGGTATCGACAGCAGAACATGCAAGAAATTCACCGTCGCCATATGACACCAACACCTATTGATCTCTCATCGAACCCGCTCAATTTGACGAGCAGTTTCCGATCGCGTTTCCAAATACCAAACTTGTGCTCGTGTGTACATGCACGCAATGGGCCGGTCTCTAGCCTGGATCCGGTAACCTTAATGATAATTCTAGTGTTCTATTTTTATTTTATTTGGCTTCTTTTGCAGGCATACTACCCATACGACGGTAATCCACGGCGACGTTCAGCAGTGCACCATCACATGTTTCATCACTACTCGCCAGTTCATCTGGAAATTGGCCTATCCACGCCATTGTCCCATATTGGATCACGCATTTTGATTGGCTCAGCATTACGTCCGAATCGTGGCGCTACATTGGTAAATACTTTATCAATAAATGTGAATAAGTTAACAATATACGGGTGTGACAATAATTGCGATCTACACTTGCTAGAATTATAAAATTTGCTTATGTAAGGTATACCCCGATGCCAATTCCCTGGAGTAGATCACCGCGTTTATGCACAATGGTGGTTAAATCAAAACTTTTAATACGAACTCTGTTTTGAAATAGAAAATAGGAATCAAAATTTCTTGCATTCTGCAATTTGAGGCCAGGCCTGAATAAAATGTTGTCTACAAAAATGTATTATTGAAAATATCCAATATGGTCTGACTTCTTGCACATTGACAAGCACGGAACACCTGGTGTGCGCACTAAGGTCAGTTGGTGTACAAAGATAATTAAAGATTTTTTGGAAAAATTGATTATTCAATATGGTAAGACAATAACCAAGAACCCGCTGGTATGCCACCCTATCTCCACAAATAAATATGTGGTATGTGGCTAGTCAAACTGGAAGTCTTTTTTTCGAAAACAGGAAACATTTTGTTTTTGATGTTTGAAGTGTCAAACGAAAGGTCTTTTTATACACCCTTTCCCATTTGTTGGTGTGCCAGCTAATGCCTGTTGTTAGCCCATATGCGAAAGAGAATAATTGCCTATAGTCATGTGCTGGAAGACCACATCCAGCTACCAGTGTTAATAAGCAGTTTTCATTGTAAATTACAATACAACGAAGAAGAGATTTAACAACTTGGATGTTTTAGCTCATGCTTGACAATTGGCGAATACAAACAGCTATTATGGAAATATCTTTGCATTTGATTTTTTTAACAAATAATAAAACCGTTCCACTCTAGCACGGAATAAAATTTGCCTTTTTACTTCCCCGTTTTCATTCAGCATTATAGATGTAACAAACACAACATGAATTGATGTGAAATCTCAGCGTAGAAGGCTATTGTAGTAGTAATAATATGAAAAAAATGTATTCTTCGGAAGACTGATTTATCACTAAAATCACTTAAAAAATGATAGTGGGAAAAGTTGACAAGAGATACGTAGCCCACCTCGGGCTTAATTATTATTTTGCATGAACATTTCTTATTTAAACCCATCTATTTCGCTACGTATCTCCTCCATACAAACTCGCTGTAAGCTTTTTCTATGTGGATTCTTATTTGATTTTATACTACAATGTAAGCCAAAAATCTAAATTTCGTCCAAAATGTAGATGTGTGTTTCAAGAATACAGGTAGCGATATATTTCTGTGTGCCTGCTTACATTTTGATCTCAATGAGCTTATGTTCGTATTTGAGTTTGAATCTGTGGTAAAAGGTAGGCGCAAAATTAATTGAAATTAGTTCTTCCGATTAATTGTATTTGCTTGTTTTTTTTTTGAAGTTTACTTCTTTAGAATAATTGTTATATTTACGTGGGGTAAAAGATGATCGTGGCAAAGTGGAAATTGTCACGGAAATGAATTGCAGAGCCCTCTATCATCAAGTATTAATAAAATGAGGATGCATATGTATATACACATAAATGATGGTAGAACATATGTATGCATCCACTATGCGCCCTCTATCAATCGATAGGAGTCCTCTATACCTTTATTGATTGATAGAGGGCGCTTATTCGCGTTTGATTCATACTCGATTGATAGAGGACGCTGCCCACAGTTTCTATTCAAATTTGACTTTTTAAACAAAAATCGTTAGAAATTTCTCGAGCTGAAAGAATGAGCGACTACTATATACTACAAAAAAAAAAAACAATGGCGAGGCATAAACAAATGGCGGTTGTGTTACGATAAAATCTCCAGGAAAAGCTGCAGCTGAGAGCAGGCGAGAATGTAGACTTCGTCGAAAACGGAGGCCCACCTAAATTCAGATTCTGCTGTCGTGAAAAAAACAAGCAACTTGAGGCACAACAGAATTCGAATTCCATTGTAAAACAACTCGCAAAGACGAATGCGGAGAGACAGCATGAATGGCAAATGGGTTCATTAGAGCCAGTAATTGAAACAACACTCATGTCATTGAGTCCCGACGAAGGTCCTCAGATTATACAGCACCAGGCAGTCATTGAGGTGACCGAATTCCCAGCTTCTCAATGAAAAAGAAAGGCAGTAGATTTACTTGAAAATTTGATTGAGAATCTTTCCTCCGTGGAAAGAAAACAAATCGCATCAGCACAACAAAACATAGACGAGATTTGTCGAGTTTCCAGTCAACCTCATAACATTCGCGTGGCTCAGACCAGCAAGTGGCAAATGTTCCACCTGTTGAGATCATACAACCTGAATATTTTGATGATGATTATTATAATGATGGTAATAATGATGATGATGGTAAGATTATAATTATAATGATGAAGCAAATAAATTCGCATGCTTTGAGTATGAATATTTTGATGGAGATGGTCATTTTGCAGAGGGCTTGCAGGCATTGGAAATGCAAACGATCAAAATGAAGTTAATCCAGATGTAGCACACCTGTGATCAGAGAATCATCAAACTGAACTATTCAAGGCTTATGGTTGGCATAAATCAGCACACAAACAATTTCAAAACATGTTCGTTAAAAATTCCTTCGGCCACGCATGTAATGTCTGCGATAGACTCTGGTTTTTACAAGATTACTAAACCTAACCGGAAAACCCAAAACGCGAATATTCTAAAGAAGTAAACTTCTGCGGGGCGGGGGGTCTCACTGACGCACACAATTTTTTTTTTACATATTTTTTTAAATTACACAGTGTTATTATGAAATCATACTAACGCGCCACGCCACACCACGCCACGCCAAGCCATTATCAGTTGTGGTTGCGTCTTGTCGTGTCGCTAAATGTGAATCAAACGCACTTTGTGTTCTGTTAAACGTAACTTAATCCTTTATTGTAACTATTTGTAATAATAATTAAATTTTTGTTTTCTTTCTGAATATAAGGAAATTATCGAACGTAATACATTGCCGCATAAATATAAACGCATTCGTCGTCCCAGCGAATCTGACGAGGATGCAGAAAAATGTGCCATTTGTCTGTCACTATTTGAAATTGAGAATGATGTGAGGTGTGTATTGTAAAAATGGCTTAAAGTACTTTAAGTGTGATAATAATAACTCTGCGATAGTAATATTAAAAAAGGAAAATGTTTTTCTTCCATTCATTGCAGACGTCTTCCATGTATGCATCTCTTTCACACTGATTGCGTTGATCAGTGGCTGGTCACCAATAAGCACTGTCCGATTTGTCGCGTTGACATTGAAACACATTTAACAAAAGATACCAGCAGCACAGCTTTATGACACTGTGTCATCGGAGGTCATCATTTTGTTAATTAAGCAAAACAAATTGCAAGCAAAGCGATTCGCTTTCATTCATCCCTATCTCTTTATTCTTATGTAAGAGCATAATAACATTTCTTTTGTAGTTTGTAGTTTGTATTTATATTTTTTTTTATTATGATTTCTTTGTGTTTTGTGTTTTTTGTGTTTTATGTGTTTTATGTAATCGCATGATTCTTCACATAACTGAAAAATTCAATTACATAATTTTTCGGATACTTGTATTGCCATAAACAGTCTCGACGTCGAACGTGTAAATCAGATATTCCAATGGAAAATGAAATGAGCCAAAGCCACTGTGACTATGTCGGTTATAACCACGCGTTTGTTAATTATAAAGGCATAAAGGTATTTTTGTTTTATTGGCGGATGTGATACAATCGCCTTTTTTCCATGTAAAATCATTAGTTCTAAGTAATGAAAATAATTTTTGCTATCAGAAAAATGATACAAACATTTCGGAGACTGCATGTCGATGATTTATTTTGTTTTGTATTATAAAAAAAAGAAATAATGGAACCAATTATTGAATCCGGAACAGTTTAACATTAAAATAAAGTGTTTCTCTACGCGAGTATTTATAAATAAGAATTGTATTGATCGCTGTGGCGTAGTGGTAGTGCGTTGGACTGCTACCCAGAGTGTCCGGGGTTCGAACCTCGGCACAGGCAAAATCAAACAAAAAAAATGTAGAAAAATAATTTTTCTACACGGCACGGCACCACCTCTTGGCAGGCAATGGCAAACCTACAAGAGTAAAAATTACTATCTAAAAAGCTTTTCACTTCGCCGTTCGGATTCGGCATTAAACTGTTGGTCCCTTCCATTCATGTTCAAATATAACACGCACAACATGAGCGGATGTGAAAAGCTCGGCCTAGGCCCTCCACGGGCTGTTGTGCCATTAAAAGAAAAAGTAAGTAAGTTGAAATTTGTCAACAGGGCAATTTTTGTGTTATCACTTTAACAAAGTCAGAGTTTATTTGCGTGAAACTGAAATAATAGTTTCAATACAAAGCATTACAAAGTATTTTTCAATAAATATTAGCTAAACTGTTTATAAAAAATTTTTCTATTTAGTAAAACTGCTATTTTAGTGGAGCGTTTGGTTTGCAGTTCATTTAAATTACAATGAAATTTGGCAACATAGCAATTTTAAGTAAACTAAAATAATTGCATGATAAAATTGATTTAATTAAATTTAAAACTTACAATAATTTTATATTTAACTTAATACTTCATAACGCACTTATGTTTTGTCCAAAATTTAGTTGAGTTCAAAGTATAAAGAAATTTGGCAAGTTAGCATTTTTGGAAAGGAAATGTGTATCAATTCAGAATTCAACAAGTTCACAAATAATTCGATTTTTAAAGAAAATCCTCATATCTCGATACAAAAATTATTTGACATTTGAGTCAAGAATTTCATAATTATCTTAAATTTCATAATTATAATAATTGTTGACACCTGAGTTGAAGCTATTACTGAAAGATGAAATCATTATTAAGGTTTCAAAGCATTGTAACATAGCATTTTTTAACAATATCACTTCAGACTTCAACAATTTCATAATGAATTTCATTGAAGCTGGAGCTGTAGCAGAATTACGAAATCTATTGAAATTTGGTAAGAGCGATTCAACAGGGGATTCAATAATTGGCGCCCGTATACATTGAGACTTTCCCAATGCTTAATTTGTACAAATGACATAGTAGATGTCTTAGTTTCCTCTCGATTGTGCGCGTCCTTTTCATATTAACTTACATAGTATGTTTTAGTTAGTATATCTCTCTAGTATGTATAATGATGTGCCATAGAAACGTAGACATTATCCTTACATCCTTACATCCTTACATTTCATAATTTATACATATATATTTATGCAACTAATTGTCTTTACTTTCCATAATTATTTTCTTCATGATTTCTCTGCGAAATTTTATATACATAGAATGTATAATTACCATAGTTATTGAGAAGTTTATATTGTATATATCATTTTATTATGGGAAAATAAGAAATGTGTATCATCATAGGGTCTGTAGATTATAATGATTTTTTCTTTCTTTATATAAAAAGTTTATTATTTAAATTTTATATTGTATGTTGATTATATTTTCATTTGAAAAAATAACAATTTTATATTAAGTATACAAGTAACATTAGAATGTTTCCACGAATTTGTTATGCAAATTCATATCTACAATATGTAGTTTATACAAGAGAAAAAAGTCAAACTCAATGTTAAAAAAAGAAGAAAATTATGTGCTTATAATCAAATAAAGTCAAAACACTCATTGATGTTAGTTTATAACGAAATATGCAGAATGTGTTTAATTATTTCTTAAGGGAATTTTTAGTTTGAGTGTCGTGGAAAATGGATCGAGGTGAATTTGCATTTGATGGAGAATTGACGTAGCTTGTGACCTAACTGCCGCTGAAGGCAACTCTTTGTTGTTTACTCTTGGTTAATTTTGAAAATTAATTCATGTGATTTTTTTTTTTAGAAAAATGTTGAAAGGATATTTGATATACATATATGTATTTTGTAAAGGAATCGTTCCCTATTCTAAAAATAAATAGTCTCGGTTTTCTTTGTTCTTTCATAATAAAGTCTGTTTTTCTGTCGACCCTTTTCAAGCTTATATTTTCTACCAAAATAATATTTCCAATGAATTGCTAAAATCTTGTGGATGAAAAGTTATATCAAAAATGGCACAGTTTTTCTACAATTTTTTCAGCTGTTTCTGTAAAATTGCCAAAAATTCAAAAATATACCATATTTATGTAACGATTTTGGGAATAATGCCCACTGAGGTACCCGTATCGACGAAACACTAGTTGGTTCAATAACTTCAGAACACAATAACTTCATATTTTAATAAAGTTGGTGACACTTTCGCTACAAGGTTTTATTGATTTCAAGAAGTTTGGCAACATAGCAATTTTGGGCAATATCAATTCAGATCTCAATAATTTCCCAACTAACTTAATTTTAAGGATATTGTTGGCGTTTCGGTTGAAAATTTAATGGAGATAAGTTTATTATGAGATTTGGCAACAAAACAATTTCGCTTCCAAGTTCAATATTTTTCCAATTAACTTAATTGAGTGAAATTTGTCAACATGACAATTTTAAGCAAAACTTACTTGCGGGGGGAGGGGGGAAACTGGTATCATTTATTCCGACATTTTCGTAGTCAACATTGCCAACTATCTAAACTGAATTTGAATCAGCGTTGCCAACTTGAAATGAATTTGAGCTGTTTTGCGTTTACATCCTTGGCAATCATTGAAGTAAAATCCAACTTTCTTTTTGATTTATTGTTATCAATTCACTCAGAATGATGATGATCCCATTCTGACGAATTTCGAATTTTTCGGGACAGCTTCATGGCCAATTTCCCGTCGTTTTCACGTCGGCATGCCAATTGGAAATAATAATGCGGCCTGTTGATTCTATTTAAATTGATGATGGTCCGGTACACAATTTAATTCAGTGCGAGTTGGAATGAAATTTGGCAACTTAGCAATAAGTACTAAGTTGCAATTAATGATGATTTGCTTTAAATTTAATTACGTTGAGGTTGGAATTAAATTAGATTTCACAATTTACTTGATTTTAAAGAAATTACTGATATTTAGGCTAAAAATTTGAGTTGAAGTCTTAATGAAATTTCGCAACATAGCAATTTTAAGCAATGCCACTTCACAGCGCAACAATTTCACAATTAATTCGATTTTATCGTAATTAGTGATGATTTGGTCCAAATTTGAATTGAGTTGAGGATAGAGTTGAGTTTGGCAACATAAAAATTTAAACAATACCATCACAAAGCCATTTCCGTTTTTGATCGTGGAACACATGGTCTTTTGAAATGAGCACAAACCTGCCGATTTTCAAATTCATAGAAGCGCATAACATATCAGCAATAGCAGGTCATAGCCGGTATATTCCATTATCATCGTTTAAATGTCCCAGCAAAAAAAATCATCCACATTATGCAACAGTTTTATGCAATTTCCGGACTTCTAAAAGAATTCTAAAAGAAGCTGTAAATAACACCAAGTAGTGAACATAAAATTACAAGCTTATTTTAATAGAATTTCATTTTTTGATATAATAATATTATTGATTAAATTTATGCACAATTATAATTTTCTAAAAAAGACAATGTCTTACAGTAGCAAGCAGGTTCAAGTGAAATTTCGAAGCTTAACAGGAAATGGATCAGTTTTTCTTTTTGGCGTAATGCTATAATTTATTAAATTTGCGTAATAGTAAACATTCATAATAACAAAATGCCCATACAAATAAAGCTCAAGAAATGCAGCGTAAAATATTACAATATCAATCCATAATATCATCAAGATGAAAGGACATAATACATAATTACTACCAGCTAAGGAGCTTTCTAATTCTTAACACAACGCAAGTCTGGATATAATGCACCGGCAGGTACAAAATGAGTTTCTTTGCCTAAATTGAGTAAATTACGTTTATGTTCATCCACCACAGCTTTTCCTGTATTTTTAGCAATTTTCTTCGCAATGCCCTTTGGCGTGATATAGTTGACGTTCTGACTAATGATGAAAGCGTTGCCCAGCGTGTCGAAAGTTTCGGCAGCGACGTTGCCAGCCGATGGACCATACCTGAGAGAGTAAACAAATAGGATTTTTTACTTTGTTATACAATTGTAAAAATCATTTAAATTACATACTTGTGCTCAATGATCTTCACCGAATTGTCGCTCAGATTAGTGCCCAGAATCTTCGCCGATTGCTCCAATCCTGTATACACTGTGCAGAAGCCCTCCACCGCACCAGCAGCTATTGTCATTGCACCGTCCATTTTACTGTTGGCCTCAGTGCTATCGTACCCGAAACCCTTTTCCAGCAGTGTAGCACCCGAGCTTTGAACGTGCGGTGCTAGAAAACGCCCCACAGCCAACGAGGCGGAGCCCACTTTGCCTGCTACCCAACCAGTTACCCCTACAGCTACTCCAGTTACACTTTTAGCTACTTCTACTGATGTTTGCACTTTCGATGAAACAGGTGCTGCATCGGCGGGCGCTGGGTTCATTTTCGATATAATATACGGTGTGGTCTTAATCATGAGTTCACCAGTTTTCTCAGCACCACGCACTAAATTGCGTGCTATGTAATCAGCCGCACCGATAATATGCCGCGATACCTTCTCGGTAGTATCCCGAGCAGGCCGTGCAGTAGGCGCTTTTAGCTCTTCCACAGTGCCCGAGAGTACCGCCTCCAAGAGATCTAAGAAGAATTGCTGCAAATCGGCAAGATGCTCTTCGCCATCGGGGCTCAAATTTCTATCGGATGACATCATAATGCCAAAAGCAGCGCCCACCTCATTGGATTCCAAGTCGGGGAGTATGAATGCGCCATATTCGGTACGATAACATGTGGTGACTGTGCGTATGAGCGGATAAATCCATATCATATTCACTGGTTCATCATCATTGAATGCGGCAGCGCCTTCATCATTGCCTACCGATTGCATCTGGTGCTTTAGTACTTCATCTGGTATTGTACACTGTATAAAACAGGTGCCATTCAATAATTTCCACTTGCCATCGACGGTACACATGACCAAGGACATGGATGTGTCACCCTAAAATTAAAATAATATCTATCAGAATCTATTAGAACATCCCGGCGTATAAGTAACTTATGGTCAACTAACTGCAATTGTCGAGACCTCTCCATTCGGCTGTATCCTATAAAGTTTGACCTGCGATTGAAATAAGGTATCGAAGAGTATACCACTATCTTTCGTTGCCATAGTATTTCGCAACCCACTTATAATTTCTCTGTACATTTCTCTGCTACCATTTGCAGTACTGACGTCATAATGTGCAGCTGGATTCTCAAGTAGTATAGATTTCTTTTTAGCTGCTGTCGGTTCATCATTTCCATCAGTAACTGCACTACCACTGGCACCACTACATTCTGCTGCCTCTTCAGCTGCTTCGTCTATGGGTGCATGCTGTGCTTGCAATACCTTCAAACGATGTGCCATTTCGGTTTTGACACCTTTCAGTTTTTGTATTATCTTACAAGCGTCATTCCATTCTGCTTCGACTGCTTCGAAATTTTCCGGCAATCCCACGGATATTGCAAAGGTTTCATCAATCCGTTGTATACAATGTTCATATGAGGCAATCGCATCCATTGCTCGCTCATTCTGTTCGTGACTTACGGCCTGATCAATTTCTTTTAAAACGTTTTGGTGTGAGATTTTAATATTCTCATAAGCAGCTTTAAATTCCGCCTCGGAAGTCATTTTTAGCAACTAGTTAGCAAGAAAAGAGAAGTTATCGTAATATTGAGAGTTTTTTCATAAATATGTTGTTAGCTCTTCAACTGCAACTTTAATATTCAGTTTACGAAAAGCCTCTGTAACAAAATTCTTCTACCTAATATTCTCACTATCCAGAGAGGTAAGTACAAGGAGATGATAGCCCCAAAACTTCCTTTCTAAAGCGTTCCTTCTTGTTGTAATTAAAATTTATATGGTATTATAAGTATGTATACTTTGTGGTTGTTATATGTAACTTTCGACAGCAAATCAATGGCTGGGAAATAAAATCACAATAGTCTGATTCATGTAAGCTCGTAAATGCGTTTTAAAGGTTGTAAACTTTATATACTTATAATTTTGCAAGGCATACATAATTATTACAAACAATGCGTAAGATGACTTTTTCGATTTTAACCCTAGAGCAGTAGACACTCGTTTATCGGGCATCCGGGCATCAGCAATGGTTCGTACATTTCTAATTATAGTAGAAAGGTTTAGTAAGGTTAAGATTATTTAAAACATTACTACTAAGGCTGAGGTTTGGGCTAGATGACGAATTTTCTATTTTCTTTCATTGAGGAAATATTTTATTTCCGTAAATAAAAATCTGCGGAATCTGCTTCGGAAACCCGAATCGCTGACGGAGTTGAAGGACCGCCGCCCGACTATGAGAAGGTCGTAGCAGCCATCGCTCGGCTGAAAATCAATAATAAACGAAATACTTTGTGTCAACAAACAAAAAATCACGGCGTCTTGGACAAAAAGTCACTGGTGACTATTATACTTCTGAAGTTGTCAAGGATTTCGTTTACCTAGGATCCAGCATTAACACCAATAATACCAACAGCCTTGAGATCAAGCGGAGATTAACTCAGAAACAGAGCCATCTATCGACCGACGAAAATAACGCTCTATATGCGTGGACGACGTGTGTCTAATAAGATGGAACCATGAACTGTATGAGCTGTACGCCGACACTGACATAGTCAATCGCATAAAAATCCAGCGGCTTCGCTGGCTGGGTCATGTTGAGCGAATGGCTTCTTCCATTCTAGCGCTCCGGCTAGAAGGGTGTACTATTCGAGCCACGATGGGGAGCATACACGGAGAGGATGTCCTAATCTCCGTTGGAAAAACTAGGTAAGGGGGCGCACAGAGGCAACTGGCGAAGCTTCATTGAGGCACCCAAGAACGATCATATGTTGTAGTGCCAGCTAGTAAATATGTACCATAAATACAAATATAATGTGTGATTCTTACTTTACGTATCCGGCATTTAACGTTGTAATTTTAATTTTTTTCTCTTTTTTATTAGTTTAACAGTTAAATGAACCATTAAATGTTTTTGTGGTTGTTGTACTTTAGGGAAAAGGATGATTCAATTTATTACAGAAGTGATAGAATCTAAGGAGTACATAAAATGCGAGAAAAAAATATATAAGTTAACGAGAGCACCAAATTGCACTCGAAAAAATTTAAGCTGGGAGCCAGCCCCATTGGCTCATTGCTTCCACCTGCAAAGTAAATAAAACACAATAGTTAAAATGAAATAAAATTTATTACCATTCCCGATGGCTCCCCGAATTTTGTTTACTATTAGTGAAAGGTGATGGTTCACTGCGGCATAATATTCGTCGAGCTTCGGTCCCTTCTGCATCAACTGATTTAATTTTTGTTCCAATGTACGTATGTCTCTCTTATCGGCATAATGAAGAGACAAGAACCTTTTTATCTCTAACCTTTTTCCGTCCAGAATATTATATGAGACCAGGGCCGAATCAGCATTGCCTCGAATTTTTTGCCTTATGACTTCGTAGTCCTTAAGGAAATTTTCTAAGCAATGCATCCAAAAAATGAATTGTGAGGGGTTTCCCTCGAATCCTTGCAATTCCCTAACGCAGTCAGGAAGCCTACTAATTTCCTTCAGCTCCTGCTCATTTCTCGGCGCACGTGATATAAATACGGATGGCTTGGCATGTTGCGCCACTTCCGCTACAATTTCGGCATGAATGACCCTAGCTTCGACTCAACGCATTTCCTGTTCTAGAGCCGACCCATGGTTTTCAATCCCACTCAAACGCGTTTCTATACGTCTAATTTGTTCTATCAGAGCATTCATACCCCCGTAATTGTAATTCTCATAATTTTTAAATAGATATAAATAATAAATTCATCTCTGAAGAGAGTGGGGGAGGTGGTTCCTGTAAAATCCTCTCAATGTGCAGTTCCTTCGAAAACACCTCAGAGGTGCGGTTGTTTTTGTTGATCATATAAAATAAAAGAGAACAGTGAGAGTATTCGAAGCCACTTTGTTTGATTGGAAACTTATTATGCAAAATAACCAATATGGACGGACGTCTTGCTCATAGACACGCACGGAACACCTGGTGTGTCAGGGCAAAACAAAGCACAAAGATCATGGAATCTATTACACTCCCGAAAAACTACCAGAAATATTACCAGAACTTCACGTAACATGCAATTAACAAATGTTTGCTGCCTGAAATGTTTCCTTTTTTGCCCTTTGTACTTTTGCCCCATGAATTTATTATGAAATTGAAATAAGGCCATTCTTAATTATAATAGCACAAGGTATGAATAAAATGTAATACACACTTACATTTTCAGTTGTAAGTTGTAAATATTTGCTAGAATAATCTTCTGTAAGAATTAAAACTTATTGATTGTTTGCACAATATGTTATAATTACTCGTTTACTTTCTGCTTAGTTAAATCTCGCTTGCAATTTCATTGCAAATGAATTTTATTCGTATTGCTTACAACTTTTTTTGTATATATTTTTATAATTTCACTTCAGCTTTTTTCAATTTTTGTACTGCAATTTCACTTCTTCTACACTTTATTCCGCATTGCGTTTATGTTCAAGATTGTTTTATGTTTCTTGTTTGTTTTTTGATTTACTTTTTGTTTACATTCTATGTTCATGCGGTCTGATTATGCTATATGTCATGCAGTGTTGCATTTTCTTATTATTTATAATTGAAGATAATAGAAGGAAGGAAGACGTTGTAGGTACAGTGACTCATAGAACTGATCGATAGTAATATTCTTGAGACACGATAGCCAAAAATTTCTACAATCTGTAACGTAACAGCGGAAAAAAATTTTCTCTCATCTACCTAGTCTTGCCATAAGTTCTGTTACAAGCTTTTCAAAGTAGTAGATTTTTAAATTTTAAATTGTATGATTCCGTTATTCGCATTTTTTGGTACAATGTTCTACTTATTGCAAAGCAACTTCAAATCAGTTTGGTTTCAAATTTTGCGTAATTAATATGGAGTGGGGCATAACGAAAATCGCATCGCGGTGATTGCATTGCACAAATGCGGAAATAGCGCAAGTCACGTTGCTAAAAAAAACTCGAAATATCGAAATGTTTGTTTATCGTACCATCGATCGTTTCTTGCAATCGTCTCGAGTGGAAGACAGGCTGAGAAGTGGTCGACCTCGCGATGTTCGTACGAGTGGAGCCATAAAAGCTGTGCGGGAGCGGATTCGCCGAAATCCCTTAAAAAAGCAAAAGATTATGGCTAATGAAATGGATATGTCTTCCAGATCCATGTCACGACTAATCTGTGATGACCTCCTTGATTTTTTGCAAATGTGTACCAACCAAGTGTACCAAGATGTCTTGGTAGGCGTGGTGAAAGACTTGACAATAACCCTCTTTAATGGAGAGCACTGGGTCTTTCAACAAGACTTTGCACCGGCACACAAAGCCAAAACAACTCAAGAGTGGCTACGTCAGAATATTCCAGCCTTTATTAGTGCCCTCGGGACGCCCAGATTTGAATCCCCTTGATTACAAATTGTGGTCAGAGCTAGAGGGTGTGGCCTGCAAAGTTCGCCACCGAAATTTGGAGAGTCTTAAGTAAGCTCTTATTTCGCGTCATCAATACCCATCGAAACCATACGTGCCGCTATAGCCCAATGGCCTGATCGTCTAAAGGCGTGCATTGAAGCGAGAGGAGAAGAAACGATTATTGAAATCAAATAATATCTGCTGGCCCCAAAAATTCCACGCCATATTTTTGAGCTCAGTATTTTTCGTATACTTTAGTTAAGCATGTTTTTTTGAATGAATTTGACAGTTCACAACAGTTGGCCGGTAAAAAGAATAAATTATGTGAAATTGAGTTTGTTAAAAATCAAAACTTAATAATAAGTTTACCACTCTTTCATCACATTTATGCTGTCCATAATCCCTATTTAATTTGCTTTTTTTTATTATTTTTTTTTACTTTCACAATCGCTGTTTTCCAAACTGTTTCCGCTCAAATGTACGAAACTGTTTCGCAGACGCAAAAGCAGCTCAAGAGCACAAATGTAAAAGTGGCGAATCAAATTGCGTGTGCGAAACGCGACTATTTCTTCTACAAAAGTCATATATAGGCTAATAATCACCTTGTAGCGTATAAATTAAAGGTATTAACTTTATAAACTTTTATTATTATAAACAAGGCAAATTTGTCACTCGTGTTATGCATCCGGTTTTAAGAGTACTCATTTTTTTAAAAGATCTTAAACTACCTGTTCGCTGTCTTTAAAAGCACGATTCGGACTTCACTTGTACCATAATGATTTTTGGTATCGCTGGAAGGCTTATTCGTCAGCCTCAAAAATTATAGAGTGAGACCAGCGCCATAAACGTGGTCAAAATGAAATATCTTGTGCCTATGAAGTGTGACTGGTGACAGCGCTCGCACAGGCAACTGTCGAGGTTTTGTGGAGATGCTTACGACCACCGATCATAAGTTGTGGTACCAGCTAAGTTTAGTCCGTTTCTTCCAATAATAGCTAGTATTAGTTTAGGTCCTGTTGTACCTCGTTTTTTTGATAACAGCCCTATAAAATGTGACGACGATAGTTGTGTTCAGTTATGTGGGTTTATTTTTCATACACTTCACCCCACACTTCAGTTCGCGGGTGTATCTTTTACATCTAACTTTTAACCTATTACTCTTCATCTCTTAAGCCCTTCATGGGTTTTTGTCCCATTAAAAGAAAAAAAGAAGATCCTTTGATGCATGTAGTTTACGAGATATCCTAATGTAAAGCGATAAAATTCAAAGGGTTTGCTTTTAGTTATTTAATCAGTTTAGTTAGATAGTTTAGATATGTTTTATTTAAATCAAGCAATACAGAATCAATGTATGAGGTGTCTGACGCAGAAAAAATTGCAATTTATTGAGTAGTGAATCAGAAAATTAACCCGTTTACTAACTAGACAATACAGTACACTTGCATACATAAATAAACAACCGAGCGCACTTAATAAACAATGCATTTAATTTTATTTTGGTTTCCTTGATTTATTTTATTAAATTTTATATACATTTCCTATAAGCCTAACAGGTATTATATTATATTTCATTTTATTAGGTATGCATATTAACCTTTATCTGCATAGTATTGTATGTATTTATGTATATAATAATTTTCGACATACGAAGTGTAGATGTGTTAGTTGGTTTCCTTTTTAACTTTTCAACTTTTAGTTGGACAAAATACTTGTATTTACTTTTTTAATTGCTTTAAATTAATATAATATAAACATATCGATCGGTGTACTGATTACATTACATTATTGAATATATATATACTAAATTTTTGTTCAGATTTATGTAGTAGGTAATGTAATATTTCATGCGCTACAATATAATTATGTATGTATGTACTTATTGAATGAATATGGGGTTGAAATTTAAATTGGAGTAATTATATATGTATGTATGTAGGTATGTATGTATATATATATATATATATGATTTTGTTGCTTTCAATAAGTATATAAAAAGTATTTGAATGAGGATAATTACAAATTGCGAGATATGCTATGCAGCAATTTTAAAATAGCAAGGTGGGTGGTAAATAATAATAATATTTGGTTATTTGGAATGAAATTAATAAAATGAATTTTTAAATAATTTATAGGTACATTTTTATTTTTTATTGATCTTATTAAATTAAACATTTAAAAAAAGTTATAAAAGAAATCAATCAAAAATAGGTTCATACACAATTGTTTTGTTTTTGTTTTCCAGCTTTGAATATTTTTAAGATTACAATTAAATCAAATAACTAAATTAGTCGCGAAAAAAAACCAAATCTTAAGTAAAAATGAGAATGATTAAAGTGTGACCGAAACATTACACAGCATAACAATATTTTATATACAAAGGCAATTAATATGTAGGTATTAGTAGATACTTTTAGCTACTGGGTTGATTGAAAAACATAAATTTACAATGCCATAAACAAGTCGCTTGCCCGCGTGCGTTTAACAGACAAAATGCGGCTAAGCGTTAATGTGCTGAAGTGCCAAGTTGCTGAAGTTGCGGTTGTGGCTTTTATTATGTTAGCACCATCTGAAGAAGGGACTTTTATTTTGGAAGCGCTGCGTAAATGAGAAAAGTCTACTATTTGATTCACGTGACCTGTAAAAGAATGCAAAATTAATATTAGTTTTAGTTATATTGAAAAGCATTTAGCTGCAAACCTTTCCACAATGACTGCAGGCATTTGCACTAATTGCACTGGTGACTTGCCGTCTTTAAGCGCTTGAGTTAAATTCAATATTTGGCCACGCATCACAGACATTTGACGTTCGAAAAGTCTCTTATCGAAACCTTTGTCTTGCTGTTGATTCAAATTCATTTAGTTACTGCATAAACAATTGCAACACACTTAAACTTAATTAAATTACCCACCTGAAATAAATAAAATAAGTCCAGGCAAATCTCTTCAACGAAGTTCATATCCGACAATAACGGCAAAACTAAACTCTTCGTTTCCTCGCTGAAAGGCACTTTTGCCTGTGGCAGCCATGCCCAGTGATATGGGTAGGCACGCCACGAATCGGGATGCTTAAACGGAAAGGCTAACCCATTATCGATAGCTGCTAGTTTCAACTGCGGTGGTTCGATAACATTCCAACTGTCCCTTGATATTTCTTGTTTTGATTGGCTGGTTGAAGGTTTTTCCAATTCTGGAAATTTAATGACGGTTTCTGGCGGAGATGGGCCAGGCTTTGGTGCTGTTGTTGTTGGAGAATCTAAGCTGATTATATCGGGCGACTTGGACACATCACTGTTAGAAGCGCATTTCGTAACTTTACTCAGTGGTTTGCCGCCGGTGCCATTAACCTGTGTCACTATCTTTGGCGGTTCATATTTGATGAGCCAATTATCATTGCCTCGATCTGTATTCCGTATAATATAATCTAGCACAACCAGACGCTCGAATTGCAATTGAAAGCATTTTTCCAACGATGAAGAAAGTGGTTCCTGTTCAAAGCGACGCAACCAGAAATCCGCATCTTTATAACCATCGACAAAGAGTTGAAAGGAGCCAGTCTGTCGCGAGGATACGCAAAAAAGTTAAACACGCAAGCAATAGAGTTACCTCAATGGTGTAGCAAAACTTTACCTTTAGTGGCAAACTCATTCGATTGAAATGTGCCGAGGGGTAATGCTCTTTAATGCGGCGCTTCAGCTTGGCCTTCTGGCGATCGATGCGCGCATAGTTGAACGTTTCAGCGGTCAAACGCACTACACGCGTCTTTGGTACAACATTTAAATTAAGTTTACGATCAACAAGACTAGCGCCTGCTTCTGATAGATAACTGTAGGGAAAATAAATAAAAAATAAATTAATTACTTAGAAAATTCTTTTGGCAAATGGATTGTCAATTAATTTGATGTACTTACCCTTGATTTGGTATTAAACAAGCACGTCCAAAACAACAAGGACAACATATTTTATGCATCCACTTGGTCCACTTGGGATTCAGTCTGCCATAGGGTTCCTCATCTTTGGGTTTAAAAACAGCAATAACTTTCTGTAGAAAATAATGATCCTAATTAACAAAGCAATGTGAAACCCAAACGAAACTTTTAAGCTTAAACTTTATCATTAGCAAATAAAATCAAAACCGAAGACAAAAAGAAATTGCCACACTTGAAAATAAAATTAAACTAATTTTAAAATAAACTCCTCACCAGATTGAAACCTCATGTTAAATTTAGAAGAAAAAAATCCCAAAAATCTGTACGACTTCAACCAAAAACTCAACAAATACAAACTCGATTGAAGAATTTCCCCGTTCTGAAGTCGCTTGGCTTAAAATTTATTTACGCTTGGAACGAGAATATTACCATTGATTAAAAGAAATGCTGAATAATTCAATGAGCAATTTTGTAAGCGAATTGGCGACACAACAAAACAATTCAAACGCTTTCAACTTACACCTTCAGCATTTTTAACAAAATATGAGCCACTGCTACCCTGATAGATGCGTTCTGGCATAATGCCCTCCATAATGGCCATTTCCACTTGCGTCACACAAGCCGTAAATGCAGGATCATCTGAAATCGAGAAAATACATCAAGTGAACGTTAGTAAAATCATTAGCAATGCAAAACTAAATGAGTTACATCGAAATAAATTTGTACGCAATAGCATAACACGACATGGTATACGTCTTGCAGTTTTGAAATTCTTTCGAATATATTCTATAGGACAGGAAGGATATAATAGCATAATGGTAATGGTAAGAAAAGCGTGTGCGTGTGCGTGTGCGTGTGTTCTCAGCGATTTTGTGCAACTGAAAAGTGTTTATTTACCATTACTAGTTTTAACGTAGTTCACATTCAAGTCTGAACTTTATGGTACTTATGAATTTTGAACGATTATTGAAATCGATTTTTTGTCTACATACTTACATACATATAAGTATTATATTATATTATACTATATTATACGTACTATATTATGCATATATCCCATATGTACATATGTGTGAATATTATATTTTATTATGTAAACCTTTTGATGACATTTAAAACTTAAGTGGCAGTTTCTGTAACGAGAAGACAGGTGGGTGTAAGGAACATGAGTAAACTTTCAATTTCATCCAATTCAACGACGGACACGGACACACTAAATCTATTGTAGTTCAGCTAATTGGTTTTTTGATGAACATTTAAAAGTGTGTAGAAAAGAAAATATTGCGATTCACTGTAATTAGATTCAAAAATGATGAGGAAATGCTTTAAGGAGTGAGATCGAAAAAATCGGATAACTTTAAATTGTCCTAGCATGAAATCCCTTATGCAAATAAAAAAATGTAAACAGTTTTGAAAAGAAAATTGAATTTCTGATAAAATGATCAATAAAACAAATTTGTTTGTTGTTTTTTACAGAATTCGGACAGCTTTTCCGGTATGCCTGCCATTAGCGCCTTTACTGTCATTTCTGAAACTCTTTTGGCGGCAGCATTCCACTTATTTCAAAAATCTTCCATGTATTTAGCTTCTTTGTTTGTTGCCTTTAATGTTCTTTTCACTAGAGCCGAATATCTCTCGATAGGCCTAAGTTCTGGGCAATTTGGTGGGTTGGCGATTTTTGGTACCAATTTGAGGTTTTGGTCTTCGAACCATTTAAGGGTTACTTTTGCTGTAGTGGCAGGAGGCTAGATCAGGCCAAAATAAAGTAGATACATTGTGCTTTCTAATGAAGGGCAGCAATCTCTTCTTGAGGCACTCCTTCACATAAATTTCGGCGTTAACAGTGCCACTTGTTACGGAACTTTTACTCCTTAGCCCACAACTACAAATCGCTTGCCATACCAGAAACTTCTTCAGGAACTTGAACTTTTGTTTTGTCCTAAGTCTTTCCTCAACTCCTCCTCGTTCCTTTGCGGTGTAAAACTCTTGACCAGGCAATTGAGAAAATTTAGACAACACGTATGTTTCATCGTCCATAACACAGCAATCGAATTTTTGGAAAAAATCTGTCTTTAACTTTTTAGCTCGGCTCTGGGCTACCAAGTTCTTAGTAGCGTTCCTGTCGGGTACTGACTGCACTTCGTATGTTTTAAGGCCCGCACCTTTTTTAATTTTACGAACTAAAAACTCACTGCAACTCGCTTTTTCCGCCAATTTTCGATTAGACAACGCTGGATTCTTCTCTAAGAGAGCAACGACTTTCTTCGCCTTTTGTGGAGGTGGAGACACGAAACCGCATTTCCTTCCAGAACCATATTTTCTAGGAACTGTTAAGTTTGTATTAAATTTTTTAAGAATCATCGAGACAGTGTTTTTTGCAACTTTCGCCTTATTTGCAATGGTTTTCTGGCTCCACTGCGGATTTTCTCGAAATAATTCAACAACTAAATCGTGTCTTTCCAGTTCCGATGCCATGACTCAACTGAAAGTTCACAAGTCAAAAAACATGTGATTGTATTTCATCAGAATTTCTCCAACGCAAAGCCTACTGTTTGAATTTTTTGTCATTCAGATGGAGAGGTGCAAAGCAGTGGTCTTTCAAAGTTATTCGATTTTTTCGATCTCACTCCTTATTATCAATAAATTCGAAATTATCATTAAAATAGCGTATAAATCGTGAAAATGGCACGGCGGCTGAATTAAGAAAATGGGCTCACGATTTTCCAAATATGGAAATTATTAGCAGCCAACATTCTCAAGAGAGGTGTAACAAAAGTACGCGGACTCGTATTCCCCGTTATTCATTTATTTTACATGCCAATTTGGGCTTAAATACAGAAAATTGTGTAAGGTCAAAAGTGTAAAGCAATTCCGATACAAACTTACGCAAATATTTTAACGGGCAATTAGCACATAGACAATGTGCGGCAACAATTTCACGCATTGATCCAACCGAATCAAATGTCTGGATCGTTTCGACTTTTGTTATATTATCTTCCTCCGAATCACTTTCCACATATGAAAATGGATACACTGCGTTAACGCACCCTTGTTTACCACAGTGACAATCATAATGGACAGATTCGTTTGATGTTCCAACATCACTACTAGCATTCAATTTATCATTTTTCCTACTTTTAGATCCTCCCACTGCCATTGAATTGGTATTCGTTGTTGATAATTTGGAATTGTTTGTATTTGTTGTGTTTCTTTTTGGTCTTTTCGATTTTGAATTTATATTTAATAAGATATTTATGAATTTTTTTAAAAAGCATTTTCGGAATTAATAAAGTATTGAAATAAAAAGAAGAAAAAAACCAAAAAAAAAAGAAATTGTCAAACGTTAATGGAAATATTTCAGGGTTTGTTATATGTACTATTCACGAATCAAGTTGATTTTGTAAATCCACTATTATTTACACTAGTTCCTCCTAAAGACGTACAGCACGTTTCAACCTTGGTAATCGCATGAAGGTCCATAGGTAGGTAGGTAGGTAGGTAGGTAGGTGGGTGGATGTATGCCCAGCACTAGATAATAATACACGATGCTTGTTTGTCCCTTAAACACTATAATATTTCTTATCTTCTTTTGTACCAATTTCAACAACAACATGACAGTGATTCCACACTGAAGATAATACATACATATACCTAACCTACATAGTGTGTAGGTGGGATTTCTGTATTAACGTGATAAAACGTGTACGTGTTTATTTTCTTTTTATTTATAGAAATACATTCTGTTCAACAAAAAACGTTACTCTCTTACTCAGTTAATTTACAAAAAAAAATCTAAGTGTGCTATTTTACATAAATACATTTTTTCACTTTGCGCTTGTCGGCGCATACATTTTAATTTAGTACTGTTTGTAACACGTGTAAACAAAAGGAATGTTCAGTTCAAGAAACGTTTCGAAGCGAGCTTTTTAACAAAGTATCATAAAGAGCCTAAATGGTCAGTTAAAAAAATTGCAAAATATCTTAAAACTACTTGTACATTTGTTAAGAGGTGGTCTGAACGTTATTCAGACACAGGAAACGTTGACGACGAACCAGGAAGAGGCCGAAAGCCAACCAGCTCCAAGCGGCAGGATAAAGTCATCGTTGGGCTTTTTGAAAAAAATCCAATGATCAGTTTAAGGAAAGCAAGGAAAATTTTATCGGAAAAGGGGTTGGATGTATCGTTAAACACGATTCGCGACAGACTTCAGCAATCAAGCATAAAACGTAGCAGTACTTTGTCAAGACCATTGCTTTCACAAAATCATGTTGAAAAACGTCTTTAGTGGGCTTACATAAACGCCGATCGAGATTGGACTGAAGTAGTATTTACAGATGAATCCACTTTTGTGTTGTTTAATCCAATGTTTGGGTGAAAAGTAGCGAAAAATTTATTCAACGAAGTGTAAAACATCAGCAGAAGGTTCATGTCTATGGATGCTTCTCTGCACAAGGATTTGGCTTTCTTAAGTGTTTCACGGAAAATTTAAATGCCGTTAGAATGCTGAAGTTGTATAAGGATTGTCTATTAAAGTCAGCTGATGTGGTCGCTGTGGTGTAGTGGTAGTGCGTTGGACTGCTACGCAGAGTGTCCGGGGTTCGAATCTCGGCACAGGCAAAATCAAAAAGTAGAAAAAATAATATTTCTACACGGCACCACCTCTTGGCAGGCAATGGCAAACCTACAACAGTAAAAATTGCTATGAAAAGCTTTTCACTTCGCCGTTCGGATTCGGCATTAAACTGTAGGTCCCTTCCATTCATTTACAAATATAACACGCACAACATGAGTGGATGCGAAAAGCTTGGCCTAGGCCCTCCATGGGCTGTTGTGCCATTAAAAGTAAAGTAAGAATTATTATATGGGAGAAATACCATCGATTGGATATTACAAGAAGATAACGACCCGAAACACAGAAGTAAACCATGCCCTGAGTGGATAGAGGATCACAATATTACAACTTTGGATTGGCCCTCTCAGTCCCCAAATGCAAATCCCATAGACAATGTGTGGGCTCTAATGAAAGCTAAGATATCCAAAAAAAAAATAACGTCATCAAATCATTTTATTCGATTGCTCAAAAGTACGCGGAGGTCTCTTTCCGTGGAAATTGCTGAAATTCTAGCTGCCAGTTGTCGCCAAAGATGCCAAGCAATTATAGGCAATGCAGGAGATTGGACCGCATAGTAAACTTCCTGTCGAAAGCCATAATAATATGTATTTCTCAAAAATAAAACACTTTTTCACTGTCTTTTCAACAGTCTGTTGTAGAAAAAGGTTTTTTGCTGAACAGACTGTATATAGAAAAACATTTAGTTTACTTAAGACGTTTTGAAAACGGGCATATTCAATCATTTTGAAGTGGCTGATTGTGGGTGATTATGGCATTAATCAGCTCTCAAGAAAGAGAGAGTGAGCCAGTTCAGTTTTAATGCATACCAAAGCATGTTCACGTATTTGTTTTTTCTACTTTTTGATTTTTTCATTGTGGCGAGAGTTGAAGCACGGTACACTGCGTAGCAACCCCAGCAGACTACCAACTACGCTTCGGCGACCTGGGACTTCATTTTGTAAAAATTACTTGGAATCCTCTCAGTTTCCCAGTATCATATATTCATATGTGAAGAATTGAAGATCGTTGCAGGTAATAATCGCGTATTCTTTCCATGAGAAGCTCCGAAGCATATTTTAATTTGCCCGCCAGAGATTTGAAAGGTGAAAAACGAGAGAAAACGACTACTGTTCTCTTCGTCCTCTTGAATGCGATACCGACACGACTGCATCGGTCAAATAATAAAACTCATGTATTTTTATAGAGATGAACGATTTGAAACTCAAGGATAATTGAAGCTGTTTCAGAGATTTAAATTATCCGCAGTCATTGCAATCAAGACGCTGACTACGGAACAAAACTCTTTCGTAGAGTCGCAGCCGGATTCATTGTGTTTCGATTGAACGATTATTTACTAATTTAGACTACTAAGTACCTTACTTACTTCAACTTAATCTTAATTGTTTGTATAGAATTTATGAAAGTAAATTATTTATATGAATGTAGATAATTCTTCTGTTTTTTAATGGCACAACAGCCTAGAAAGGGACTAGGTCGAGCTTTTCGCATCCACTCATGTTGAGCGCGTTATATTTGTACATGAATGGAAGGGACCTACACAGTTTTATGCCGAATATAGGTTTGCGCCATTGCCTGCCAAGAGGTGGTGCTGTGGAGAAAAGTAGTTGATTTTGCCTATTACACTGTGAGTAACAGTCCAACGCAAACCACTACGCCACAGCGAACACAGTATGTACATAATATGTAGGTGTTTATGTATGTAGATACATATGTGCAGTAAATTATGTTGAATACTTAATTGTCGCTGATAGGATTCTCTTATCACCATTCCACACAAAGCAAATAATTGAACAGCACACAAAAAAAAACTAAAAAATAAATCATTATGAAAATGAGTGTCGACATTAACTACACATTCTAAAGCATATTAAAATAACCGTTGGCTGTCAACTTTTTACATTAGAAAATATATGAAATACTTGATGTAAATCAACAATACTAAATACTTAAGAATGGTTTTATTATTGCAAAACAAATTTCTATTTGGGCGGGGATTTCGTAGTATTGATGTACTACTTATATGTAAACCAACATATAGCGCTATCTTTTAGTTATGAGTCATGATGAATGTTAACATTTTAGTGATTATTTTGAATTCGAAGCAGTTTGAGCATTCAATGACTAAACTAAATATATTTTTATAGTAGGTATTATTCTATTGCTAAAAGAGAAGAATATTAAATATGAGACTACAAACAAATAATATAAATAAAAATGCATTTGAAATTGCACAGACGCACACACAAACACACACACACACACACACACACACACACACACGCACACACACGCACACACAAGATACAAGGCGACAAAACATTTATGTGGCTTCCTTTGTGGCTTTGTATCGACTGTGCTCAATTACAATCAGAACAAAGCAAATGGCAGTGGATGTGGAAGAGTGTGAGAGTGTACGTAAAAATTATTTTATTTCTTTTCACAATATTTCTCTGTCTACTCACCGAGAAAATTATTAAAAGAATGATCTACTTGCTCGCGATCACGACCGCTTCCCCCTCCAGTGCTGCTGCCACCGCCTAAAAGCGGTTGCGATTCGCGATTATCACTGCCACCATCCATTGAACCGCTTTCAAAGTCGACCTCAGGCACTAAACAAATTTCGTCACCGTCGTCGATAGAATCGTGAAGCGCGTAATTATTTAACGTTAAAGAGTTTAATTTATGATTTGTTGGTGCTGCTGTTGCTATTGTTGATTGCGTTTGAAGAAGTTGATGCGACGGCGATGTTTTCGTTTCACGTAATGCTAATCCTGCGGCTGTTATTGGAGTAAGCGCTCGTGGTGTACTGCGATTGCTATGATTATTTACACAGTTACTAGCGACACTAGTACTACTACTGCCACTACTGTCATCTGCGCTGCTGTTGCTATTGCAACTCTCTGGCCTGTCATTATTACTCAAAGAAGCAGAAGTTGCGGATGAGAGCGAAATGATGCTAGTGTTGTATGTATTTTTTATTGTATGCTTCTGAGGCAACAGCTGTTCGGCTTGTTGTTGTTTACGTAGCTGCTGATGGCCATTCAGCATTTCATTTTGCACATCATTGTAAAAGTCATTCTCTTCATCACCATTAGCAGCAACGACACCAGAGACTGCAGCTGCAGCATTATCGTGTTTAACTAATTCGTCGTGATATTGTTCGTCTTTATCATCATCATCGTCGTCAACTGATAAGAGAAGATGCTCTCGTTGTTGCCTTTTCTTTGGTTTCTTCTTTTTGTTTAGGCCAATTGTGTTTATCTATTTGAAGAAAAAAATTAAATAAAAGAAATTAGTGTGCAAGGTTTCAAGTCAGTTTCAGCTTACTTCAACTTGGGTGATTAATTCATTTTCATGTGCAGACATCGCCACTGCTCCTGCTTCCTCATCAGAGAACGGACTAATGAGATCAATATCTCCCAGTACAACTAGAGGTGGATCTGCATTAACCGTGGACATATGAAGGACGCAGTCAAACCAACGCTAGCGAGGAACTTTTAAGTTAAAGCCAGTGCAAGCTAAATGCACTTATTAGCCAAACCCAGCAATGTCTCGTTCAAAACTAACGTGCTGATGCTGATAGCCTCCTTGATCTAAGTATGTGGTTGACCGTGCACAATTCGAAAAACGAACGAAAAACGACAACAATGACAGCGATGAATGCCAACTGTCTGTCCCAGCACCTGCAACACCAATAATTTTTTGTTTTTGTTTTTCCCTTTCTACTTCCGACGAGCGCTGTTGCTTCTTCTTCCGCTTGAGAACGCCTCTTTTTTGCAAAAACCTTTTTGCGTTCAATTTAAAATTCTCTTCCGTCGCCGCTGTTGTCTGCTTATTTTTCAATTTGTATGAGTATTGATTTGTTCGCCTTTTACTCTACCGTTTCTCTTTTTCTCCATCAACGCAATTTCTTTCTTTGTTTTGCTGTGCTGCTGAGCAGCTTTTCACTTTTTCTTTGTCTTTTAGAATTAAAAAATATTCTTTCTTCGTATTTCTATTTAATATGCTGACTGATTACTTTCGTTGCACAATACTGTTAACAAGTCAATCTCTGTTAATTTTCTTCTTCAAATTTTATTTCCCTTGAAATTAACTTAAAAAATACACGACAGAGGAACAAACGTAAAAGAATAATTCAGACAAAAAAAACTTGAGTCAAATGACATATGCTTTTGACAGATTTGGTGAGAGTTCTTCTCAAGGGTGGTTTTGAATAGTATCATTATCATCATACCACTACACTTTTAAGCTTTAAATAGTACCGTGGAAAAATAATATATAATATCAATATAAATATGAATATGACAAATTCTAGCAGTAATAAAGATAAACGGTGAGCCTATGGAAAGCCAAGGCTGAGCTTTTCACATTTATTCATTGGAAGGGGATTTGAAGGGGATTGGAAGGGGCTAACTGTTTTATGCCGAATCCATACTGCGAAGGTAACGTTTTCTTAGGCAATTTTTTCTCTTTGTTTTTTGCTCGAGACTCTGACTAGTAATCCAGCTCACTACCACGTACGTCACGGTGACCATATTCATGGGTATTTGTTCTTGTTTTTTTTTTTATAGTTTCTCAACTATAATGTTCTAAATGCATTGCAAGCAAAGTGATCTTTACATTGTCAAATTATGTCATTTATTTTATTCTTTGTCATTTCTTCTATTCTCATTGTCCATTTAAGTTGGCTGCGCATTGATTTGAGCCTCTCACTGGAAAAAAAATTTGCCAAATGAGAACAGATCTTACGAGCAAATAATTTATTTAAATAAAAAGTTAAAAACAAAAAATTTTATGCAAATTGATTTAAACTTCCGCAAATTCACAAATTTTTCCAACAGTTTTAGCTAATCGGAATCCAAATTAACTCCAGCTCGTATGCATTGTAATGTTCTCTTAATTAACGAAATTGAACACATTATATTCATAATTTCAATTTTAAGATTACTTTTATTTTAACCAACAATATTAAAAAAAAAAGAGGTAAATCTTGCTTTGTGAAAAAGCAATCGGCAAGACCAAAAGTGAAATTTGCTTTCAAGAAAACTGGCTGTATGAAACAGCAAGTGGCAAGAGAACTGGAAAATTGCTCTCAAGAAACTCGCCATGTGTAAAAGGTACTTTATAATATTTCAAATATACTTCAGAATATTACAATATCACTTATTTAAGATGTTATGCACAAAAATACTTCTCAAATATTTACTTACTCGTATATAAAAGGATATCTGAAAATAATGAGTATTTACAACTAGCATGTAGCGCCATTTGGTGATTGTAAAGTCCAATAAAACAACCAAACCTGAAATCAATTTGAGATATTCTAAAATCAATTTATATTTGTCTGAAGTACCGTTAGAAACGGTGTAGAGTACACTTGTTAGAATCCGATACTAATGCCAACCCAACATACATTAAAAAATGTGTCGGCTAGATGATTAATCTGTCGAACTCTACTGGACAATCAGGGTAAAAATTTAATTGCCGCCGCAAGGGTCAATATAAGATTGGAGCCTCTCTCTTCTGCGAGAGTGACTTGGCAACTCTGTTAACCGCTGTCAAAAGTCATTTGTGTCCGGAAAATCTTCGCAAAAAGTTAAACGTTTTGGTTGTACGTTGTGCTAAAATCTAAATAATATAGACAAATTTCCACAAATGAACGATCCGAATAAAGCAATTGACGTTAACTTATCGTCACTATTAAGTCTCAAAGCTGAATTATTGCGAAAACAAGCTGAGGTGAGCAAAGCCAAGGTGACACAACAATCAGCGGATGAATACGTAGCTAGCCGCTCAAGCACTTACAGTGGCTCCAGCAAAAAGGATAAAAAGCAACGTAGCAAAGAGTCTAATGAACCACTGATAACGCCTGATAATGCCAAAGTTCACGAGCTCGAAAATTCTGCGCTGCTCGAGAAATCGCAGCGTGTATTGCAGGCAAAGAGCAAATTTTATGAGCGCATGACACGTACTGGCGGCAAACTAAATTCCGATGATAATTGTCTGGTGCTCTTCAACCGAAAGCAGCAGGACGAGAAAACATTCACAAACGATCCATTTCAAGAACAACTGTATCAAATTAGTAGCGACAGTGAATTGAGTTTGAGTGAGGAAGAAGACGAAGATCGCAACACTGACCCTGAAGATGAATGGGTCGAGTATATAGATTGCTTGGGACGCACACGCAAATGCTTACGCAAAGATTTGGATGTAGTAAAACGACGTGATACCGAATTGGCGGCCAGTATTCCAGAGCGTTTGGATCAATCGAAACCCAATTGGATGTTGGATACCAGAGGCACACATAAGGCTGATAACGATGATGATGACTTACCAATTGGACCAATGCCCACCGAATCGATTTGCAGCGATGGTTGTTCGCTTATGTCCAAACACGATGAGCAACGCGTCAATTGGGAGCGCAAAGAGGTGGAAAATCTAGATAAAACCGATGTGCATTATCAAGATGTATTCTTTGATGAAGCTCGCCAGCATGGTGTAGGCTATTATGCATTTTCGACACTCGAAGAAGAACGTAAGAGACAGCAAACCGAATTGGAAGAGTCGCGTCAGCAAACTATATCTGAGCAGGAGCACCGTGACACACTACGCGCTCAACGTGAAAAAATCATAGCAGAGCGAGTGCGTTCAGCGAAGAATCGTCAGCGTGCGCGATTGGGTTTGCCTCCTCTCGAAGAGGAGAGTGAAAAGACAGGAGAACAGCAGCTGGCACACAATGGAACCAAAGAAGAACGACATGCACGTAAGCGAGCAGAGAAATTAAAACGGAAGCAAGAAAAAGCAGAAAAGGAACGTGAGCTAGAACGTCAACAGCACATAAGGCCTTGGGATAGAGAAAAGGATGGCATCACTGCTAAGGTAACGACATCTGCTATGCTTGCCAACGAAAATGATCCAACGGATGCGGAATGGATGTATAAGCCTGAGCGGCAGCCTATGTCACAACAAGATTGGAATGAGCAGCAACGTAATATACGTAATCCAGAATTTGCACCAGCATCAACGGAAGCAACGACAAAACTCAAACGTAAACACTTCAGTAATAGTAACAACGTCAGTATGCCGCCTCCACCTGCGCCACCACCACTAGCGCGTGAGAACTACAATATGGTGGCACCTCCATCGTCACTACAGCCTTTTTCAGCGCCAACTGATACCACTTTCAATAATTATCAAAGCACGAAGCGTTCTAAACAATTCCATAGACGTAGCTATGAAATAAGCACCGATGATGTTAGTAACCAGGTTGTGGAAGATTTAGATTCTGACAAAAGCAGAACTCGTGCTGCTATACCGCCACCTGCTGATCTGGATCCAGATTTTACATTACCAGTGCACGCCAAGTGTCCCAAATCGCATAATGAGCTGGAACGCTCAATTGCAGCGGGTTTGCGTTTTCTACGCAATAACTCCGATAAGTCTTCCAGTTCTAGCAAATCGACATGGGCCGCAAAAGCAGATTACTAATGCAAATGCAAAATTAGCGAAAGTTTTTGCGTGTTAAGATTTGAAACAGTTTGAATTTTGGGTTACTTTCTCAGTCTGAAGTTTGGTTTGATTTTAGTGTAAAATATTGGAATGATTTTTGGTCTGAATTTGATATCCCTTGGTCAAAGTGTTAGTTTGATTTCTGATCCGGGTTTTTTTTTTGTCTGAGTTCTGTTTGGAATTTTTGACTGCTGTTTGTCTGCATATTGGTATGAATAGTCTGAGATGTAGTCTGCTTTTGATCCAAGTTTTGGTTCGATAAACAGCACAGTTTTTGGTCCTGAGTTTAGTCTTAGTTTCTGGGCTGGTTTAAATTATGGTCTACTTTAGACCAAAGTTTTGGTCTGAATAAAGGAATGATTTATAATTTGAAACTAGGTCTGTTTTTTGGTTTGAATTTTGATTGCTTTTGATTTGAATTCATTGTGAATTTTTTCGTCTCAATTTTGGTAAATTGGTTTGACTATGAATATCAATCTGATATTTTTCCCGACTGGTTAATTCAATGAGTTTGAATTATCCAGTCGGGTTTGCTCTATTTTTCTTTTCAATTTTTATTTACTTCAATTCATGTTCAATAATTTTCCTTAGTAAAACAAAATCAGCCTCCTCAACCCCAAATCGATTCGTATTAAAATGCTCCAGGTTTTTATAGTTTTCACTTTTTACTCTAATTTTATTTGAAGTGGTTTTCATATTGCTAAAAGTATTCTTCGTTTTGAATCGCAATAGTAAAATATGTAGAGTGTAACAATATTGTATAAATTACAAATTGTTATTGTCTATTTAAACTCCATTCATGACTGACTGCGCTGAATACGATTACAATTCCAATACAACTTTTCTGTAAATTAAATTAGTTTAAGGTTTAAATATGTATATCAAAAATGAGAATGATAATAAATAAATTCACGAATTAATTTAATGCTACAGTATAATATCAGCCAATGTGTTTAATCTAAGATTTTTGTGAGATTCCTGGATCAATGATTTTAGTATTTTCAATACGACAATCTCCAAACGAAGACTATAAATAAATACATTTCCAATTTACATACATGTAAGTAGTTCTAGTTTTAAACGTGCTCATAGCCTAATAGTTTTCTTTTCCTGTCTTCGAAATTTTCTGTTTCTAATGCTCACGTTTTTATTACTTTGCATTGGTTTGTTTTGGTTTTTAAGTCTCGTTATAAGTACATAGTTTTTGTTTTGTTTCAATGCTTTAACAAAATAATAATAATATTAAACCTTAATGCCAGAAATATAAATAGAATTGAATCACCATTTTTTAATTGGTTTCCACGTTTTCTTTCTAGATTCTTTAGTTTCTAACTCCCTCAAATGTTAACATCAAGAGTATTATAACGCTATCGCTGTTCGTACCGTCTCCCTGCATTTAAAGCATACCCCCATCAACCATATCAATAAGTATCTCGGACATTTTCTGACGGCACAAATCGTTGGGCGGAAAATCTAATTCAGGTGCACCCACTTCAACTTCATCGTTACGATGCGGATTTAAGTACATATCTGGAGCATCTGCGGGCGCACATGTACTAATCGGTATAATGTCTAAGGCCAGGCCGAGCGCAAACCGTCCATATGTTTTTAGTTCTTTGCGAAATCTGCAATTAATAAATACGTGTGAGTGTGTGTGAGCGCGCGCGCTTCAACCTTTTCACATTTACTTACAAACTTTCAAATTTCTCCGCTGTATCACAATGTTCTGGTATTTTGCTAGATAGCGTTTGCAGCCATTTAAACGTTTCGCTGGTATAAAGTTTTATGAATTCGCTCAAATGTTCATCGCGTAAAGCTTTGGTGGTACAGCAAAATAATAAATTTGCAATATCAAGAGCGACACAACTGTAGCGTATCAGTTGAAAGTCGACAAGGCAAACCTAAAACGAAAACAACGCACATACTTAATATCGATTAAATAAATCTAAAAATAGCAATACTTCAGCTTTCAACCAGCGAACCAACCTCTAAAACCTTAACCTCATCGTCATCATCATCATTCTTTTTCTCATAGCGAAACAAAAAGTTGTTTGCCCAGCAATCTCCGTGACAAATGACCGATAGCAGTGATTCAGCACTTGCCAAATTCACCATATTCATGAAGAATGATGATGTCTCGGCGAAGGCCTTCATTGCTACTAAGTATTTAGAGTCCTCTGGCAGCACATCCGAAACCTATAACTCAAAGATTTCAATACGAATAAAGCAAGAATGGAAATCTAATGCTCACCATTTTTATTGCATTTTTAGTTAAACGCTCATAGTATTTCTTATACCAACTTTCGTTTGATGAGCAGAAAAGCCCTTCGGTGGTTAGGTTACGTAATTCTTCAAATTGCTTAGGACTTTCGTACTTATAGGCCAAACTTAATGCATGAAATTGTGCCACTTGTTTGAGTACAGTTTCCGTTTCATCGATGGTCAAACCCTTTTGACGATCGGGCATTTGAAAGCCACGCACTCGCAAATCCTCTGTGGAATATTATATGCAAAATATGTTTGAAAAATTACGGCTACGAGAAAGGAATCAACTATTTAGCAGATATGCTAATGCTTGCAAATTGACCCATTACAGACAGACAGACAGTCGTTTATTAATATGAGCGGTAAAGTCCCTCAATATACAGCATACGCCACAGAAATAAGTATGTGTCAAACGAACTGTAATTACAATAAGATTTCTTACCCATTACTAATAAATCCGGTCGTGCATAATAACATTTTGGTATGGCATTGAATACTTGTTCTGTTTTTGTTTTTTGAAATTTTATTAAATCGGGTAATATTGTTGTGTAAAATTTGACCTCATTGCTGCAACGAAACATGACAAAATTCAATGGCATTAAACTAGAGCTCAATTCCCACCAATTCAGAGTTCCTATTCATAGAACTATGAATATAGATTTATTTTCCATCAATTACCTAAATAATTTGTCACTTTTGTAAGCTTCTCTTCTCTGCGCATTTTCTGGCAAACGTTTGCATATTAAGTTCTTCTCCCATTTTTGTTTTTTCCCATCATCGGGACATCTTCGATGACCAGTCAAATGTATGCGATACAATATGGCTGTATAATTATCACCACGCCCTGATCCTTGCTCTTCCTGCCAAAGAAAAAATTAATTATATTATTGTATTTATTCTTCGTACAGATTAACATAATTAACGTATAGATTAACAAATTAATAAAACAAAATGAACGTGCATAGTTTCCTTCCAAAGGCGACTTGCGTGGACTATATATTATATCATGAGCAGAGATAAAAAATCAAACATAATACTTTAAATCGGCAAATTATAGCCCTTGGTTCCCATTGAGAGCAAAATCTTCTCTATATGCGCACAAGAAATATCAACTTTGTTGGAACGAACTTTATAAACTCCCGGTTAGCAATGGGAAAAACACTGCCAGCAACTGTGCTCACAAAGTCAATTTACCCGATAGAATGGAAGAAAGCTAAAATAATACCAGTACCAAAATCTCATAATGAGTACCGCCCAATAGCTATACTCCCATTTATATCCAAAGCGTTAGAATCGTTACTTAGTCAACAAATTAACACACATTTGAGTAAAAATAGTTATATAACTGAAAGGCAATCAGGCTTTAGGGCCAAACATAGTTGTATTACTGCTCTAATTGATGTAATTGAAGACTTACGTTCTAGCATAGATGACAATAAAGTTGGGTTCTTAGTTCTGTTGGACCACTCCAAGGCTTTCGATACAGTCGACCATAATATTTTGGAGACAAAACTAATTAAATTATTTAACTTCTCGCCATCTGCGACGAATCTTATTGCGTCATATCTTTCCGATAGGTCACAAGCTGTCTTCGCCAATAACTGTTCATCAGTCTTTCTACCCATTATAAGAGGTGTTCCTCAAGGTTCTGTCTTGGGACCCCTTTTTTTTCTATGTACATAAATGACCTACCTAGTGTTTTGAAAAACTGTAAGATCCATATGTACGCAGATGACGTCCAGTTGTACGTTAACTGTAGGCGTGAGAACCTGTGTGACTGCACCAACAATCTGAATAGTGTTCTTGAAAACATTGGTAATTGGGCAATAAAAAACGGCTTAAGCCTTAATCCAGCTAAGTCAAAATGCTTGGTAATTGCGAAGAAAATCATTGACATTTCCACTGCCCCTAACCTTTCATTAAACGGAAGCAATATTGAATACGTAGGCTCTGCAAAAAATCTAGGGGTAACCTTCAACAGAACTCTAACTTGGAATAACCACATAAGTAACACGGTTGGGAAAGTCTACAGCATGCTTCGCGTTCTTTGGACGACGCAGTACTTTACTCCTCCTCATATACGAATGCTACTTGCTAAAGCATTGTTGGTATGAGATACCAACAATGCTATATGGCTGCGAAATATATGCAAATTGTGATAGTCTAAGTAAAAATAAATTAAATATTCTTTTCAATAACATTGTTCGTTATGTGTTTGGACTAAAACGAAGAGATCATGTTTCCCAGTATGCTAAAAGAATCCATGGCTTAACCTTTGATAACTTACTGAACTATCGAACGCTTTTATTGTTGCATAAAAGTATATGTAATGCAGAACCCAGTTATTTGTTTTCGAGATTAAACTTTTCTATATCCAATCGAACTAATATGATTAACTGTTTACGTGTTTCTTGTTTAACGTCTGAAAGGCAGTTTTTGTACACTCTGTTCGTCTTTGGAATGCACTTCCTAATAGTTTAAGATATAAATATGGTAATAATGCTGTGCAATTCAAAAATAAACTAGCTTTATTCCTTTCTTCGCTGTAATAGGAAAAAATTAAATATATCATGTTATTAAAATTTTTACGAATAGATGAATGGATGTTTAATGTTTAATTTTAAAGTAAAGTTTAAATTTGTATGTCATGCAATATATATTATAAGTCGTATTTAATCTTGTTTACGCTACATACTGCCGGTACTGCTAATAAGGTTTTAAACTTTGTTGTGCCGGTTTTCGAAAAATAAATAAATAAATAAAAATAAATAAATACAACATTCAAGCAGGGATCCGTGCAATAAGGCTTGAAACTGCAAAGTTTCGCCTCGAAAGCTATTAACTGAACCTGTAAATCAACCGTCATCACAGCACTTGACTCTTTTAACATATGCTCCAGACAGTAGGAGAGAGTCTAGAACAGTAGAGGTTAAGAATAAACAAGCTCACATCCCTAAGAATTCACATTATAAGTTGAGAAAAGGAATTAGGCATTAAGAGAAGTTCAAAAGGGTTTAGTTCCCGACGCTTGCGGTAAATTGGGGTCCGGAATATTATATTTACCATTGCTTTCAGTTGATGTGCGTCACTTCTGATATACAGATTTTCTAGTTTTTGGCCTGCACTAACGCAGTATATTCTTTTGATTTTCAAGGTTCTTTCTGATAGTAATAGTAGAAGTTGCAGGGCGGTGGGTTAAGGCCTTCTGTTCCCTTAAAAATTCTTTCAATTAAGGACCTAGAAGTGTTGGAAGGGGAAGAGGAGCAGATTTAGATTTTAAGATCTTTAGCATACTACAGAATCCACTATTTTGGGTGGTGGTTTTCATCTCATCAAAAAGGCTTTCAATTCAGAATCTAAACGTTGTAGAGGAAAAAAAATAATTATAAGGTAATTCTCGTGTATTTGATAAATTAAAAAAAAATAAAAATTTATTTATCAAATGGGTAGAGGAGTTTAACTCTAAGAACCTTTAAAAGATAGCGGGGTTAGGAGAGGGTTTAGGTCTATTCTTCCTATCAATTTTTAATTTAGAATCCAGACGTTGTTGGAAGCAGCGAATATGGTTTAATATTTATCGGAATTAGTTATTTTATATCCAAACCTCCTCTCTTTCTTACCGTACCAGTCGAACACACTACAAAACGAAGCTACTCCACTCTCTTATGCCCATACGATTGGTCAGTTCCGGACTTATGTATGCACATGAGCACTTAGAATATAGTATAGTATATAGTTATAACGCCCACGTTTAGGCTTCGTAAATATGAACATTTGCATATGTACATACTTAGTAGGGGCATATGGTAAATACTGTTACAACATTGAACACACCCATTCCAATAGTAGAATTGAACATACCCTGTTATTACCACATGGTTGATGAAAGCTAACCTCTATAACGTTAGTCTGTAACGGGAATTAAAAATTGTGGCAGCTTTCACCATGGAGTGGTCAGATAATGAGAACCGTATCGCTGATATAGCAGTTTTTAAGTGTGAAATGAAAAAAGGCGATATTTTTAAAACGCACCGCCCACTTGCACTGACTTGCATTTCTGCGAACAAGGGGTCAAAACTTAGGCCAAAGTTTACCAAGAAACCGTTTTGGAAGCTGTTGTGGCGCCACTTAACCATTCCCTGTTCCAAAACCAGCCGTGGACGACCCAGACCTTCAAAACTATTTCCCAATTTTCATTTGCTCTGAAGAATTGCCGTCTGGCAGCCCTGATCTGAAACCACTGGATTACAAATTATGGACAGTTTTAGAGGACATGGTTTGCCACAAAAGATACCCCAACATTGATTCTCTTCTGAAGACTGCTTCGATTCGTGCTGTCAGCACTTCTCCAATGCACGAGGTGCGTGCAGCTATTGATGATTGGCCAGTGCGACTCAAGGCTTGCGTGAAGGCCAAAGACGGGTATTTTGAATAAGTAATTGCTTTTTGTACGCGTTTACAATATATATCAATAAATATATTTGAAAAACTTGGTCTAAAAAAATTATGATAATTATTTTTAATTTTACAACATCAAATGTGTGTATTTATGTATTTTATTTATGTATTGCAGTATTTATATCCCTACTAAGTATATATTGTGGTCGCTGTGGCGAAGTGGTAGTGCGTTGGACTGCTCCGCAGAGTGTCCGGGGTTCGAATCTCGACACAGACAAAATCAAAAAAAACAAAGTAGAAAAAATAATTTTTCTACACGGCACGGCACCACCTCTTGGCAGGCAATGGCAAACCTACAAGAATAAATATTTCTATGAAAAGCTTTTCACTTCGCCGTTCGGATTTGGCATTAAACTGTAGGTCCCTTCCATTCATGTACAAATATAACACGCACACCATGAGTGGATGCGAAAAGCTCGGCCTAGGCCCTCCATGGGCTGTTGCGCCATTAAAAGTAAGTAAGAAAGTATATACGATAATCTCCGCTTAATTGCATCGATGAAAATGTACAATTTATGTGCGACTTAACCAAACTCGGTACAGTGACATTTGCAAAAGAAAAAGTGAAGCAGATTAAACAAAGATTTGGTGATCTCAAAGGAAGTTCTGCCGCGTCTGGTTTCCATCAGCTATCAGTATCATAGACAACAATTCATCATCGATCTTAACCATATCCACAGCTAGTATGTTTAAAATAAGAGCAATAAATTGTGCAACGCGCGTTCCATGCATGCAATACAAGCTAAGCAGATTATTGCTTGAACTTAAGCTATAGCTAAGTTCACTCATATTTTATACAAGTTTCAGTTACGTAATGTTACATTTATTGGGTTTGGTATCAATGGCCCCCCTTCAAAATATTTAACTTATTCTTTCTCATCTCGATTGCAATACTCGTACAGCAAAGTGGTTACTAGCTTTCATTTTCATACATCAATTTACTAGAGTATACAGCAAATTAATTAAACTTATCTCGCGTAATCTGGAATATAAGCTTATGGAATATTTCTTGCTTCGATGTACTATAGTACGAGGTACCTACAATGTTACAATTAAAATATCGCATGCTTCACGGAATTTAAAGCGGCAAATAAAATGATGTAATGATGAAAGCATACAAAAAATATGGTACACATAGTATTTGTACTTACATACATACAGACACGCGTCATTCTATATACTTATACTTATATATTTAGAAGACATACATATGTACAGGAATTTTAACACATGTTATATACACATGCAACTAGCAGCAGCATAATGCCGCATCGTAGTCGGCAGGCGGCCACTTACCTCAAATGTATCGATTTGCACTTCCGGTTCGATGTGTTTGAATATATTTTGAAAAGTTTTCAAAGATAAATTTGAGCTGCTTTCGCCGCTTGCACTTTCATTATCATTTGCCGGCTGCTGATCAATGCCCATGTTCTGGTTAATAATCTGGCTAACTGCACCAAAAACAATTAGAAAATTGTTGTACAAAAAATGTACACACGTGCCAAAAAACAACAATTTTCGGGGATGATGATGTATACTTATACTACCCGTCGAACGAACTATTATGTATTCGCGGCGGAAAATTCTTATTCTTTTATACTAGTTTCTTTCGTGTTGGATTCTTGTAATTTAAATTGCTTTCTTTATTAACTTCCCTTTATTGGTTTTTCCTTTAAAAAATTTACAATTTAACATTCCTTCACTTAATTCAACTCCAGCCTTTCAGGATTTAACTGTAAATTAATTCTGATTGCCGATTGTCAGTCGAAATTGTGATTAAGTGGTGCTTTTTTCCTTTATATTCGCGCCCAGGGATGCCAACCTGACTGCTGCAAGTCTGTCTGTCTGTGAATTAGTAGTCAGTTGTCCAGTTCTTTTTCTAAACAGATGTAAGTAAATAAATTTCCATACATACATATGTATGTATGTATGATTTAGGGCACTATAATACTGAACGTTCATTTGTGTTTTTTACGAAAATTTATTTACTTACTTACTTAGCTGGCACTACAACCAATGATCGGTCTTAGCCGCCTCGAGGGTTCATTGGGGAATATTTTAACGTGGTGGGTTCCAAGTCCGACGCACAACCATTTATTCAAGGCAATGGAGAAGCCTGCCGCACCCATTAGTTATAAGGGGACGCCACGAGGAGGCTGTGTGTCGACTTGAAACATAGAACCGAAAGGATCGAACATGGACGCACCTGCGACTGTCACGAACTTTACCTGGGGCGTAGGGCACAAAAAACACATAAAATAAAAACACAACCAATATAAGTGTAGCGGATAAAGTCAAAGAAAAAGTTTAAAATATTGAAAATTACAAAAAAGTTTTAAATCCACGTATTCGTGAAAATCAAAGTTAAAAGAAGTCGATCCCGTTACGTCATCTGGCTGATATTTGTATTAAGTCTTGACAGCTTTTGTATTTATAAAAAGTTTGTTCTTTGATGTTTACCAATTGAATTCTGATGTTAGGTCAATCAAAAGTGTCAAAAAGCCTAAAAGAAGAACTGGTTTACATAGCTTAACTTCCGTTGTTCTTACTTCACTTATAAATTCCATAAACATTTACTAAATATTTTTGCAGTTTTCCAGCAACTACTTCAAATGGACCACAAACAAAAAATTAAATCTTTATTTTCCCGGATATAATTTATGTCAGACTAAGCACTATTAATTTTAAATCTTTTCACATCTAGGACAAATAAATATATAGATTTTCGATTGTCTACAATATTTCCTCTTCTTCAAAAGAAGAGTAATCCATACAGTAACTTCTCTATTATAGTTCATTAAGCTTGGCATCTCTAATTTCATTAATTTTCCTCCTTTCGGTCATATGATTTTGAATTCTGACATCTTTTACTAGTGCCGCTTGCTTTATGTCAAAAACTTAACATATGTTTGCATAAAAAAGTGACAAAATTATCCTGAAAAGTTTGTGTATTTGCTATGCAGCGTTGCCAATTTTAAGTTTTCGTTGAAAGCTTTTTCATTTGAAAGTAAAGTTAAGATTTAGAGGCGCCGCAATGGCTGACAACAGTACTTGCAAGTAGGGTGGACTTGAGTTCGTAGATATATTGTATTATACGAGTACTGGGTACTTGAAAAGAGATCAGCCACCAAAGAAACGGTTTAATCCAGTAGCTGGTAAGTAGTGGCTCCAATATTTTAAAGTGATTGATTCAAATCATTTGGCAAATCATAAAAGAGGTAATCGGACGAATTATTTTATACTCGCTCAATGGAAACAACCATTTAACCAAACCCAAACTCCATAACACGTTTTCTAGGCGTTCTCGCCTTCATGATTCGCAAAGAAGAAAAGTTGAAAATTAAGCACAATTTGGCTGCAACTTTCGAACTATTTCGGTACAATATTTTAACATACTATGTATGCATAGACCCCAATGAGGCTACTCTAAGATCCGTTTACCACAGAATTGGTATTCCTGAATCCATCGTAATCGGAAGAAGAAGAGGAATAGTCGCTATAATTTCGAAATCAGCCTTCTCGCTTGGAACGATGAAATTGATATATAAAAAATTGTTGTTTAGTAATTTTATTTATTTTGTGCAACAACAGACTCTTTGTTATTAATTTTAACAATAAATAACATTTTCGGAAGAAATGATTCAATTGTATCAGCCATTTATGCACAAGAAGAGGAGAATGCATTGCAAAGCGCAGATGCCAAGTTGAAGCGCGGCTTTTAAGGAATGGATTTAATCCATTTGATCTTATCAACTATTCGTAGTTTTAAACAATTTAACTAATTTTAATAAACTTACCAAAATCCCTGAATAAGAAAATCAAATTTTGTACACGTTTTATTTTGTTTTCTCTCATATTTTCTTGAAACGTCAAAATTATTGTTTCCATTATTGTCTATGGAAAATCAGAGACAAAGGCGAAGACAATTGTCTTTGTGTGAGTGTATTAGTGAAAAAGTTTGAATATATTGCTATTGTCTCGGCGAAACTGTGTGGTGTAAACACTAGGCTAAGGATGTTTTTTTTTTCATATGTAAGCCTCCTTTGTAGGTGGACCAAGTCTGTTCAGACAAAATGGCGATGCTTCCCCAAAACGAAGACACTTCCTCCTTGCAACTTTTGGTGAACGCTTGAGTTTTTTGGTTTGGATTTGGTTTGCACAACTTTTTTCTATATTTCATACTTACTTTTACTTTACTTTACTTTTAATGGCACAACAGCCCATGGAGGGCCTAGGCCGAACTTTTCGCATCCACTCATGTTGTGCGTGTTATATTTGTACATGAATGGAAGGGACCTACAGTTTAATGCCGAATCCGAACGGCGAAGTGAAAAGCTTTTCATAGGCAATTTTTACTCTTGTAGGTTTGCCATTGCCTGCCAAGAGGTGGTGCCGTGTAGAAAAATAAGTTTTTCTACTTTTTGATTTTGCCTGTGCCGAGATTCGAACCCTGGACACTCTGCGTAGCAGTCCAAAACACTACCACTACGCCACAGCGACCACTATTTATTTCATACTTACATTTTTTTAAATTTTCACATTTTTACTTTCAAAATAAACTATTTACGTCGTTGGGAAAGCCAACTAGGTTACGATTGCTATGCCAAATAGCAAAGTTACGAATTTCGAACATTATTATGAAACAAAATGGATTCTGGAATGCCAAAGTTATGACTTATAGGAAAGTTTCGATTATGATGGATATCAGAATTGGGCCAGTGATTTTAGTACCGTAATGTGTCTACCTGTTTTGACTTTTTTGAAGTTTTCGTAAACTCCCATGTAAAGTTGACTTTTATATTTGCAATGCTTACATTTTTTTTACCCTACACAATCAGAGTACAGGGTATATATTGGTTTTGATTCAGTAACGATTGTTTGTGACGCCCACAATTAGGCGTCGTAAATATGAATGAAAGCACTCATAAAATATACATATATGAAGTATGCAAAATGTTTTGTTTTTGACTTCCCGTACATTTTTCGAAAACTGAAAGCTTGAGTGTAAAACTGGACAAGACCTTTTTGACTTTTTTGTATTTGTTTGAACCTCTCCTATCATGAATCACTCTGTATAATATAAAAAAGAGAAGAAATTATTTTCTATTTAATAACATATAAATATCTTCTTCTTCTAATGGCCTGTCTGTGTACCTGATAACTCGAGTATAACTTAAGCAATCTCATCCAAACTCTAAGATATTTGTTACTGTTAGAAAGAGATTAAGTTCCGAAAGTTGAAGTGGGCATGTTACCTCGAATACAAGTTACACTTTCAAAGAGTGATATTAAGGGAAATTCTAAAGCTAAAATTCTAAACAAAACTGGATACACGTCATTGAAACAGTCTATTGAACGACTGCCACGCCCACTTCCCATACAAGTGAAATATTCAAAGGGCAATTTAAAATGGAATCAAATTTGGTTTCTTCTGCTCTGATTAGCAAAGACCATCCTTAAAATAATATACCTATATATTTGAAAAAGTTATTTATAGTCAAAAATATGTGATCTTTAGTCGATTTAAGCTGTTTTTCATTTTCACCACAGATATATTGTATACATTTGTTGTTGTTGTTATAGAAAAAGTTAACTTTTTATGCTCTGATTTGTTAAATATTGTAGCTTTGGTGTACCAATGAAAATATCATAGAATATCACTTTAAGTACAATGAATAAAATGGTAGTTCTTAAAGCGTTTAAAGTAAATATACTTATAGATTTCAAATGTTAACATTAAAGTGTTGTGTACTATTGACGTAGCTGTTGTTGTTGTTGTTGTTGTTGTTGTTGCTGCTGCTGCTGCTGCTGCTGCATATCAGATATCGTACGATTACCAGGTATTAAATTCCAATCAACAAGTTGCTGTGCATAGCGCAATGGACGCTGTGGCCAAATGTGACGCTGCAGCAAACTGTGGCCATGCTCAAGTTGACGACGTAACGCAGCAATTGTTGGATAGATATTTTGCTCAATGAATTCGGCAATTGTGTGCTACATGTAAGTAGAGTAAAATTTAAAGTTTAAAGAAAGGCTTACTGGATTAACACTTAAGCATGTACCTCGTCAAACACAGCGTACATAATCTGATGGGCTTCTCTTGCCATTGCTGTCAGTTCATTCACTAGACCCGGCGTATTCACTGTCAGCTCATGTACGCGCAGTGGTGAACTGAAATTGTGACGGATATTGTAGTCGGACATCCATGCGCTTTTATCATGTACGTGCAACAGGTAGTTTTGCGTTTCCATAAGTTTATCGTACAGACGCAAGGTGTATCTATACACAAGACTGCCGGGATAATTGCATGAAGAGAAGAGCTGGCTGTGATGTGAATTCGGGTGTAATTCAATCCATGGGTGACCAGACCGTCTATGGTAAGAAATCGAATTTAAGTACATATACAGGAGGTATGATAAATATTAATGGATGGAAACCAACTGACCTACTATCCGGATAAAATGCGCATTTCAGCACTTTAAGTATATCGCTCTCCTTGGGATTAGTGCTGAAATATCCTTTCGATACGGTTGACAACGAAGTAATAAGGCTTGGTATACCTGTGGGTAGCAGCTCACAAAGTACTGCAAAGTGATCGTAACGTTGCCAGCCTGTGAGTGCCAAACCTTTGAAGCCCTTAGAGAATCTGTAATAAATTAAATTAAGATTATTTGTAAGTAAATTAATAATAAGTATTTTACTTTAAATCCACTATACTCCACTGAATTGAATTCTTTATGCTTCACTATATATTACATACATATATTGTACATTCACTTACCTCCCTCCCTCCTTAGCGATCACAGCCAACCAGCGAATATTATTCTCCAAGTGACGCTGGAGTGGCGGTATCATTAGACTCTCTCCGAAGGCACCCTTAAAAGCTGATGCGGCCCATGCTGTGGCAAACACTTTCGAGTATTTATCCCACAGCTGTGGCTGTACAAATTGATATATGTCATTGGTGTAAACCCAAATCATCGGGTCTACATAAATGCCAATATGTGAATTTTGCATTTCGCTGAGTGTCATGTCGCGCAGCATATCATCCCAGATTATGCAACGCACCTGTGGCCAACGATTACGCACGAAATTAGCCACCGAAGTGACATGCGAAAGAAATATTTCATTGCGTGAATGCTGTCGGCATTTCTCGCATTCACCCATGCGCGCCACTTCATCACAACCAATGTGTATGTGAGAGAATTTGATTGGAAGCTCGGGAATATTATTGGCGCCCGAGGAACCAGAGGCACCGGCACCGGCACCTGCACCGGCACCAGCAGCACCAACTCCGCCACCTCCTCCATGGCTAGCAGCAGCAGCATTATTATCCATTGAGCCCATACGTAGATGAAATTCAATGACTTGTGTTAGCATATTTTCAATGAACGATATCGAATCCAATTGACTAGGGCATATTGACTGTGGGCTTCCCGGTATTTCACGCATATTGTCGAAACCTTGCAGCTTCAGGGCGTACTCCATGTGACCAAAGGTCTGTACCAGGGGCATTATAGTGAGGCCATGCATGGCCGCGGTTTCCAGGAAGTCCTAAAATGGGATGGAGTTAGACAAAAAGTGCGGTAAAAAAACCAAAATAGTTTTATTTTACCTTCAGCTCACCTACATTATAGGCATTCTTGGCTGAAAGAGCTTGTAAGACTCCCGTATAAGGAAACATATCCTCATATTCGATTAGTAAGCCCGTGGCACCCAATGACTTCAACATGGGCAAGATACGTTTTAGAAAAGAAAGCTAGAAAAAAGTTGGAAACATTTCAGAATTGACTCAGGATTTCACGATTTATTACTCATACCTTTGGCGGTGCCCCCTTCAAATCTAAATGCACCAACCGCTCCGCAGGTACATGTGGCACGTCTGGCCCAATCCCCGCTATAGCCGGCACCCCCATTCGCTGCAGCTCATGCTCATATTGTGTCTGCCGCTCAGCCGAAGTCATCATCATGCGTTCATAATCCATGTTGTTATTGATGTCTTCAATGCCTGCGTTACGTAAGCGCTGTTGATTTTCTAGTATCTTTAGACGTTCCTCTTCGAAGAGATAATTTTCGCCAGCAATCGGTACCACCTTCTTGCGACGTGCTACTAGCGATAAGGTTTGTGAAGACGCCTCTGCTATTGCTCGAGGTGATGGTGGGCTTTTTGTTGGTTTAACAAATCGCACTATCCCGGATTGTCTCAATACATTACCCGAGTGGGCTGCAGCAGGTACTGGTACACCACCAGTTGGTCTTATGATTTTTGATATATGAATTTGTTGTTGATTGTTCTTGTCGTGGTTGAGATCCTGCCGCCGCTGATAGCGCAGCACGCGATTCGCTTGTGATATTAGTTTTTGTAAGAGATATGCATGTTTCGTATTTGTATTATCAACGTTTGTAATATCCTGAAGTTGTGTAAAGAGAAATCATTTATTAGGGCATCTAAGGTGTGTTGTACTCACTTTCAATGTAGGCTCATCCTCCGTGATAATGTTTTTATTTTCATCAAAAAATGCCCAAGTCCACAGAGTGAACAATATTAAACTGGAGAATATCAGAAGCACTGATAATTTTCTACGCCAAAACAGTATAAATATGCTAGAGTGCATCTAGAAGGAGAAATAATTAATATGAAATACTCGTATGAGGATTCAAATTATATAGGGTGCAAACCCGAAAGTACAAGTTAAAGAATATGCATTCAATTCAAATGAGTAAACCAAAGGAAAATATGATTTATCAAAGTTTCATTAGGAAAGCTTACGATGACAATATCTGCGTTGAAAAAGCACAAAGGTTTATTTAATTGGTAAGAAAAGAGCCACTCGCAGCTCACAAAATTCAAGGAACATAAAGCTCTGAGTGGCAATCTTCTTAAAACCAAAGCTCGAGATAATATTTTCCAGGCTAACACAGCAAATAGGCCTACTCGCCTACTTATCCATTATTAAATAGTTTTAAGATCTGTCAACGATTATACATTATTCGAAGGTTTTTAAAAAGTCACAGAGACTGCAGGGAACCAAGGGAAGGGATGTCAATCACCTGGCTGAGATACAAACTTTAAGCGCACTGATTGAGGGCAAAATTACTCATTAATCTCGTTTTGGTAGCATATTCTCAATTTGCCAGCAGATTATGTACTTTTTGGCTTAAAATTTCCCCAATAAACTAGGAAATTTATGAGATTCAGTTTAATTTGTTTAAAAAGTGCTTGCGGTATGTAGTAAGTCTCGTCAAATTTAGTGTCTCGGGTCATATTAAAGATATCGGATTCATGGGAAAAACACGATCTGTTATAGTAGGGGATATAAATATAAAGATAATTATGTATCAGTTTACCATATCTAAGTAGTAGTAAGTACTAAATATTGACGATATCTGGCGATTCCAATATGAAATATGAGGAATATGTGTGCTCGAAACAAAGGGGATTGGAGGGGGATTAAAGTTTCAAAAAACCAATTAATTTTTAAAATATTTAGAAAAAGATTCTAATACCTGAAAATTGTTCTACATCTCTCAAGCTGAGACCAGAAAATCTTTAGCAAATGACGTACTTCTTGGTGTGAATTCTGAGTGCCCAAATCAAAGCAAAGAAAACTGATCGTGATCTTGGTAAGAATTCGAATTCGAATTCGAGGCATTGAGTGAGTCATGCTAATTTTCTCGAAAGTTTGATTGTATTAAACGATTTATATAGAGAAGACGAACAAAATATCTTTGTTAATTTTGCAAAAGGGCAATTATTGCGGGTTATTTTAAACTAACTTCATCAAAAATATAACATAAAAAATATTTTCCCCATCAACCTTCATATTTGTATAAGGCTGCTTGTTCTATGCAGTGCTTCAAAGCTATTAGCCGACATGGTAGCGTTGGGATTGAAAGTCAAGCAATTCTAGCATGAGGTAGTGGCCTGGCCTAGGTAATTTTTACCGATTTGCTATTGTATTGTTGGAGAGATTATTGTTGATTGTTCTTTATCTAGTCTAATCCGCCTCGATTCTCTCTTCCATTCTTGAATCCCTAAAATATCTGACTAAATACTACTCCCGGATTTATGGATGCTAATTCAGATACTTGCCAGAAAATTCATTCTTTTGTGAATCAGTGCTCCACAATGCTATAAAACATGTTCTAATGATTCCTATTTCTTGTTGCAGAACTTAAGTATTGAGCTTCCCTTAATGCCTATTTTACAGAGGTGTTCTTTGATCCCTAATCTACAAAAAGGTCCAGGCCCCGTAAATTTTAAGTAAGCTCGATGAACTCTTTTACTACGTATCCAGGGACCCACCCTAGAGCTGCTTTATTGTCCTCGCCCAATTGATTGAGCTTGCTTAAACAATCTCTCAAAAATTTAGTGGTGATCTCCAAAGAAAAGAGCATAATTAGTGCTCGAATGGCTGCTTATCTGTCCGACACATTTATTGAGCCCAACAGTAGTTCGTCATATCTCACTGAATTTAAATTCCTTTTCCAGTAACATATTAATGGAAATGTCCTGCCAACGAAACCAAGTTTTGCTCTATTTGGTAGCTTTTAACCTCTTCACTACATCAAACTACTGCGAATTGCATCATTAACTTCCTTAAAAGTACATGCACAGATATCCCCTTTCAATGTGTAGCACACAACGAAGTAGCAAACAATTTTCGAAATCAATCTACCACGTGAGATTCATGAGATTTTCATTTACCACAATATTTCACCGATGAAAGCGTCGATAAATGCTCTGAGGCTAGCAAATAGCCCCAAATGTTTTCCAACAACAAAACTGAAAACAAATTCATATGCACTCGACTCGTAAGAGTATGTCGGCTACAAATGTAGGTACGATAAGTGGCCAACAGAGGTTTGTACCAATATGCTATGTATGTATTTTGCTAGATGCATTCATCGTACTTATGTTACATGAATAAGCCAGTAACCAAGTATAAAGGCAAAGGGCAAAATGCATTCACCAGCAGCCGCAGAGGTTGCATTCATTCGTTTGTACACTTACTCGCAAGTTTGTTATGCTGATGTTTGCTTTCATTTGAATAGCTCAATTGAGATGTGTTTGGAACAAAAAAGGGAATAAAAATATTATTTAGGTAAACATTTTAAAGAAATATGTACCTGAACGTGTGTTCTGGTGGGATAAATATTGAAAATCTGCATGCGGCATAGCTGCCAGTATGATTCTATGTAAGTATGTACGAGTGAATAAATGTTCCGACAGAATCCTTATTTAAATGATTGAATAACAAAAATTAAAAACTTTCAAATACTTTATTAAAGAAAACCTGGAGCGATCGTTTACTTCTGTAAAAACTTCTCTTTTCCACCCCTTCGATTCACCAGTGACCTTGAGATCATCTTTATGTGGAATTTTTAAGCCAACTGGAGTTTATGCGATGTTGTACTATAAAAATAAACCATTTGTGATAATTTGTCTAATGTAGAACGCGATACGGTCCCAATACTCAAACCCACAAACTCTTCGGATGCAGCAATTGATTTGTGGCCTATTCCATCGTACATTTTCGAAACTATTCATGTGAGAGTGCTACATTTCTCTACATATTTATATGAAAAGCTGTCATGGAAGTCTCAACACCCTTATGGCCAAGCTTAGACAGACAAGAGAAAAATAAATGCTCTTTCAGGGCTTAGCACGTCTGCAGAACGGGTGCTCACAAGAGTCTTCACTGGGCAACAAGCGGACCATGCAGAAGTTGTCACGATGAGGAATCTATGTTTCAACTGAACATAATATTTGTAAGAGTCCCTAACTGTTGAGCGTTGGTCCGCTTCTTCTAACCTTTTTTTTTAACTATTTTTTTGTTTTCTTTTTTAAACTTTTTTCATTTATAACTACTTATAACTATGCATTGCGGTGCAACCCCGATTCAAAGTGTGCAAGATAAAAAAAATCTAAAACTTAAAAACTAACTCCATACTCAAGCCTTAACAAACGTCTTCTTTGGTTTTTTATCTTCTTTTACACTTTGAAATGTGTTGCATTTAGAATGATGAAACTTAATTTTTGAGCACTCATATGTTGGAAGAAGGCATATCTTATTTTAAAATTGGGTCCATACTCTGTACTGAGGAGTATACCATATACTTGTACACAGTTATGTAAGGTCACGCACGTGAAGAACTACGAAAGTGTAGCAAAAGTACATACATATATGGTAAGGAGATTTTCTGGAGAGAGGGAGAAATAATAAGCAAAGCTCTCTAAAGAAACATGAAAATAAAACAAACAACAAATTGAGAATAAAAAGAAAAAAAACGGTATAAATGAAAATATATGTACATGCAAACACGTGATGTTATGGTAACTCGTGCACACACACAAACACACTCTCACTCGCCCAACTCAAATGAAAAGATATTGAGGCATACACTATACTCACTTATGCGAATGCTGAGAGGAGCTAAGTGAAAGTGCACATGGTTGAGCGAGCATAAACACAAGGAAGAAAACAGAAACCGAAAAAGGATTATGCTGAATATGTTTGTAGTGGTGGTAGTAGTGGTATATATTGTAGTAGATGCAGACAGAGAGATGCACATCTGCTAGTGCCGAGCGCCAATAAAAAACAAAAGCTATTTTGAATGCAATACTTCCATGCACGTTTTCAAACGATTCTGTAAGCATGTTCATATTGTAATATATGTAATTTAACTTGTTTTTCTATTTCTATTTTGATATGAACACTTTGAGGTGTTGGTGGTGCTGGTGGTATTTTGGGTGGCTAATCTTGATTGTGCTTTTGTATGAGATATGGTTCGCGCAATGGTTTTATTTTTTTGCAGTCGAAAATATTAAATTTATAAGCAGAGATATGTATCCTTGAAAATACATATAACAAAATAATTTTTCTGATTTAACAAAATTTCACCTTTGGACGATACATTTTTGGAAAATATGAACTTTTGTTTTATAATATTCTCGCCATACTATTTTATATTCGATTTGTTTTTGTTTTATTTCGCAAATTGAATATTGCTCAGAGAGCAAAACAATGTGACATACAGCAAGAGCAAGGAAAACAAGGAATTATTCGGTAATAAGTAGAATGATTGAATTGAAGAATTTAAAGAGAATAAAATTGAACTGTTGAATTGTTATGCATATGTATGTATGTATGCAGCTACTATTTTTAAATGAACTAAATTGGATTAGTGTTACACGATTGTGCTCGGTTCAACGTTTTGAAATCAAAACTATACTTCCCGAATCTCTTAAACATAAGTATATTAAAGACAATAATGAGCTGCATGCAATATGTAGTGAGAAATACTAACCGGCAGAGTAGTACATGATATGTGAAAGTCCTGGCATTTTACTTTTTAACCACTATCACAAATAACACGAAAAGTTCGTGCCACTTAACAGCATCAGTAATCAGTAACAGCGACAGCGACATCGGCAACAGCAACACCACTGCCAACACCAACGTTAGTGCTACTTGTTAAGCATTAAATGCCACCACGCACTCCAACAGCAGCAACCAGAAACAGTTAAATCTTGACACTGTACATACAGTATTCCGATTAACGTTCGGTCGTTGCACATACTCGACCTCGGAAAACTTCATCATAATATTATTTGACAATTTGCCAAAGGATCCTTAAGTGTCGCCGGCATCGTCGCATCCAGCGTTGAGAATTAAATTGATGTTGCTGCTGTTGTTGTACCTGAGCTCATAAACTCCAATAAAATGAAAACAGAAGAAAAACGATTTTCTGTTCAATTTTTGAATTCAGCCCAATGTGGCAGATCCAGCTAATTCCGGGGGCATAGATGATGCACATAACAGAAGGAAAAGCGGGGGGACCAGAGCAGCAGCGTAAATAAGTATTCATTTTCAACCAAGCATCTATACAGTCAACCATCTACATGTCAATCCATCCATATATCCTTTTCAAACACACCCACACACACAGACACAGAGGCACACTAACTCTCAAATCTACTTGTGGAACATAGCATATGACTTTATTATATATGGTATCTACATATGTACATACAAATTTTTATGAATGTTTATAAGTACGCAATTTGCACAACAATCAGTAATAATAAGAGCAATTTAATTGTTGTTGCTTATAAAATATCTAAAATATCTAAGGAAACTCTTGAACGTAGGAACTTTCGCATTGGCTCGGCTCATAAGGAGCAAATGATGGTAAATGAGCCATTTAATTCTCTCTCTCTCTCTCTCTTTCTCGCTGCCCTTCTCTTTCTCTATAACGGAATTGAAATTGCATTGTTAAAGATAATGCTTGGCAGGTGTGGAGGCAATTAAGAAATTTGCATTTTCTCAATGAAGAACGAGAAGCTGTAGATAATAAAATTATGCGCTGATTAATCTTTTGTTGGACTGTTTTTGCGAAGTGTTACCAAAAAATTATATTGTTTATTTTGTTGGTCCACAGAGGCAGACAGACTACATATTAACGATATTGATGTTTACTTTACTTTTACTTACTTTTAATGGCACAACAGCCCATGGAGGGCCTAGGCCGAGCTTTTCGCTTTTCGGATCCACTCATGTTGTGCGTGTTATATTTGTACATGAATGGAAGGGACCTGCAGTTTAATGCCGAATCCGAACGGCATTGTAGGTTTGCCATTACCTGCCAAGAAGTGGTGCCGTGCCGTGTAGAAAAATTATTTTTTCTACTTATTGATTTTGCTTGTGCCGAGATTCGAACTCCGGACACTCTGCGCAGCAGTCCAACGCACTACCACTACGCCACAGCGACCTGCCAGATGCCAGATTAAGCTTGTGTGACCTGAAAGAAAGCTCATAACCATCCCGGTCACTTCTTTGTAGAAGTGATGAAAGCTTTACAAACTTGGAGACCTTAATCTTAGGCAACCAAATCGTAGATGTTATTTTTGATATACTCCATAATTTCACAACAGCCCATGGAGGGCCTATGTCGAACTTTTCGCATCCATTCATGTTATGCGAACCATACGAGTAATTGTAAATGAACGGCGGAGTGAAAAGATTTCCTTTAGTTTGCGATTGTCGACCAAAAAGTGGTGCCGTGTAGACAATTTTTTTCCACATTTTACATTTTTTGAATTTTTGACTGAGCTGAAATTTGAAACCGGGTTTCATGCGTAGCAGTCCCGCACTCTACAAACTACGCCACGGTGATCCAAAAGTCCCAAACAACCAGGGACTCACAGAGAAAACTCGAGGTCCGATGCCTATATAATAAATCAAAATTGAGGGCAAGAGCAGTCCCGCATTCTGAAATATTATGCTGCCAATTATTTGAATTAGTAATTTACCACAGTTCACACGTAGAAACTGCAACGAAAACGGTTTCTTAAAGGCTTGACTCTCTCTGTTCTGAATTACCACACAAACAAATCGAAAATGGAATGTGGTCTTTGTAGCTTTTTTAAAGTTTGCATAACGAAGTTTATGCAATCGAAGCCTAGGCCAATATTAATGTTGAGAAATTTTCTGATAGGCAGACGGTTCTTAAATCCTAGTGAGTGTTTTTATTCCTATAAAAAGTGTCAGGCCGCTGCAACGTCACAACGTGAACTGGCTAATGAAAAGGGTATACTGATCTTGGTTCCGAGCCTTTCCTCATCTCTTCTTGGGTCTATCTCTAATAATAAACATTTTTATGCAGCCCTCACTTAAAACATCTTTAAGCAATGCCGTCCATAGACTAGTGGTAGATTTTCTACCTAATGTTCTAGCATCAGGATAGCAACATATAGTCTTTTACCCTAATAGGTGATTGGTCCAAATGATTTTCAGGGCATAGTTCTTGACTACTGAGTGAGTATTTCTCACTATCAACTCAAATATGTACCTAATAATAATCAAGGTGGTTACATAAGAGCCTTTTCACTCAAAATCAAATTTGGAATAACCTCTTCAAAATGGTAATTTCTTAAGATGCCTTAGTCATTGCCTAGGTCTGAGAAAGCCGACGACAAAGTCGAGCTTTTTTTATAGGAACGTATGGCGATCGGCTGCAAACCAGTGATAGAACAGTAGGTACCATTGTGCCTTTTTCGAACTTCTTGGAACTAAAAGGAACATTAGGAGCAAGTGGCACATTTTAGGTACGATTCGTCATTGGCTGAATAAGTACATTTGTAAATAGATTCAGATCTCGATGAAAAGAACGAGATTGAAGGTGAATTATGTTAGTTTGACAATTTCAAATGTTAGGATTCGATCCCTGCTAAATATAGGTACAAACAATACAAGCAGATACTTCGGAGTCGGCTCTCTCGGGTTCATCTTATGTATTCTATGACTCTAACCAGATCATATGCTAACGTTTGGATTTGATTTCCATAGTAGAATTCTTAAAAGCGAAGCCGGTTAAATACGAATTTACTACTGTGGGCAAAAAGTAGTAAGACTTTTTAATTTAAATTTCGCGCGGAAACCCATTCATCAAAATATTATTTTTTTAAGGTTGGTATGACTGTCGGTGACATCTGTGCCAAATGTCACATCAAAATAATCATTAGTGTTTAGTATACGCTTGTCTTTCTGAAGTACAAAAAGTGCATTCGGCGATTTTCACAATGAGTGAAATTATTCAACAAAGAAGTTCCATTAAATTTTGTGTGCGGAATCAAATTTCTGGTGCCGAAACGTTCAGAATGTTGCAAGAGGCCTTCGGTGATAACGCGTTGACGACGAACCACGTCCAGGACGGCCATCAACATCAACTGACGATCAACACGTCAATAAAATCAAGGAATTGGTGCTCGAAAATCGACTATTCCGGAAATTGACTTTAACAACTGTTTGGAGAATTGGAAAAAACGTTGGCACAAGTGTATTGGGGCCGGGGGGGATTACTTTGAAGGGGACGAAATAGATTTGGAAGAATGAATAAAAAAATTTGAAATTATGAACAAAGTCTTACTAACTTTTGCCCACAGTAGTACATGACTCTGTATACAATTTTCATTTCGCGTCGCGTGCCAGCATTTATAGCTCAAGGAGCGAATTTTGTTTTTTAAAAATAATCTATAGCAACATTTGTGCTAGCTGTAGCTATTAAGTAGCAGCTGATCTCGAATAAATACAAAACTAAAACTTTTGTTTCCAAAACTGACAAATGCCTACCAACAAGAAAATAATAAATAGTTATGCCAAAAAAATAAGATGGATAATGAATAAGTGAATGGAATTACTATAAAGTGGCAGTTGCCAGCGAAATATACTACCTATATGAATACTGGTATAGTGCTAGTATTTGTGTCACTACTGTAGACAGACATTTTTGTACATAAGTATTTATAAATATTATGAAACTAAAAGTGCTAAAAGCTACAAGCAACTAGAAAAAATTAGAAATGGAAATTGTTTCCTGAAGTTTGTACTCAATTTGGTATCATTTTTATTTTCATTCATCACATACAAGTAGCGACGAATTCAGTAACTTTAATTTTTATCTGCCTCGATAATAAAAGAAGCAGAAAGAATTTTCCAAAGTTTCAAACTAAACTTAAGTTAAGTTCATGTTCAAACTTCGTTCTACTTACATAAAATTTAAATTTGAGAACAGAAAAAACACCGAACCTACATTTTTTGAGCGCTCTGCTGCAGTAGTCGGGCTTGGGGTTTTTTCTTTCTCTCTTTAGATTATTTGTTCGGCACAAAAATTGCCATTGTTTCCTTGGCACTTGTGCAGTAATATAAGTACAATAGAAAACTAAACCAAAACTGACAATAACAAACCAGAACCAACAAGAATTACACGTTTCTAATGAACAATGAAAGTTATGTGCATTCCAAAAGATGGACGAATAAGTATAGGCATTCGCTATTATGCAGCCAGTGCCTTAAAATGGGCATGACAGTTGCGAAATTCGGTTTTTTTATATACGAGAACATAAGGTTTTGAGTTTGCAATTAGCCTTTGTGAAAAACAACAGTGGACAAATTAAACTTTTACGTCCAAAATAAATATGGAAAAAGTACTTTGCCAAATTGCTTGCAACTTCTAATATTGCGCATGAGAACATTACTAAACCACTTTAAAAAACCTACTGCTACTACTCAATTACTTAAAATAAACACTAAGCTACGTAACGTGGTAACATTTCATTAGGATTTTTAGCATAAAGCTGATTCTTTATTTAGGGATTTTTTAACTTAAAAAAATAAGAAGCAGAAAAGTAGCAATAGAAAAATAGTACAAAGTAGTACAGGGTGTTTTTTTTGCAAGTGTGGTTATCAAGAAGAAATAAAATGCATATAATTTAATGCTATGGCCAAGAATTTAGCTTTATTATAAAGATAAAGATTTGTCATTATGTTTTAAAAACGATTTTGGGCAAGTGGCCGCCGCGGCTGGTTCGAATAAATTCCAGCTGAGTGGCCCAATTTTCGACCACTTTTTGCAGCAATTGTTACGGCCCGTATGTCGGTAATAACGCGCCGAATATTCTCTTCCAAGGCATCAATCGTCTCGGACTTATCTGCGTAGACAAGCGACTTCGCATAACCCCACAAAAAATATTCCAGCGGTGTTAAATCGCACGATCTTGGAGGCCACGCCACAGGCCCACGATGCGAGATAATGCGCTCACCAAAAGTTTCTTTCAATAAATTGATTCTTTCGTTGGCTGTACGGCATGTAGCGCTGTCTTGTTGGAACCAAAGGTCGTCCACATCAACATCCTCCAATTCAGGCACGAAAAAGCCATTAATCATGGCTCTATAGCGTTTCCCATTGACTGTAACATTATGACCGGCTTCATCTTTGAAGAAATATGGAGCAATGATTCCCTCTGCCCATAGAGCACACCAAACAGTGACTTTTTGAGGATGTAACGGCGTCTCAACAATGGCTTGTGGATTATGAGCACTCAAAATGCGACAATTGTGCTTAACGTACCCATTCAACCAAAAGTGAGCTTCATCGCTGAACAAAATTTTCTTGTGAAAATCGGGATCGGTGGCCATCTCGTTTTGGGCCCATTCACCGAACGTGCGACGCGCTTGATGATCGTTCGGCTTCAATTCTTGAACGAGTTGGATTTTGTAAGATCGCAAACCAAGATCCTTCCGCAAAATCTTCCATAAAGTGGATGGGCACAGTTCCAATAGTTTCGCGCGATGGCGGATGGACTCATTCGAGTCTTCTTCGATACTCTGCTCCACAGCAGCAATAGCGTCTTCGGTGCGCACTGTACGGCGTCTCTGAGGATGCGCATTATCCACTAGAGTAAACGTGGTGCGAAACCGATCCATTGTTGCTCGAATTACCGACTCTGCTGGGCGATTATGTCGACCGAATATTGGACGCAGCACGCGATGCGTCGCGCGATCCGAACCATTATTTTGGTAATAAATTTGCACGATTTGTTAACGTTGTTCAGGAGCAAGTCTATTCATTATGAAATGGCAAACCAAACTGAGCATAAATCAAGTGACAGCTGTCAAAAATATCAACTCCGAAAAAAAGTATCCGAAAAGATTGAAAACCACACTTCTAAAAAAAACACCCTTTATAAAATAATAGTAGAAATGGTAGTAAAAATAGTAACATTGCCTCCTGCGGCACGAAACAATCCTTTTTCGTTTTAAAAACTTTGCCATTCACAAACTTACTGAAGAAGGTCCATTTGAAAACAAAAAAACAGTAAAAATCAGTCCGACTGGAAAGTGTGACCTGGAAAGATGTTGTCAGATGTTTTCATTTAGTTTCATTTTAGAATTGTATTTCTTTAGCCGCTCATCATTGCTACGCACTTAAGCTTAAAAATTTAAGCTAGGCAATTACATAAAACATTATTCATGAGCATAAAAATAAAAACAGCCGCAACTTGACCAGAAACCAAAGCGTCGATGTTTTGTCATTTCAAAGTATATCACATTTCATTTGCAACGAGGGCAGCACTCGCACGATAACATCAGAGATTATCAATGGCACTGGTTTTCGATGTAAACCGAAGGAACAGAAAATTGATTAGATTGCATTAAGCTACGAACACAAAGGACGCGGCAGCGACATTGCGCCATCTGTCAACACATACATACTTACGTAGCATGTGTTCTTAGGAACATACAAAACATACAAGTTGCCGCTAAAAATCAGCCGTGAAATTACACAATTTGCTTGTATACGATATCTTCTTTGAACGTAAATGAATTAATGAAATGTTCTATTAAAAAGTATTATTATTTGATCGGTATGAAATAAATATGTATTGTGTGGAAACTGTGAAGAATACAATTAAAGTAATTCCGTTCCAGTCGCAGACAACATGACAACATTTACTGTGGACGCCATCTCGTTGTCTCTCATTATGCAACGACGCTGTCGCAGCCATTGTGTTTGCCCTTTATTGTTTTTGTGGTTGCATCCTATTTCTTTTCCACACTTTTCCCTCCCTCACTCTGTCCTTCACGGACACACTCTCACTGGCAGCTTTTCAATTGAATTGTATACGTTGTGGGGACGACTTCATTTTGTCGACGATGTTTTATTTTTGTGCTGGTCTTAGGTTGAAAATATCAAACAAAATGAACTACTAGCAAGAGGTTTGAAATATGTGTGTAACTACTTACAACAAGAAATATTTACAATGCAAGGTTATTGGAAGGACAGACAAGGACTTGTGTGTGCGTGGTGCCAAAAAAAGTTTTGCTAGTTGCTTGTACCACAAAAATATCATATTTTGTTGTTGAGGTTTTATTGGAAATTTATGATTGTAACTCTTTATTTAAAAAAACAAAAAAACAGTTTAAGGCATTTGATTGAGTTTATACAGTTCATTTTTATTCAGAATAAGAAAATTTCATTGAAAATTAATGTTCTTAAAACTTTTCTCCATCGTTTTTATCCGACAAATCAATAGGAGAACAACAAAAAAAAAACAAGAAAAACAAAAGCGTATGAAACACGACCACAAACACTGAAAACAGCTCGTGACTTTCCTCGAGACAACGATGGTAGAATGACGTCAGCGAAATGTTTCATTTGCCATCCCAATCATCAGCAGCACCATCGGAGTAGCCATCATCCTCCGTAAAGCAGAGCAGTCGTTCAGCATCATCATCACAAACTATCTTCATGATGTTGCATGTTGTTGAAATGAAATTTATGTGTGCAAAGAACGAAACAATTGAATGCAAATTTAAAAAAATAAGTTTTTTTGTACGAACATGTTCTATTCTTAATTTTTCCATTTTGTTTTTTTTTTTTTAATTTTCTCTTTTTGAAAAAGTGGAAACTTTGACAACAACAACAACAACAACAACAACAAGAAAAGGTAACAACGTAACAGCAACAATCGATATTGCATTTACTTTTATCGTAACAAGCTTGCAACATTGCTCTTCTTCTTTTTTTTTGTTTGCATTATTGTTACATTGAAAGGTTGTCACGTGTTCAGTTTCGCACTAAAGGGTTCTTCAATAGGGGCACAACAATTCTGTATTTAAATACAAACGCACCCTTATATTGTATTTATCTGGCAATCAGCGGCGGATTTACCTGTAGGCAGATTAGGCATTTGCCTAGGGTCTCCAAAACTAAAAAAAAATAATAAAGTAGTCGCAGAAATTGAGATTTTCAATTTTGGAGAGTTTAAAACCTCCAATTCAAATTTAATACTATTAACTGGACTATATTTATTTGCGATTGTAGTAGGCCGTCACAAAATAAAATATATGATACACAAAACACAAGATATAAATATAAAAATTTGAGCATTTGCAAAAGCAAAGCAAGCTTTGCGTTTCTATATTTCGTTTTGAAAAATGCAATTTCATTCATTTCATTTCATTGTTTGTTTGAATTTTGTGGCGTTTACATTAAATTTTCGTTGCATGATTTCGAATATTGAGAACAACTATTTGTGATTATTGAGAATTTCTATGAGCATCATTTAAATCTTGTTTTAAGATTGATATTTTCAGAACAACCAACAGACCAACGTTGCTGCTTTCATCATTTAATAATTCTTAACTCACTCAATAATTATACCATTTTATTTTTAAAAAAATTATTGAAAAATATACTTTAAAATGAAAGGAACTTTCGAGTTTGGCGCACAAAAACGACTACGAAAAAAAATTCAAATGCGGGAAAATGAAAAGCAAAGAAACTCCGTTGCAAAATTTATGTCTTGGGATGGAGATGCTCCATCTACCAGTACGGCGGTGGCAGATAAAAATGTTTCCCTACCAGTAATAGCTGACAGCGATGTTAATCTTTCAAATAGCAGTATTTGTGTAGAAGAAGGTGCAAGTGATAATTGCGTTGCCATTACCAGTGACATAGGGATTGAAATTGAGAGTGAAGTAATACAATGTACAAATACTTATCCTAACTTTACTGACATTGGTGGTTTATGGCCAAAAATAATAAGTAATGATTTGATTGAACATGGGAGATTTAGAATCTTCTAAAAAATGTTATAAAGATCAACAAATATACCGAAAATTAAATGATGCACATTTTTATATGACAAAAATAAACGGAGCCCAAGAGCGAAGAGAATGGTTGATTTATTCTGAAACAACGAAATCTGTTCATTGCTTTGCTTGTAAACTATTTAGTAACAAATCGAATGTTTTAGTTTCAGGATATTCCGATTGGTAAAGACATGATGAGTCAAAAGAACATAAAAGTTGTATGTGTGCTTAAGTGGTCGTGTCGATTCCAAACTTTTAGAAGTAATAGAAAAAGAGGCAATTTATTGGCGTGAGATATTGAAAAGAGTCGTTGCTACAGTTAGACTTTTGGGAAGTTTGGGCTTAGGGTTTAGAGGGCATGCTTATTCTTGCAAAGGCAATTTTCCCAGCTGTATTGAATATTTTGCTGAATTTTATGACTTTTTAAAGGTTCACTTAGTAAATACAGTAATTGCGGGATTAGACATGTTAATTATTTATCTAAAACCACGTGTGATGAATTCATAGAACTTATGGGCAAAAGTGTACAAAACTCCATTGTTGACGAGCTAACTATTTTTCTCTTATAGTTGATGCCACGCCTGATGCTAGCCATACTGACCAGTTAACTATTATTATCAGGTATGTAGATTTAGATCAAAAACTTCAAGAAAGGTTCATTTCCGGTTTTATTCCGATCGAACATCAGGATGCAACATATTTAGAAACAACTATTTTGCCCAGCTTGTCCGAATTAGAGTTGAACGTTAATAATTGCCGGGGACAAACGTATGACAATGCTTCGAACATGTCAGGCATTTATAACGGTCTCCAAGATAAAATTAAGAGTTACAGCAAAAATGCTGTTTTTGGGCCTTGCGCAGGACATTCCTTAAATATAGTTGCAAATACAGCTGCAGAAGGTTCTTCTAAAGCTATTACTTAGATTCTTTGATGTTATTCAAAATTTATTCGCCTTTTTTCCTCTTCGACAAAGAGATGAAATCAGCTAATGAAAACTGATCTAAAATTAAGCCATACTTTAAAACGTATATGCCAGAGCTGAAGCTGTATTAACTGTTCGAAAGAATTTTTCTTTCATAAGAAGGCGAAAAAATTACATAGTAGTTTTGAAGATTTAGAGACGGCACTCTCGGCACTCATTGATTTTTTGGAATACACTATTGCAAAGACTTAATGCCACCAATAAATCGTTACAAAACAAAGAATGTAACATACAAAAAGGAACTAATTCATTGAAATGGAGAAAGAAGCAACCGAATTAGCTGGTAGTACAGAATATTCAACAGCAAAAATTCGAAACAGGAAACGAAAAATACAATTCGATGAAACTTCAGATAATGACATAATTTTACGCGGGAAAGAACTATTCAAAGTTGAAACATTTTACTTATTTTGTGATACTTTACACTGATACTGAAATAAAAAGAAGGTCTGTAGTTTGACGAGGTATAACAAAACTTTTTAATATTTGTTGATTTTGATTTGCCTGAAGAAAAATTTGGTCAGTGTGTATCAAATTTAGTTGAAAACTATAAACATGACATAAATCAATTAGTATTCAGAGATGAGGTTGAGCAGTTCCTTCATTTTGTAAAATTGGAAAAAATATTAACACTGCCTGAAATGTATGCGTCAGTTCCGCAGTTCCAAACGTTGAAATAATCCAATGCGTCTGGCGAAAGATCATTTAACATTCTTAAGCGGGTCAAAAACTACCTAAGAACGCCACTTAGCCAAATAAAATTAAATCACTTAGCCATCATGGCCATTGAAAGCGACTTAGTAAAAAAAATTCAACTATGACTTAATTGATAAAAATAATATAAATGGTCTATAATTTTTAACAAAATATTTGTCTAATAAAAATGTTGTTTCTTTCGTCAAAATTTAGAAAATTGCCCCAAAGTACAAAAAACAAAAAACTTAAGAGGGCCACAAAAATTGATTTTTACCTAGGGCCTCAACATGTTAAAATCCGCCTCTGCTGGCAATGTCAAAACGTCATCCATTTTGAAATCATTGAAAAGTACTACTTAACGATCGCTTGCTCCAATTTTCGGTCGAAATATGACAGACTTACCAGAACAGGCTGTGCGTGCTGTAGCGGCTAAATTCGAATCAATAAGCAGAATGTGCGTTATTGTACGGCAACAAAGCCACATGTGCTTCAAGAGACTCCATTGCATCCACAATCCATTTTCGCTTTCGGGCCAAGTTGGAAGACTATTTTTGGCAAGTATTGGATGGACTTGACATCAGTGATATGTGGTTCCTTATTGATCTGTTAAAGGGGAAGTGCGGAAATCGTTAAATCTCGTGAAATGGTCCGGTCGAATGGCCACCTCGCTCATACGATTTAACGCCGTTAGATTTCTTTTTATGAGTTTATGTCAAGTCGTTGGTTTATGCCAAAAAGACAAAAACGTTAGAGTAGCTCAGGAACAATATCGAACACGAAATGCCATCGTTCCAGCCGCTATGTGTGGAAGACTGGTGGAAAATTGACTCCAAAGGACCGATCACGTGTTCGCGGTGGCCATATGAGCAATATCGCAACATAATAAACTGGAATAAATTTCAGGCCGATATCTCAAATACGAAATTATTATGTCCCTATTGAAACCCCCTGTATGTTTTGCTATTCCATTTTGTCGCAAACACTCACACACACATACCCACAACTCGGATAAACACCAACAACACTTACCTAAATACATACATACAAACATTCAGTAGCACGTGCCACACTCTGTCATAACATTTGTAAACAATTTTATTTTTATACCCTACACCCGACAGCGTTTTTATTCGTTTTTTGTCTGGTTTGTTGAAATCTCACAGAAAAGGGCCCATTTGAAAGGTGTCACTACGGACAGCCGAAGCCTTCGCCTACTGTGTGCATACGGCTGCCGAAGAGGCTACCACCGTCGACGAACAAATATTTGGCACGACCAAGACTGTTGCGATACTACTGAAGCGAAAAACACAGTATATAGAGCCACACTAGAGTCAGTAGTAACGCGAGCTGCTAAGGAACAATACGGAGAGTTGAGGAGGGAGTAGGAATGTCTCTTTAGGAGCAGGAGAAAAGAAGTAGAAAGACGTGAGTTCGATGATATTAAGAAGCTTGAGGAGAAGAATGCGGTCCAAAAAGAATAAGACGCTTGACTATCGGACGACGGAAATCTGGTGACTGATGTCCAAAGTATTATGAGGTTAGGGAGGCAGCTGCACTTGTCGCAGCTGCTTAATGGCGATGACGGCAATAATATTGACACTGGGAACCTGTTCCGGAAACCCCAATCATTGACGGCGTGTTATTTTTGTACATGAATGGAAGGGACCTACAGTTTTATGGCGAATACGAACGGCAAAGTGAAAAGATTTTCATAGACAATTTTTACTCTTGTTGGTTTGCCATTGCCTGCCAAGAGGTGGTGCCGTGTAGAAAAAATGTTTTTTTTTCTACTTTTTGATTTTGTCTGTGCCGAGATTCGACCCCCGGACACTCTGCCTAACGGTCCAACGCATTACCACTACGCTACAGCGACCACCGTTAGTCAATACTGCTATTGACTAACGGTATGGAAATTTCGATGTATCAATAATGAGGAGTACGCGGATGGTAGAGGTTTAGGTCTTTTCATATTGACTGCGATATTTTACGAGTAAATCTCAACCTTTCTCTCCCGTTGCATCCACTAGTGAATACTGAAATTTTTATGGTGACATCAACATATTTGAAAGCTAAAAGTGTGGAAACTTATCGCTCGTTTGCTGCAAGAAATAACTGTTATTTAGTGCTTTATCTTCTGTGGAGAGAAACGATGGCAGCATCTAATCATCGGCTTCATAATCATTTAACAAACGAGATAGAATATTGAATTTTTTTTACACTTTTTGCCATAGTTTCTCTTCGTTTCAGTGCATATCATTACACAGCCAGAAACATAACTACTATGAATGGCATTGCATCACAGCCATGAAAAGTACATAACTACATACACACAATACAAAAACACATTTATCAAGGAGGCCGGCTCCATTAGACACACACTCACGCCTCTCTTCTCTCTTACAGATACAAACACACCATCATACAAGCATATTGATTTCAATCGCAATTTCAGTGCTCCTGCCATTCTGTCTCTCTATATATGTCTGAGAGACTGTGTGTCTCTCTGAGCGTGAGCGTGTGTTTGTGTGTGTGTGCCAACATACTGTTGTCATAGTCATTCAGTGTCAACTTCAATATGCTGCTGCTATTTGGCGTTGGCGATAAATCTTAAAATGTCAAATGGAATATATAATCACACCTACATACATACTACATACATAAGTGCTTACACATACATAAGTACATATCTTATTTATGTGAAAATTTAACATAAATGCATACCCATATGTATGTAGATATATACACATCCATACGTATCACACCTATCACTCACAATACCGTTACAGTACAGCAGCAACAGCAGCTGCGACAGTGGATTATGGTCAGAAAATGTTACGAAATGGCAATGAAATAAAAAGAAAAGGAAAATTCACTGTGTTTTCAAAACTGTTCACGGAAATGGTAGCTCCTCCCAAATGCTGTTCCAACAATATCACAACGTCACTTCTTCATTTAGTGGAGTATGTTCTTATATGTTGCTGTTGTTATTTCTACTGAGGCTACGCGAAGCGGGCAAACATTTCATTTTGAGTAAATATTAACTTTTTTTTTTACAAAAATCATTAACCGATTTCAAGGAGGAAGGGTCTTTAGGACCTCTTGGCAGGCAATGGCAAACCTAAAATAGTAAAAATAGCCTATTAAAAGCTTTTCACTTCGACGTTCGGATTCGGCATTAAACTGTAGGTCCTTTCCATTCATGTACAAATATGACACGCACAACATGAGTGGATGCGAAAAGCGAAAAGCTCGGCCTAGGCCCTCCATGGACTGTTGTGCCATTAAAAGTAAAGTAAAAGTAAGGTTCTTTAGGACCAAAATGATTCTGACACAATAAATAAATATTTCATTTAGTTTAATTATTATTAGGTGTTATTATTGTCGGACAGTGCACGGCGACCTATAAGATGCACACCTACAATTGGCGCTTGAAAGATGCTCGTGTATCTAATCATTGGCTCAGCCCATATACTCCTGCTCCGGTTCCTTTATCAATAAGCGAACAGTAAGATTTGAAGTTTGCATTGTCATGACTGAACATGATTGCATTCCCCTGACTCCAAAGGAGACTTTTCTAAATGAATAACCAACCGGTGACTCCAAAAAAGAAAAATGTTATTCAATAACTGCAATCAAAATGTATATTACTCATTTGTGGCTTTTACTACATATGTACATAAGTATGTATGTATATGCGGCGAGCAACAGAATGCGAAACCATGCAGTATTAATTTATACAAACATGTTGACATACTTCTATGTAATTTAGTAGCAGGTTGTGTGTTTCAAATGCCTGCAACTTATGAAAAGGTGAAGCAAAACAGTTTTAACTACGGTCGCTGTGGATTAGTTGGTAGAGTATCCGGGATTGAAATCTCGGAAATACTATATATGAAAAGCATTTCATAGGCATAAAACTGGAGGTCCCTTCCACTCATGTTCAAATATAACACACACAACATGAGATGTGTAGCTCTTACGCTTCAACTGGTTATACATGATTCAATTTTGAATACACCATCAACTGAACTTTTGATTCAGAAATGTCGCGAGGGCATTTTGAAAGAAGTAAACAGGCGTGCAGGCATGTAAATAGTTTTCAGGCAATAGTACGTATTTAATGTTAAATAGATGGTTCGAGCAATTGTTGCCAATTAACCTGTACATGGTAGAACGCGGTTCAAGTGATCATATCTCATATTACAATAGTTTTATGGTTCATTTTCCGAAACAAGCCCAGGCTTACTTATTTCTACACTTTTAGATCCACAATTTAAGAAAAGGTATTTATCTGCTGATGAAATTGACCACAGTGTGAAGTAATTATGAAAGAATAATTGAACAAGAATAGTTGAACGGTCGGGCACTACTATAAACGTTTATATTTTACTTCAACCCCAACAATACAAAGTTGAAATGTGAAACACATCGAAATCACATACTATATGGTAAATAAATGAGAAGAAACACGCACAGTTTTGAAAACAAGGCATTATTGGATGCTGGCTGCGCACAGAAGTTACGATTTATTTATACGCATGAGTGCGTATTGAAGTCAGGATATCAACGCACATATCGCCACAATATGCTACATTTATTTTAAGCACATTTCCACATACACACACACACACACACACACACACAAACGGAAGCACTTACGCATGCACACATCCATTCAACATAAGCACTCACACATGCATGCACATATGTCAAAATGTCACGTATCGATCTGTGATATGAGCAGTGCGTGCAAATGATTACCGAAATCGTAACAAAGCGCAGAGCGTAGATATCTTCAATATAGTGTTTACGTTACGCTACGTTACGTTGCACTACGTATGCATAATCCAGCCTTATGGAGGCTCCTCTTGGGAATTGCAAGTTGAACAAAATTATTATTGATATAGATGAGCAGTGGAAGAGACAGGAGGAGAGGGAGAGATGTAAAGTGATTGTACAAATGAGGACGAGAACGTAGAGAGGAGAGTGTAAGCAGCAAAAAAACAACAACAGCAATATCAGATAATAATATCATACTATATATTAGAAAGGATTGCATACACTCAAAAAAAAAGTACAATGTAAAATTTATATTTTTATAATGTAAGAAAATAACATAAAATCAAGAAAGGTTGCTTTTACGGTAGAAAATGAGAGACTCACATTTTTTGTGTTAAATTTTCATTGAAACTATCGAAATTGATCATTCTCCGATTTGTATTGCATGAAATATAAAATTATAATTTTTAAGTTACATTAAAAATGTTCTAATTACTTTTGCATTACTTTTTAATATTATTAATTTGAATTGGTAATACTTCTCAGTTGTGAATAGCATTTTAGTAGTAATCGAATTGTATTTTATAATTTAAAAAGTGTAAATATTTATGTGCATAGTGTCTTAGTGAAGACAATGTTCAATTGATTGCGTTTTTAGAGCTGATTCTGAGATCTACGTTGTATTAATGTGAGCACCTCCACAGGCAATGAGTCTGAAACCGATTTCGCCGAAAGCTCTAAAAGGATTCAGTTTGCGAAATGCAAAACTTGCTGACGGAATGTCATTTGGGAAACACTATTTCGTCTGTTTGTTTTTACTGAAATAAAATTTTATCTACTTATTTATTGTGTTGTATTAAACATTGTTGTCATATCAATTTGATATTAATTTTGCTTTAATGTTACATTTTTTCATAATATTTTATAATGAATTATAATTATACGAGGTGTGATCAAAAAATAACCGTTATTTTAAAATTTCGTGAGTTACGTATGTTCGATTTTCGCATTTTTTTCTGTTATGTTGGTACACATGTCTGTTATATATGTTGGCAATACCAACCATTTTGGATTGTCAGTTTGTTTTTGACAGATAAAAAGGTTAGTCGTGTTTTGGTGTGCTCTTCGATTTTTTACTATTCGAAAAAAAGGATCAAAGAAACTGTAGTTTTGTGTAAAAAATGAAGTTAAATGCGTAAGGACATTTGAAATGTTGACTGTGGCCTTTGGCCTTTGGTATAACCGGTTTAAGGAAGGCCGAGAAGATGTCAATGACGATGCTCGTCCTGGTCGCCCGAGCACGTCAACAACCGATGAAAACATTGACGCAGTGAAGAAAATGATTTTGGATAATCGTCGAATCACTATCAGAGAGGTTGCTGATGATGTTGGCATATCGTTCGGCTCATGCCAAGCAATTTTTACGGATGTTTTAGGCATGAAACGTGCGGCAGCGAAGATTGTTCCAAAATTGATAAATTTTGAGCAAAAACAATGTCGCTTGTGCGTAAGTTTTTGGCCAAAAACAAAACCGTTATCATGCCTCAACCACCGTATTCACCGGACTTGGCCCCCGCTGACTTTTTCCTCTTCCCAAAACTGAAGACACCGATGAAAGGAAAGCGTTTTGCTACGATTGAGGAGATAAAAGAAAAATCGAAACAGGAGCCGTTTGGCGATACCAAAAAGCGCGTTGCAGAAGTGTTTTATATCTGAGGGGGATTACTTTGAAGGGGACAAGATAGTTGTTGATGAATAAATAAATACTTTTCGAAGAAAATAACGGTTATTTTTTGATCATACCTCGTAGTCAATACCACATTGATACATTGTACTCGTATTTATTTTAGATTTTCAATGTTGAAATTACATTACTTTCACATTATTTATACATTTTAATGTTGGCTGAATGTCGGTAAACAAAAAATGTTCCTTTTACATTGGTTTCAAGGATATTTTTTTCTGAGTGCAGGCACAAATGGAAATGGGTACGTTGTGCGAAAAATGTTCAAATCCATATGCACACGAGCAACAAAGAAATATATTTCCATGTGTGTGTGTATGTGGGCGTCTGGCTGTGTGTGCATATTTGTAGATCCGTTTGAAAATACTTTAATGCTAAATATTCAACTGGATTACGACTGCTAACTGCTAGATGGCAAAAAGTTGGCAAGTTGCTACATTTGAAGCATTATTACCATCCACAGTCAGTCGTTAGCAGTTATTTCTAATAATATTTTCCATTAAAATTTTTGCTCTTTTAGCATCATCAATAAACTTATGCAGATTGTTTTTAATCGAATTTCGCATATTTACGAGTGCTTCACACACAAAAACCTTCACTAATATTTCTGCACTCATATTTAGTACTTAGTAAATATGTATAATATAGTATGTACCATATGTACCATATGTATGTATGTATGTATGTATGTAGAAATTTGGTTATTTTATTTGTATGGAAAATGATGATTTTCTGGTACACACATATTATAATTTCATAAAATTATCTAATATTTTATCTGCATAACATAACCCATTATTTGTTGGTATTTGTAAATAAGTATTTAGATTGAAAGTGTGTGCTTATGCAGGAATAATGAGAGGCACTCTTTTAATTTAACATATTCGCATTTCCCTTAAGAAAATACCACATTCAAAACAAGAATTTGTTAGAAGGACTTAAAGCGAGAATCCCAAACAAATGCAAGGACCTCAAAAATAAAATGGATAAAAAGAATTTGTTAATTTTTAAATAACATTTCAAAAGACTTGTTTCGAACCTAAGATTTTGACACCCTGAATTAGAGCTGATTTTATTCATTGTAGGTACGTGCATACATGCACTATGATCGCCTGAGCACTCTCCCCACTCGCCTCTCACTCGTGATATGTCGTAATCAGCACTGTTTTAAGGTTCTTATAAAAAAATTGTAGCAAGAACCCTCGTAAAATTTTGGATATTATCTGCAGTTTAGAAATTTAAGTTGGTTTGGCAAGCTATAAATAATAATACCCATTTTTTAAGCGCTCCTAGACCTAAAAGGCCGAAAAGACTTCTAATATGACTATTATAGGATGGGGTCCAAAAAAGTTATACTTAATAGCATTTTGGGAAGAGTTTTTGTTTTGTTTCCTAGGGTCCACTTTTTGTGAACATTTGCGGAGCAGTAAGTATTGCATCCCAAAGTTTACTGTTTTCAACATTTGCAGATTAAAAGCACACAGTTCCTTAAAGTTTATTTTTTTGTGTTTTTAGGGAAAAAATTTTAAGTTGTAAGAGCAGTAGCATCACGACCCGAAATATACTCTATGTTTAGTTTCGGATATTTACTGTAACAATTCCTTTTTATGTGCTTTCAGATTTTGAGACTGAAGTAGCTCTAGTATTATTTGGAAAATAAATACAAAACTATTAAAAATTATACAGGTATGTCATTTTTAAACGACAGAATTTAAAGGTCCAATATTTTTATTTATTTTTTCCACAGAATTTCGCGCGTTTTACACAATTTTTTGTGAAAATTTTGAATATCAAGGTAAAGTAGCCTGTAGCCATAATTTTAATTTTCATTAATTTTAAGTTCACTTTTTTTTTGTAATCCTGGCAACCCTAGCCAAATCGACTTTCCTAGATACGTTTGGAGAGAAAAGCTGGGGTATTTTGTTATCTTTAGACAATTTACCGACATTTTGAAAAGATTTCAAGAGCGAAAGACGTTCTACCACAGTCCTAAATTTAGAAGACCCGTTACCACAAGCCGATATTCTAATAGAGAAGGAAAATTGAGTTATCATTAAATAAATTATTATAAGAACGTTAACTGCTGCTGTTTTTTCTTAATCAACCTTCCTCGAGGTTACCTTCGTCCGGAGACGCAAAGCCCTTACCACTTTTCATAAAGTAAAGTCTATGTTTTGCTGAAGTAGTGAAGTGCGCACTAAAAACATTTTAGAAGTAATTTGATCTCATAGGTAGGTGCATTTAATCGTCGGTTCTCGATAAGCGAGACGTTACGTCAAGTTCAGCCAAGTGGTTTCAAACTGCGAGCGATAGATTCAAGTACTCTAAAAATAAGTGTACTAAAATTAATTAAGTCATATTAATTCATACATCGATTTAATAGTTAATATTTGCCTTTACGTTTTTTAGTTGAGAGTGTTTAAATGTGAAATGTTTAAAAGAACTTGTAACCACCAATTATGAATAATCCGTTTGTGTTGTCGCACAAAATATTATAAATATATAAATTTGTACTTAAAGTAAAATAAACGTAACAATAGTCATTTATTTTACCATGCTACATGTTAGTCAATTATTTAAGCATATCGGACAATAGTGAGAAAATGGGTCTTGAATCAATAACGATTTCATCCGGAATTACATTTTATTTAGGTGCCTTCCAAGAAGCATTCTAAGAGTCTTGTTTTACTTTTAATGGCACAACAGCCCATGGAGGGCCTAGGCCGAGCTTTTCGCTTTTCGCATCCACTCATGTTGTGCGTGTTATATTTATACATGAATGGAAGGGACCTACAGTTTAATGCCGAGTCCGAACGGCGAAGTGTAAAGCTTTTCACAGCAATTTTTACTCTTGTAGGTTTGCCATTGCCTGCCAAGTGCTAAGAGGTGGTGCCGTGTAGAAAAAAAAACCCCCAATAGGGGTCCTCTTTTGTTATATTTAGGTGCAAATCCCATGCGAAAATCATCTTAAATGAAAACAAAAAGCAGCCATATAGGAGTCCGAAAACCCTCCGCTATAGCACTCCTGAAACGGTGCCCTCATTCATAGGAAAAAACCATCCTAAAATACTCCTTTAGGAGTCCTAACCCTCATACATAGGCGTCCTATTAGAGTCTTTTAGGAGTCCCAATGTCAGCTGGATAATATTGAAAATATGTATGTAAATATGTGTGTGCTCACATACGTACGAAGAGCCAACGATTCAATTCTAACACATTCAATGCTCGTACTTTAAGAATGAATAAAAGTAAAATGAAAATCCATGAACTTCTAAACGTTTCTGTTACTATGAAATATTAAATCTAACAAGTCACACAATATGTTTTTGCCAACATCAGATGCAGCCAACGAGCGACTGGCCAGTCGGAAGCAGTCAAAAGTCAACGTTAAAAATTGCAATATTCTTTCGCGCTAGCTTTCCGAAGGCACTAACACACACACTGACTCACACAACATACAAAGAGGTAACAGAACAGAACGACACAAAGGATATAAGGATATTCAGCGCGGTATTCCGGCAATGTCAGGCGGCAAAACAGGCAAACAAGCTGACTGGCAGGAGCGCGACTGGCGACCTCTTTATGTGCTTGCTTTCTCTGTTTCAGTTTAAGCTACAGCTTCTTATTACTATTTTCTTCTCCTAACTACCAACTATGGTGTGCACGAAGAATTGTTGTCCAGAGCTGAACTGCGACGGGCAGTGCTTCGCCGGATGGAGCAAACGTGTTTGTAACCACTTCTGAGCAAATTAAATTTTTCAAAACTGAACTCTACCGGCATCAGTAAGAAATGAAAGATGTGCAGCTCCTACATATGTATAAACGAAAGCGGGCAAATACTCAACGACTATTATGCAACTCAACTTTGGTGCAACATGGAGTAAATACAATATGAGTGCGAGTTTTTTTCTATATCTTATAAACTTTTATTTATTAATTTTTTGGCATATTCGGTGAACGACTTGTTTTTATTGTTTGTTCTTGTTGGTGATATTGCAAGCAAGAAGCAAGCTCGCATATTCGTCGACCTTCGCTGTACTGCAACACAAATTGCAATGTGCAAGAAGAAACGACGAAGCTAATTGTGAATTTTTTATTGTGATTTAAAAAATTAATGCAATATAAGTTTATTCATTTTTGTTGCAGAGCTCCAGCAACATGCAGGTCGCAGTAAGCGAATGGAATTAATTAATTACCATTGAAAACATTAAATGAATCTCAAAGGACGATGATGAAGAGTAAGTTCGTCTGGGCTTTGCACGTTCATTCATTTGTCCAACCAGGAACCAACGTGCACGCAATTGAGGCGAACATTTTTTATTTAATTTCTAGTTAAATGAAAAATTGCCTTTACTTACTTACTTTACTTTTAATGGCACAACAGCCCATGGAGGGCCTAGGCCGAACTTTTCGCTTTTCGCATCCACTCATGTTGTGCGTGTTATATTTGTACATGAATGGAAGGGACCTACAGTTTAATGCCGAATCCGAACGGCGAAGTGAAAAGCTTTTCATAGGCAATTTTTACTCTTGTAGGTTTGCCATTGCCTGCCAAGAGGTGGTGCCGTGTAGAAAAATAATTTTTTTCTACTTTTTGATTTTGCCTGTGCCGAGATTCGAACCCCGGACACTCTGCGTAGCAGTCCAACGCACTACCACTACGCCACAGCGACCATATTACCAAAACTATTGCAGGCAAACAGTAAACGAAACAACAAAAAAGTAGGTACTCATTAAAACAAAAATTCATTGAAATCACATTAATAATGCAATATATTCTACGTAATTATTTGAACAGGCCGTACATACTAACTACATACATACATACATACATAATACATACATACATATGTATATGTATGTACTCGTATGTGCGTACATACATATGTACGTGTCCTTGTTGTAACCACAACTACATACAACAACATACATACTTACATAAAACGGTATCCATTTCAACACTTATGTCTAGGACATTCACAAATATTATATATTAAATATTAAATATTACATTTCCCCTTCTATCTACCCACTTAACTGTCTGTCTCTATATGTTTGCATGTATGTGTGTATGTATGTATGTATGTATGTATGTATGTATGGTTTCATACATGTACCAGTACTATACTGATAGATACGACTTTGTTTTGGTAATGAGCTTATAATAATGCACGAGAATGTGTCAATTTTATAAAATATTCATGTTTTAACATTAAAATCACACCGAGACAGGCAAAAAGCCAAGCAGTCTAGTAGTCGCCCGTCCAAAGGAACCCAACGCCTAACAAACCGAACAATACAAAACCAACGCAGCTACTCAAGTTGATATAATTTCGCCACAACTACAATAGAATTGCCCATTGGGATATTACGGTATAACCGTGCTGCATAGACTAGTATTTACTATAGTATTTGTCTGTGTGTTGTTCTGACTCAAAGCGTCTGTCACACTTCATCTTAATCAAAGGCAACAACAACAATTCATACAACACACCTTGAAGTGAAATGGAAATAGAGAATTGCTCTAAGGCAAAAGTGGTAAAAGTGTCAAAGTGATTTTTGTTAAAAAGGATATAGGCGAGTAAGCACATACCATAAATAAATATGGTATGTATATAAGTATGTATGTATGTATCTAAGTAGCATAGAGCAGAACAAAAATATGTCAAATTTCTGTCAACGTCTTCATATTTTTTGACATATTCTGTTGTGATTTCTTCAAAAGATTTGTCTTCAAAAAATTTGATTTTAACGACAATTTAGTAAAAAAAACAAATAAGTAAAACGTGAATGCTTTTAAGGTGCAGGGAAAATAAATGTTTCAAGTTAAAATTAAAACAAATATATGTACTTTTACTACTCGCAAATCTTTGTGAGTTAGCTAGTTGAGCATTGAGCGTGACTGCTTCAAGAAAAAACCTAAAACGTCTACAAAATGAACTTTCGCAAAGATCAAAATATTTTGTATTGCAGAAGTAGAAACAATTTAATAATTATGAGAATGCTGGGGAAGCAGTAATGCAGCACAATATGTTGCTGCATAGTGTGAACAGAGCTAATTTGCAAAATAAATTCAACTGAAAATCGTTTCAAAGTAGTTTTTAAGTCAAACCTGGTATTTTTTATACCTAATCGCAGACTTATTTCATTTAGGGTGTCTGACCGAACTTTTCTTCCTCAATCGATTCTAATTAACTTTGTCATATTATATTTTTATTCCTCTTCAAAGCGAGTCGGGAGGTCCCTGCCCACCGAGGATTTCACGTTTAATCAATAAATACTGCTATTATAAATACTTATAGAGAATAAAACTCCAGCCAACTATTAAAAATCGTTTACAAGTTCATTCCGTGGGGCCTCCCGACGACAACACATTAGGCATACATAGTTTATTGCTACTCCATGGGACGCCGCAGCATGGTCGTCACTAGACAAATTCTTTTTAGCAAATTCATTTGTCATTTCGTTGCCCCAGACCCCGCCTTGCCTTAGCATTCAAGATATAAGAGAAACTAAGTTCATTAAATTCTGTGCGAAGTCCCAGGACTTGTTTGTAAGTAATTTCATAAATGACAATCTGGATCCGTTGTGTACTTGAGAGCGAAGAATACAACTGGCTGACAAATTTATGAAAAGTACACAATTCAAGAGCAGAAAAAGAGTAGAAAAAGCTAAAAATGTATAAAGGGTGTCCCACAGCTAATACCAATTCGGGTATAACGGCAATCCCGGCTATCTGCTATATTGGAATTACCTGATACACTCTCTTTTTTTAGTTTTGAAAATGGCTTATGTCGAGAATTTCGAAATGGTATTAATTTAAGATGAAGCTATGAAACTATTGATGGCTAATTTCGTCAATAACGCAAATCTTCGAATTTTTGCAAAGAATCTATGGTTTTAGATAGGCGTTAGTTGTGGGACACCCTGTATATCTACATAGTTATTGCATTACACTGTTCTAGTCAGTTTTTCTGTATTTATTCATGATAAGAAAATTCTGTCTATTACTAAAAATATGTTTAATGGAAGTAATTTAAGCTTTTAACACTCATGCATTTTTGGGATTATTATAAAAAATATAGCGAAGCACTCACTCTCAGGAAGACGAATTATCTGGGCCACAATCAACCAGAAAGTGGGGACATCATAGTCTTCAAGGCCACATCTACAGGGTAACAATTAATACAACTTTCTTCGCGCCATTGAAAAATTATTGTTATTTTCCTGCAATATTCTTCATTCTTGTATTATTCTGCGTAATCGAGAGTACCAGATGTACTTTTTATGTGGCCTAGATGTGAACTATTTATTTATTCTACGATGTCAAATAATCGCCGCGGCAGCTTCGCATTGCTTGTTCGTTAGTTTCTCGTGCTGTTAAACAGTTTACGGAGCTGGATCAAGAAGGCGATCGTCCAGGAAGAGGCGGAGAACCCCCCGCCAATACTCGCAGAAATTGCAAAATCGTTCAAAAGGGTGTACAGTGTAATTTAACGGTTTCCATGAGAAAATTTGCTCACGAAACTGACATCAATCGTGAATCAGATCGTCTCATAGCAAGGAACGAACTATGACCAAATGTTTACAAGCTGCAAAAAGGCCAGTTTCTTACGGATGAAAAGAAGCGCGTACGAATCCAAGGATTACGCCTACTTCAACGTCAGGCCCCAAGAATTGGATGGAAATAAATCGTCTTCACAGACGAAAATGACAGTAACTGGTAAACCGAGGTTCCTAGACCATCATTCGTCATTCAACATCGCCAAAATTAGCAATCTGTCATGGTATGGGGTGGCATTTGCGCAAATGGCAAGACACCCTTGATTTGTTTAGAACAGAACAAAAAGTCAAAATCAACCTGAAACAGTTGTTGCGTCGTGAATGTGAGTGAATAACGGTGGAGGATCTGTGACCCATAGTCAAACATTTTTCCAAGCGTTTGAAGCCACTTCGAAACCGGCTGAATATATATTTTTACTCTTTTTCTTCGATGGGTTTTTCGTTTTTAATTACAATTATTTGTTTATGTTGTATACACTTGTTAATTGTATTACTGAGAGTCCTCAGCAAGGTTGGCTTGTCTAATAGCTTCTAACCAAGCTACTATCGGGGGTACAGTACTCTTTTTAAGGTCGCAGTACAGCAGCAACAGAGCTCTCTTAGTCAATCAATCAAAACCCTTACTCTATGTGCAAATTGAATCCAATGCGAGCGATGCGAAATTTGCGGAATCATCGCATCGTACTTAATTACTAATACATAGTACATAACTAATTCTACTTAGTACACGAAATCGTATTCAATTAGGCGTAATTGGCGTTATTCCCTTTATTCAGCGTACATTGACTATGAGTGAAAACAGTAATTCTTGAACGATCGTACATTAATTCAATTTTTAGTTAACATCACTGGTCAGAGTCTTTAGAAACGAGGCCATTACATATATCACACTCTCCGAAATGATTTGAATTGAGAAATCAAATCTATGTAGGTACTCTCAACAAGTAATGTTCTCATTGCTTTGGCCGTGGTTATGTTGGTGTTCGCTGTTCGGAGAGCACATATCATTTTCACTCGTGCTCGGTCTGGTGGTTACATTGAGCCCGTTGCAAACTTGCTTTTGGTCGTAATACTATTTTGGGCGCAATGGCAACACTAAATGGTATACAAACGAACTTTAAACAATTTTATCAAAATGGAGAGTGAAATTAATAACATTCACATCGCGAATACCGCTATATGAGGCATAAGTACATTCATGGCATATGCAAATAATGGAAGCGCAAATATGCTTTATTAATGTGCATGCGTGCAATCTACTAATATACATACTAAACAGTCTAAAACGTTTTATAAGTGTCTAATCCCATATCAAATTAATAACCTTTGACTGGTAGTTTCTAAGCTTCCATTCTCTGCGTACGAGTCGTGGAAGTCAGAGTATATGGTATAAGTAAGTGCTTTGCTGCGAATATTTCTGCAAATCATATAATTAAATAAGAAATACAAACAGAAGCAATTTCTGCATTTACAATAATTTTAATTTATTAATAAAAATTCGTGGTAATTAAAATGTTTTGATATGAAGGCGCCTTTCTACATAGTAATATTGTTTCTTAGAATGAAAATCCACGACGACTGAAGCTAAAACACATCAAAGGAAAATACCACAGCAGCCACTATTAAATTATTTACACTTATAATATTTATAAGGTCGAAAATTTAAAAAATTATTTATTTTATTTTGTCACATTGAAAATGTAAGAAGTAATTTATTGGAGTTCTGTTATGTGAATTGTTTTATTTTACTTATTCTCTCTATTGACTTTTGTTTTGGTAAGTGAACATATTTGCTTGTATAATTAATTTGTGGGAGTTTTTATGGGATTTGTTTTCATTGTGTTGAGGGGGGAAAAAACTGGCATCACTGATCACACTGGCAACAGTTACCGCGTTGACAAATGTGTTCTACTCTGATTAACGTGTGAAAATTTGTCGCGAGTGACTAAAATTACTCTCTCCATTTCTCTTTCGTTTTTTCTCTTTACATGAGAAACACGAATTTAATCTACGTGGTGGCAGCAGTTGCCAGTGTAATATCGGCCTTTGGAAACTCGGAAAACTAAACTTTTATGCAGTTGCACGTATTCTTTCATATAAACTAAGCCATATTGATTTTGCTTCATAATAAACTATCCCATAGAAATGAAAAATTTAATAAAATTACAAAAAATACGAGAATTTTATGAATAATGTTTCCCCTGCTCTCCCTGCTCGATTGCTACATATACAAAGGACCTCTTATTTAAACAAACAGGAGAACGCGTTTGTCGCACTGTGCAAAATGTAACAGTTCATATCTGTGGTTGTGGTTACTCTCGCGATGGACAATTGTACCATCTATGCTGCTGACGCCATCCACTCACATCGAGAAAACGTTGCGTGATTGTGTGTAGACACGCACGCTGCTTGTTTTCACCAGATAAATATGTGCTTCATATGTTTCATATATGTATGTTACATATGTACATATGTACATACATATATACACATACCATGCATGCATTTGTACATACATGCGTATGTAGATATACTCGTAAAAGGACCACGAGAGGCGCAAAACGCTTGAATGAATTGAGAATGTTTTACTGTGCCTACCATATATACCATATACCATATATTTATTATCGACACATTTACATACGTTTACCAAGGTTCTAGTCACAATTGTGCACTTTAATTAGCATCAAATTCTATATTTTGATAGATTGATAGATTTTAATGAATTTGAAGTTTGCGAGATATTTGCAGTGTACAAAACAAAGAGGACTCCAAAGTTACTCTGAAATCAGTATGATTTTTTAGATAAGTAAAAATTCTAGAGTCTATATAATTCCGTACAAGTTTTCATGAATCAGAAAGCCGTCAGCAATCATTGGCCACATTGTGTGTGAAGACAGTTGTGTAATTCGTCGCTAGTGTTATATTGATACAGTTATATTGATCTAAAAATGAGTGAAATATCTGAAGAAATAAAAAGGTAAAACCGTTTCGTAAAATGCCGGAAAATTTGTGCGGTTTACGGTGAGGATGCTGTGAGTGAACTGTCAGGATATAGTGGAAACACTAAACATCAACCACATGACAGATTTGTCGTTACCAACATCATTTTGCAACGAAAAACAGCGGATACCTTTCATATGACCCAATTTATTAGATATTTTATAAAGATGACGTAATTTTGATATAGAAAAACGTCTAAAAACCATTTATTCCAAACAAAAACGGCAAAAAATTGTACTATCTACTACCTACTTCTCGTTTTCTAGGGTTGCCGTAGAACAGTGGTTAGTGAGTTTGACTTCTGTAGACGAGCTCAGAAATCAAATACTCAACTAAGCCAAAGCTATACTGGAGGCATATGTCTTAGATAGACCACTGGGCCCATAGTCCTCGAATCGAAAGAGTAACAAATCTTGAAGAGAAACAAGAATAACTATGGAAAAATGTAAATATATTTTTAGTAATTTACCATATATCCGTAGTAATACGGTACAGTTCACATTCACATAAGTGTTCTCTGGTCTCCAATATGAGAATTTGCGCAAATGAATGCGCAAACATAGCTATTCCATACAAAACAATAAATAAATAAAATAAAAGTTACGTATACGCCGCCGGGCAGGCATTTGTAACTGAAGTGCTATCTCCTTCCGTTTCTTACTCATACGAGTCCCTAAATGTGTGAGTGGCTAATTCGTACACAAAAATCTCCAATTAATTTAACAAGTGAAATGATGAATTAAAAATCGGTGTAAATAGATTTGCTTCTGTTGTTAATTCTCATTTCCGTTGTGCTACTAAATGAAAATTAAAATGCATTTCCGCTGAATTAAAAAAAAAAAAAATGTGCGATGAGGCGATGCATATGATAATGTAATGCGGAAGCAATTACTAACTTTCAGTTGATGTGGAGCAACACTTTTGTTTTGTGTAGTAATTTCTTTTGATGAATTTCACAATTTTATTGCTTATCTTTTGGTTGATTTGAATTGAAATCGTAACGACAACACTTTCCGTTAAAACGTTTAAGCACTTCGAATCGAAAATGAACAAAACGGAACAGACAACATCAGTAGCGAAGACACATTACTAGCAGCGACAACGTCATATCTCATGGACTTTTTAAATCACACTATTTTCTTGAGCAGTTTTGTAGTTTGTTAGCAAGCGCGCACTAGGTTCGATTCCAACTCGACCGCATGACACACACACTTTCATTCATAAAGGCGGGCGGCTCGATGTGACACATGTGCAAGCAACCAGCTACACGCTTCCAATGAACTCTATGCAAAGTTTTCTAAAGAAAATAACAGCAGCAACAGAGCCTCGTGAACATTGCGTGACTAGAAAACAAAACAAAAAAACAAACATTTGGGAGGCAGAAAGCAACAACCGCAACCAACAAGGCAACAACACAACATGCAGCAACAGCACAGCACATTTATCCAGCATCCTCTGCAATGCAGTAACAACTGCGCGCTACTTCTAGTTACTACTACATATAAGCACTATAAGTGCACATGCTCCTTAGCTTTCTTTCCCTTTTTTGTATTTGTTGTTGTTGTTTGATATTTGTTGTTTGCTATAGAGAATGTGTGCATACAATTTTGCGCTCTTTTCACCACACACCTCCAAATATTCATACCAACATAAAGGTACAGGGGGAGTGGGAGGGGGTTTGAAGCAAAAAGAGCGTACATTCACCATGTTGTTGTAAATTGCATTTCTGCGAAGGTATAAACACAATTCCAGCGTATCGGAGTATACACGCGGTCAAATAGAAACTCATACAATTATATAGAATACGACAGAGTTGCGACGCTAGCGAATATACGCTCGACGTGTTTACGTCGAATTTAAACCTTTTCTATGGTCACTAGTTACTTGTCTGACCCAGAGCTAATGGTAGAAAAGGTCTGTTCAATAACTGTTCTCATTCGATCGGGAACCGTAGCATATTAAATATTTGTGCGTTAAGAGCACTAGCAAATGGTAACGCAGAAGTTAACCAGTTGACCAATTGTTGGCCATTAAACTAAGAAGAAGAAGAACCAATTGACCCGTCATATGGCATGCACATGTTAAATTCGCCAGTTGAAAGCGAAGAAAGATTGACACGGTACTAAGAAGTGGTGGTTATCTTAGGGCTACTGAAATCGCGAGTCCTGAACTAGCTCCATACACTGCAGGGATACATGTAAACATAGCATTTTCTTTTTGCTTGTGTGTGTTTTGTTGCATCTTCAATTTCTAACCACTGTTGAAGCAAAAACAAAATGCCAAGTTAATCCCTCATCAACAAACAGTTTATTTACTCCGATTTCTTTTGCGGTAGCAGCAGCGCAATTCTTTATACACATACCTACATACATATGTACGTAAGTATGGGTATATGCAAGTATGGAAGGACAAACTGCAGCAATGGTGATTCGAACACTTCGCTTTCAAACATGTTGGAGCCTTTGCCAACATGTTGTGCTTGCAAAGTACAGTGGAATATTAATCGACTGTGTAGAATATGGACTGAAGATTAGTAAAGTTAACAGCTGCATATGAAACAATCTGCAATCAAGCCATGGAGCAGAATGGGGACGCCCTACAGAAGTTTACTTACTTCTCCAGAAAGTTTGCGTTTTGGGTTTCCAGGTTAGGTTTAGTAATCTTGTAAGGACCAGAGTCTACCGCAGACATAACAAGAGTGGACAAAGGAATTTTAAACGAACACGTTTTAAATTGTTTATGTGCTGATTTAGGCAAACGTGTGCCAAAATTGGACCTTCAGAATGGACCAATTGAAGCATAGCCGCGGGCAACATTTAAATGAAGTTATCTTTAAAAAGTAAATCGCAGGAATTGATTTATCGATCCAAATACAAATTTCATTCTCTTGTGTAAAATGTGTGTGCTTGTTGAGTTCTCAAAAAACAAGCTCTTAAAAATCTCCCTTTATAATTTCAACAGGTGGAAAATTTACCACTTACCGGTCTGAGAACTCGTGAATGTTATGAGGTTGACTAGAAGCTTGGCAAATCTTGTGTATGTTTTGTTGTGCTGATGCGAGTTTTTTTCTTAGTCTTTGCAAGTTGTTTTTCAATGAAATTCGAATTCGGTTGTGTCTCAAGTTACTTGGGAAGTCTACACTCTCGCGATCTCCCGGTGCTGGTTTTTGGGTTTTTTTTGCACGATACCAGAATCTGAATTTTGTTAGGACTCTATTTTCGACGATGTCTCTCATTCTCGCTGTCTCTTAGCCGCAGTGTTTGGTGCTGGAGATTTAAACCTAACACAATCTCCATTTGTTTGTGCCTTGCGTTTTTTGCGGTCTATACTTTCAGCTCTAGAAATTTCTAAATGTTTTACTTTAAAATGTCTAATTTTTGTTTGAAATTTCAACTTGGACGCGAAACTGATTAATAACTTGATTAATACCACTCTATTAATCAAGTTTGAAGCGTACACGAATCAGCGCCCTCAATCAATCAAGTTTGATTCATACTCGTGAATACATGTGGATGCATATGTACTGCCCACATGCATCCTAATTTTTTTCATACTTTACTGATTGAGGGCGCTGTCCTTCATTTCCGTGACAATTTCCGCTGCGACGTCCATCTTTTACCCCCTCATAAATTTAAAAACGATTCTAAAGAAGTAGTAATCAAAAATATAATAAATAAGATGAAATACTTTCAACTAACAATACAACAAAAATTACCTCTATTTTGTAAATTTGTGTTGTGAGAGCCATTTTGCATTGTATGCATTCTAACAATAATATTCTTTATATAGGGTGGTCCAGCAAACATTTGGCAACTTAAAATTAGTTTTGTATTTGCGGTTAAAGAAATGTTATATATATTAAAAATTTACTTGAATCTTCTATTGAAAGTGTAAGAAAATGACGTTCAAAATTGGGTAGGCGCGCCTTCCACGCATTTTTTGGTTCAATTCGTGAATCGTGTGCATGTAAATGATCGTTATTGGATAAAATAACACGTTCTCATATTCTTACAACCGAAAAAATTGCCACTGTTGCTCGAAATGTCCAAGAAGAACCAACCACATCAACTCGCCATCGTTTTCAGGAATTGAACATTTCACACATTTCTTTGTTGCGAATTTTGCTCAATTCAATTGGTTCAATTGGTACAACAACTGAGGCCACATGACCATCCACAACGTTTTCGGTTCGCTAATTTGGCTCTGGTGGTCGCTGAAAAGTAGTTGATAGTGTGCAGCTTTTTCACTTCGCAGTTTAGATTCGGCATAGCACTGTAATATTTACTCGCTGCTTGCTTTGTGGTTTTTTTTCGTACATGAGCATTACAACCTTAAAAGAGTCGAGGTCAGACCTCACAGAAGGATTTTACGTATTTGAATCTCTCACAGTCATCTCGTCCTATAGTTCTACTGTTATGAAGTGAATTATAATTATATTATTATTGTACAAGTACACCACTTGGGAGGCAATGGAAACACCACCAAGTGATAAGAAATTGCCACCCGCCGTTCGGAACTAAAGTTAAACTGTAGGTCCAACCATATAGTAGCACAATGGGCCGTTCCGGCGTAAGTGTGCCACCCAACCACCCATACTCACATATACAATAGTCGGATTCAAATGAACTCTTCGATCGTGCTGATCGTGCTAATAAAAGGTGCTTTAAGCAGAAAGAGTAAAACTATACTTCTAATATTCTAAACATTACAAAAACATATAGTGTTCATTTTCGAACTTCACTTGTTCCTACTGTCCATCAATGTGTCTAATGAGTTGGGGAATAAGATACAGCTATTGTCAAACGGTTTACAGTTTGCAAGAAAATTTAAAATTATAAAAGAAATTCCCTTTTTTCCCGTCGGTGCAGTAAAAAAATATCTTTCCCTTTCAGCTCAATATCGTAGTATAAATTACATTAAAAGGAAAATTTCCCTCAAACTGACATCACTAATATCCCGAACGAAAGATTATCATGAGAAATTCACCTAGTGTAGACGTAAATTCGTCGGACATCTGATATAAGAGAACGCATCTGAAGGTGATAGAAGAAAGAGAAATCAAATACAACAAAACAATTCCAAAAAATCTTCAATACTTCAAATTCATAATTTTTTATTTCTTGAAGATTGCTTCAAATTTAAAATCAGAAACCACCAACAACTTTCTTTTCCTTTTTAAACTTTGCACAAACCCTCTAAAGCAAGGGGATGAACACCAACATGAAAATGAATTGAGTAATCATTTTCACATCGTCTACCTCTTTCGCACACAACAATGCACGAGTTTTATTTTTATGTCTACATGCAACACTAAAATGTAATCTATATCGATTACTTTTTATGACGACGACAGTGTTGTCATCACTATATACTGAAAATAGTTTTGCCATGGTTTTACAAGATGGGTAAAATTTTAAGAAGCCGAATGGCAATATTAACAGTTTATTAAGATTTTGCTCAACCGTAATATAAAGAATATCAATAACATGCATATATAATACGAATTGTTGCTAAACAAACTACGAATTTTATGTCTACTCACCAACAGAGAGAAAACTTCAGACAATATGCGCAACAGCAGCAACAACAAAATTCAATTAAATGCAACACTGCATGTGTATATGGTATACACGAAAACCATTCGAACCATTCGAACGCGAAAAAAAACTAAAAGCAGAGAGCAAAAAAATAAATTTATAAAATGCCGGGAGCAAAAGCGAACGCTGTTCAATACCGCGCACTCACACATATGCACACACCGACGACAATAAGATTTTACAAGAAAGAGAGAAACACTAGAGAATAAGTTTTCCCAAATTTTCCCAATAACCTGTTATCGAAAAGAAATCAATATACACGCGCCGACTAAATCATGAAATGCGAAAGCACTTTGAATAAACACTATATTATATATGCCTGCACTCTGTACAGCAGTACGGGCGTTAGAGCGAGATAACTAGCTGTAAAGGAGTGGATGTAATCTTTAATTTGTGAAAATACTTAAAACACGAAATAAGAAGAAAATTATAGTGGTCATAGCTGAGCCAAAGTGTGCTACAATATATAAGTATACAAAAATAAACGCATTCAGATTAAAATTTCATTCGAACATTTTTTTTATCTATATATATATTATATTTATATACTTAAAAATTTCCAACTTTTTGAAAAGGTGTAAAAAATTATGTTTTCACTTGTTTAGTTTGCTACTGGTTGACTACTTCTTGTGCGCATTTATAAACTGGATATCTCAGGCACTTATGTACCTGCATCACTTCAGTATAGCATGTTTGAAAAGTAGAAAAATCTCATCCGAGTTTGAGTGTTGTGTCGTATACGCCATTTAACGCGAGACGCACTTGTAGAAAAATCAAAAACATTTTATAAAGTATTCTTGTGGAAGAAGTACATTTTCGTTAGTGAAATTATTAATAAAATTATTTGTGAATTTTATCGAATTGTTTGTGCACAAAATGGAAGCGAACGAAAATACAAATTATATCGAAAAACTTATCATGAAAATTTTGTACAACCAAAAATTAAAGTGATGCGAGCAGAGCATATCAGAGTAGAGTAAGTGGAGAGAAGTGGACAACGAATATAAAGAAAAAAGAAGAGAGAAATATAAGAAAAAGCAGCAACAAAATCAAGAGCGAAAAAAAAGTAAATTCAAGAAATCGAAAAATCGTCAAGTACGACGTCGACGAAAGACTACAAGCAACGAGGAATAGAAAAAAAATAAAAAATTATATGAAATTTATGGAAACATAAAGAAATCGGGGGGTGAAATCGGTGTGAATATTGTTGAAAATAAATTTCGAGTAATATAACTATTTCATTTTTGTTTTGCGCTAAACTTCAAGACGGCTTCGTTGCATATTCAACGTGTAAAACGTGTACATAATTGAGAACATAAAATCAAATAATATGTAAAACTAATAAAAAGTTTAGTCAGGAAAAAATGAAAAAGTGAAAAACAGAAAAGAAAATTTGCAATTAAAAATAAATTTGTGTAAAGATTAACAATCGCAGTGCAGTATTGCTATTCGTAACGTAAGCAACGTAATTCTAGTGCAATTGTAACGTAACGCAGACTTCAATAACGTTATTACATTTTGTTGCGTGTGTGGATTTCTTTTGGTTTCTTTTTTGCGTAGCAGATAAAAAGGGAATATTGATAAAGCAACAACAAAAACAGTATTGCAAAAACAGCACAAATAAAAAATAATAAAAAAAAGGTTTGTAAACATTTAAATTACCATTTTCAATGCACTTAAATGCGTTAGCGTTTTCATCAACGAAAGATATGTGAAATTATTGCCAAAAGTTTTCCACTTGTTTTTATATTTAACACGAATAATCCTACAACCGATACTATATTGTTAACTATAATAATTTTTTTAATTCCTAATTTAAAGTTTCCAAAGTATTCTCAATAAATGTAAAATTGAGTAGGCTAATTCAGAACTTGGATTATTGCTATTAAAAAAAATTTATGGATGGCTTGGAACAGAAGTGATCCATGTGGCATAAACTCAACATCGCAGCTACATTGTAAAGAACTCTATTCTAAGTTCTTTCTATTCCTAAAAAATAAATTTAAATTGATTTTATATATGACTACATCGTATTTACAAATAAAATATGTATGATTTTACTCACTGTCTGACACACGTTGACAACAGTCACTGATAACTATAACTGTTGAAATGTTTAGTTAGGTAATTGAGTGGATTAAAGGATTACTCCCTAATGCCTTCAAATTAGTCAGAGAGGACCCTGTTGCTCAAACTGTCAGCAAATTCATTTCCTATTAAAGTAGAATATTCCTGAATCCAGGAGATTAAATTTTTCACATTGGAATAGTAATTTAGTCTCTATAGATTTAAAGCTTTCTATAATTTTCACGGTGACCGAAAGAAGCTAGCCTTAAAAATATCAGATACCTTAAGTCCAAACTCGGTTTTAAAATTTATACTTTTCACGACAGATCTATAGAGACCTGATGGAATAGATACGCTACAGATACTGTGACGACTATGCAACTAAAATCTTGAAGACCTTTTAATGAAGGACTTTTAATGCGTTCTCAAATATTTAGTTTCCAAACAAGTTATTGAAGATATTTACCAATAAAATTTTTGCATTTTCTAGAAAATAAATCATCTCAGCTCTACAAAAATGCATTTAGACCCCTATTTGAAGTTGAGTGATCAGTACCCTTGTCTAATAAGTTTCTTTTCTTAAAATTTAAAGAAACTTGCAGTTACAATCAGAACTAAAATTACCATAAACTACGATGTTGATACTCTGAATTTATAAATGGTCATAAATCGATTTCCAAAAAATTTCACTAGAAACAAAGGCAACCCCCCTTTACCACCTTGCATATTATCATAAAGAGCTTTAAATTCTACAGAAGTCATCTGTAAGGCTAATAAGTTTAAGCTGTTACTATTGAATGTGTACGAAAAACTTACAAAATCTGGATAGAAATATACATGAAAATCATCAAAAAAAAACATGTATCATTAAATTGTTGGTTATTATTTATATTCAGAAATAAAGCGACTACAGTTAACAATTAAATTAATCTTTTGACCGAGTCGAAGCAAATCAAAATGCCCAGGTTAAGCATAATACAATTTGGAAATGCAGGTTCCAGCTTTTCTTTTAACTAACGAGTTTTAAAATTTTTGACAATAGACTTAGCCCTTTTTGATAGATATGTTGTAGCTTATGACTTTTAATATTTTCAAATCTAAAATATCAGCGGTTTTCAATAAGAAAAATTGAATAAAGAGAAAGATTCTCGACATTAGCAGATGTAATTGGATAAAATTTAATTTATAAGAGTTTCAAAGTCTGAAACATTCTGTAATAAATTTTTGCGATATAACCATATTGAACTTTTTAAGAATTTCTTGTGGTTTAAACTCGAAAAATACTTTTGCATTTTATGACGATTAATCACCAGACTATCTAGGAATCTAGGAATAACCATCTGCGGTAACCATGTTCAAATTCTCAAATTCCTGCTATCCGACAAACAATGGCTTATAAGTAGGGTCATTAACGGATAAAACTTTTGTTTTACCTACGTTTACAATTAGACCAGTTGTCTGCAGTTTCTCCCGCACGTTGTGAGTCATCAGATTAAGGTCACATAGCTTGTACGAGAGCCAACAAATCATCAAATCAATATGGCAGACAATAATTTGAATATGGCTATTTTACAACTTGCAATTTCATTTCTTAACATGGAGTCAAGTGAAGCAGTCCGTTGCATCTGTGTGTTGGAAAAATAAAAAAAATTTGGTGGTTTCTTCTATGAAGAACAAAAATGGAAAAACCAAAGTTTTGGGTACATCCGTAATTATTATAAATTTCCGCTTGTACAAAAATTACAGTACATATACACAAATATTATTCTTTCCCAGGCTGAAAGCATCCATAAATGTAGCGGTCAAACTATAAAATGGCAGTTCATGCCAAGCAATAAATGGCAAAAGATATTGCCTGCAATTTTCCATCAGCAATCTCCACAGAACATTTATTTTTGGTCTGCAAATTATTTCTTGTGGAGACGGGATGTTCCATAAAGTTAACACTGTGTGATTGCTTAACTGGTTGAAGGTGTTCACAAGAAAATAGTCTTTCAATATAATTTTGATTTAAAATTCTTCCACGGGCGAAAAAATCTCAATGTAACATAAATTATGTCACTTTGGCAACGCTGGTTACAACTACATAAATATGTGTACATACATATGCGCATACATATATATGATCTGATGTCTATTCAATATAAAAACGAAGTCACGTTTTACCTCTGAGAACGACACTAAGGACTTTCTTTTGTTCTGTTGTCCCAAGAGAATTTAGGACCTCTACGTAAGGGTTTATTTTTCCTCCTCTAGTTTCTAGTAGTTAAAATAGATGAAATAGAATTCTGAAGCAATATGGTCTAAGTACGTAAATGTTTAGTCTATCACATCAAAGTTCACCAACATAAGAATAGACGAGTTCGAATAACAGTTTCTGTTAGTTGATATTAAAACATGTTGTGGAAACAAGGTTCATAATTACTTATTTGCCTGCTGTTGCTCCATGCAGGCTGAATTGGAAAAACAAAACCTTCTTCAATAAGACAAACATTCGAAGTTCTTAGTTACTGATTTACCTCGATGTAATAGACAACATGTTTTAGACTTTAAAGAATATCGGTCAATTACATACAACTAATTTTTAATCTTTACGGATATATTTTATTCTATCTGACTCCAATTCACAACGTAATCACAAATAACGTAACGTAGCGTAAGCGCACCTTGCATTGCTTCAATGTTTTTATTTTTTTTTTTTTATTGTTTTTTGGTTCAAAGAAAACTTTTGTCAATTCCTTCATTACATCACATTCTCATATTTTATGCTCTTTTTTTTTTTTAGTTTCGTGTGGACAATACGTATAGAACGTCGACAGCGCGCGGCAGTGACGGTGCGGCACACACCGTGAAGTGGTTGTACAAAGCAAAGTAGCAACAAGAAAAGCTAAAAACGGTAAAACGAAGAATCAGCGGAACAAGGCAAACATGAACTAAATTTGCACGAAAAGGCGAGAGGAAAAATTTTATTGTAAAAAAAGAAGCAGCAAGCAAAGTAAAAGTGCTGGCAAAACTAAAAAGAAAAATTTTATTTCACAAGAAGGAGTGCTAAAATTTGAAAACGAAGACAAGCCAAACCGAAAATAAAATTGTATAAAAAACGCACAAATTAGCCGTGAAACTTAACCATACAAAAGAGAAGAAAATGTTGGAAGTCATAGAAAAGAGAACGGCTGCGTGAGCTCCGCAGTTGCAGCGGCGTTAAGCGCCAATTAAAAATATTGTGGCCTCAAAATAAAAGAAATTGTAAAGAATTCTCCGATTAGAACAGCAAGGCAGAAGAAAATTACTAGCAAAAATCTAAGCACAAGTAAAAGCAAAGAAAAGGACCAAAAACTAAAAACAAACGACAAAAAAGTAAGTCACAAAAAAACCATAAGTAAACAACAAACAGTGTGAGTAGCACACTATTAAGCCTTTAAGCTAAAATCAAAAACAGAAATCTCTACTCTTACAGATTGCACGACGGCAGCAGCAGAAAGCAAGCAGAGCAGCAGCATCATCTACCCAATTTAACCAAACTAACTAATTAAGTACACACAAAAAAACATCACAATGTATGGCAAATCGAAAGCCTCCTCGGTACCGTCCGATGCACAGGCACGCGAGAAATTGGCACTGTACGTGTACGAGTATCTACTGCACGTGGGTGCTCAGAAAGCAGCACAAACCTTCCTCTCGGAAATTCGATGGGAAAAAAATATTACGCTAGGCGAACCTCCTGGATTCCTGCACACATGGTGGTGCGTATTTTGGGACCTTTACTGCGCAGCACCCGAACGTCGCGATCAATGCGATCACTCATCCGAGGCGAAGGCGTTCCATGACTACGGTTTCGTCAGCTCCGGCTATGGCGTAAATGGTATGGGCCCTGGTGTCCCACACAATGCTGGCGGTCCAGCGCCGAGTCCACTGGGACAGATGCCCCCGGGAGAAGGTCCCATGGGACCGGGTGGGCCGATGGGTCCCAACTTCTTCCCGAATTCCACAATGAGACCATCACCGCCGACGCACGCGTCGAGTCCGCAGCCGCCACCATCGCAAATGATGCCGGGTCAGCCTCCGTTTATGGGCGGCCCTCGTTATCCAGGTGGACCTCGACCAGGTGTGCGCATGCAAGGCATGGGTAATGAATTTAATGGCCCACCAGGACAACCCATGATGCCGAATAGTATGGATCCGACGCGGCCGGGCGGTATGGGTCCAATGAATCCGCGTATGAATCCACCGCGTGGTCCCGGTGGCATGGGTCCCATGGGTTATGGCGGCCCCGGAGGAATGCGTGGTCCCGCACCAGGACCGGGTGGCATGCCGCCCGGAATGGGTATGGGCGCTGGCGGGCGGCCACCCCAATGGCAACCGAATGCTACAGCGCCCATGAATGCCTACTCATCATCGTCACCTGGCAACTATGGACCGGGTCCAGGGTCAAATGGTCCTCCTGGACCGGGCACGCCTATTATGCCGTCACCACAAGATAACACACAGGCAGGACCAGGCGGCCCAGGCGACAACATGTATTCGCTAATGAAGCCAGAATTTCCAATGGGTGGCGGGCCGGATGGTGGAGGCGGTGGTCCGGGCGGCATGGGTCCGATGGGTGGTGGTCCGAATTCAATGGGTCCCGTACTTAATGGTGGCGGTGGTGATGGCACTGGCCTCGACGGTATGAAAAATTCACCAGCTAACGGAGGACCCGGCACGCCACGTGAAGATTCGGGTAGCGGTATGGGCGATTATAATTTGGGAGGGTTTGGTGGGCCGGGCGAAAATGATCAAACGGAATCAGCAGCTATACTCAAGATCAAAGAAAGTATGCACGAAGAAGCGAAACGATTCGAAAAAGATTCGGATCCGGACTATTTTATGCAATAACAACATACAACGGCAACAACAACAGCGCACAGTGCAGCAGCAGCAGCAGCGGCGGCAGCAGCAGCAATTGGTGTAAGTTTATTAGGAGGCGGAACGTCTACCAGTGCGGTAGCTGCTGCTGCAGCCAACGTTCACAATCTTAACAGCAATGGTAACAGCAGCGGCAACAACAGCAGCAGTAGCAACAACAATAATGTCCCAAATCCGAATTGTACACCGCATTTTCCTAAAGAACTTAATTTTTAAAAATCGAGGGAAAATTGAAAAACACTTGTATTTATAATGTTTAAAAAATGAATTTTATATAATAATATTAACAGAAAAACAAAAAAGAAATAGAATATTGTAGAAAAAGCGTAGCGGCAATAAAAAAAAAACAAAACAACCAACAACTAGAAAAGGTAAATTGAGGCGAAACTCGCCGTCGCGCGCGGTCTGCAGCTGACAATGAGTTTGGCGCCAAAATAAGAGCACGTTCATATAGACACCCCTGCCTCCATACCTCCCAATACCCATGTTCACTTCATCCTCCTAACCCACTCTCCTATTTTACTATTCTAAGGAGAAGTATTATTACAATTGTACAAAAAAAAATATTTTAAAAAAGCGCAATTAAAAATGTAAAAATGACAAACGTTAGCGAAACAGAAACAAACATTTTCAAATGCATGAGAAAGAGAATCAAGAAATTTTGTATTGAAAAAATAAAAAAAAAGAACCATGAACGAACATTAGGCGCATTTCTTTTGACGCTTATACAGAACAATGAGTTACAAACAAAACACGCAACCACAATTAAGTATATGATATCAAAAATTTGTCATCACTATCGAAAATTGTACAGCTTTTGTAATAAATATATTTATTTAACAATACTGCTCTGGCGAGGTAATTAGCACATCCTGAGAAAAAATTTGTATTCATTAAATCCAATCCAAAATTTTTATTTTGTTAAAGAAAATTGATAAAGATCCTATTTTTAAATTATTTCTGTTATAAACAAATAAAGTGGGAAAAATAATAATTTTATAAAATTATAATTATCGCAAATGATAACAAATATCATATGTATCGTCATTTCGGGCCGAATAGTACTTCTACAGCTAGAACGTTTCCGCTTTAGCCCATTTTTTTGCTTGCTAGTTAGAAAAATTTACATTTTGTAAGTAATTTTCTTTAAACCTTTTTGTACAAACCTTTTTTTCGTGCTCGCCCATTTTTTCTATTTACCAATTTGACATTTAGAGATGGAACTTTTTCGGTGAATTTCGATAACAAATACCAAACTACACTGCCAAACCCTTCTTTTTATCCATAACTAGCAGAGCAGTAGCATAGCTGGTGGTGCGCCGGCCAGCTACGCTGAGTGGCCGGTATTCAAATTTCGGCACAGGCAAAATCAAAAAGAAATAATAATTTTTCTACACGCACCACCCTCCTGGCAGGCAAAGGCAAACCAGCAAGAGTATAAATTGCCTAAGAAAAGCTTTTCACTTCGGCATAAAACTGCAGGCCCCTTCCATTATATACACGCAAAACACGAATGGATGCGATATAATCAGACATGGGGGCCTATGTGCTGTTGTGCCATTAGAACAAAAGAAAAGCAGCTAAGTATTGATGAATTTCGCCATTTAGCTCTCCATACAAAAATATAGCTAATTGACTGTAAGCGTCAAAAGAAATACGCCTATTGTAAAGTTATTAAAACGTAAAGTATATGTACTTATTAAAGCGAAAAACTTAATTAAGTTGTAAAATATTGTAGTAAAATCATTATTATGTTTAAGATGAGAAAAATAAGTAATTATTTTATAGTAGTAAAAAAGAGGAAAAAACAAAGAGCGGAAAACGCACTCGAATTTGTCACATACATTTAAATAACTAGACACACACACAAACACAAAACACAAATTTAAGAGAAGGCTTTGAAAGTTGTATGTATATAAATTACAGCAAAAACAAGGAATAAAAACACATTGTCAGCTGCACTTGTGCCGCAATTTTCCAACATAAATATCTCCATCTTCAAAAAAAAAAAAAAGACACACAAAACAAAAGTGCAGAGAGTTGTCCTAAGCCACGACGGAATAATGAGGCAACTATTACAAAAACAATTACAGTTGCATATCTTCATATATTTTTATTGTATGGAAAATTGCAACCATGCTTTTCAGTTTCGCCTCTTTATTTCCTTATGCCTAGGGCCTAAGCGATAGAAGGATTGTGCGCTCTCACATACAGTTAGCCCTCCTTACAAATATTCTCTCATAAAAATGTCGATCACGACTCTTTGCTTTTTTGTATACGCTTTAGAAAGATTTTAAAACGGTTGAAAACAATAAACAACATGATTTTAAAAACTAAGGATAACTTGAACAAGCAAACACAATAGCATATTTTTTTAGAAACGACTATGTTTGAATTATTTCTTTAATCGTAACTTTAATAAAATAATTTGTGTTTTAAAAAAAAAAAATAAATTATCTACGTTGCATTATTATAATTATCATTATGTATTAAGCATATACATATTATTATATTGTACTTTTTTTGTACGGTCGTCGTGTTTCTTCTGTTTGTGATTTGCATATACTATGTAGGACATTTAACATTTAAATTCATTATACACACATTATACACATTATTTTTTAACTGTTTTTATTTTTACCTAACTACACTGAAAACAGTTTTAAAAATTTTTATTTTTCTATTATAATATAAAAGCAAAGTAGCATGTTATTCTTACAACTAACAGACAAAGAAGAAAAATAGCAACTGCAGCAAAAACAAATAAATAGTTAGCATCTTAATGTTTAAAGAAATATCAAAAAACATAAATAGAAAACAAAAGCAAAAGCAAAACATTTATTATGTATTGTCTCATAAAATAACACTACAACGTATAAGTTAAATTGGAAAAAATCAATGTAATTGTATATATAGTATGGAAATATGTACTCGTATGTATTTTTTATATGCTCATAGAAAAATAATTTTTTTGAATTAATGTAATGTTTGAATAACAGTCATTCAGTCTGTAGTCAGACTTGGGTAGGAAATCGTTAATCAACGACGTTAAATGTTTGATTAACGATTAACTTTTACAAACCATTAACGTTTTGATTAACTCCCGTTAACTTTAACTGTAACTAGGAACGTCAGCTAGCTGCTGCCTTCCACCCTAACTTAACTTTTGGCTCATGTGGTTAGAGAACAATATTGCCAAAGTCGGTAAGGTGCAGAAAATTATAGTGGCGTACTGCCAAGGAATCTATCACCGCTCGACGAGGAACTAATTCAGTACATAGGCATGTAATATTATTTCAAAGAAAAATACAACTCTATTGCGTTTTCTAGTTCCTTATTCAGTTGTATTATTACCACTTTTTCTTTGTTATCGATTACGCTAGTTTACTAAAAATAGTACAAGAGTTGCGACATTATGTATCATTTTTAACGTAAAACATCTTGAATTTCATGAATACGAGTCTGGCTTCAATTATTTACCTGCACGTTTATTTTTGAAATGTAGAATAAGACGTGAAAAAATTAGAGTTGAAATAATTAAGATCGCTTAAATATTAGAAAAATTTATTATTTAGAAATAATTAAATTGTTTGTTTTGGTTGTAAATATAAAATTTTCAATACACTTTTCATGGTTAGCAATTTGCTTCCTCAAAAAATCGAATTGTTTCTACACGCGGTAAGAAAAGATTTCTTCAATTGTCTCTGTATTCGGGAACCCGTTTGCTTCAAGAGAACAAAATAGAGAGCAACAGCAGGCTTCTGTCCTCTCATTGGTTATACCTTGTACTTAACTACAACCTAATACATTTTTTTTTTTCATTTTCTTACTTACCTTCAAAAGGTTTGATATTTTTCCTGTCATCGAAGTTTTCGGTTGTTTAACGCTTCGTTCGAAATACGGAAAATGATGTTTTTTTTTTGTTTTTGCTGTCTAATAGACTAACAGAATCTATTCAGAATCTTCGTTATCGTTACGATGTGAATGTGAATGTGAAAATAATCACCAAATTCTATACAATTAAATAATATTGCCATTTCAATTAAGAAAATATTAATAAAAATTTAAAAAATTATTATTTTTATGAGCATATTTACATATACTGAAAGAAGAAGAAATTACCTTTTTGGCGTTTTTGCTGCTTTATAAAGCGTTTGCAAACACCAATGCGAAACGCCAAATAAAACGTGTGCTTCTTGCTAGCACAAACGAGAACTTTTTTTCTAAAGCATAGTAACATTAAAAAAAAAAAAAAATTATAAATAAAACAAACAAAAAAAAATAAGCAAAAAGTAAACACAAAAACCACATAAATATTAGAAACTGCTACGATGTATTTGTAAGTTTAAATGTTTAAATAAAATAAATTGTTTTTGAATATATAAGAAAAGAAAAACAAAAAAAAAAAAATAAAAAAAAAGAAGCAGGAAGGATTAAAATAAATAAAAAAAAGTTAAAAACTGCAGAAGATTTAGGGTTTTTGTTTTTAATTATGACTATTATGATTTGAAATATATATCAATAACTTAATATTGTACAAAAAATTAAGAAATTTAAATTATATTTAATATACACACATCTACATATATAAATATATACATATATATAAATAAATAAATTTATATATATTATTTTATTTTAATTTCTCTAATGTTAGTGCATATTAAATATAAATTTTATAATTAAACAAAGAAATGAACAGTAAAGCAAAACGACAACAAAAGAATACAAATTTGTATAGAATTGTGTGTGTGTGCTTTGCACTTTTTCTTGACACAATATAAACATATATTTTTTCGCGAACCTTAGCATTAAATCTCAATTTAAATTAAAATATAAACTAAATAAATTAAATGAGTCAAAAACAAAATAAAATATTTAATAAATGCTTCAATGAAATGAATACATTTAAATTCTGAAAAACAATGTAATGGGAATATGATAAAGATTGAAAAAATACACAGAAATAAACAAAAACAAGAGAAACTTGAAAGAAATCAACTTAATGTAAGTAAAATTATTATTATGCATATTAATTGAAAAAAGAAAAAGAATAACAGAAACAAAAGCAAAAACAAAAGCAAAGTAAGAAAATCACAAAAAATAAAAATATGTTTAAATAAGTATTTTAGTGTTAATTATATACAATTTACAAATACCACAACACAACAACATAATATAAATGAATAAAGTTTTAAAACAACAATATTTGTAAAAAGTAAAAAAACATCATCATGTTTTATTTTCTAAAATGAAGAAAACAAGTGATTTCCAGTCCCCATCCACATATAGGAGCTTTTACAGTAATTTACAGTAAAGGCTCGTTTATGCAAATATCCAGGAATAACCGAAGGAGGAGGCCAGATGACAGCTATCTAACGAAGCAAAAATTTGAAATTCTGTCTGCTAATTGATGCGGCACACGTAAAACTGCTAGTGAATGGCGATGAGTGTGCAATTTTCGTAGCGGGAGGACGTGCGATGGTGATGGCTGTAGACAAACCAATATGGTTCGATTTCATTGACCATGGTTTCACACAACAACTGTGCTTCCTGTTTTGCTCTCAGATTTCATTAATTAGCAGAACTGCGAAACTTCAGTTGCTCGGACATTTTTCTAGGAGATGCTTCCGCTTCGAAATTTGTGTACTTTTGAGTAACGAAAACAGCTGACTTGACTACAACATCGACATCGAGCTGATAAAAATTTAAATTAGTAAAATACTGACATGTAAAATACGAGGAACCCGGAGCCTTATTCAAATGATTGAAAATCACATATGGAACATGATTAAATGGAATTTTACTTGCTTCTTTCATCTTAAAAATATAATTTTACAATTGTCGTTGTAAAATAAAAACCAAAACAAAAATTTCAAATTTGTAATTTTGCTGATGAACTTGTGGTGTGAACGAGGAGTCAAATAATTTAATGCAGGCTAATATAAATTGTAATCTATCATGTGTAATAGATAAGCTTTCCGCCAAAGCAACTGCTTCCTTTCTATTGGAAACTGCCCAATTCAGTTTGTGGATAATATGCGTTGCCTCGGCGTTATTTTTATTGATAGGAAACTTAGCTTTGGCAAGCATATATTGATAGCTAGTGTTTCGTCAAAAGTTGTATACCAACTAAGAACACTCTACAGCATAAACTACTCTCTACAGTTGTTTATACGAACTGGGGTCCCTCACGCTCTCCATACGGTCTTGAGGTATACACGGGAGCCTCCTCGGGGAAAGTCAGGGCTATTAAGTTAATATTCAATAGAGTACTAAGCCCAGGAACATGTTAAATATTTCCTAAGGAAAGCTTTTCCCTTCGCCGTCCGGATTCGTCATAAAACTGTAGCTCCCTTCCATTCATGTACTACATATATGTATATCACAGCTCGATTCATGCTAGTTCATTTGAACCAGTCCAGACTAAGTAATAACACTCTTACATAAGGTTGTTTTAACTCGGACACCACCTTTTCTCCTAGACCATTTCCAAATTTTCGCTCTTGTAAGTGTTCAAACATCATCATTCCGAAAATTAGAAAGTCTACGCTTGAATGGTCTTTTTGTGCGAGGGTGGCTCGTCATGGAATGGACTTCTTCAAAGCCTCAAATCGTTTTCTGAGGCTTCGAAAAACTTTAAGAACCGGAACAATATCGTTTCCAAAAGACCTAGAGGTTTTTGTCACTTTACTGTTACTGCTCCTTGGCTTATTACTATTATTAACACATCTTCTTATTACGTCTATACTACACACCATTTGTATAGTATGTATTTAGTTGACTGACAATTCAATTGCATGGGTTACTCTTTTCAGCTTAAGTGCTAATCTATTTTCTGCATAAGTTTCGAACTATGATTAAAGTAAAATAAAGACATATTTTGTAATGTAATTATGTAGCCATACTTTGTAACCATATATGACCTTCGAAGGCTCGATTATGAATTCACAAATAAAAAATAAAAATAATAAACCTTGTACAATTTTGTAACGTTAAAAGTAATTAGAAAGAGTTTCAATAAAAATGAAGTAGTTTATTTTCAAATTTTAGTTTGGTAATTGTTTAATTGTTGTTTCCAAATAAAAATATTTGAATTATTATCTTATTTTGCTGAGGAGGCATGCAATGTATCACAATTTTCAGCTTCGGTCAAAAATATCCTTTTTTAGGCTGAATAGCCGAGGAACCAATAACCCGTAGTAGCACCTGTTGTTGATAAATGCCTTCACTTTCTCTCATAAGGTAGGTTATATGTATGTATTTTGGCACTCTGCTATATAGAAACAGTTTTAATTTTCCCAAAAAGAAATTGATAAAAAGGAAAATTTATATTTATTTAGAAAAAAAAGTGTGCGTCGGCCGGGAATCGAACCCGGATCAACTGCTTGGAAGGCAACTATGCTGACCATTACACCACCGACGCATTTCATGTCAACGCCATCCAATGCACAGTATGCATTTTGCAATATGGCATATAAATACGAAACCCGCACATCGTTTTCAAAACAATTTTTACTTAACGAAGAGTTGCCAGATTATACTTTTGTTAAAGAAATAACAAACTGCAAAATTTATTAATGTATTATAAGTATAAGTGAAAAATATGCGAAGGAATTTTTAATGCAGACAACGATTAACAAAGCCTAATTACTAAAATTTACACAAAAATCAAAGGAAACGTTGCGCCGAAACTTGTAATCAAAACAACATGCGAAATAAGAGCAAGTTAAGTACAAACAAAAATTAATTATTAATCGCTTATCACGCGTTTATTGGTATTCTGGTATTATTTGCCGACCAAGTAATAATAAAAACCTGCTCCAACAGCCTTGACAAACGTGAAGTCTTAATAGTAGGTAATGTTCTCAACTATTATCATTCATGGGAAGCCGCAAAGAAGTTAAATCAGTTAGTTTCCTGAAACTTCTAATCACGGTGCATCAAAACGCGAAAAGTTTCTACAACGTTTAATAGGTACGTAGCCTGTTGCTGCTACGCCGCTTGCTCCTGTCCTACTATCGATAGATTGTGAGTATTGTGATGTAATGCTATTGCGAGCTGGTTGTAGAACTGTGAATGTGTCCTCTAAGCTAACTGTGTTGGCGCGATTAGTGCTCTGTAATAAAAGCATGGAAGCAACAGAAACAATTAATACCTTATAATACTTATAACAATCACATTTTAATATCGATATACCCAACGTTCCAAATCACAAAAATGTATATCATAGTAGTTAGCTGTATTGGATGCATTATGTGTGCGATTTGCAATTGCGCCTGTTCCTGTTCTACTAATGACACTGGCACTAGCACTGGTAGCGTTCGTTGGTTCTGTTGTTGATGATTCGGCAACTGTTCCAAACGAGAATGCTTTGGCTACACGTAAGTGTATGCCTCGATTTGTTGAGAATATAACTGGTGTGGAACGATTTACTATTGTTGTTGTTGTAGTATATTGACTTCCATTGCTCGTATCTGCCGGATCAAGAACTGTAGATTCTCCATTGCCAGAGGCAGCAGCAGCACTGCCGCCGATAGAGCGAGTCTTTCTTGACCATGCGGCTTCTATCAAGGATTTGGCGGAAAATTGTTGCTGTTGTTGTGGGTGCGTTTGTTCGCGAGAATTTCGCCGTTGCTCGTTACTTCCTCTTCGGAACATCATAATAATCGATTATAAAATTAAAATATTTATTTACACTTTGTAGTTTCATTTGTAAATTTTATAACTTTTATTATTATTAGAATATGAGCAATCGTTTTCAACATTATTTTTTGTAAGTATTGATTTTTTAATTTAATTTGCTGTTTTAACAAAGTCCGTTTGTAATATTGCTGCTTGTTGTTATTTGTAGTTTGTGTTCCAATTGTGAATAATAATTAAGGCAAAATGGGAGAGAGCTGAAGAGCGGTTACTCATTGCAGAAGCTAATGAACTCAAACATTCCGTTTTGAATATTATCTAATTTTTAGTTTTACTTTACGTACACATTACTCCATTATTACCATCGAAACTATTCTATTCATAACTACATATGTATGTGTGTACATGTGAATGTATGCATATAGGTACTAGTTTATTTATATAGGACAATCGGTAGACTTTTTGTTGTTTGTTATTCCATGCTTTGCTCATAATTAAAACAAAAATCCAAAGCAAATAAAGCTGAGAGGGTTTTAAATATTCGCTAAGGTAAATGGCTATGTGCGAGTCTGCTTACTGGTAGCAAACGTCTCTCAACTCTCTTCAGAGTTGCCAACTTGCATGCAGGTAAGAGTTGGCATTTCCGTCAGAATAATGGAATTTAATTAAAAAAGTTAAATAATGAATTGCGGTTTTAATTCCACTCAACTGAAAGATTCAAATTCATTGCAGGGAATATATTAAAATATATGAGCCGATAGGAAAAGGTAAATTTAGACGTTATTGAGTTATAATTTTAATTTTTAAATAAGCATTTAAAAATAAAAAAATCCATATCTTAAGTTCTAAATAAATCTGATAAAACCAACCAATATCTCAACAACTAGAAATATAGAAACATTTTAAACAAACCGTTATATATAGGTACATATGTTTCTCCATAAATTAAAATACGATGATGGTATTAGAATTTTTTTTTTTAGTTTCAATTATAAATTAAATCAATTAAATACTAAATTACACTTTCTAATATTTTTGTGAAAAAATTATTTAAAAGAATCTAGTAAATTAAAACAGACATAAAGTAGTCATGCACTTAATAGTTGAGCTCATGAAGATCATGAAGAGTTGCTTGTCAGGGAAGCCATTAGAAATTCCATTTTGTTGAGGAAACTTTTACCTTCGATTTTGTCAAAGCGTACCTAAGATGACAAAAGTTATAATTTAATATATATAATACGTGAAAACATTGTTCTTTTCGACAGCAATTACCTCTGCAAAATGACCGCCCAAGTTTTCCCAGAATTTTTCTGGTACTAGTGGGCTGGGAAAGAAATCAGGACGTGGACTACGCGCAATATAAACGCGCACATCGATTTGTGGATCACAACGTATTTGCACAGCAATCATGCGATCACTATTCGGTGAGGACAACAAACAGGAGCTAGCATTTCCCAGCGGTTCCACTTTTCCAATACCAAGATTATTACTATTCGAGAGTACGGTCCAGGCCATGCAACGTGCTAAATTAAGTAAACATGAAATCTGATGTGAATTAATTTGGCAGAGAATGAGATCACGTAGCTCTTGTGGTTCATAAGAGAGATGCATAACACGTCCATCGCGGCAGATGCATTTTAGTGACCGTTCTTTGACATGGATGACCAGTGAGGTGCGGTTGATGGTGTCATAGCTAAAAGTGAAATATATATATATATAAGTGATTTTAAATTAGATGCGAATATAAATATGTATACGTTACTACGTAAAGAAAAACGCACCCATGTGTAACAATATTTATCTTCACACACGACATAGTCGGACTATTCTGGGCATTCCAATGCGACACTATCTGCGGATCTTTCACATCACGCGCTAGCGTATCCAGAACGTATTGTGTGCGTTTACGCATGAAAATATGCTGAGCCTGAGCAATTATTTGCTCAAGAATAGTTTGCGTTTTTGTCATTTCCAGGAGATTATGCCGATCGGAAGCCATGGGGCCAGCAAGCATACGTTGTTTACTGGGGCCCAACGGGCCACTAGACGGATGTGGAAACGGATGATGTGAGTTCTTGTGATGTACTTCCCGCAACAGCTGATGCAGCGAATGTTCTAAGACATGGTCATGATCATTAATAGGACCGGGCTGACTTGAATCGAAGGTGGTCGAGTGACAGAGCGAAATAATCAGCTGTATGCCAGGCAAAAGCGTAGCACGTATTTGATTGCCGATGACAACGTGCGGTATGGGAGCTTGTAATTGGATGGCTTCGCGAGCCAGCTGACTGAAGAGTTCCTTGCAGAAGAGCACATTCTGTGCGAATTCTAGCGTTTTCTGCCAAACACCAGCCTGCATAAAAGAAAAATAAATTATTTCTTGTCACAGTTATATGTATTTCCACAATACCTGCTGTGTTATATTAGGTCCGTGACCCATTAAATTCACGCTCGCCGTACAAAGATCTTCTTGATCTTTCTGTGTAATAACTTTTATATAAGCCACTCCCTGCAATTCTGCTGGCACAATAACACGCAACGCTGATGTTGTTTTAGGCGAAGGATTTGATAGTCCATTATTGCTGCCACTGGCGCCACTGCCTGATGAATAAGCAACATCATCATCGGTGACATCTTCAGCTTTTGTCACCTCAAAAGTGCCACTCATACCAAATTTAGAGCCTGCAGTACGATAACTTAAATCACCAATGATTGCATTTGACACCTTCTTCAGGCGCCAATTCTGTCGTAGACGCAACAGTTCAATGTGAAAATCAGCAACATTACGATTACGATCACTGTGCGAATTACGGAGTCGTTCTGCACCGCCCAGCAACACTTGTGCCGCTTGGCTGAGCGCCTTCTTACGGCTATATACTTGAACAATGGGCTTTGCTTCTTCCTGCTCCTCAGGTACAGGGTCTAAAACTAAGTAGCGCTTATCTTTCGCTATTGTTATGACATCAGAAAGCACGCAAACCTCAGTTAAGGCATCGTTCAGTTTGTTACGCACTGAATCCCAAGGCCACAGACTCGGCTGAAATTGTGACGCCGCGTCCTTCGCCTCATCCTCCGCTAGTTTCTCCTCCTTTTTCAAATCATCTAATGATGTTTTACTGAAATCAATACGAGCGGCACATTTAGCCAGACTCTCGGAGAGAGTAGGTGGACTAGAATAGAAATGTTTCCTTAGTTTCGTAAAGTATTTCACTGATTACTAACGCCGTGGTTAAATTGAGAATTTTTCTCAATGTGCGATACACACAGCATATCGTGTTCGGTACAAGCACAATTTAATGGTATTCGTGGAACAAAATTCTCAATATATCCACGACGTACGGGACAGGGCCACCGTAGCTACCGGCTTACTTACGGTTGATAAATCTCGGTGCCATCGTAGGTTATTTCTTGAATTTGATTTTCGCACGGTGTTTCCACAGCGACATTCACCGTATTTGTTATGTTCATTATTCGAACTTTCTTATTTTCCCAATTTCGAAGCAGTCTTACAGAAAGCAAAGAATAAACTCCATTTGACAAAACAAGCAAAAACCCCGCTTCTTCTTCTTCTGTCACTATTAATAGCACATTCACAATTACTATTGTTCATGTTCACAGCCAAATTGTATGGGAAATGGGTTCTTGCTGCAAACACTCATGTCATCACAATAGAATAGTCTGCACAGACTATTTTCAAAATAAAACAAGAAAAACAGACTTAAAATATTGAAACTAGAAACGTAATATTTTATGATATCCTCAAATTATGTATAGACGACACATTTTGAAGCGATCGCACAAATTAGATGGGGTGGTGGAAGTCTCTATGTGAAAATTTATGAAATCGTTATTTTTATTGGTACCTTTTTACGTATTTGTTGTTAGAGCACATAAAATATAGCTGAATTGAGCTTTTGTGGTCGCTGTGGAATAGTGGTAATTCGTTGGACTGCTACGCAGAGTTGCCTGGGTTCAAATCTCGGCACAGTCAAAATCAAAAAAAAAAAAATTGAAAAAATTATTTTTCTACACGGCACCACCTCTTGGCAGGCAATGGCAAACCTACAAGAGTAAAAATTGCTATGAGAAGCTTTTTACTTCGCCGTTCGGATTCGGCATTAAACTGTAGGTCCCCGCAACATGAGTGGATGCGGTAAACTCGGCCTAAGCCCTCCATGGGCTGTTGTGCCATTCAAAGTAAGTAAAGTAAAGAGCTTTAAATCAAAACAATTTCTTTTACAGAATAAGATTTTTTTCTTTTCAAAAACCACTACTGTTATCAAAATCAATATGAGTACCACTTATGAAAGCAGAATTTGTAGTCTGTTATTTTTTTCCCTCTATTTTCATCGAATGTAAGCACGATGCTAATCGTGTGGACCCCTAATAGTGTAATAGATGTGTACGGAATCCTTTAATTAGCAAATTCAATTTCTAAATATAAGTTATTTTTTAATGTGAAACCTTTTCTTTTGTGAGTTACTTGAACGGAACCATGATCCACATCGTTTGGGTTTTTGTCACTCGAACCAAACCAGTTTTAACGAAAAAATGGTTTGGTTCCATCCGAAGATAAATTTACATTATTACTCTCAGCAGCATTAATTTTTCTTTTATATTTTACGTTTCGCAACCCTGAAAATTCTATTTCATTCAGTGATCTCCAAAGGTGGTAATGAGGATGCAGATGAATCACTCTTAAAACAAATTGAAGGAAATGGGTCAGTTCTAATAAAAAGTATGTGCACTTACTTACTTAGTTGGCACTTTAAACGATGATCGGTCTGTCCACGACTCAATCTTTCACACAGTACGCTCTATAGAACCTTGTATGCTATATTTAGAAGGCTTATCCCATGTAGTTGGCGAAGATCGTAAAATCACTTTTCTTCTGAATTGGCAGAGTACGCTGGAGTTCAAACCACTCGACATGCTTCCATCCTACCACATTATGCATAAAAGCTCGTTCATGCGTTCCAATCTTAAACAACTCAGCATCTATATCTGCAGCCTTATAGTTTTTCAGCCGACAGATAGCTGTTAAGACCTCCATATCTTAGGCAGGCAGCACTTCAACGCCATCAATAATTGGGCTTTCCGGAACCGCTTTCCCAGTGGTGCGATTATTGCCGTCATCGCCATTAAGCAGCTGAAGAAGTGGTCCCTGCATAACCTCATTATACCCTGTCACATCTGCGCCGGCTTTCAACCCGTTAAAGAGGCTTCTTCTTATTTCGAAGAATTTTCGGACCTCATTCCTGTCTCCAAACATCTCGATACAAACGAACTCACGTTTTTCTGCTTATCTTTTCTTGCACCTGTATATAAGTTTCTCCGTAGTAACTGACTTCAGGGTGACTTATATACTTCGTTTTTCTCTGCAGCACATGCGACACTCTGGGTCGTACCAAAATTTTCTCAGTCGACGGGGTAGCCTATCACTTTTACAGTAACCGTACGCATAGAATGGGAAATGTGTGCCCACTTCGTGCATATATCATCAAGATGAGGGGTGGTTTGCGATGTCGGCTGTCCGCTTTTCGACATCCATCTTTCTTCATAAGCTATTTGCTACATTTAGACGTGCGCGGATCTTGGCTGCAACCAAGTAGTGGTCTGAATCGATGTTTACACTACGTATTGTAAGTACGTTTAATACACTGGCAACGTACCTTCCGTCGATCACAACGTGATCTATCTGGTTTCTTGTGTTTTGATCGGATGACTGACAAGTGGACTTATGAATATTAAGATGTTGGAAAATAGTGTTACTAACTGTCATTTTCCATATCGTTGTCGGTGGCTTCTTCGTGGAGAGTGGATTTTCCGATCGTTGGACCAAAGACGACTTTAATATCGTGGTGGGAGCAATGCTCATAAGCTGGGCATCGTTAATCAAGAAGTTAATGCCTTTATTCCAAAAAAAGTTAACGTCATTAATGTTAATTCCGAAAAAAAACCAATGGAAGTTATCATTAAGTTAACAAGACAAGGTGACTCCCTATTGTGCGACTTCTTTAACCTTATGCTGGAGAAAATAATTCGAGCTGCGAACATCGACATCTCTAGCACTATTTTCTACAAGAGTAGGTAAAATGAGAAGCAGAGCTGTCTCTCGACCAACGAAAATAACGCTCTATAAGTTCCTCATCCTTCCCGTCTTAATATAATATATGGCGCCGAGACGTAAGCAAGATAATCCGTAAGATCTACGGTCCCATATGCGTGGACGACGTGTATCGAATAAGACGAAACGATGAGCTGTATGAAAAGACCAATTACAGGGCAACTTGACTTCACTTGTCCTTATCAACTGGCGCCAACGCGCGCATAGCAGAGGCGACTGGCGAAGCTTTATCGAGGCGACTAAGTGCGCCGTTAACTTTTGGGATGGAAAAAGATAATTTTTTTCTCTAAAAACACTTAAACAAAAGTATTACGACTATGTACAGAGAACAGACATTCAACAGTGCAGTTGAATGGGTTAGCTGTGTTATATTTTATAAACAATTTTCTCGATCGAAAAGGATCTGTCAGCAATTTCGTAGAGTTTCTCTTCAGTCGGTTATCAATTCATTGTTCTTCATAATTTTATAATGAATTTGTGACGACAATAATGCTTGTGCTGACCGAAATATTATTCTCGCTTTTCATTGAGATCATAGCTTCCTTGACCGAACGCAGCATAATTTTCTTTACCTTACTGATCTTGGCAATATTGTACTTCTCCCTTTTTCCACACTTCAAGTTTTCTAGAAAGTAAGTTTCCAATTTCCTTTTAGTTTTGCCACTTGCTTTTCCATACAGCCACATTTCTTGACCAAAGAACAAACAGCATAAAAGAAAACTTGGCGGTACGAGCACGTCTTTACCCGTCCCCTCGTCCCTCTCGTTTTTCTTCTCTCGCCTACAAACTTAACTTGCTTTCAAGAAAACTTACTGTGTGGAAAAGGGGACTAACCACATGAGTCGAAACTTGGGGTGGAAGGCAGAAGCTAGCACACATTCCTAGTTGTAGTTAACGGACTTGAGTTAAAAGAAGTTAATCGAAACGTACAAACGGCGAAGCTTTGTAGAGGCGGCAAGACCGATCATCGGTTGTAGTGCCAGTTAAGTAAGTAATCAAAACGTTAATGGTTTTCAAGAGTATCGTAAAAATTAATGCTTAACTAATAATTGAAAGCCGTTCATTAACGATTAACGATTTTCTGCCCAGCTCTACATATACCTATAGCCTTTTGACAAAGCAACCTCTTTCCACATACAACGTTTCATCTTTTCATTTCAATTTAATTTTTCTGCTTTTATCTCCAAATTTTTTTAAAGCTATAATTCTTGAACTAAAAGAACTAGAGATACAGAGATTGAAAAACGCAAAAGCACGTACAATTTAGAAGAGAAGATGAAACATGGCGTTTCTTTTATGCAAAAGTAAGTTCGGTGCACACCAAATGTCTGAGTGCTTGTACACTACCCAAACAAATTTTCAAAATAATAATTTTGTTGGTTTTTGAAGGAAACCATTTTGAACCGTAAGCGGTTCACAGGTGTAAAAGAACCGAGTTTTAGAATTGCATCACATCACTTTCAACAACACCAGTACAAACGTCAGACAGTTTCATTTGTGCTAGGGATGGGCGATAAATGAACGAATTCTCGATATTTATGTATCGAAACATTTTGAACTTTTTTATCGATATCAAAAATACCGCATACATAAGAGTTGAGCATAGAATTGTAAATATCTCTATTATATATATATCAAATACTAATTATGGAATCGATGTCCATAGTATGTTTGGAAATATGTGAACATTATTACATTAATTATGCATTAAAATACTGCACCCGCCATAAAATTAGAAACATTGTTCATTCATTCAAATTTTATTGGAAACAAAGTAAATTTTACGGTGAAATATTTCTCAAAAATTATTTTTGGTGACAATTGGACCCATTATACAAAGTGTAAAAGTAAATCTATATTGTGGTAAGGGGGATAAATACGAAAACGTACATAAACAATGGGAAACTATATCCTCCAATATAAACCAGTCATATTTTACTTTTTCGTTTTACCGACACTGTGGTTTTTGATATCAATAATTTATTTTTCATATTTCGATTGAAAATAGTTTTATCGATACTGAAGTATCAGTGATTTCTGGGCAGGCAATGGCTAAGAAGGGTAAACAATGCCTAAGAAAAGTTTTTCACTCGCCATTCGGATTCGAAATATATCCATTAAAATAAGAAAGAAAAGATATCGATTTTGATAGCATCCAACAATATATCGGCCATCCCTAATTTTCACTAAAATTTGGGAAAACAATTTGAATTAGTTTTTAGTATTTTAATAAGAAGGAAACTATCTCAAAAAATGGGAACGAAACGTAAAAACATAGAGGATGAACTTTCTCGTTTCGAAGCGGAAATATCGAAGCCGGCGCCAGCGCCGTCACGCAATCTTTTTGTACCAAGTCAAGTGCGTCCAATAATCGCAGCGAATACGTATATGGATTTACTGAATAAGGTAAGTTTTAATTACACTCGCCCCTCATTCACTATGCAGGCATTGATAAATATCTATGTATGCCACTTTTAGCAAAAACTACAACAACAACATTCTGCAGCAGTAACTGCTGCTCCCACAACAACAACCGCTCCATCTCGAATTTCTGTACCACCACCACCTATGCCACCACAACCGGCATTCATGTCAACATTCGTAAATGTTCCTAGTGTCAAGTCACCGCAGAATGCACCAGTTGCGGCGACACCCGTTGTACTGAGTAGTGCTCCTAAACTTTACCAAAGCCGGCAATCGGTTAATGTGCCTGCTGTTGCCACTCCACATATCGACATAAATGCCATACAATTTGATGTCACCCAAAAATTGAAAAAACTTAAAGCGGAAAAGTCCGGACCAAATCCAATTGCCGAAGAAGCAATAAAAGCGGCACGCGCATCCTCGGCACTGCAATCCTTTCAAACCACGGAACGCAAAAAGAAAGATCGTAAAACTGTGCGTATTGCGGGAGGTACAGTGTGGGAGGATTCTTCCCTGGCCGATTGGCCTGATGACGATTTTCGTATTTTTTGCGGTGATTTAGGCAATGATGTCAACGACGAAGTGCTGACGCGTACCTTCAACAAATATCCATCGTTTCAGCGGGCACGTGTAGTACGCGATAAACGCACGGGGAAAAGTAAAGGTTTTGGTTTTGTAAGTTTTCGTGAACCGGCAGATTTTATACGGGCCATGAAGGAAATGGATGGTCGGTATGTGGGCAGTCGTCCGATAAAGTTGCGCAAGAGTACGTGGCGGCAACGCAGCTTGGATGTCGTGAAGAAGAAAGAACGTGAAAAACAGCAGCTCCTGCAATCATTTAATTCCTGAGTGAATTAATGCAGAGGGAATTTTTTTTATTAGGTTCAATCAATCTTATGTAATTATGCTGTTACACATTTGGAAATAATACTAACAATCTAGGCTAAGTTTTGGCTGAGTACCTTTTTGATAATTTAATCTTCAAAACATAAATAAATACTTTAGTTTTTTAAAAAATTAAAAAATTATTATCAATATTGCATTTACTTTTTTTATTAACTACATACGTTTTTCCAAGGCTATAAAGAGGGAAATACAGTCAAAAGAGGGTATGCGAACTTCATTGGTGTTTTTCGGCAAAGTACGACGCACCTAACTTCATTTTCATATTCTAAATGTTTAAAAAGAACCGAGGAGTACAAGAGAGCAGACCCAGAAAAGAGTACACAAGAGGACTCCTTCAAAAGAGTACAATAAAGCATACATACTCCAATGTATTGAAAGAGTAAAGCTCACTACGCTCTTTGCCTCATATATGCCTCTTTAACATCCAGTAAGTAGATAGGTAAATTTTACTTTGGTAAGTCCTTTCGGTTATGATTAGGCTTGCAAACTTTTAAAATCCCTTGCGGAGGACATTTTTTGTGGAATACTTCATATGGAGACAACACTTCAGGAGGTCACTATGTAAATTTCATACGTCAATTTGCTTTTAAGAAATCGGAGGGTAAATGAGATTAATAAAGTCGTATCTTAAGAAGACAGTTAAGAATGGTGTAGTAAAAGGAATAAATTTAAACTTCTTAAACCATTTTAAGCCATTTTGAAAATTTGTACGATTTTACGTACAGTAAATTTGAAAATTCGACAAAAATGCTTTACATTTTAAAACTTTGCCCAAAAGTAATTATTGCTTCACATTTCAACATATGCTAGCTTTACAGAATGTAAAATTATTAGGTCTCACCTTGCTCAAATGTAATGTAAACCGACATGGTTTTTTCGAAGGTAGTTTTGAAAATCAACAAAAAGAGTAAATTTTTAATTATTAAATTAAAACGCAGTTCACCAGATATTTTTCAGACACTGCAGCTGACCTCACTTTTGTAAAAAAAAATTGCTGAGGCAAAATTCGGGCGCGGCCGAAATTTATAAACCTGAAATAAAAAAAATTAAGTTATGGTCAAAATTTTTATGGTTTTTGCTAAACCACTAACTAAATTTATTGTTTAATTTTTATTACTTTTACATTCATTAGAGAAAAATCTGTGGGTATTTAGCAAAGGACGATTGGCAAGCTAGTGTGACGCTTTCGCAGAATATTTTTATACATTAATTTTAATGTAATTAGTCTTAGAATTTATTTGTAAGATTAATAAATTGTAATATTAACAATTTTTACGTCGATACTATTAGAATGATTTTATTATTATTTCAACTAAAAAATACTTATAGAAACCTTTTTTTGATTTTGACAATACATTTACAGACAGATAAAGATTCGCTTAAACTACTAAAGTCAATGCTTTTTTCGGTATAAAAATTACAACAAAATTAGCTATTAGAATATGCAGGCATTTCATCAAATTGATTATCGTTTGAAATAGAAATTGAGTTGTGATTTATACATCTTATAATTGTAAAGCTATTGTCTGAGCTGCATTGTTTTTCTGCCAAATTTTCGCACAAACATTGCGCTTTTCCTTTGGTAGTGATAGTGAAATTTATAATAATTATATAATTAAAATCTAGATACTAAGGCTGTTGTAAGTTAGTATAGACTTAATTGAATTAATAAATTGACTAATTTAGATCACCATGGACCGGCCCATATATTTTAAATTGATTTTTATAATTAAACGAGAGCCCAGCCAGCAAGAATACTAAAATCTTTACTACATAGACAAGAGAAACTGTCCTCGTTATCATCCAATTAAATAATTATTTTAAAAATGAATTAAACAAAAATTAAATTAAGTTTCCATAACTTCCAATAACAACAAAAAAAAAAAACTCTACCTATTACATAAATATAAATACTTTAAATATAACACTACAATAAATATAAATGCTAACGGTCGTAAATTAAAGGATGACATTCTTCACTGAGCGACATGTCAATGTCAGAAATATCATCACCGATATCAGCACTTTGCAACAATGTATACGATTTCTCAATTTGTTTTTGATAATAATCAACTTTGTTACCGCTAACACCGCGCGTATAAGATTGATGACAATTCGGCGAAAATATTGAGGGATAGTATTGCCTATAGACTAGATAAGTGACGCAACTCCCAATGGCGCTGCCTGCCACAACATCTTGCCAATGATGATGATAATCGCAAGTGCGACTGACTGCCACTAGAGTTGCCAAAATAAGTGGCATAATTGAAATGCACAAGCGCCACGATTGTCCGCGCCCGCGTGGGCTCAAAGCATGTAATTTTGCGCCAATATAAATAGCAATGAAACCAAAACCAACGAAAGCAACTGCAGCAAAGGAAATAAATATGTACACACACAATTAGTAAGTCATAAGTAAAAAATAAAGTACAATATAATTCTCTGTTAACTTACACGAAGCATGTCCGCTTGGAAAGCTTTTTCGTCCCTCATTGATGTCGTGTAGATTGCCCGTACAATTGTATATATCCAATGTACCATTAAGAGTTGCCCCAATAAGATCATTAAGTACAGCGATGCCATCGGGAAAGCAGCGATAAAAGAAATCTGGCCTATGACGACCCACAGTTATTTTAAGCAAACTCGTCACGAGGCCATTCAACCCCAACGCCAGTGTCCATACCCAGCTAGCAGCTCGAAAATCACGACGATCGCGCGTTATTTGTAAATGTATCAGTGTAATGAAAAGTGGTCCCAATATTACTGATAAGATGAGCGTAGCTGGCGTTACGATATCGGGCATGCGGGGATTTTTATACAGCCACATTTCTTCCATGTGAATTTTACGCTTAAATGAGTTAGTCTTTTCTAAAAACCTACAAATTGGAAATGGTTTTTATTGTAATTTAATTAGTTGTTTCACTATGTATGTACATATACATATATGTATACATATGTGTATACTTACATACATACTTACATACATGAATAGTACATATCCATGCTACGAAATTAATTTGTATTAACATTTAAGAATCACTTACATGAATAGTATCACCAATCCAATGCGTATTCCCACATCGATCACATCACTAATGTGATTTCTATTGCCACCCGCGCATTCTACCATCCGAGAACGTTTACGCTGTGGCTGTGCGTTTGTGCTGCTCGGATTTATAATCATTTTATTGTCCCACATTTTGCGTTTTGTACCACCGCTTCTGTTGACTGCTTTATTAGTTCTATTGAAATCATCGGCAAAACTTTCGCTTAGACTACGTTTTGTTGGATTTCGTATAAAATTCGCCGTGACGGCAGCTGATGCTTCTGCTGTTATTGAAGCTGATAGTGCTGCTACTGTTGGTGTTAAATTTGTTTCGGTCATCGTCATTGATGGTGTTGGTGATAGTGATGGTGGTTTAACGCCTTCTGGTCTATGGGGTGAACTCTGAAAGCGCAAAAAAATGGAAACATAAAAAATAATAGCATTATCGTATGAGAAATGAAAGATAAGACATGGAAATAATAACAGCGAGAATACTTATGTACATACTCGTATTAATAATTAATTAAAATAAAACGTGTATTATTTAGATATGTATGTACTTATGTATATGTATGTAGGTGTAACCAGTGGCTAAACGCTCTTCCCTTCTTTAATCTACCCTATCTAATCTACGGTATTATACAATTCATAGCAAGGACGTGCATGATTTTTTAACAGTCTAAATTCCAAGAAGTGGAATAAATAATGGATCTATAGATTTAGGTATTCACTGAGGAAGTCACGGATAGTCTGTTTTTTTTTGTGCTTCTATAGTAGTTAGTTGCTTAACGCTCAATTCTCGAACTACCAAAATCTGCGTCTACCCGTTTGAATTTGAGCAAGTAGGTATGGTTTTTCAGAAGATTTTTGGTACTTTTTGTCCTTCTTCAGAAAGTGAGCTAAGTATCACACAGTCATTCCGCGTTGGTTTGGTAGGATCTGTTAATTGTATTCTTTACATTCAGGTTCAAACTTGATTTCCCTATTCTTTATTAGCTTACTAGTAACTTTTTAGAGCCGGACGCTGTCTCATTTCTGATTAGTTGCTTTGCTTTATCGTTCCATTCGATATTGCTACATAGGTCTGGGAACCTAAATAGGCAAACCCAGAAGTCAAGTCTATTCTATAATCCACCGCATAAGCTACGAGTTCGGCGGTTTTTAAAGATGAATTTTGGGCTGCCTCATCAAAAATTGATAGCAAAATTTATCGATATGAGCTCTCTCCGATTGAATGAAGAATCAATACCTTTACCCTTTTTATTTTTAGTCAATCTTGACATTGTATTATATTTAGACAAAGGTGTTTCTATTAATGAATATTATCATAGAATTTGTAAAGATTAGTCACCAACATGAATATTATAGTTTCGTATAGAAAATGGCAATGACAAGTTGAATTTACGAATTGATTTCATCAAATTTAATACCAAACGATTATTCAGATTTCCAAACAAATAATCAATTAATCAGTTAACAGCGCAAATACAGTTTATAACATTAACTACTGCAGCAATTGTAGCTGTTAAAAATAAATATTAAAAAATGATTTTAAATTCACAAATCGAACTCCACTCTTATTTAAACTTAAATTTAATTATTATGACAATAAAAATCACCAATGACCTTTATCTGTACTGAATTCGAACATTGACATTAGATACTTGTCTTTTATTTCTCTTATAACTTAGTAATTGTTTAAATTTTGTACTTTAACTATTACGAACATTAATTAATTCTTTTCACTAAAGACCAATAAAAAATCCAAACTATTTGCTTTTAGGTAAAGCACTTCAGTAGAAACCAATGTCACATTTATTAAATATTTACAAAGTACATTATCTAGAAATTAACACATATGATAGAATAAGCGAAACTATAGAAATATTTAATATAAGTAGGGCTGTGCGAATAATGAGAAAGGGAATAGGAATATTCAATAAAAACATAGATTTGTGAATGTGGAAAAGTTGTATCAACTTTCGCGGGAAGTGCAGCCACTACATTTTTTCAGTACATTTTAACTTTTGACAGTAGTATACAACCTGCTACAGCTACATCATTCTGCTCACCGCTTAAGACTGATTTCTTACTAACCTTTAACTTGCCGGCGACCTGATTCAAATATTTAGTGATAGTTAAATTAAAACTGGAATAACTTTCGTGACTTCCGTGAAAATGGTACTACTGAGTTGGATTGGGGAACGCAAAAAGTTGTGAGTGGAAGTAGATTCATGCAGATCACATCCCTGCGTCATTGCAAGACAGCAAAATGGGAACCGCAGCAAATTCCGTCATGTTGCTTGACTTTAATTCTAATATTCGCAAATTTTACAAATTATTTTATATTTATTCTCTAATTTATTTATTGTCAAAAAAAAATAGCATTAATTTCACGGTTGATGATTTATCAAAATAGAATTAGATTAAAGTTCACGACAGCGGCAACTTGCACAATGGCGCAGGCATTATGAATGGTTTTAGTGTTGACAGATGGCGCAATGTCGTTGCCGCGTCCATTGTGTTCGTACCTTTACTCGCCTCAGATCACGATAGAATTCAGAGATGTTTTGGAAAATAACCACACAATAACAACACAAAGGGTGGAAAGTGAATTTATCATACGCAAAAAATATGCGTGCATTCTCCAAAATAAAAGTTGAAAAATAAGAACTATAATAGAAAAACAATTGGCATTGACGGCTTTGTTCAAAAAATTAAATAATTAGAAAATATACACAAAACCTAAAACAACTGTTTATACAACGAAAAAGTGTTTTTATTAAAAAATCAATAAACACTAAATCCTCCAATATTAACGTGTTACGTGTGTTCGGTGTGGGAAGAGAAGAAAAACTTTTGTACAAAATAGGTATTAATTTGGGTAGAATGGCACAGCGGCATGGACCGCGACCAGTTGTCCTTTGCGGACCTTCTGGCTCGGGAAAGAGCACTTTGCTCAAGAAGCTCTTTGAAGAATTTCCGAATACATTTGGTTTTAGTATATCACACACCACAAGACAACCTCGTTCTGGTGAAACGGACGGTGTTCATTACTACTTTGTCTCAAAAGATGAAATGATGGAGAGAGTATCCAAGGATGAATTCATTGAAACTGCCACTTTTAGTGGTAACGTTTATGGGACCAGTAAGATGGCAGTAAAACAAATACAAAATGCAGGAAAAGTTTGTATTTTAGATATTGAACCTCAAGGTGTAGAACAAATAAAGAAAACTGATCTTAATCCAATTTTAATATATAATAATCCACCAACCCTGAAAGATTTGGAAATTCGTTTGCGTAAACGTAATACCGAAACGGAAGAAACCTTACAAAAGCGTTTACAGGCCGCTGAAGAGGAAATAGCCTACGGCCTTACTCCGGGCAATTTTCATAAAATTATCAATAATATTGAAATCGACGCTTCATACGTTGAATTTAAAGAGTTCGTAGTCAATGAATTGAAAGCTCAGGAGGCTCAGGATGGTATCCAGATCTGCTGGTGATCAATTTAATAATAATTTAAATCATTTTATTATTAATCATCATATTATACGTTGCGTTTTTGTTGTATGAGACAGTCGTTTATGTTGTAAAACAAAATAAATAAAAATTCATTCATTTTATGTAAAAGTTTACTAAAAAATGTGTTTCTTTTATACAAAATTCGTCTTTTCTCCAAGTAAAGATTTACTCAGAATTTTTTCGGCAATCTCATTACAATTGTAAGTTCTATACCAAAATTTTAGAACACAAATTTCTTTCTCAATAAGAGAACATCAAAATACTATCTCCAATTTTGCTTTCACGGCACTTTAATTATGTAAGAATACATACTTTATCAAAAAAACATTGCCTACATGCGTCACTGATATATTTACTTCATCTGAAGTCCAACCTTCTTAAGCTTTTGTATATCCTCTTTCGAATTATATGCATATGCAAATTTTTCTAGTTTCCGCAATGCGAATAAAATTTATGATAAATTTATAGGAGATTCCTTTTGCGCTTTTATATGGTGATTGTTTAATTTTTTGGGTTTTTATGGTTTTGGTCATAGAAAGAAATGCTCCCAAACAAAACAACGTGCCAACAAATCGATGGAGCAACTTATACACTTCTACCACACATTGGTCCTGCTGGCATCCCCGCGCTCCTTTCACTGTTTTAAAGATGGTTCCACCGGATTTACTTTTCACGCTTAACAACATTTTGCTAGATAATATAAATGTTTAGTCTTGATATTCTTATTAATTTTATTTTAGCTTTCTCTTTTTGGAGTGTATTTTTTTTTTTGTATCTTTAGAATTTTCTGATTTGGTTTTATTAATGCATACTTTTACTCACCTAGTTTACCCTTATTACTTATTGTTTTCAATTCATTGACTTATTTTTGAATGGACTCATTATAACTTCATCGGTTCCATTATTATATTATTAAATATTTATGCTTTTCATAAAACTTTCTGCATTTTTTTACTTCAGCCTGCCAGCTGCCAGGCCAGTGTTGGATAACGGTTGAGAACTAATGTATAACAAATTATGGTTCGTTAAATGTCAAAGTTTAAACAAATTTAGAGAAATATTTTCATATTTTTTGTGTGATAATATTACAGTAACGCTGATCCCATTTGATTTTAATAGAAGTATTTAAATATATTTTAGTTTTCAGCTTTAATATACAATAGCCGCATATTTATGAACATATCTGTTGTTGTACAAATTAGGCTTACGAAACGCTTAATATCACTGGTCACATTATCACATGATTGATTTTGACAGACACTTACGTCAAAGGCCAGATATCAAAATATATTTTCGTGAAAACTTGAATTATTAATTTGAGAAGAAAAAATAATAATTAAACAATGTCTGCCGATACGAACAAAGAGACCGTTGGCAGTTTACTTGATACACTTTACCTGGAAATGTTCGATTTAATAGAACAGCAAACAGCAAGTCGTGTTAACATCGAACGCCTCAGCAATGGTGGACATATCTTGTTGGCCAAAACACGTTACTTGCAAGGATCACAAACAATTAGTCAGTCACAAATTCCAACAGAAAATAGTAATGAATTCAAAGCACTCTGCAATGTAGAAGAAAAGCCGAACACAGAGAAAGTGGCAGGTGTGGAGTACACACTACAGCGGCATCGAGTCAATCGAGCAGAGGGATACGTAGAACCAATGCGTTGGTTTGCTATATTGGCACCAACTTGTTTACGTGCAGCAGCAGAACAATTTAAAAAAAGTATTGAGCTTGCGCTCGAGAGTGTCAATGTGCAAAGGGAACTTGTGGCTGTCATGCAAAGTATTGAGCAAGTGAAGCAAACGATGCAACTCATCAACAATGCTAAATAATAGGTATAGTGTTAAAGGAATTACATATCTAATAAAAGTAATGCATATACGTGTATATATTAATTCGCAATATATATTATTTTTATTATTGAATTTTGCTTCGTTGTGCAATTTTTATTCTCCACAAACCTGAAACTTCATTTCTAACAAATTTCTGATGCCACATTCTATGACATCGCCTGGCACAATTTCTGCAGCACCATCGGGTGTACCGGTGAGTATCAAATCGTTTGGCTCCAATGACATATATTTGCTGATGTGTTCGATGAGATCTGAAACTTTGAAAATCAACTCACTGGTGCTGCAATTTTGGCGCATTTCTTCATTCACTTTCAACCACAATGGCACATTATGTGGATCTTTTATTTCCGCTTTTGTTATAAACCTCGAGATAGGTGTCGAGGTATCGAATCCTTTGCCCAACGTCCAAGGACCTCCACTAGCTCGTGCGACACTCTGTTAAACAATGAATACAGAGAAAATTACACAATTAGGAGATAAGAATAGATTTTGGATTTTGAGATACCCACACACCAATTCAGAATGTGCGGTTAAGTCCAAAGCTAAACAGTATCCAGCAACGTAATTCATAGCATCAGCTTTCGAAACGTTCCTGCATGTTTTACCGATGACTACACCCAATTCAACTTCGTGAAAAACTTTTGAAAGCGATTTTGGAATCTAAAAGAACAAAAATTCATTTCCTTTTTGAATAGTTTCCATTTCACATGAAGAAAACATACCACAATATTTTGATTCTCTTGTATATAGGATGATGTTGGCTTCAAAAACACAACAGGTACCTTTGGTACTTCGATGTTCCTACTGCGCACCACATCCCTGGGAGTAAACCAAATACATTCATTTATACAGTTGTTATTTACTAATGTTACACGTTACATTCAAATTAGTTACATGTAATTTAGTGCGGCACCCACAATTTTCTTTCCATCGCAAGCAAAATTAGTTCCACACTCCGTTCCCATTTTTCTGATCGTATTCAGATTGCAAAGCCGAGTAAATGAATTCATATTTATATTTTTACGCAAGTAATATTTTACACAATCACGCTGGTTTCAATGTTAGTACAATTTTGGAAAAGCGAAAATGATTGTACAAGTTCATTGGCATAGTTCTCTTTTAATTATACGAATTATATAAGCTGATAACGAAAGATCTTGCCATTTGTCAAGCAAGAAAGCTGTTGTGCTTGTTAACATTAGTGAAATTCAGTGTTTTGCTGTCATACAATAATCAACAAAATGCTTTATTTAATTGATTTTACCTGAACACAAATCTGTTCCGTTTTTAATGCCATGCACGTATATGATTCAAATTAAAATAATTTCAGTATTAAATGCAGCATACCATGTAAGAACAATTATTTAAAAGTTAAGAAAAAGGTAAACAAACCTTTTTTTCTTTAACTCTTCTACTACTACTTTCACTAATCCTACTACTACTGCTACAACTATTACAAAGCTTGCAACGTACTTACGTATATATTTCTCAATTATTGTAAGAGATTTTAATTTTACTTAAGTTGGCAGCAGTTGCAAAAGTAACGAACTTGGCACACAAGACCACTTCGTGCCAGTCAATCAGTCGCATTCATTTCTCAATTGCTTGCTTTTAGCAAGAGTTAAAGTTGAGTTTATGCTTTTGCATACGTTTTTTCTTTAAATTTGCAAAAGCTAAACGCGTTCCTGTAAACAAAAGCTTAATTGTGTCTTAGAAGTAATCACGGTAATTACGGCATTAAAATTGCTATTCTATTGAGAAAAGTGTTGAAACATTTTTTCAATGACTTGCTCTTGCATGTCATATAGAAAATAAAGAGATCACGATAGTACGGGCATTTGCTATTTTACCCACAAAAAGTAAAAATGACTGTATTCATTATCATTTGTATGAGTGTGTAAGCTATATCTGCACGAGTGTGTAGTACGTAGCAGCAGGCACAGCTTTTAGTGAATTGTAATAGATTTAAAAAGGTAAGCAAAAGTGTGCCTGATTGTGTTTGGAACATATAACGCCATTTCAACGCGTTTAGTGCAAGCGAGACAAACATATTGTAGTGTATTCATTCTACAACTGTGAATCTGTGATTCAATTGTCATAGCTTAAGCAAAAAAAAAAAAAACAAAAAAAGCAAAGAAATAATCCGAAAAAAGAAACCCACAAAGAAAAATGATGAAAATGGAGACTGACAAAATTATGGATGAGACCAATTCAAATTCGCAACCAGTAAGTTCATGCTTTTTATTTTACTATTCAGAATTATTTACACATGTATGTGTACAACTCATTAATTACATATTAAGTTTTTAATATTTATTTTTATAATAAATAGTTGCACAATTGTTCAATATGATTCTTCAGATTTACCTTTGTGCATCTTGCTGTATATTTATTGTGAAGTGAGGAAATTGTATAAAAAAATGATAAAAAGAAGTATTTTCTTTCATAATTTTTTTGTGTTTAGAAATTCTGTTTATTTGAGTCGTATGTGTTATAGTTTTTATTGTCGATCGGTTTACCTGTCCTTGCCACTCGTCGATCGTTGTCGATTTTATTTTCAAGTTTATTAATATACATGATTAAAATCTTTTAGCGAACACTACAAAATTGAATAACATCTAAATCACTGAATTGCATACAGGGTGACAGCATGCGTAATATTTATTGTATGGGGATGGGATTTGTTCGGAAATTCCAAAAGCATCATTTCTAATTAGTAATTACAAGTGACATAAGGAATATCTCCTACAATATTAGGTTTACCAGATTGAAAGTGGGAAACGGAACTTCACTTCTGAATGTCCCCTTTGAAAATCCCGAATCGCTTCCCCAAATCGTGGAAAAATTAAAATCCGTAACTACATTAAAAAAATTGTTATCTAAATTCAAGTAAGAATAAAAGTTTGGTAGTGCCTTGGCCTGCTACACAGTGAACGCGGAAGCGTAGACCCTCTATGGGCTGTTGTGCCATTAAAAGAAGAAGAGAACAACAAGACAATTGATAATTGACCATGAAGATTCTTCGTCTTCAGCTTTACCTTTGAGCTTTTTGTCGTATATTTATTGTGAAGAATTATAAAATAAACTATTTTCTTCCATACATTTTTTGTGTTCAGAAATTTTGTTTATTTGACTCGTGTACATTGTAGTTTTTACTGTCATCGGTTTGCCCTCCTTGCCACTTTCGCCGATCGTTGTCGATCTTATTTTCAAGTTTATTATTACAACAATTAAATACTTTCTTACTTTTTTTCCAAAATTTTTGTACTAAGTACGTTTCTACTAATAATTTTATACACTACTTTTCTAAAGTCGTTTAAAAATAAAAGTCTTCAAAATCTTAATAAATAAGAAATAATTAACGCCCTACAGAAGTTTACTTCTTCAGAACGTTTGCGTTTTAGGTTTTCAGGTTATTTTTAGTTAACTTGTAAAAAACAGAGTCATTCGCAGACATTACAGGCGTGGCCAAAGGAATGTTGTTGCTGTTGCTTCAAATTCTTGTCTATGCTGACAGACATTGAACAGGTCTAATGCACTTTCTTCTCCTATTCCTTCACTATGAAGTATCACCTTCGGTTGGCTTATCTCTTTTTGATGAAGTACCATTGCCGTTCAGGCTATAAGTAGTACCGGTGCGCGGTTTTATTTTTGTATCAAGACTAACCGGGTCGACTACCGAATCTGACGTTGCCGATTATATAACTTCAAATTTGGTGTAACATTGGCTGAGTTTCTACATTCGAAATTATTGTGTTGGAAAATTGTTGGCCTAAGCAAACAGTAATCCACGAATTTATTCCATCAACCACTGACCCTACTCCAAATAATTTTTAATCTCAATGCTGCATCTAATCTGACGTCATTGAATAAATTTTTTTTACTTTTACCCTCCTAGAAATAAAAATACCATACATACATTCAATCTTCTCGCTCCGATTTTGATATTTCTATCACTGATTTGTCTGGAAAACTTGTTTGCGCATCATATAAACCGCCTAATAGTGGTAACTCGTTTTATTTCTATTATGCTGATAACATCGTGCAGCTACCTGAATCTTACGGTGATGACCAACTTTGTGTACTTTGTGATTTTAATTTAAGCAAGATTTTTTGTATTTCTTCTTGTAAGTTTAATGCTTGTAATTATGATAAACTGAATGTTAAAATGATATAAATTGTGTGAATCTATTCTGTGGTAAACGTACAGTTGGTTGTTATAATATCTTCATATCTTCATAAATATTGTCCCACTGTTTCTTCCTAAAGTACATAAACTGGCATGGTATACAAAAGAAAAGAAAGAAACAAATTTCACAAGTTTTTTAAAGAAACTAATAATTCTATCCTATACTTGAATTTTAATGGGAAAACATCTAATGGCCTCAATGATTCTTTTAATCTTTTTGCAGATTTTTTTATGTCAAACTTTGTCTCTGATGTTGATACAATTCAACTTTTTCCTTCAAATTTATGATCAGTTTTGTTGAAAAAGGTGAAGCAGTCAATTATCCAACAGAACTTTTGAATTCAATTGAGTGACCTACCATATTTATTAAAATTGAAAGTTGGCTCTCCAATAATTTTACTAAGTAACCTCCACATTCTTATACTATGTAATGGAATCATGTTAGTTATTAAAAAAATAATGCCCAATATCATTGCGGAAAACATTTTGTGCTTCCAAGAATTCCTATGATTCTTACCGACACACCGATAAAGTTTAAACGATTGCAATTTCCGATTAGGTCGGGGCAATAATTGCAAATCTGTGGTTTCGACCTCGAAAACTATTGTTTTTTTCTTGGCCAGTTATACGTGGCATGTTCTGTGTCGCAAAGCCAACAGATTTATTAATTTACTGCGAGAATAATGAAACAAAAAACATTGTTCACTCTATGGCATTACAATAAAAAATATATATTGTTCATTCTTTTACTTTACAATAAAAATTTATTATGATTTATTATATTTAATAAACATTAAAAAAAAAAGGTTTTTGAAATATAAAGACAAAATAAAAAATTCTTTGAAGGCGAAACTATGTTTGCCTAGTTCGGCTAGTTTTTAATAAATCCTTGTGTACTACTTCAAGGCTATTTGAAAATGTTGTAAAAGAGAAACTGTTTTTCGTAGTCAAGAGATTAATCTGCCCTAACCAGCATGGTTTTTCCTCCGGATGGTCTACAGTGACTGTTACTGTTTCTCCGAATTCTGTATGTCTGCATTTACAGATGGAAATCAAGTAAATGGAATTTATACAGATTTTTCTAAGGCGTTTGACTCTCTCTGTTATAGGATTTGCTATGTTGTCATTGAAAATGTGAAATCATGATCATTTATAGTTTTAATTCAAGGCAGCATACTTGAGCAGATATTAATTCCTATTCTAAGTTTTCAAGATATTATTGCATACATACATACAGTGATGGAAAAAATAATAGAAACAACCTATTTTTCTTATAATATTCAAATTTTCTTTTGTAAAATGAATTTTCTTTTCAATGATATAATTTTTATTTATTACTTATGCCATTATATTTCAAAATAAAAAAATAAGAAGGTATTTCTGAAAGTCCATATATAGAAAAATTAACTTCATTTATTACGCTTAGAAAAAAAACAAGAAACCAAAAACTTTAAAATAAGTAACAGTAAAATTCTTTGATAAAAATTAATAGAATGTTTTTTTTTTAATATTTAGTAATTGTACCACGATTTTTTATAACTTGGACACACCGACGATCCATGGAATTCACCAGTTTAGCACAAATTGATGGATCAATGGCGTACCATTCAGCCTGTACTTTTCTCCATAAATCCTCCTTATTTTTGGAATTAAACCCAGCAATTCGTTTTTTTAAGACTCCCCAAAGATGTTCTATTGGATTCAGGTCTGGTGATTGTGAAGGCCATCCCATCAAAGAAATTTGGTTGTCCCGGAACCACTTTTTGGCAAGTTTTGATGAGTGTTTGGGGTCATTATCTTGCATGAACTCCCACTTTATTGGCATTTCTTCCTCTGCATATGGCAGCATTATACTATTTAGTATATTAACGTAGTTGGTGGCACACATTTTACCTTTCACCCAATATATTGGACCAACACCGAATGCTGAAAAACATCCCCATAGCATAATGTGACCACCACCATGCTTAATCGTTTTTATTGTGTGTTTTGGATCGCGTGCAGTATTTTTGGGGCGCCTTACTTAGGGTTTTCCGTCAGATCCAAATAAATTCACCTTTGTTTCGTCAGACCACAAGACGTTTTTCCAATTTGTTCCCGTTGAATGTCTTTTTGTGAAATTGATTCAGTTTTGGATGTTCTTCTTGCTGAGGAATGGTACTTTCCTTGCTGAATGTGCCTTCAAACCACTTTCTATCAGCCTATTCCTTATTGTACGGCTCGTAACAGGTGCTTTTAACTCCTTCCTTAGTTCTTCCGATGAATGAAATGGATTTTTTTTCGTATTATTGTTGCAATCTGACATAGAGAGATTGGCTGATAGGTGCAAACAAAATAAGTAAGCCTTAAATTAAAAAAAAAAAAAAAATGCGTTCATGTCTGAATTGTCAATACTCATAATTTGTATCTTTCATCTTTTCATATAATAATAATATCCTGGCTTTGTTAGATGAATTTCATGACTTAGAGGTTTTAATTGACTCAAAGTTTACATTTGTTAATTATATAAATCTTATAGTACCAAAAGTGCACTCGCTATTTTGTTCGACTATTTTTGTTCACGAAAAGGATTTTTGAGCTACATACATATATGCGTAAAACATTGTACATATACTAGCCTCGAGCGTTCCAATATTGATTATGCTCAACGAAGGCTTCTTCGTTTTGCTCTTCATCCGTTTCCTTCTTATAATGTATATATATTGTAATTATTTATATTTGAACATGTATAATTAATAACTACTTTATATATACGTACATATGTACGTCTACAGTCATCTATAGTTGAGGCGGCCAAGACCGATCATCGGTTGAAGTGCCAGCTAAGTAAGTAAGTAACATCTATAGTCAATAAGGACTTGTATCCATTTGACTTAATAAATGAAATGACATATACAAAATAATTGGCATTGTTTTTTCTGGTACACTTTTGTTACGGAGCCAAATTTGGAAAAGTTCCGTTCTTGGAATTAAAATGAATGAATTGAAATTGCTTTAAAAACTTTTTTGCAAAGTGTAGCACATAATTTCAGCATACACTTCTTAAATTTAGTCCTTATTTATATTTAAGCTATAAACCACAGTTAATGGGGTATAGTTTAGTCCCGATAAAAACCAGTGAATAACTACAATAAGAAAAGGGTGAATCTGTTTCCGTTATAAAGTTTTAGTTTAGTTGAAATTCAACCTTGGGTCTTTATCCGAAATCGGATGACGAATTATTAAAAGTTAGATCTTTCATTACTTTACTTTTACACGGGATTACCAGCTTGATTTCGCTCGAGTTGCTCTTTGTTTTTTCTTTTTTTGGCTTAACCCAAAGAATCGCCATGATAAGACGCTTTACATCCATTTTATGGTAATGAGGAAAATATGATTTCTCTATGTATTTTACCTTTCTAAGCACCAGGTTTTAAGAACAATCATACTCTGATGACTTGCTTAAAATCGGAATGGATAAGAATACCAACGATTATACTTTCAAGCCTTATAAGTAGAATCTAAACCCAAAGATGAGCAGAAGTTATTCAAAACAATCATTTCCATACCAAATCCCGAAAACCTCATTATGTTTCGAACACCTGTATTTTGAGTTTTTTCTTCGCCTGAAATGATTTGGAATTTAATTCTTTTCGCTACTGTAATTATTTAAGTACATAATGTAATATAAATAAAGTTTTTATTTTAACTTTAAGTGCTTTAGAGGAAAAAGTTGCTTAGATTTCGAACATATGTTACAATCATCAACGTTGATTTTGCTGATGTTTCCAAACACTACATTCACAGTATACAGTATGCCATATAGCAATTGTCTTCTAAAATATTCTGAGGTCTTTAGAAATTTAAAAATTATGGCAATACGCTTGGCCAATAATTTTTTACAATAATTTTGTTTCCGATTTTTACTCTTAACCCATTTTTGTCTGATGTCCACAATTAAGTAAATAAAGACAAATAAACATAAAAATTGTTTTTGTTTTTAAATTTAAATTTTTGAATTTATAAAACCAATTTTAAATATTTTTTTATTTTGAATAATTTCAGCAAATGGCGTAGACAATAGTTTTTGTGATGTTACTGCATATGGCTGCACTAGCCGTCTTCGTTTGCCATCGCCGAGAGCCCTGAAATCAGTTGCTACAAAGTGCATTGTGCATACTCGCTGAGTGCTCTTTAGTGACTTATTGCAGGCTTTTTTTTTCTAACGAATTAAATTTCAGGGAACAACAAAGAGGGTGTTACTTCTATTTATTTCGCTATATTGATTTGACTATGATTACATTCAGCTGTCTACTCTAGGCAAACAAGCAAAATGGCTGCTGATGTTTGTACAATTTGTTCGTTCACTTAGGCTGTTGTTATATTCAAATTTTGCTCGGCGAACACCACGCAATTGCTGTTGCCCGAACACGAAAAAAGAGCTTTTACTCACTCTCACAGCGAACACAATATGCTGGGTGAAATGTACACCGAGCACGCCGAGTATTCAGGGTGTCAAAGAGTTATTCTACAAAAAAAGAACAAAATTGTATGTAAAATTGAAGGAAAACATGCAATCCGGTACATCATTGTTTTCATATGCAGAAAAGCTAAGCTGCGATTTTTTTTTAGTTTTTAAAAGAGAATATTAAATATTTTTCAATTATTTTATTATTTGCACTCTCCTACTGATAAAATCGTTTAAAGTTTATTGGTATACCATTTAGTGTTGCAGTTGCGAACAATATAGTATTACAAAAAAAAACTGTATTTCGACAAACAGCAACTCTGTAACGAGCTCCAATGTAACCACTACACCGAGCACGAGAGTAAAATATAATGTGTTCGTCGAACAGCGAACACCAGCATAACCATGACCTTATTGTAGACGGTATCCCGAACGAAAGTTTTGTAATGAGAATGTTCACGTGATAAATCTCTCGTTCGTTCGCCTAGTGTAGACGCGCCGTAAAATAACTGCGCTAAAAGACAGCAGTTGTCATGAATCAACTCTAGAGATTTTGATAAAAAATTATCATTTCTGACAAATAAAAGTTTGTATACAGATTCAGATTTGTTGTAATTTAATAGTTCAATGTCAATATTAACAAATAGCAAATAGGAGCACTACAAAAACGAAAAAATTTAAAACATTCAATAAAGTTTACAAAAGTAATGCAACACATGCTACATACAATTTGTAAAAAAAAGAGAAAAGCAACAACGACAACCGAAAAGATAAAAAACCCTTGACAAACGCTTAAAACAAAAGATATCGACTTCTAGCAGCAACAAAAGCATTGAAAGTTTATGTTTACTAGTTTTTTAAGCTAATTTCTATTTTTTGGGGTCAGCAAATAAAGTAAATATTTGTGCGAATGTATGCAGGCTATGAATACGTGTATGAATAAGCATAAACCACATTTTCACTGAATTTCAAGTTGCTTATTTCTTGCCTTTTTGCATTGAATTCAAACGAACGAATTCGCTCACCTCCGTCACGACACAGACCGCACGGCCTTTTATCGTCGACGACTCAACTTAGCAAAACGATATACAATGTATGTATGTTTCTATTAATTTTTTTTTTCTAATTTTTCATCATAATGTAATTGAAGATGTTGAGTTTATTATTATAGTTTAATGTGAAGATAGTGCGATGCGTATTTAACTAAAAAATTGTGTAAAAATTCAATAGTTTCAACATTAATGTTTAATTTTGTTGTTGTTATTATTTTCAATTTACATGTTATATCCCCCCATAAGAAAAAAAATTAATATCAAGGTTCATGAAGTGCAATATTTACAAAGTTTTCTTCAGCTATTTTTTTGTTTGTTTATTTTGTAATGTCAATCGATCCTTCTAGTTGTGAAACACTGCAAACTGAGGCATAATGCAATGCAACCAACTAGCTCAAAATAAACCACAGCTACAATAGTTAATTTCTCGATCTCATCTACATGCAAGATAATGGTTTTTTTCCACGCTGATTTCCTCCGAAACGAAAATTGTCCTACCCTCGATAACTTTTGAGCTAGCTACTGAACTAGTATGTTTTCATATAGTGTGAATCTAATTTAAAATTAAATAGTTGTGGAATATATTTCTTCAGAATAGTACAACAAAAAATGTTATATTTCCAGAATTAATTATAAATATGTATAATAAATTCTGAAAATATGAACTAAAAATATCTATATCTATTTTTGCAAAAAATGTTTAATCTATATGAAAAATATTGTAAAGATTATGAGAATTACAAGACAATATTTTCACTGAATAGTATTATGAAAGACGTTCTTTGTTGTTGCATATAAAGCAGTAAAGTCGAAGAAGTCTTCAAAATGAATCATCGTGCATTAGTTTTGAGCTATACTAGGTAATTTGTCAGACTAACTCATTTTTGCACTGCAGGGTCCATACTTCTTAATACAGATATATATCCCTGTATTTATTTGACGATGAACTTTAAAAAAATAATCTGACTACATGTATGCATGAATACGTTTCTTTCTTCACTATTATTTACATCATTATTCATAATTCTATTATTAACTTGTGCTTTATTGTTAGTCATTTTCTCATCTTACATACTTTGTCTTTTTTGTGTCTCTGTTTTCTTTTTTTTATCGCAAACTTGTACTCAATTTGAATTTTTAAATTCTCGCTTTTTTTCTTGCAGTTCACATCAACAATGCTATATGATCCCGTTCGTAAGAAAGAATCATCACAAGTATTTCAAGAGCAAAGTGAGACCTGCTTAACATATTTCTCACAATGGAACGAAGCTGATCAAGTGGAATTTGTTGAGCAGCTTCTAACTCGTATGTGTCACTATCAGCATGGTCACATAAATGCGTTTCTGAAGCCAATGCTTCAAAGGGATTTCATTTCATTGCTGCCGAGTGAGTATAACATAAATATTGTAGAACCGCAATCGACCAATACCTGATATATTGGACCTACATTGCCCACATCTAAAAACGTAGAAAATATACAATAGTAATAATACATATATCATTTTGTGATACTGCAACTACTTAGTTGACCAATATATATAACTAACGAGCAATTTTTTTATAATAGAATGTATATTTAATTTTTAAACTAGATAATTCCCATTAGATTTTCTAGTTGATTGTGTCTCCGAGGTCACAGGGTTTTATTCTGCTAAGTCGTGTCGTCGTTGTAAGTCAGCCGTATCCAGTAGTTTACAGGCTTCTTCATTTATATTCATATTTAACCTTTTCTTGTGGTCCGTTGCAAGTCGGTTGATTTTATCGGATACCATTGCAATGCCTAGGTCACGGTGCAATACGCTGATTCTTATGTACCATGGAGCATTTACTATGCATCGATTTATATGTCTCGAATAGCGTTACTTACTATTTATATCGCTGTACGTTTTCTGGTCGCTGTAGCGTAGTGGTAATGCGTTGAACTGCTACGCAGAGTGTCCGAATCTCGGCACAGGCAAAATCAAACAAACAAACAAAAATAGAAAACTAATTTTTCTACACGGCACCACCTCTTGGCATGCTATTAAAAGCTTTCCACTTCGCCGTTTGGATTCGGCATTAAACTGTAGGTCCCTTCCATTCATGCACAAATATAACACGAACAACATGAGTGGATGCGAAAAGCTCGGCCTAGGCCCTCCATGGGCTGTTGTGCCATTAAAAGTAAAGTAAGTGCGTTTTCTGGAAGTTTCCCCAATTCTATTCCTTATTGGATTATACATACTTACATTAAAAATCTATTATCGGCAATTATCGTAATAATTATTATAAAAAATTTAAAATAATTATTTTTTTATTGTACATATGTTATGTTACGTGAATGGGTGTGTGCATGTGTGTGAGTGACTTTGACTATCTGCGTTGGCTTCACGTTCGTCTATAATTAGACGCCTTTCTCGCATTTTGCGTTGCGCTCTTACTTGAAAACCTTCCAACCATGTTTTATTACTATTTTCGTTTTGTTTTTTGGATGTATGTGAATGTGTGTGTATGTAGTTTATAGTAATTCGTACACCTTCAATAACAGGTTTTTCAAAAGTCATATTTTTTTTTTTTTTTTTTGAGTCTTATCTCATTTTTTGTGCGTGTGATGAGATTTTTTGGTATAGAGGAAAATTGAAATTGTTATACACGGAAAAGCAATAATTTTAGCTTGTATGTAGTATATAAAAAACAGAAAAAAGCCAAACACGGAAAAAACAATCACAAGCAAGACTTAACGTTAAAGCGACAAAGCAACAACAAGGTACAAATGGATTTAAGCAATTTTTGCTGAGTCAAAGGTCGATGCTCCATTATTTACACGAAACACAACAAAAAAACTCAACAAAAAAAAACATAATTATAAATATATACATACAAAGAGTCGAGTACTAAAGTAATAATAAAATGAAAAGTTAAGAAAAAAAAACAATAAAAAAGAATTACTCTGGGTAGTTAGTCGGTCATATCGACTGATGAGAAATTTCGTTGCTGTGTCGTGTAGCTAAAGTAATTATTAATTATAAGGGCTTTTAAAAATATTCGAATAGTGTAAAAACGGATTAATCGAATGTATTCGTACAAACGGATACTAACCGGTTGTTGACATCCGACTAGTCGACTAGCTTCGACTAATCGTTTAACCGTTCAATTTCGGTTAATCGAATAGGTTTCGAAAATTTTCGAATTACAATAATCCAGTTTCTTTCATTTATAAATTATGATTTCGTCTTCTTTAGGTATATGTTTTCCTAAAGTACATAAGTAAAGAAGATTGCATTCATGATATTTGACTAACCAAATATCAATGGTTAACCGACTAGTTGAAAGTGAATGGTTAATCTAATAGTCGAAAACTCTAACCGAATATATAGTTCGAATAATTAGACATCCGGTTAATTCGATTAATCGAGACAGTATCTATGGGACATGCACACATACAAATTGCATATGTATGTGTTGCATAGGATGACATCACATTTATTATATAAAAAAAAACAAGTGCACCAACAAAACAAACAAACTATTGTTTCCAGCATTAAATTTTATATCATGCACACATATAAAATGGAATGTAGCGCATGCGGTGATCGATGCACGATGAAGTAACTGAAAACTTAAAACAAAACAACAAAGAGATACAAGAATATAATTAAAGTTAAAAATAATTACTGCTAATACTTTTACAGTAAAATGGTTGCGTTCATTCGAGCTTACTTGTTTTTTGAATTATTATATTTTTCTTTACGTTGAAGTTCATACGTACATACATATGCATACATAAAGATGTATGTGTATCATAGATGAGTGGTTTAAGTTGTGACCTCCTATTGTACTAGTGTAGTAATGAATTTCTGATTATTTTTTAGTTAAAGAAAGATATTGTGTAGATATGAAGTTTTATATTAAATAATATAAATATTTTTAGTTCTTTATTTTATTACCTACTAATTCTTTTACATTTGTGGTTGCTTGTTTTTTAACATATAACATATTTTTCAACATACAGGTCGGGGCTGATAGGCCTGCTCATTACTGACTGGAATATGATAGCATTTGTAACAAATTTCGACAATCAACACCTTAGATCAGTCGAGTGCCATAACTTAAAAATTCCATATTCTTTTTTTACAGAACGCGGAATAGTCCTGCTATTGATCACAGTTGACCTTGACTTTTGAAACACCCTGCATAAACTTCAAATTCTGCTATTTCGCAATGGATTTCGAACAAAACCCAACATTCACTGCCTGCCAACAGAATTATATTCATACATTTGTACATATTTTGAATGAGTGCGCATGTGTGACTGCTGTTTGTGCGCCCTAGTTTTATTTGCCAATTTATTGTTTTTGTTGTTTTTTTTTACACGTCGTTCCCTTATTGCCTGCGTTCCCTTTTGTATATACATATGTATAAATATATATATATATATATGTGTGTGTGTGTGTGTGTGTGTGTGTGCTACTAGCTAGCTAGCTAGGGATGCAAAAAACTGGTAAGTTAAACGGAATGAGTAATTTTTTTTTTGATAACCGAGTTTTATTGTGTACTTTTTTTTCAACGAAAATAAACCGGTGAACCGGTGGAAAGTGCTTACAACCTATTCTTCACTAAAATGCTGAGGTCAATAAAGTGAAATAGACCTTTAAAATTTACTATTACTTCCGTTTTGTACTTTATTAACCTGTTACCCAGCGTGAATAGGGCTAAGGTATATTTCTTGTTTTATACTTTCTTAAGTTAATTTAAACTTTTTATAAGTGCTATATGTGTTTTGTTTTATTACTTTTTCGGATTTATGAGTAATTACTTTATTTCTAAAGCTTTTTTGGACACGGTTAAAACCGAGGAAAAAAACGGTTAACTGAAAACCGGGTTTTTCCATACTGCTAGCGCTTCTCTCTGTATATTTGTGTATATGTGTGCGCACTAATTGCATACAGTTAAGTCAAATAATTGAATGATTAGTAGATGAATGATTTATTTTGTTTAATTTTAAATTCTTTTAAAATTGTAGCTTATATTTTTCAACTTGTTAACTCGAATTTCTTGACATAATTACAGTTTCACTTTGCCATTCAATCGTAAATAACTGAAGGTGTTTACGTACATACTTACTACATACATACATGAAATTTATGACGATTTCATGCAAAGCTAAATATGTCCAAAATCTGAATTATTGCACTTCGGATGGGGTTAAGTTTCTCAACATCTTGATCTGATGCGAAATCCCGCATTCTGACATTGGCTTATTCCGAATATAATTTTTGTTTGTCAGTTAAGTTAATCATCAAATGCGTAACGCTTTAGTTTTTATTATAATAAATTGGGAAAACCCAGCATCCAGAATTATAGCAATAAAATGTCATATTCCCTCTGAAAGATGTTAATAATGTTCTCTTAATTTTTCCATGTATTTACATATTTTAACATTTCTAAACTTTAACTTCTGAATTTCACAAAAGTTTTCTATAAATCTTATAAGCATGTACATATATGTATGTGTGTACATATATACATATATACACGCAGTATAGAACTGCCTCACATCGTTATGGCATCGAGTTATTCAATGCACGACAACGTTCGACTGGTATAGTAGATCATGCGGTTTCTATTTACCTGTTAAACTATTCAAATTAGGGATATTTTTATTCCCAATCTGGTTTTTGACAACCCCTTTTTACAAAGGGTATGCTTGGGGTCGTCACCCTTCTGGAATTTCTAAATTACCTGTAAATTTCCTTCCGTCTATAGCAGCATCACATTGTTCAGTATTTGAATGTATTTTTCTTTTCTAAAAATACATTCTATTCGACAATAGGACCCACCCTATTCCATGACAAGCAGCCTCAGATGTTAATCGAACCTCCTCCATGCTTTATTACTGGTATAGTATATTTGGGATCAAAGGCAGCAATTACTGGAATAGGAACGACAAAACTCGTTACGGCGTTGTCTTTGTTTAACTGTAACCAGCGGTTTCTTTCGGGACATAAACCCATGCAAGTCCACTTCAGCTAATCGCCGCCAAACGGTTCTGGATGACAGTTCTACATTATGTGCCTCCCGAATTTGGCGATTTATGTGCGTTGAAGTCTTCCTGGTATCCAACTGAGAAATTCTTTTAATTACTCTGTCCAATGGAGGTGAAGTTTTCCGAGGAGCACCGAATTTTGGAACATTTTGGTAGTGTTGAAACTTGTTGTATAATTCACAGCATTATGTACCACGGTTTTGGATACATTTTGGCGTGTACCAATTTGACTATATGCTAAATTAGTCTTCCAAAGCTCAACAATAGTCCTTCGTAAATCAGGAGTGCAATTTTTCCATCCTACAATTTTCTTGTCAGTTTATCAGTGTCGACTATGACCGCATGTAGCGCTAAAGGCCAAGCTTTTCCCATCCACTCTGGTTGTGTGTGTTATATTTGCACATGAATGGAAGGGACCTTAAGTTTTATGCCGAATCCGAACGGCGAATTAAAAAGCTTTTCATAGAAAATTTTTTCTCTTGTAGGTTTGCCATTGCCTGCCAAGAGGTGGTGCCGTGCATAAATTTCGTTGTTGTTGCTTTTTTATTGTTTTTTTTTTAAATTTTGTTATATTTGAATTTTTTTTTAATTTTATTTTGCCTGTGCCGAGATTCGAAAACCTGACACTCTTCGTAACAGTCCAACGCATTCCCGCTATGCTACAGTGACCACAATATATATTTATATATACATACTTAGCAGGAACCTATATTAACAAATTTTATTATTTTTTTAGATTCTAAGCGTTCTTATACTTTTGTTACTCTTGTTACTCACTGAAAAAAAGGATATCAATTATTTAATATTCAACGAAAAAATTTAAAAAAAGCAATGTGAAATATATATAATGTCCACATCTGTACACAGCCTACATATAAGTATGTATGAATGTATTTTTTTTACAGTACCTTACATATATTTAGTACTCCCTTTCTCAGTACTTATATACAATTTTACTACTCTATTTTGTCCTGTTCCCCTGTGGCTGTCACACGGCTCAGGTTCTAATGAAGGAAAATGTTTGCGTTTAGCAACCAACTCAACAAATAACTAAGCAACGAACGGTTTGCAACAAAGTTTGTTTCTTATTTTTGGCTTCAATACAAAAGCGAAATTTACAGATGAAATTAGGTTTGAACGTGATGTGACTGTATTTATTATTTCCTCAAATGAAGAGTTATATTATTATGCATGAGTGTGAGTGTTATGTGTGCATGTAAAGATAATGATTTTCATAACTGTTTCCAATAAAATTGGTATCTTAAGTAATTATACCACTATTACTAAACATACAAGATGAGGTATTAGATACTGTTGCATAAAAAATAATAAAAAATTAAAAAAGCGTATAGTTTTAATGTTAATGTTGAAGTTCTTATGATAATTTTACTACCTTTGTTATTAGCACTTATCCATAAAGAGTTCTTGGCTCAGATAAAATATTGAACAAAAACTATAGCCATATAGTTTACGATTATATTTAAGGAAACTAGTGTCTACTGTTTGACTTTTTACAACGACCCTCATTCATGTACTAAAAAACATATCGTCAATCATCTTAAAAATCAGAGATTTGACATCTACATACTTATCTTCTTGGAAAACACTGAATGAACGAGCAATAATTTTAAACTTACTTTGCCTAAGGCTCGTATTATCGTCAAATTAAATAGGTTGATATCCTTGAAATTGCACAGTTGAATATTATCTCTGGATGCATAGCGGGATTTTTTTTTTTTTGAATAGCTATATCCATTTTCTCCGCTAGCCAACATTTGTCATGGTTGGCTAGCGTAATAGTAATGGATAAGTGTAAATCACAAAAAGGAAACTACCATGTTAGTATGGCATTGATGAATAAAACTTGCATAGGAAATCTTACCCAAAAAAGAATTAGGTATGGTATGTTTACTGGACTAAAACATTATACAGCAAAAACGTTAAGCACAGTATACTCCTCTCTTTCAGTATTACCCCACCGTTACGCTGTGGCAAAAACATTGTTGGACTGCGTATTTTACAATGCGAACCCTTTTTACATTACAATGCGAACCCTTACTAAACCCAGAAACATAATGCATCCTTTTACAAATTTGTGTGTCAATCTGTGTGTCTGTGGAAGATATAAGTTGGGTTTTAAGCGTTCTTTTTAAAATGTGGTCTTGTTTTGCAATGTCGCTATCACTTATTATAAGTAATTATACCAAGTCAAAAAAACCGCTTTACACAAACGAAAACAAAGTGTAGTCGATGAAGACAGTGATGTTTAACAAAACAAGTTTAGCGTTGAACATGTTTAAAAAATTCAATGAAGTTAACTTTTATTTTTTTTTGTTTCATTTGCTTTTAAATGTTTACCTATTATTCGGAAAATAACAATAAGTTTATAGATCTTCTTGCCATTGCACAAAATATTTCTTAATTTACACATTAATTAAATTTAAGTATTAAGATCAATTATTTTAATGTTTTGGTTAGTTTTATTTGGTGTTAGAAATGTGCATAGAATATTTTATATGCACTTTTTAGCAATTTTAGTATTCCAATATCAGTGGTGTCTTTCTTATTCAATCGTTTAGTGTATTTTCTTTGCAGCGGGTTTTTAGCTAATTTATTTGGGTGCATCTTTAGTCTTTTAGCATAGTTTTGACAGGATTTCACAATATCTTCTTTTATTGTAGGAACAGATCCTTATGAATGTTGGCATTTTTTAAGTACCAAATACCATATGCAGGGCTATGGTTCTTAGTATTGCAGTGTCGTCAGCGAAAGTTTATGTTAATAGTTCCTTGTTTGTAGGCAGATCTCCTGTGAAAACGAGATAAAGAAGGGGCCCAAGCACACTGCCCTGTGGCACGACAGCTGATATTTCGTTGTAAATTTCTTGTGCTTGACAACGAACTTTCTGTTTGTAAGATAGCTTTTAAGTATTCCGTGAGTATTTTGTGGATGCAGTGTTTGTATTTTGTAAATTAATCCATCGCTCCATATTTAATTAAATGCCTGGGCTACGTCTAAGAACATTGAAGTACAATATTTTTTTTCTTCAATAACTTTCTTTATTTTTCCCACGATTCTGTGGACTTGCTCTATGGTTACATGATTTGCTCTGAAGCCAAACTCGTGCAAGTGTAGTACTTTACTGCTATTGTGGACTGAATGGATTCTTCCAATAAGCAGTTTTTCAAAAAGTTTCGAGAGAACTGATATTAAACTTATTGGTATATACGAGTTTACAATTGAAAAATCTTTGCAAGTTATAGGGATCATCATTATTCCAGGGATTTTCCAAACAGGTGGAAACTAATTTAATCGTAATACAAATACCATGCATGATGAGCGGAAGGTATTTGACTGCTATCTGGGGAAGTTCAGCAAACACTTCTGGTGTTATTTTATCTAACCCAGATGCTTTTTTAAGTTTAACTCCTTAATTGTTTTTGTTATTTATTTTATTGTTAAGCGAATAGTATGTGTATGTACATATGTACTATATATACAATGACAATGTTACGATTGATTGATTTTGTGTAAAGTGATTGTGTTCATTGTAGATAGATTCGGTTTAAGTACGTGGGTTAAAGATATGTTATATGTTTTTAGAGATATCTTCAGCTTTTTTGTGCAGGAGCTTAGTTGTTTCTTAACAATAGGTGATCTACTGGTTTGCAAATCTCTTCTTTTCTTCTTTTAAGTTTAATGAGATTTTCTATTGTGAACGATGATGTTATTTCATTCTTCTTGCTGTTAGTATTTGGCGCTGTAGTTAAAACTGCAGCAGCTTGGGTTATCACACTAGTGAGATTATTTATAGCTTCATCTAAATCACTTTCAGTTTTTAGAGCAGAATTTATTTCAATGTGTGAGCCTATGTATTTTTTTTACTTTAGTCAATTTTATTTGTTAAGTATTGTGGTCATTCTACCATATCTGCAGTCGTATCCAATGTTATAATTGATGGGGAATGATCCGAAGATAGGTCAAACGAACATTAAGCTTTTATTTGGCTCCTTCTAATGTTTTTATCACCCCAAAATCTATTTCATCTGGGATCTTATTGATATCTGGTGGGAAATAAGTTGGCTGGCCTGGAAATAAGTTTCTGTCTCTTGGTGTTATTAATCTCGAGCCCCAGTGAGTGAGCATCGCGTTGTAATTTTCTGCGGCAATATGTCTGTTACCTAGAGTATTGAAAAACTGTTTGAATTGGTGTTTTGTAATGTTGAACTTTGGTGGGCAATACACAGCTGAAATTGTAATATTTTGGAAATTTTTGATACAAATTGATGTTAGGTGAATGTGTTCTTTTGCATATCCTTCTAATGCATAGTGTTTGATTATTCTTTTTATGAGTACAGCTGTGCCTCCTCCTGGTTTCCCATCAAGATGCTTAGTATCATAGACTTCGTACTCTTTTATTTTAAAGTTATTAAATCTTGTGAGATGAATTTCTGCTGCTAACATAACCTCAATTCGATTTCCAATAAATAAAGTTTCAAGTTCATTCTGATGTTTGCACACGTTATTGGCGTTCCAGTAACATATTTTAAAATAATTTATTTTTTCGTTAATATAGCCTATAGAAGTATTGTTTGATTTTTCCTAAGCTCCTACATCATTGTTGATGTATTTTCGTTTGGTGGGCTTTAACAACATTCGCGTAGGTGATTTGTTGTGTGTTGTGAATTGCAGGTTGAATTAACTTATTATGTTGTTTTGGTATGCTTGATATTGTGAAAATATAGGTCATTCAGTATTCCGTGGCGTTCTCTGTAGAACTACTTTTGTTTTATTTTTTATCTCAGAGTAATATCACAGACATGATGTTATAATATGTCTTCACCGACCAGTTAATTATGTTTAAATAACTTCGATAATGATGTTTAAATTCTAAATCATCTTTCTAATGATGTTTAACTGCATGCAATATTTTTTTAAATTAAACATGAAAAAGCTTTAAGTACCCTATTAATGCAACGGTGAAATTACAGGTGATAGTAGTGTCAACCCTCACTTCATCTTCATTATTTGATTTTTCTTTGAAAGGACTCGGAACTGTTACAATCATTCATTGTTCACGATTGGTTTAATTATTTCAAAGACATTTGTTTTTATGTTAAAACTTGCTGTACTAATTCTACTCGGTGAAGCCAGCTAGAATTGTCGCCGATTCGCTAGATTTTCAGTCAAATTCGTTTGTACTCTTTTATTTGAGGATCTATAAATGTTGCTGTAACTTTATCCCGCTTCATCTTATGTAAGAATATTTTGACTTAGACTTCAATCTCTATCCTATAAGAACAAGGAGGCTAAACAAAACATGTGACCAAATGACGACCATAGAGCGGAAAAATTGCAGGTACGGTCTCGCCGCTCGTCAATAAACTTAAAAAAATACTGGCAATTATTGCCTAATCTGAAAGGGAAGTGGAACCGTGATCGGTTGAGATAATGAGATTTAATATTCTTGTCCAGGATTGATTCGTTTATAGTCTCAAAAGATCAATTTTTTTTTCGCAAGGAATCCATAAATACCCTGAAATATGGCAAAATGTCATAGGTTCCGACGGACACTACTTTCAATAACGTATTCATTCTATTTGTTATTGAAATAAAACAATATTTTTGTAAATAAAATCCCTCATTTTCAAGTTATGCAGCTAATAAATGTGATGTAACAAACATTTTCTAGCAAATAAAAGTTTTATTTTACCTCTGTTGGCACTAATGTAATAGTCGAATCAATACTTCTAAAGCATTTCAGGAGTACTGTAATGTATTTGGCGTACCACGAATAATATGTCTTTCTCTAGAGGCTGAAATAAATACTTGCCCAGAAATTGATTAGCAAACAACTCAATGAATGCGGAAACAAAAAAATATATTTTTAAATTTGTTTCCCATATTTTAAATGCAATTACTAATTTAAAGAAAGTTTTCTAATCCACTGCCATATATTTATTCCCATGTTGCAACAAATTTCAATTTATTCTTAAGTCGTTTTATGAAGAATCAGTTGTAAAAAATATTAAGAAATTTATGTAAAAAAGAAAGTCTTTCTGATAAAAACATTTTCTTACTCTTACCAATCGAAAATATATTTATTCGATGCAAAGCTGAAAAATATTACTAAAAAAATTTAAATTGAAATCAATCGAGATTTGAGTTTGATAACGGCGATTTGAAGTTGTTGTCAATATTTACTCCTCATAACATATTACTTATCTGAATGTAAAATTCCCATTTAAAATTTTAAAATAATTGTTCTGTTTGTGTATGAAGGTTGGTTAGATTTTTCAAGTTCGTTTGGTAAAAATGTATATTTGTATATTTCGGTTGTGGCAACACTAGTAATTTTTCCAGAAATATATGTACTTACATACAGATAACAAGTGAGAAAGCGAGTTGCAATCTCTTTTCATAATTATAATTTTGTTTGGGTGTCTGACAGAACCCGGTATTTCGCCTATATTTTGGGTTCAAGAAAAGGAATATTTGTGGTATTGCTATGTTTTTATTTGATTTGTTTTCAGTTGGAAGTTCTGGAGGAAATATATTTCTTTTCACTTTTTCGTGTAATGAAAATCTTTTCAAGGTATTAAAACCAAGCAAATTTTATTAAAAACTAAATATTTTATCAGGCTGCTGCAACGTTGTGATAAATTAGTTAATATTTGTTGTTTTTAGTTAGTTTTATAAATTGTTATTGAAAAACGTTTTTTAACTAATATTTGTGAATGTGAGTTTTTCCGATAACGTAAAAATCTCGAACGCTCTTTCATCCGCATTTCTCATAGAAAGTCAATTCTGCTTCCACTGAAAGAAATCTATTATTTTTTGAAATTCTCCGGCTAGATATATACAGTGCTATTTTGTGAAGAGAGGGGAAAAGTGGAGCAAGAAAAGGAAAATCCAGTCTGGATTCTCTTAGTTCTAGTTTACATTAGCGGAATTTGCAAACAAATAAACTTTTTTTTTCTAATACAACTGTAAATTTGTATATTATGTAATATTTTACAGAGCAAAACTCAAACAAATTGAGCAACAAATTCTTTTCTCGTACTTTCCCATAAAATGCTTCACTGCATTTCACGATACCCCAATATCTCATAAACTCATTGAACTCATATCGTTAACCTAATGAAATTTTTTGTTTTTTATGCACGTGAAAACAAGGGGTGCAATGAGTCTTCCCCTAATATAAGCTAGGCCTTACTCTGTATCACTTGGGAAAATGTCTAATGCATTTTAAATTTTATTTTCAATATTCAAATGGACGTTTCTAACATACATATATTCTGCAATTCTTACAATTACAGAAAAAGGTCTGGATCACATTGCCGAAAATATACTGTCTTACTTGGATGCGGACTCTTTAAAACCAGCTGAATTAGTGTGCAAAGAATGGCTGCGTGTCATATCCGAGGGTATGCTGTGGAAGAAATTGATAGAACGAAAAGTGCGCACTGATTCATTGTGGCGTGGATTGGCAGAACGACGCAGTTGGATACAGTATTTGTTTAAACCACGTCCAGGCACTACGCATCGGCCACATTCATTCTATCGTGAATTATTTCCGAATATCATGAAAGTATGTAAAAAAAATAGGCTATCATATTAACTTGTATTTAAGTATTATTGCGCATTTGCATTTTATAGGATATCGAAAGCATAGAAAATAATTGGAGAACCGGTCGTCATATGCTGCGTCGCATCAATTGCCGTTCGGAAAATTCCAAGGGTGTCTATTGTTTGCAATACGACGATGTAAAAATTGTATCTGGACTGCGCGATAATACCATTAAAATATGGGATCGTACGGATTTGCAATGTGTTAAGGTACATATGTATAATATTGAGAAGGCATTACATTGGTGGCAATTCTATTTATTCAATAATAATAATTGTGTATTTTTGTTTTGTTTTTAGACTCTTACCGGTCATACTGGTTCGGTGTTGTGTCTTCAATACGATGACAAAGTCATTATTAGTGGCTCATCTGATTCGACGGTACGCGTGTGGGATGTTAATAGTGGTGAAATGGTTAACACGCTCATACATCATTGCGAGGCAGTGCTACATTTACGTTTCAATAACGGCATGATGGTCACCTGCTCCAAAGATCGGTCAATTGCCGTTTGGGACATGACCTCGCCCAGTGAGATCACCTTGCGTCGTGTGCTGGTCGGGCATCGGGCCGCTGTGAATGTTGTCGACTTCGATGAAAAATATATTGTATCTGCCAGTGGTGATCGTACCATTAAAGTATGGTCAACATCAAGCTGTGAATTTGTGCGCACATTAAATGGTCATAAACGTGGCATTGCTTGCCTGCAGTATCGTGATCGTTTGGTCGTTAGTGGCAGTTCAGACAATTCAATTAGGTTTGTTTGGTTTAAAAAGAGGGATAGAGAAGAGGATATGCAACTAATTGGGTTATTATTGAATTATTTTATATAGACTCTGGGATATTGAGTGCGGTGCTTGCTTGCGTGTGCTGGAAGGACATGAAGAGCTGGTGCGTTGCATACGATTCGACTCGAAACGTATTGTCAGTGGCGCATACGACGGCAAAATTAAAGTTTGGGATCTGGTGGCTGCTCTCGATCCACGCGCTCAATCGAATTCTCTTTGTCTCAATACGCTTGTGGTGAGTACGGTGAGATTTTATTTATTTTCCATTTTTGGTTTTGTCCCATTCACACACGTTCACATTCTATTTCACATACTTTTTAGCAAATACAGTATGGAGCTAAAGTAATGCCATAAAGTGAATTGACTGACATTTTATTAAAAATTAAAAAATTGGGTTCTGTTTTCAAAGAATTTTTATTTGAAGGAGTAAAATTGATGGCATTTAAGTTGAAAAAATTATATCGTTTAAATGACCACCTCCGAACTTTGTATTGCACCATTTATTGCTTGTTGTCAACTAATTCTCTATCTACATTTGAGCTATTTGCAAAAATTATGGCACATGCACATTATGACATTAATTTTGCCCCATCTTGTATGTATATGCGTGTGTGAGCGTGTGTTCACAAATATTCGAAATTGAAAAAAAATATTCGTTAACTAGTAAAACACTTTTGTGCTTAATCAAAATTTAAATAGATTTCCGCTTAAAATTAATTGGCGTAATCGATTTGCTACACTCGTACTTATATATGTACGAACTCATTAAACGGAAAAATCTTATGGTATACACAAGCCAAACATAAAAAGCAACTTTAAGGGGGCGAGTGGCGAATCAAACACCAATAATTTTTTTTCGTTTTTTGTGTGTTATAAAATGTTAATTCTTTTAATTTTATTAATGCATTCTTATTTTTTTCTTTCGTCTTTATTTTGTAGGAACACACTGGCCGCGTATTCCGTTTGCAATTCGATGAATTTCAAATTGTCAGCAGCTCACACGATGACACTATACTCATTTGGGATTTTTTGAATTTTACACCAAATGAGAATGCCGCAGGACGTTCACCATCACGTATGTTTTAAATTTATGTATAGCTCATTTTAGAACTGAGTTGGTATTACACAGTCAAACACACAGAGGCGGATTTTAACAAGTTGAGGCCCTAAAAAAAATAAATTTTTGTGGCCCTCTTAAGTTTTTTTTTTTTGTACTTTGGGACAATTTTCTAAATTTTGACTAAAGAAACAACATTTTGTTAAAAATTATAGACCATTTATATTATTTTTTTTCGTGATTTGTTTCTTGCAAAACTATCAATTAAGGAATCATAGTTAATTTTTTTTTACTAAGTCGCTTTCAATGGCCATGATGGCTAAGTGACTTAATTTTATTTGGCCAAGTGTCGTTATTAGGTAGTTTTTGACCCGTTTAAGAATGCTAAATCATCTCTCACCAGACGCATTTGCAATTATGATTGTTAAAAAAAATTTTAGGATTATTTCAACGTTTGGAAATGTTGATGTTAATTAAACCTTCCAGAATTGACGCATACATTTCAGGCAGTGTTAATATTTTATGATCAACCTCATCTTTGAATACTAATTGATTTATGTCATGTTTACAGTTTTCAACTAAATTTGATACACACTGAGCAAATTTTTCTTCAGGCAAATCAAAATCAACAAATATTAAAAAGTTTTGTAATACCTTGTCAAACTACAGACCTTCTTTTTATTTCAGTATCAGTGTAAAGTATCACAAAATAAGTAAAATGTTTCAACATTGAATAGTTATTTCCCACGTAAAATTATGTCATTATCTGAAGTTTCATCAAATTGTATTTTTCTTTTCCTGTTTCGATTTTTTGCTGTTGAGTATTCTGTACTACTAACTAAAGTATTGCTTCTTTCTCCATTTCCTGAAAATATGAGTATGAATGCTGATAAAGATTTCAATAAATTAGTTGCTTTTTGTATGTTACATTCTTTGTTTTGTAACGATTTATTGGTGGCACTAATCCTTTGCAATAGTGTACTCCAAAAAATCAATAACAGTGCCGTCTCTAAATCTTCAAAACTGCTATGTATTTTTTTCGCCTGAATTTTTGTTATGGGCTTTTGATAACGTTGTGCCAACCTTTTAGGAAATAAATTTACATCGCACATCTCATGTGTCTCTATCAGATTGAAAATGAGTATTGAATCGTGTGTAATCGTTTTGAATTTTGTTTCTTTGAATAGTTGTAGCCATAAAGACATCAGCAGACAATATTTGTTTTGCCCCAAACAGTTATCGGTAAAAATTACAATATCATCAGCGCCAGTTTTAGAGTTCCCTTATGCATGTTCCTCCACCGTGGTTCGAATAAAACACCCTTCTAGTCGGAGCGCTTTCTTCCATTCGCTCAACATGACCCAGCCAGCCAGGCCGCTGGAGTTTTATACGCTTGACTATGTCAGTTTCGGCGTACAGCTCATACAGCTCATCGTTCCATCTTATTCGATACACGTCGTTCACGCATAGTGGACCGTAGATCTTAAGAAGTATCTTCCTCTCGAACCCTCCTAACAGCCTCTCATCAATCGTGGTCAATGTCCATGTCTCTGCGCCATACATTAGGACGGGAAGAATGAAGGACTTATAGAGCCTTTTTGTCGGTGGAGAGAGGGCTATACTTCTCAATTGCCTACTGAGTCCGTAGTAACACCTGTTGGCAAGAGTTAGTCTCCGCTTGATCTCAAGGCTGACATTATTGTTGGTGCTTATGCTGGATCCTAGATATACGAAATCCTTGACGACTTGAAAAGTATAATTGTCAACAGTGACATTTTGTAGAAGATAGTGCCAGAGATGTCGATGTTCGCAGCTCGAATTATTTTCTCCAGCATAAGGTTAAAGAAGTCGCACGATGGGGAGTCAGATTGTCTGAAACCTCTTTCGGTATCAAATGGTGCGGAGACGAATGAGCTTTGCAGGGATACCAAAATCAGACATTGCGGCGTAGAAGTAATCCCTAATCGTGCTGTCGAAGGCGGCTTTATAATCGACAAATAGATGATGGGTGTCGATCTGTTTTATAATAAATAATATGATATAATATAACAAGCCTTTTGAATGATGTTTTGGCTGGCATAACTTTTCAGTGGCAAAATGATCACTGCACGCGTTTTAACTAATGTTTTTTTGGCTTATAATATTTGTGTTTTTTAATACAACCGAAACTGATATTCCAAAAAACTACTTCAAAGTTAAATTTTATTTTACTTTCTTTTTGATTTAGATTTTTTTTCCAGGAATTTTCATTAATTAACAGTATTAGTACTTTACAAATACGTTCCGATAATTATTAAATACTCTTTGAAGAAAGTACTAAGTTTCTGTTCAAAACATCTCCGAAAAGCAAAACTCCACAAAAATGTAGCAGTCCTTTTGTATCTTATGTCAAAATACACACTGTGGGATACTTTACTAACAACAAATATGCTTGAATTATTGAGTCAACAAACATAATTGATCAATTGAAAGAAATCCTCTCACTGCATATCATTCTAAAATGCAGCTCTTAAAATTATTTATATTTCATTCAATCTTCTTGAAATTGAATATTTTTTCAACTTGATATCCTTTAATTTTTAGCCGCTCTCATGGAACATTAACATTAACAACAATACTTGATATGAATCAAGATCAACAAAATGATGATGGATGATCTACGGGCAGACATGAAGTTAGTTATTTACTTTATTTTTGTTTTTTTTTTGTTCAACATCAAATTTAATTTGCTACAGCAGATCTCCAAATTAACATTTAACGAAGAAAAACTACAACAAAGGAAAATCGTTCTGGGTGATATGTCTCAGTATATGTTTCTTGATATACATACATATATACACGCGCAATACACACACAAGCCACTCTCAATCACATGAATGCATCAACATACGTAAGAATTGCATATTTACATAAAACAAACAAAAAAGCAGAAAAGAGTAATTTGTTAAATAAAGAAGAAGTGAAACCAAAACCATTTCACCAATGAAGTTATCACTTATATAACGTTGAAACTTAAACAGAAATCATACAAAAACAACAAAACAAAAATTCATATATAACTATTTGTAAATTAGCGTAGAAATAATAAATAGAACAAAATATAATAAAATTATAAATTATGCGCATTATTGATAAAATTTAAAGAAAAAATTTAAAACACACCCACAGGAAAACTGAAACTTCCCCTCTCTTTCTGTTTCCTCTTTCAAATGAGAAATTGCATACAAAATAAATATAAAAAATATTGCATAGTTATATTTATTAATTGTAAAACATATGAATAATAAAATGAACATAATTGCGAGAATAAAAACTCATTGATTATACTCAAATAAATACATTGCCGAGTTGAAATTTTAATTAAGAAACGGAACAAGCAAAAAAACAAACAAAGATCAGAAAAAGAGAGAATTGAAAAAAGTAATCACATTTAAAAAATATTACCTACATACATATATATTTAAGCTAGCTATAACAAACATTATAAGTATATACTATAGACCAGTTCGATATATTTTTCGAAAACTCTTTCGAACAAATCGACACGACGAAACATCAATATACAAGTCTATTATTTCTATCTAATACTTTTATTGTAAAAGTCTGAGTTTTTTGTTGTTGTTAATTTACCTATTTTTTATTACATAATTTTCTAAAGAAATCTCTTTTTCAATATCTCTCTTATGTGTTAACTTAAAACATCAAATCAATTGCATACTTACAAAATTTAAATAGAACAATTCCATTCCGATTACACAATTACGGTAAAGCCTGGATTGGGAGGGAACTTCCCTGATTTCAGTTACTCGTCCCGCATTGTAAGGTTTCCCGAAATTGTCACGCAAATCTTTCTAAAATTTACCTGCATACATAGTATAAATTTCTATTTCCCTCAATTTTTGATTGCAACTTGTCTTCCAGTCACTCTTTTTTGCGAACTGCTGAGTTGCCCGTTTTATGTAAACAGTTTTATTGTTTGAAGCGTCGCATGTAACGGCAATGCTGATCAAAGCTCAACTTTAAAGCACTTCCGCTATCCGACAAGCATACTCTGATTCCAATCATTTCTTGTGGCCATCAATTTGCCGCATAATTACTTTCTCCTTAATTAATCTGAAGTATATATGTATGTTTATGATGAACCCTTAAATGCTTACTGTTTTTTCGAATATACAACCGTCATACAACCAAATTGAGTAATCACTTTGAATGTTTGGTATTATGGTAAAAATAAAATCAGAAATTGTTTCTCAATAAAATGTATTTAATTTAAAATATTTTTTCTTTTAAATTTACATCAAATTTAAATTAAATGGATGTAAAACTAAGAAAATTGATTTTTTTTAAATTTAAATATAACTATCATTTTGTTATATTTAAATACAAATCTGGTAGCTTTAACTTTCGGAAATGTGAGAGTCACCCATTCGATTATGACACGGTGACATTTGAGTAAAATGTCAGTGAGAGGAGAACATAACAATAACTGAAATTCATACTTAAAAGAGATCCTGCTCTACTCTATCTTTTAATTTCTCTTTCAGTAAATTTATGTTTCATATGTGCATAAAAAAATTTGTAAAATTTATAATAATTATATATAATTATATAAATATTATAGTTTCTTACAATTAAAATTATTTTTCGCAACTTAAACTAAAGATACGCTTTCTGAGCATTTTATTTCTATCAGTCTTGGTTTGCTTATGTTCTTATAATTTTTTTAATAATCCCATTTTTTCCTACATGTGAAATAAACTCGTTTTAATCCTGTTCTCTTTACTTGTACAACTATGTTCTTTCCAGCTATGATTCTGACTCCATCAGAGATAGGCAAAGATCGTAGAGAGCGTCTCTGTATGTTTGTTTGCAAGGAACTACTCAAAAATGTCAAAAATGAGTGTCATTTGATTTTGACTTGCTCTCTTAATAAAAAAAAAACAGCATGATCGGATCGTAGGAGTAACTTTGTTTGAGCATTGAATTGCATACTCCAAAAATTTGTCTGACACATTCTCTTTAAGGGAAACTAACGAAGAAAAAACAAGAATTTGTTGCTTATGCATCTTGCACGGGCGTATTCTAGACTTAGAGAATCCTCCTAATGTTTTTTATTTAGGTGCCACCTTTTAGTAGTTATATATTCAGTGCAATAATTATTACAATGAAAATATAGCTCTACTTAGCAAAAGGTTACAAGTTGAAGAATTAAATATTTCTGAAAACACGAAAAAATGCTTAAGAACATTTGCTTAATGAATTTAACTCATAATTGTAAGATTTTATGGTTTTATTCTACTGAAAATCGTGGCTCCTAAATAAATTTAAAAAAAGATATAAGTATATAATTGCCGACCAAATAGTCAAGTAAGACTATATACATATACAACATTCAGCCCTGGCGAGCTAATAGCACACCCTACGTTCAACACATACATGTCTTGTGAAGTAATTATAGAAAACTACTGTAACATTTTTATTCATTTAATCAAATAATACTGCATTAAATACTTCCTTTTATGCGTTTTGAGAACAAAAAATTAAGAAACAAAACAAAATTATGCAGTAGCATGTGATTGTCATTTCACTGCAAAAATTCCAATGGAAGTAATCTGAAAAGAAAGGAATTAGTACATATAATGAACAAAAATAAAATAAATGTAACAAAATTTTTTACCTAATTTGTATTTTACCTAATATTGTATTTTGTTTTGAAAAAGGTGTTCTTTCTATAACGGCTCTTAAATTATTTTTGATATAAGCCTTAATACAGTATATCCTTCAAAATGATATTAAAGTAATAAGTTTAAAAAACGCTACATAACTAAAAATATGGTCAGCACGATTATTGGCAAAGGCGTGCTAATTAGTTCGCCAGAGCTGTACATACATTAATTGTTGTCTTCCATCTACTACACATGTATTTTTAAATGAAATTAGTTTTACCGTGTCTGGCAGTTATTTTCTTTGTTAGAATAATACATGTTTCAATTTGATTATAATAGAATATTCAGCCAAACTTTGTGTGCACACAAAAACAAAGTATGTATGTGAATTTAATTATGTTAATCATTGTGAATGAATACCGTTTCAACATTCTTACTTTTAATAATATGTAGAGGGATTCATGTACACTCATAAATGCCTCATAAGTTTTAATGGTATAAACTGATCAATATTTTTATGAAATTTAAAAGTATTCTTCCGAGTTTATAAGTTTATACGGGTTTCGGTACAATGATGAGTTTATATGAATCCGACTAATGTCAATATCCTAACATTCATCATTTTCCTAGTTCTTTGGTGATTACAGTTTTACTGTCAATTGTTAAAGTTTCCTCTTCTTTTTAAATATGTAATATAAGAAATTAAATACGAAAAGCTTTTGGCATTACCTTTTCGTATGCATGTATGTATAGTATGTGTACTTTTAGGAACACTAGGGCATTAAACATAAATCGTTTTCTCTTTCCTGCATTCTCCATTTACTCATTCATCATAAATAAAGTTTAAGGCAAAATAATAATACGAAACCCAAAATTTATATGTTTTATAAATGAATATAATTTAAAAGCAATCCATAAAGTTATATGTTATATGTTGCAATGCAATAAAGATGTAAAAATTCGAAATCGGATATTCAAAATTCCAAGCACAAGAATTGTATAAAGAAATATAAATCCTAAATAATAATTACAGTAACAAATAGACAAGATTCCGAAAGTATAAGAAACTATTACACTGTAAATTAAATGTTTTATACAAATTGATGTGTTTATATGAGAAAACAAGAAAAGGAACTTTGCTTTGTAAAGTTTAGAGAAAAAGGCGGCTAATGTCGCACCACGCTGCTTTTGCATACCATTACTCATGATCAGTTTTTACTTTTTATTATTTAACCAATTTTAGTGTATCTCATAATTTAATTACGTTTGTCCGAAGACACTCAAAATCATTGTGGATTTGTTGCAATTATTGTTGTATAGATCCAAATTTAATGTTTCAAAGAAAAAAACAAACTTATTTCATTTTCATAAAATAGAAAAAAAAAATTTATTTTAACTATCAAATAATGAAATGTTTAAATATACCTATACTTATATTAAATATTATCTCTTAATGCATATTATATTTATATATACATACGAACATATTTTTGTAATTAAGTTACTCTTTTTTGCCTTAGAATTTCTTCGTTTTTTTTTCTTTTTTTTCTTTAGTTTATGTAATATGAAAAACTCTTGTATGTTTTTTTATCTCTTAAATTATAATCTAAAGAATTTTTTGATAATTTTAGTTTCGAATAATGAATGCATACCAACAACAACAACATGAAATGAAATAAAATAGTTTTTAGTTATAACATAAACCAAGTGTGGTGTTTTATTGCAGACAGAATTCAACACATATGTAAGAACAGAATCTTAAGTGGTTCCAGGCATTGGAATGAAGAGTGATGGGACACACTCTGAGAAAACCAACATGCAACATAAAGAGAAGAAACGGAAATGTAACGATTTATAAAAAATTAAAAATTGTTTGAAAATGAGTTTGTTCAACGCTTTGTTTGTATGCTGTAGCTCATTTTGTAATTCCTCGTCTCTTATTTTACACATTTCTAATTTGACATGATTGGCAAATGCATCTACGTCGCTATGAACATTTTCGATGATACTTTGCCAATTGCTTTCTATATGCGTAGCATGTAGTATTGCAGAATATGGTAATGCAGAATTGGTTGGAGGATGGTGAAGAAGTATAAATATATAGAATTAATTCTTAATTTTATTTTCTGAGGAATACTTATGTACCTTTCGTGGTTGTCTGTCTGTACGTTTGACTGATATATTCGTCTTTCATGTTGGATTTATTATTTTATTTCGTTTATATTTTTATTTCTCAACAAATTCTATGTTAATCTAAAAATTCTATCAAATCTAAAAAATGTTAAAAATAAAGCATTAAAATAATTCAAGAAGTCCAAACTTGATATTGAGCGTAGAAACTTTGACGCTTGCGTGATGACTTTAATTCTCTCTATAATTTCTTATACAATAACTATATTTCCAAAATTGAAAATGACTTAAAATCTAAAATCTGAATCTCGGAACAGGCAAAATCAAAAAGTAGGAAAAATAAATTTTCTAAACGGCACCACCTCTTGGCAGGCAATGGTAACCCTACAAGAGTAAAAATATATAAATAAAATGTGAATAGCCCTCTAGGGGCTGTTGGGGCATTAAAGGAAAAGAATCTGATTTCTGAATAATATAGTAATTTTTAAATAAAATTTTTTTAAATAAATGCGGAATATGTTGTTTAGAAATTTTTTAGACAAATTCTAGCAAAATGGTAGAAAACATAAGAGAATACGTCATTTGGTAAGGTGGGTAACTACATACATATATATGATATTTTATGCATTTATTTACGGAATTATAATATCCCAGTCAGTTTACTTATTTTGTTTACTAGAATTGTAAATTGTGTTATATAAGAACTAAAAAAAATTATATTTTCTCTCACTATTCTAAGCCTATTGTTACATTCATTAATTTTAGTATTATTTCGGCAGTTTTTTTCGATTACGTTAAAAGTACTACTGTGGGCAAAAAGTAGTAAGACTTTGTTCATAATTTCAAATTTTTTTATTCATTCTTCCAAATCTATTTCGTCCCCTTCAAAGTAATCCCCCCCGGCCCCAATACACTTGTGCCAACGTTTTTTCCAATTCTCGAAACAGTTGTTAAAGTCAATTTCCGGAATAGCCTTCAATGCGCTTAGCGATTCATGTTTAATGTCTTCAATTGACTCAAAACGGTGTCCACGAAGCGGTTTTTTGAGTTTAGAAAATAGCCAAAAGTCACAAGGTGCTAAGTCAGGCGAATAGGGTGGTTGCGGAACGATATCAGTCGAATTTTTGGCAAAATGGTCTCGTAAAACCAATGCAGTGATTTTGGAACCAATCGTGCATTCACTCTTCTTAGGCCCAAATGATGTTTTAAAATGGTTTTCACTGATCCTTCCGATATTCCAACGATGCCAGTAAGGTCTCTGACTGTTAATCGTCGATTCTCGAGCACCAATTCCTTGATTTTATTGACGTGTTGATCATCAGTTGATGTTGATGGCCGTCCTGGACGTGGTTCGTCGTCAACGCGTTCTCGACCATCTTTGAACAATTTGTACCAATCAAAAACACTTGCTCGCGACATACAATTATCACCGAAGGCCTTTTGCAACATTCTGAACGTTTCGGCACCAGAAATTTGATTCCGCACACAAAATTTAATGGAACTTCTTTGTTGAATAATTTCACTCATTGTGAAAATCGCCGAATGCACTTTTTGTACTTCAGAAAGACAAGCGTATACTAAACATTAATGATTATTTTGATGTGACATTTGGCACAGATACATCTGTGCCGACAGTCATACCAACCTTAAAAAAATAATATTTTGATGAATGGGTTTCCGCGCGAAATTTAAATTAAGAAGTCTTACTACTTTTTGCCCACAGTAGTATATAACACTAAAGCAGATACAAATTATTTTTTGTTGAAATATTTCATAAAAACGAAAAGTGTATGCGTTCGTATGTTTGTTTTTCACACTACGTTCCAAGTAATGAAGGGACATTTTGTCATACACGATCATTAAAAATATCATTATTTGCTGATAATGTCATTATTATTGACCGTGTGAGGTCATGGTTATGCTGGGGTTCGCTTTTCGGCGAACACATTATATTTTTCTGTCGAGCTTAGTGTGATGGTAACATTCGAATTCGTTACAGAGTTGCTTTTGGTCGAAATTCAGTTTTTCTTTAATACTATTTCATGCGCAAAGGCTACACTAAAATGGTATACCAAAAAACTGTAAACGATTTTATCAATATGGAGAGTGAAATTAATAATATAATTCCGACCGACAGCCGGTGGCTGATTATAAAAAAAGCGATTGTGGTAGTGGAGTATATGTATGTGGCAACTTCAAGGCAAGAGTCTATTAACACCATTTGGATCCCAGCGTGAATACAGCTAACATGTAGTATAAATACTTTTCATCCTTACTTCTTCAATAGTTTTATAAATAATATACTTAATATTCACTTCTAACTTTCCTTATATTTTACATACATTTTTGTTCCTTTTTTGTAGAATAACTCATTGCCACCCTGAATGCGAGTGTTGGGTGTACATTTCACCCAGCATATCGTGTTCGTTGTTATGTTCGTCGATAATTCTCGATAATTCCAAAACATTTCCTCTTTTCATTTTTATCAAAAGAAGAGCACTCCATTTAGTGGGAAAAGTACCAAATTGGTACCACAGTGGTTCAGCATCTTTATTTCTTCCTTTCGTCTGAATAAAAGATTCCTATCAACAAAATTAGTGTTACATTCGATATATGAAGCTCTTAGCGAAAGAAGGGGATAACTTAAAGGGTAATGTCTATAGATACATATTTGCTTAAAAAAGTGGCAAATTAAAGGCACTTTAGGGAGAGGTATTTAGATTTTATCAATATTTTATACTGAAAAAATGTGATTCTCATTTTTGAATTTTTAGTCTAGCAAATATTGCCACAAAAAAAAATCTACATCATAGTTGTGAATCGTATTCATAAATTTACGATTCATAATATTTATGCACAATTCAGAATTTCAATGAGGTATCTATTATTTTTGTATGTTTTTATTATTTAATGAGGCTAATCGAGAAGTTGTCGACTTTTTTTCGTAACGATGTTCCCATCCTTAATCAAGAAAGTATTCTGAAAGCGCAGCGACAAATACTTAGAAGTGGGATTATGCAGGAATTGTACATTATATACTAAATGGAAAGTACAATTTGCTTTTAAACTAAACAACTAAAAATTAAATTGATTTGTTTTACGCTGACAACATTCTAGATCTGGTGGTTGGAGGTGGAACATGCCCTTCTCCTAATTAAATACTCTCAAAAATGAAAAAAAAAAAACTGTAAAATCATCTTTGTAATTTAGCAAATTTAAACTTTATTTAATGATAGAGTCATTAATTATAGTGTAATATAGGAAGGGCCACCCCATCTAAAAATATTCAAAATCATGTAACATAAGTCTTACAGGATTTGTCTATTCAACGCACGTTGTTTCGTTTTATATTCGTAGAGAAGATTTTGTATTTTATGCTGTATCTCATCTTGCAATTCTTCGTCTGTTATTTTGTACATTTCCAATTTAATATGATTAGCAAATGCATCAACATCGCTTTGAGTGTTTTGAATGATACTTTGCCTACCGCATATCGTATGTGTAGGTGCAGGTAGTTGTGGTGTTGGCGATGAACTTGTAGATGTTGAAAAAGTTGGTACTGTTGCTACTGTCGTAGCAGCCATTGGGGCTTCTGCTGTTATTTGAATGTCATTGCTTATATTTGGAATATCTGAGTTTTCAATTTTTATGCTATCAGAGCATTTCTTGTTTCGTAGACGTTTGGCTTTTGATTTAGACGACAGTTGCGACAATTCTAAAGGATCATCACTATTAGATTCGTCTATGGAAGGTGAAATCTATATACAATTTTCAATTAAAAAGAATATATAAATAAGGACTACTACTAAGGAAATTCTTATTTCCTAAATACAAACTGTTTCGCTAGATCTGCTGGCATCATTAAATTTTCGTTTTTTTGTTTTAATGAAACTCCTTAAGAATGATATCTTACTAAACCAATACGTTGTTGGCTCATAACTAAAGGGGTCATCACCTGCGCCGCATCCATCACTATCAGTACCATTTGTTTTGCTGTTTTGGTATTGCCGTGCTAGTTCGCGTGCATATTGGCCACGTAAATAGTTTAATTTTATTCTCACGTCGTTTGGACTAAGGTCTGGAATGCGATAGTGCAGACTGTCGGCAATATCTTTGAGCGCATCAAATCTTGCATTTTTATTTGTGTAGTAACGATGCGATTTGTCATACAAGCATTTATGTGTAATCCATAAATCTATTAGTTCCAGTACGACTTCGCTGGGCCACTCCAACTGTTTATTTATATTTGTGATGTAGAAGAAAAATTTAGCTTATCGCCTTTTAACTGTTTATTGTGGAGTATTTATGTACCTTCCGTGGTTGTGCTTGCGTTTGATTGATATATTCAACTTTCATATTGGATTGATATGGTTGATATGGTTCTAACTCAGTGCACAGATTTTCTGGAAAAAAACGAGAGATAACAAATAGTAAATGTCGTACGTTTTCAGAATGACTTCCCTGCACTACACACAAAATAGTCGTCTGATCTGTCAAATGGCGAAATCTCTGCATTACAATCCACAAATGAAAATAAACGACGGATGTGGAATTTGATTGATTCTGTTAGCCAGTGCTGTTACATCACTTCAATCGAAGTGTTTCACTTCGTTTTCAGGGCATTCACTTCGTCACCACCTCCTCCAATTCGTTCTTTCATACTTACATCATAACAACTCTGATTTATAAACGGAATACAATTTAAAAAAATGTATATGTATTTATGAAATACCAGTGCACACAAGGTATTGTACATTCACCAACATTGTATTATTATTTGAGTGGGAAAACCGAAATGACATTTCGATGTACCCGAGCTGACATTTCAAAAACATAAAACTCGAGCGGCAATTGGTTTTTTACACATCAGTGATATTTGTTTTGAATTTTTATTGTTAAACGAAATCAAATAATACCAATGCCAAAGAATGTCCAAATACGATAAAAATGTGCCAGCATTTGCGGCTTAACTTCAAAAGATATGATTTGATATGCCTCTCTTTGATTGCGCAATTGAAACTCATTGAGTACATAGGTTACTGCTTTCTGTCAGTCCGCTGCCTGGCCCTGGAAAAGTTTGGGTAATACTTAAAGTCTCAAATACAATCTACCTAAATGGAATGTATAACACGCACAACATATGGATGCGAAAAGCTTGGCCTTTGGCGCTACAAGCAGTAATTCTCGATACTGATAAACTGAAGTTCATTGTGGTAAAGGCATAACACTTGCCACAATGGCTGCCTATCTCTTTCTCGGTGTTCTGTGTGATTGCATTTCCTCTCTCATTCTCCCTCCTTTTTCCTTCCATTCACCCGGTGTATGGAATGTATCAATAAAACAAAAAAACAAACAAAAACACCTTTTCGGCTTTCCCAATTTAATATATTTTATTTACTTACTAACAGAACTAAAATAAGTAGCGTACTACCAACTACGCCACGGCGACCGCTGTTTATTTGGTGTCACACCCTCTTATTCAATCCCACCTACATTTTTGCTATAACATGGCATTGTCAATTAACGTCCTTGTACTAAATCTTAGCACTGTAAAGTGAATGGTTCCGGAGATATCATGCCCAAATTTCCAGCCTACCTATTTTTTCCACAGAACACTATTAACAAATTATTCCTCCATACCACATTTTAATATCATACAATGGTTTCTGAGACATACTATAATTGAATTTCAAACTAAAATGCACTTAGTTAAATTTTTCCTGTAACACTCTTTCTTCTTTTAATGTCATTGTCAATTATCGTCCTTGTACCAAATATCAATACAGTATTTAGTTCTGGATATGTACCCATAAAAACTTTAGGATTGTATGGGAGGCGCCGCTACTTTTTCAAGCCTACCCATATATGTTTTTTCAAACTTCATTTGCCGCCCTTAAACAACGTGTAGAGGCTCATTGAGACAGTAATAATGAATGAAGTAATTAAGTAATAATAATGAGTGAAGGGAGAAGAAAAGATTCCAAATATTGTTGCAATATTCTAATATAGACCTCACAAAAGAGATATATAAAGTATTGATAATATATGGATAAAAAAAAATTTTGAAATCCTTAAAATAATAAATAAAATAAATTCTTTAGCCACTGAGTGCGGTATCCATTGATACATATTGAAAGCTTACATATTTCAATATGGCAATACGACTTCGGCAAAATATGACCGCATGCGGTTTGAGGTAACGGATTTTTTCCACAAATCGAATAATGAATTGCAACTAGGGATGATCATCTGAGAAAACATATATGATTTCTGAATTTTCAATAATTTTTAATAAGATAAAGAATGAAAACAAAATTACTTTATAATTATGTAAATAGCTAATATTATATTAAGTACATAAATTATTTATTGTATATACACACAAAAAAGATAAAGTATGATATAGATATTTAAAAAATAAAAATCAAAATAATATTTTAAATAAGTATTTTACAGAGAACTATCAAATTTATGTACTAAAATTTTACTATAGATAATATTAATTTAAAACCAAACTTGTAAAATATATTCTTGAGACCAGATAAGTAAATTATACGTACGAGAACTTTACAAGAGTGAGTACACGTATCCCATGATAATATTGGATTTTCGCCAGTCTTTAAAATTTTACGACAAAGTTTGCATTTATTACATTTCTCATCTATAATTTCGAAAAATTCCAACAACCAGCTTTTTTTGTTTGCTGCCATGTTGTACCTAAATACAAATGTACGTGGATATTGGAATAAATAAGAGAATATGCTCGTTTAAAATATTTTAAATATGTTTAATTAAATATACATAAACTTTTCCATACATACTAAGGAAAGATTCCACAAAAAATGCATTATTTCCTTACTATTTCTGCTTCTTTAAAACAATTTTTGCATTTCAGGGATGCATTCTATTTCGATACACCGAATTAGTACACCGTCTTACTTACTTACTTTGGAAAGCATAGATTTTTTTGATTCGATCAATCAATGTTTTTCGAACATCCCGAATTGCAACCATGCCATGACACACAATAATTGTTGAACAGAGTGATGATGTTACGGGTTTGGCTGTGAATTTTAAATTACTAGTAATAATTAATAATAATTATATAAGATTTTCATTATGCAATTTCACTCTTATTCACTTAATTTTGCAGCAAGATAACTTAGTTTTGTCTTTCACAGGGTTAGTTATTCAATCGCGTAAGATTACGTAGTCAGTTGTACATTGAATTATTCCTTCAAACTTATCAGGTTTCTGTATAGAATTTTCCATACAAATTTTGTCAGCTTTACGAGCGCATAAACTTATGCGGTGTACGATTTACAAGGTTTTTGCACGTTTGCGAATGCACTAAATGTAAATTAGGTGCCTACATACATTACTACAAAACACTATACTTCGTCTTAAATGGCACTCCGTTTGAAAACTTTACAACAGCACTATTGTTAACATATTTATGTTAATAGTCGAATAGTGTGATCGAAATTCGATCACACTCTAGGGATAAAAGAAATGCAAATTGCGTACTCTCTAATGAAGACAACACTCGGAGCAATGGTAGTTGATTTGAATGTATTCTATCAGCAGCACCGCTATACACAGTACAGAATCATTCGAGATGCACCACGAACGAATTGGGTGAAACGAAAAGAAAAATAAAACACTTTGTTCGTGTGGTCGCTAGAGTAAGAGAGCACATTTACAGTCGCAATAAAAAAATATTCTATTGCAATACAAAATTTAAACGAACAGGAAAAGTTTGGTCAGATTTGTATGGTCGCTAGAGAGAAAGGGCACATTTACATTCCCAACATTGTACTCTTCCTGCGTGTTCGGTGATTCTGTACTGTGTGAATGTTAAAATTAAAAAACGACGCTACTGTTATTGTTGCTATACACACGCGACTTCTTCTCTATTTTTACCTGGGTTAACGTGACCATATTCACATGAAACTTATATCGTAGAATGTTTCACCATTTTTCCTTGAAACTTAAGTAATTTCAACTAAATTTGACAAAAACATTTTGTATAGTTAGGAAGAGGTTTAGTTTGGTCAAGTGGGTGTGTGAGGGAGGTGCCCATACAATTAGCATTTTCAAAGAGTGATATTAAAAAAAGTTTAAAGAAAAAAACTAAATTCGGTATACTACAATAAAAATCTTCAAAAATAATTGAAGCGAATTAATCCACATTTTATTTTTATTTACTATTTATGTGTAGTAAATCCTAACGCTACAAGATTTATAATCTTATCATAAAGACGGCTAAAGTCACAAGAGTAGTTCATAATTGTCAAATTAACATTAAAATTAAAAGTAATACATTATTATTGATGACAGAACTAAGTATGCAAATTAAATCATTATAATTATTTGAATGAAACAAAATGCAGAGGTTTCATTATTACATTAATAGATTGACTTAAAGACGATAATAAAAATAATAAAAAAATGCCTTATAAGTTAATTTAAAAAAAAGACTTTGTATTGTGTGTGATTTTCAAATTGTTTGGTGAGAGTTCCAGAGACGATTAGGAAAAACGAAAAATTTGCGCTTGGAAATAAGTGTGGTGTGTTTTATACGAATAATATATATGTGTAAGTACTATACAAACGGATATATACACATTTATATGTACCTATATATATATATATATTTATTAAAATAATTAGGAATTAGGAAAAATGAGAAATGACGAACTTTTTTATTTTATTTTTTAAAGTACGCTTTTTCCACTTTCGTACATTTTTATGCAACACTAAAACAGCCTTTTGTAAATATGGGAAATAACTGTAGAGTATGCTACACTGAAGTCCGTCGTGTACAGTCAAAAGGTGTAAACATTATTTATGGAAATCTTTACGAGAAAATCTTACAAATTGTGGAAAATAATCAGAACAACGTGCAGACACACAAATTAAATATAAAAGTAATTTTCGTGAATAAGTGTACGAAAATAACTCTTACAAAAATTAAGTTTTTAAGTTTAACGCATTGTAAAATTTTACAAGAAAAAATTCTTCGCTCTTTTAATTTCTTTCTACGTAGACAGACAAACTACTAGTAGAAAAACACCCTCATAAAAAAACAAAAAAAAAATTTCCCGTTCCAACAGCAACAAAGGCAACGACAAATAGAAGCTTCAGTATACGAAAGTAGGCAGCGACCCAAATAAATGTAAAATCACAACAACAGCACAACGACAATATCATACTCAACAATAAACGTAAAAAGATAGCACTCATTAAATATTCCGGTCATGGACGAATCGAATATGCAGGATAAGGAGCGGTTCGCCAGTCGCGAGAATCATTGTGAGATAGAACGAAGGCGACGCAATAAGATGACGGCTTATATTACGGAACTCTCGGACATGGTGCCAACGTGTAGTGCACTGGCGCGTAAACCCGACAAATTGACCATATTGCGCATGGCAGTGGCACATATGAAAGCGCTGCGTGGCACTGGCAATACCAGCAGTGACGGCACCTACAAGCCCTCGTTCCTCACTGATCAGGAATTGAAACATTTGATACTGGAAGCAGCCGATGGGTTTCTGTTTGTGGTATCGTGCGATTCGGGACGCATTATTTATGTTTCAGATTCGGTTACACCAGTGTTAAATTATACGCAAAGCGATTGGTATGGCACCAGCATGTACGATCACATACATCCGGATGACCGTGAGAAAATACGTGAACAGTTGTCGACACAAGAATCGCAAAACACCGGACGCATACTCGACTTAAAAACGGGCACTGTCAAGAAGGAGGGTCATCAATCATCGATGCGTTTAAGCATGGGAGCACGACGTGGCTTCATCTGTCGCATGCGCGTTGGCAATGTCAACCCGGAATCGATGGTTGCCGGTCATTTGAATCGGCTCAAGCAACGTAATTCATTAGGCCCGTCACGTGACGGCACGAATTATGCGGTCGTTCATTGCACGGGCTACATTAAGAATTGGCCGCCCACCGATATGTTTCCCGGTGTGCATATGGATCGTCAGGTCGACGATGATATGCATTCTTCGCATTGCTGTCTGGTGGCTATAGGTCGCTTGCAGGTGACTTCAACCGCTTCGAATGATATGTCTGGTTCGAATAATCAGTCAGAGTTCATTACACGTCATGCCATGGACGGGAAGTTCACATTCGTCGATCAGCGCGTCCTCAACGTACTTGGATATACACCTACGGATTTGCTTGGCAAGATCTGTTATGATTTCTGTCACGCCGAAGATCAAATGAACATGAAAGACAGTTTCGATCAGGTGCTAAAGCAGAAGGGTAACTTCTCGCTAATGTATCGTGCACGCGCCAAAAGTGGTGAATACGTTTGGATACGTACACATGCTAATGCCTTCCTGAATCCATACACCGAAGAGGTCGAGTACATTGTCTGCACTAACAGTTCTGCTAAGACTTTGCACTCTACTGCCGGACATGAAGCAAATACACCCGATCAATCGGCAGAACATGTCTATGTAGCACCCATCGTTGATTATACATTGCAGGGTAGACGTGATCTTCCACCCACTGGCGCTTCAACAGACGGTAGTAGTGGTGGCATGTATAATTCGCTTGGCATGATGAGTACACACATTCAACCACAAGCTACTCTGGCTGCACAACAAGCAGTCTCAGCTGGGCAACGTCCAGCATCAGCACAGAATCCTGTCACCTACAATTACGATCCCACACATTCACCTTTGGGTTATGGTTCTGGGGGTCCGTCCCCCAATACTGCACACTTGGCCAAAATACCGAAGGCAAATACATCACCTACTGCGGCACCGCCCAGTTGGACTCTGCGCCAACAACAGGCGGCTACTGAAGCTTATCAACAATACAACCAAACCAGTCCGGCACGATCGCCTAGTGGACCAACATATACGCAACTAAGCGCAGGCAATTCAAGGCAAACGTCTTATCACACCGGCGGTCCTCCACAAGCTGCTACAAATGCGCCAGCCATGTGGGATTGGCAAAACTCAGCACAGACACAACATCCAGGTTTGGGAGGACCAGGAGGGCATCCACCACATCCAAGTGCGCATCCAACACATCCACACCCCACACACCCTGGGCATGTGCAGGGACAACAGGGTCAAGAATTCAACGATATGCTCCAAATGCTCGATCAAACCGGTGGAACTTCGTTTGAGGATCTAAATATTAACATGTTCAATACGCAATTTGAATAGGTAAAATAGGTTTATTTATTTTTTGTTTGTTTTTTGATATGGCGGACCACTAAGACATTAACATTCATTGCTTGGTATAAACACATTGAGAAAGCAGCACACCAACTATGAAACTTGAACAAGTGCAATCAAAAACAGATTTTCATTTGTACTATTACATAGAATTTCGCTATAATTACAACTTTGATATGGTCACGTAAAATTATTTTCGTTGATTTTTCCTCAAATAATATACATATATAATACATACATACATACATACATAAGCACACATTGTGTCGCTAACACTTCAGATAGTTGTCAATGTTGCAACTTAACCTGTATAGGTCACAAAGAGGTATTCCAGATTCTATTGTTTTAAAGTTATGAACTCATAACTGCATTATCATTCTTTTTCAAATACGAATAAGATCTATTGGCCACGGCTCTCATAAAACTAATAAGCAAATAAAATAAATCTCTTCAATTACATTTAAGCATAAAAATTATACTTTAAAATGTCATTTCAATTTCTGACATATAACGCGCATATTAATAAATAAAAATATTAGATATTAAAAGATTATACATTGAACGTAAAACTGAAGGGCAACTTTTGAATAACGAATTGAAACTTTATATTAATATTCCATTAAAAACTACATACATATGTAAAGCATAAATCTGGATCTATAAATAAATGTATAACGAATTAAGTAATTTACAATTTACTGTAATTAAAACCAAACTTTTATATTATCAACACTATGTACTTGCTAAATACAAACACATGCAACAATACTAATTAAAATTATAGTTTTAGTAAATATAGTAATTTGCGAAAATCATTTCGTTAGAAAATTATATCATTTCAATATTACTTTCTTGTTTTCTTTTTCGCTTTCGGTTCAATTGCATATGGTTTTGCGCAACCTTGCACACTTGCATTTTATACATGTAGCTATTATGTTTATATATGTTTGTTTGTAAGTAAATCTATTTCGCTTATTTTGCAAAATGAAAAGCTAATTATAAAATTGAAAGTAATAAATATATAGTAATTCACTACTCCATGTATGGTACATATGTACATAGAAATAATATGACGTAGTGTAAAGCGCGTTAAGTGAATTAATGGGTTAAATAACACATGAAGATGTATGTACTATTCACAAACTCTCACATTTTGAAAATATGTAAAATTTGCATCAAGAAGATTTTCATATTGTAATTGACGAAATGCATATTAAAAGTATTTTTATACTTTTAATTATTCACATACATATAATTATAAATTTATATTTAATATTCAAAACGAGCATAATGTAAATTTAATATAAATTCAAATTGAAGATTTTTTTTAATAAATCAATAAAGAATATTCATTAAGAAATGTACTTACTTTCATAGCCGGCACACAATCTGTATACGGGATTTATTGGTTTTGATTGTGCAACGGTTGTTTGAAACTAATCGTAATACGATCAGTCTAGACATGTTCCAGTGTTTATCAGTGACCGCGACAATATCGAACGAACATTTTAATCTCTTCTTTTGATAACACAGCTCATGGAATGACTAGGCCGAGCTTTTCGCATCCATTCATTTTGTGCGTGTTATATTTATACATGAATTACAGTTTTATGCCGAATCCGAACAATGAAGTAAAAATTTGTACGCTTGTAGGTTTGCTATTGCCTGCCAAGAGGTTGTGCTGCGTGGAAAAATTGTTTTTTCTACTTTTTGAATTTGGCTGTGTCGAGATTCGAACACTCTGCGTAACAGTCCAACGCATTAGGATTTATTTTAAGAAATTTAGGTATAAAAGGAACATAATTTTTTAAATAAAGACAGTAATAAAAGAGTACTCAGACTGTATAGTACTCTATACATTGTTCAACACAAAATGAAAGAAACTTGGTGCCGTGAACTACTAGTATTTCTTCCAACATATTTTTGATGAGTTCATAAAGATTTTGCGTGCAGCGAAAAAAGCAGCCGGGAGCATAAAAACATCATTAAAGTTTGGTGAGAAAACGGTAAATGCAAATTAGCGAAAAGTGCTACTCGACACGCTAAAAAAAGCTGGAATCAGCCATGAAAGGGGGTGACATTGAGGAAATGATAGAAAGCAGGGATAGATTGATGTGGCTATGGACCGGATTGGAGGCCATGGTAAACGAACTGGTAGTTAGAGAACGAATAGATTTCTCTCTAACAGATGAGTATGAAGTAAAAAGCTAAAATAAAATAAACAGAAAGATGAAGTAAGTAACAGAAGTAACAAGTAAGCTAAGGGCACATACAAAATATCAAGACTGGCAGGTGTGCGCAAACTTGTTTCTATTCCAGATGCTAATTACAAAACTTCAAGGTGTGCGCGAGCTTATGCGTACTACACTGCAAAGTTGCAATCTTACACGCATGAACGGAATACGCGAAGTGATGATTAGAAAAACTCGGTGGTTATGATAATAAGCAAATTTGTCGCATCTGGGGCTCAGAAAATTCATGCACGATTGTTGAGAAGCTAATACACCCGCAATTAGCAACTGTTTGGCGTGGCTTTTGAACCAGGCGTACCATTGTACCATTTTTTTTTCAAAATGAGGAAGGAAGATGCGTTACAGTGAATGTTGTGCCCTACCTCAAAATGATAACTGATTATTTGTGGCCTATTTTAAAGGATATTGACTTCGACAACATTTGGTTCCAACAGGATGGCGGGCCGTGCAACAATCGATCTTTTATCTTTATTAGCCGTTTGTGTATTGGCCATCACTCGTGGGGAAGAAGCTAAGAGGAATCAAAACACCTTGCAACCACGAAATTTGCGAATTTATTCATATTATCAACAAAACTGTTGCTAAAAATTATATATTTGATATTAACTACCAGACGTCCTGGTTTTGAGTTGCTCGTCTCATTTTGTAAAAGTTTCTCGGATTCAACATGTAAAGCTTTATAAAATTACATACATAATAACAAAAAGTTCTTTCCACACACACATAGTTTTTGATTATAAATCAGTTTCTACCAGTCATTCCTGCAATATTCAGTGTCAAAGAGAATAGCCTGGAAGTGGCGACAGACTTTGCCATTTTGGAACTAACTAAGGTTCCTTATGAGAGCTATTATTTGAAAGCGTATTTGGAAGTTGCAATTCTTTTGAACCAAAAATTTAATGTTTATAATTTCGTTTTATTTTTACAAAGTAATTTAAAACTTAATCCTCCGGCTTCTCTGGCGGCGGTCCACATGGCTGTAGCATACGTTCCATTAGATTAAAGCGTATCCTTGCTTTCGACTCATTCTCAGCAATAGCAAAATAATTAAGCATATCGTAGTGGCCCATGTAGCTGGCAAGAGAGTCGCGATGCTGATTTGTTAACCATTCGTATTTGGTAGTATCTGCATGGCCAGTCCCAATATATTTACTTTGTAAATGTTCCAATTGACTATGAATATTGTAACGTTCTCCCATTGTTTTTTAATTTAATAATTAACTACAACTTTTCTGCAAATTTGTTTACAGGACAACTGAACGTGACTCGTATTAGCTTTGTTCTTTTTCTTTACAGTGATATACATAATTACACATACATTCGTCGAATACCAAGTTGTACTACATTTAGTTATCGATTATTTTTTGCAAAAATATTGTTGTAAAAGAGATGATTTCCATCTGTTCATAATTTCACTTTACTTTCTGGCCTATTTTATAAGTTTTACCAATTTACATATTAATTCAGTTAGTTATTTCTGAAAGAAAATATTAGGCAAAGAACATCGATACTTCATTTCATTTCTCCAAAGTAATGCATTAATTTGGCAGCACTTTTCAGGCAGCAATAAAATCGACTATAGTGGCAACTCAGATTGACAGCTGTAAAGAAATTTGTCTCATTGGCCGAACCTGACAACTCCCGGCTTTTTTAATTCAATAAAAAACGAAAAAACATTTAGTGAAATTATGTGTGGACGAACATGCCTGTAAGTATTTTAAAAATGCTACACGCGTTAATGTTGATTCATTTAAATAAATTGTGTAGAACTCTGGAACCAGATCAAGTTTTGTGTGCCTGTCGTTTTAAGCCAACAACAAAAGCGGTTAGTAGCAGCAACAGGAGTAAAGGAAGTGCAACCGCTGCAGTAACGGAATCAAAACCAGACGATAAGAAAGAACAACAAGAAAAACTAAAAACTGAAGAAACTGGTGCATACAAATGTGATGATAAAGACGACGAGGACGACTATGTGTTGCCAGACTGGCGTGCAGAGTACAACAATGGACGCAAATATACGCCTTCGTATAATATTGCTCCTTCAGAAATAACGCCAGTTCTTGTGTCCAACGATCATTTCATTGATACTACTGATCCAACTGCTGATCCGGAGGCACCGCCACGTGCTGTAGTTCCTATGTTGTGGGGTATGATACCATTTTGGCATAAAGGCGATTATCGCAAACATGGCCTCACCACTAACAATTGCCGGCTTGAGCACATGAAAGAGTCAAAACTATATAATGGCCCATTTCGACGTGGCCAACGTTGCGTAGTGCTGTGTGAAGGTTTCTACGAATGGCAGACCACAAAATCCACAAAACCGTCGGAACGAGAAGTTAATTTTTTATATATGTCTCAAGCGGAGAATGTAAAAATTCACGATAAGACTACATGGACGCCAGAAAATATTAATTTATTGAAAATGGCTGGCCTTTTCGATGTCTGGGAGGATGAAAATGGTGATAAAATGTATAGCTATAGCGTAATCACATTCGAATCATCAAATATAATGTCATGGCTGCATCATCGAATGCCAGCCATACTGGAGACAGAACAACAAGTAGATGTTAGTTAGGAAAGATAAACAGTACCATAATTCCGTTTACTATGCCCAATATAATTTCATTCTATTTTCAGGATTGGTTAGATTATAAACGTGTACCTCATGATAAAGCGCTAGAAGCTTTGCGGCCTACCACAAAATTGAAATGGCATCGTGTCTCGAATTACGTTAATTACGCACGCAACAAAACCGAACAATGTAATAAACCGGCTGAAGACGTACATGCTCTGCCTTCTGGTAACACTACGCCCAAAAGCAAAACTATGATGTCGTGGTTAAATACGCGCAAACGGCGTGAAGAACTAGCCAATTTATTAAGTGATGACGATAGTAGCCCACCTGCTGATGCTGCCACTACCAGCGAAAGTGAGGCTGAATCTGCACCAAAACGTCCACGTTATCGTGACTACAAGAAACAAGTAAGAGAGCAAAAAGCATCCTCCACTATTACAACTGGAAACAACACGCCCATCGTTGACGGCAGTTAAAATGCTCTTTCAAACATTTAAAATGTAATTTGATTACCCTGACATATATATATATGACGCCTGTTTCCTTTAAGGCCATAATTAACCTTATTAGTTGTTGGATCGTAATAGAAAACCTTTTGTATGTTTGTTTATTTTAATTAATTAACTTGGAATATTATTTCTGTAACTTTTTATTAATAAAAATAAGTTCTTAAAAGAATCAGAAAGAGAGATTATTGTAATTTCACAAATTTGTTGGTGCGAAGTTTGTTTAAAGTACATGCATATTAACTTCTATTTCAGAATCCGTCACAATAGTAACCAATTGGGAGCTCCATTTCCAATGTTAATATTCTGAAATCTAATTATATAATTTTGTTATGTTTAATTGGAAATAAATCGTTAATTCGTAATAAACTGTTTCGGATGCCAGTATGTGTGTATATGATTTTTTGTTAGAACTGGTTCTGGAGGTGATTACTTTTTTAAATGGATGGATGCCATGGAGGACCAGGGCGAGCTTTTCGCATCCACCACATGAATTGAATTTTACTATTTTGGCATTAAATTAAAACTGAGTTTTGCATAATTAACATTTTCTATGAATACAAATGCAATTAAGTGATTGGTTTAAAACAACTTATCTCAATAAAAAATTTGCTTTCTAAGCAGAAATTTTTTAGTCCAATCTGTATTTCTGATCAGGCAACACTAACAATTCTCATCATTTCAGCCATGATTTTAGCGAATGTTGCGCTGCGCTATCGGTATCTTGAAATGCAAACATGCTACATACAGAACTAATTAATTGCTTGGCATCACTGATGTCAGTACTGAACGAAAAATAGCTGAAAAAGCTTATAAAAAATTAAATTTTGTGCAGTCTCGATAATAAAATTGTTATTCTATTCAAAATTTTTGTTTTAAGGGATTTTAATTATTTATAAACGTTTAATACTCCAATTTCGGAAGCACACAACAAATAAAGTACGCAAAAACTCAGAAGAGAAGTTATTAAAAGGATTGATGAAAATTCTTCTCAAATAAAGTAGTAGCATTTTTCATTTGTCATTGCTACTGAAAAAGAAATATTGAAAAGAGGTGGATGGATGTTGTTGAATAGGGGGGAAAATGAAAATGAGTTTCAAAAGAAAACCAAGAAAAAATAAGGAAAATTCGACATACGAGCGCATCGAAAATTGCTCGTCGTCGTCGTGTTGAAATAAAGCAATAAAGAAATTCACACGAGTAAAAATTATGCGAAAATTGCGGAAAATTCTGAAATTTTTTTTAATTGCGTAGAAGATATATGTACGAATCGAGAATATAGTAATTAAGAATAAGTAAATTGTCTGCTTCGCCAAGCAAAACGTAATTAAATGCAATTTGCGTCGCTCGTTTTTATTTCTAGTGTTCATATTTCTTGGATTGCATATCCAAAAACTTTTATAAAAAATCAGTGGTCAGGAAATAATACATGCAGTCCTCAAAAATCTTCAATGCAATTTGTTTGTTGAAAAAGTTGTGAATAATAGTTTTCGGTATTTATGTTGAATAGATAATAAGTGATAAATAATGTATACTATATAACAAAATTCCTCCCCTCCGTCGGGATAACCTTTGATAATTTTCTTCCTTTGCTACCTCACCACAACGCACACCGACATATTCCACACATTTCGTACAATTACTTATTCTTTGGATGATGGCAAGTGCAGCAGTCAGCTGCTGCAGCATTAAACGGCTGCCGTAACAGCGCCGCAGCGTTTGTGCATTTTTGTATGCAATAGCATTGTGTTAAGTGCTAACACTTGCACTGTGATGAATTATGTATATATCTTACAACATTTCTAATTTTATTGTTTATGTACACTTTTATATTACTTGTGTGTTTCATTTGTTAAACTAATGGAAATAAGTGCAAAACTATTTAATTTGGTTTTTATCAATATAACCATCCTTGTTATGCAAGTGACATTTGAGCAACTGCAACAGAATAGTATGTGACCAACGGAAAATTTAATTTGTGGGTATGGGTGTTGCATTTTTATTAGTTATTATTCCTCTCGTGAGAAAATATTTTATGGTGATATGAAGCAACATTTAATCAAACTAGTCATCTACTGGGACGTGTTTAAAGTCTTCCGTACAAATTTCCATTTGCTATTGGAACTATTGTTTATCAATCAGTGTGACTATTAGATTTTCCAATTACATGTAGTTTCAACAACATGAGTGCAAGAAAGTTCCCTTCCCGGTAAATGGAGAATAAATCGAAGAAGCAACACTAAACAACGAAGACATTGAACGACAAACAACGAGAAAAGCACACGAGCAAACGACAGAACATTTAACAGAGAGAAAAGTTAAAAATAAATTTGCAATGAAATTTGCGATAGAAAAAGCAAAAATCTAATAAAAATTTTCCGAAAACAAAGATATTAAAGATTCTTTTGTAAAATTGTTTTTTTTTTCTTTGCCGAGCAAAAGCCTTGTGGAAACAGAAAACCCAACGAAAGGAATTTGTAAGCAAAAGTAAAAAAAAATTATTTTTTTACTTGGAGAAATCAAAAAGAAAAAGAAACGAATAAGGTATATAAATGAAAAAAGGACAAGAACCGTAATAAGGCAAACCCATGAAGAAAACAGTTGAAAAATTAATAGTGAAATAATCCAAGGGAATTCTGTACCTAACACAATGGATATGGATAGATGGATAATGAGAGATATGCAATCAAGCAGACGGACAGACAGAGTGAAATACATAATATTTTCAAATGTTTAATTTTTTTTTATATGAAAACTTGCGAAATTGATAAGTTTTATTTTTTTTTCTCTCTCTTTCAGTTTAAGTTGCTATAATTTCTTCCAATTTACACGAACCTCTTCAAACCTACAGAAAATATACAAAATATTCATCAGTAAGCTTTTTGGCATTTTGAATACCAGATAAAAGTTGACTAGCTGGTTGTTTGACTTAAGCAAAAACTAATGAGTGTGGAATAATTGTGCCCCAATTTGCATCATTACCTTAAAAAATACTTGATTATTTATATTGAAAAAAAAGAGACAAAGCGTTATCCTGCAATTGTCGCGTTGAGTGCTGACCATCGTTCGTGGAGCATTAGCAAACCTGTAACACCATCGCGTCGTCACATCAACGCGCATAACACTTGAATTATCCAATAATAAACAACGTTTCTGTTTATCATTTGGGATTGTGGTTGTGTTTCTGAATAACAATAACAAATTTCAACAATTTGATTCGCCAAGTTTTTTGTTTTTGTTATTACGCGAAACACGAAAAAAAATAATAATAATACTAACAATTTTTGAAGACGACACAACAGGCGACTGTGGTGTGGAAATCAGTTTTCGGTCATTACATCGTCTTCTGAATAATGAGTCGTCATGAAGGTAATTTCAGTTAAGTTGTCATTAATGCTATGCATATTTACATTTTATTTACTAATCGATAATGATCAGATTGATTTTGCTTTGTAATGATAATTATGACGATCATTGATGCAGGGCGTGTAACTCATTCACTTATTTAATTATTGTTTAGTTTACAGTTGGATTTGTGAATGTAGATAATTGTTCGGTATTTAATTATTTTTTTGGGCTTTTTCTTTTGCATACTATCTTTAAATTTTTAATAACATTTATTTATTAGAATTATAAACGTGGCTTGTCCACATTTTCTGTGAAGGTTTTGTTTTTAATAAAATTTGCTTCTGTTATCATTGTTCATAGTTTCATACAGGGTGACAATTTATAAGTGTATAAAAATTTGTATGTTATTTATGTTATGTTATTTGACAATAGGCAGGCCGGCCTATTTAAAAATGTTACATACACTATTTAATTTATGTGCGACAAATTAAAAAGTTTTACATAGTTTCATACAATTATATGTTCATAAAAAAATTATTGTAATTAAAAACAAAATAGACCAAAAGCTGAAATCCATCGGATTGAGATCCGGCGAATATGGTGGCCATTCTTGAGATGTGATAATATCGGGCAAATGGCCCTGCACCATATTTCATATACTCTGAAAGGGAGAGAATACTACCATATATACGTTCATTAAGTGTATGCGAAGAAAACCAATTTATAAAGCATGAATTAATGATTCATAACTCAGAACTTTCTCACAATGACTGATGTTGCTTTGTAATGACATCAATGTTACATAAATCTATTGTGAGAGTAAACAACTGCTGTAATATTAATCCATTCATTGAATTCTGGCTTAATTCAAAGTAACATTTAGAAACATTCTTAATAAACTGAATACTTTTTTTACTTTTTGCCTTGCGTTCTTTGAAATTTACGAATCCAATTCCCTCATATACTGTCCGCTGTAAACTAATAAATTTGAATGAGATGTTTGTACCATTAAAAGAAAGAAAAAGATACATAGTGGGTGCCTAATAGAATGCATCTGAAATTGTTTATAAATTTGTTTTTACATTATAAATAATCAGTGTTCACATTTCCACCAGGAGTCAGCTGCGATTCATGTCTCAAAAGTAACTTTAATGGACGCCGTTACAAGTGTTTGATTTGCTATGATTATGATTTGTGCGCCGATTGCTATGAGGAAGGTGTAACATCAACGCGCCATTTAGTTGATCATCCAATGCAATGCATCCTAACGCGTTCGGATATTGAGCTTTTCTTTGGCGGCGAGATGCTCAACTCTGAGCAACCACAAAGTTTTACGTGCCCCTACTGCAAGAAGATGGGTTTCAGCGATGCTTCGTTGCTGGAGCATGTATCGGCTGAGCATACGGAAACTAGCCTAGAAGTGGTGTGCCCTGTGTGTGCCGGTTTGCCAGGTGGTGAACCGAATCTAGTCACAGACGACTTTGCCGGTCATTTAACATTGGAACATCGAACGGGACCGCGTGAATTGATTTCGTTTTTGATATCCTTTTCAAAACAACTACAAAATATTAATATTATTTACTATTACAGCAGAACTCTTTTTACAGCAAATATAGTTTATTTTCCTTAACTCTTGTTTTGTTATTTTTACCAATACGATGAACCCTCTGCTATACGACATGGCGGCGGAGTACGTCGTATACCAGGACGTACACTGGGTGGTCCACGTGCACGTCGTTCCAACATGCACTTTAGCTCGTCGAGTGGTCTGTCGGCATTATCGCCATCGGGACGGGAGCCGGTTGATCCCATAGCAGAGTTGTTATCACAGCTATCAGGAGTGCGACGTGGTGGTCCACAAACATCACAGCTGCAACAATTACAAATGCAAATTCAATTGGAACGACAACAAGTGACGGTAGGTGAAGAAAGTAGGTTTTAAAAGAGATACAGATAAATTATGCAATTTGCGCAGTGGAAATATTTTGTGGAAGGAAGTCAAAAGATTGCTATTTATTTATTTGTTTAATTGAACTCGTTTGTATGTGGCATGTGTTTTTCTCTCTTTTCTTTATCGGTTTTGCTTGATTTTTAGGCAACTCGCCAACAACTAGAACGCTTACCGCGACGAGCTCATCAAATGGTATCTTCATCGAATTCGAATGCAACTATGGCCGAGGTGATTAGCGGCAGCAGTGTTGGTAGTCACTTAATAGGCAGTGGTGCTGGTAGCAGTGGAATTGGTGGCGGCAGCTCTGGAAGTGTCAATGGCAGTGGTGGTGGCTCGTGCCGCACCAACGATTGGTCGGTTAATGCGTCCGGATCGAATCAGCAATCACAATCGGGCCTAGCGGCCAATGCACTAAACACCAGAGAAGTAACAATGAATTCTTCTTATCTGACTGTCAACGAATTCGGTTTGTCATCATGTCCATTTCTACAGCCCGGCCTTAGCGGTAGCGGTGGTGCGAATGCCAACAACAGCTGCAATGGCAATGTGCTAGGGATGGCGGTAGGAGGAAACGGCAGTGGGACAATGGGTGGAGCAAATGGCAATGGATCTGGTACTGGTGTCGCTGATGGGCAATCACAATTCTTGCTAACAAAATTCATGCAGCCAACATATAACGATGCAGAATGGTCGCAAATGGAACGGGATCGTGCAGATCGGTATGAAAGTTTGCATAGTTTTTAAATGTTATTATTATAATTGTGATGTTATTTACTTCGGTTTATTCTTTGAATTTTTATGTAACTATTGAAAAGTTTTTTCGTGATTCCTCCTCTCAAATTCTTCTTTCTCTACAGATCACAATTTGTACAGGCACTTTTGCTATCCACGTTAGCATGTGTCTCGCTCAATGCAAATACAATAAATGCTGCTGATGGCGAATATGAAAAGCGTGGCGAATCGCAAGAGACTAACAGTGATAATGTAAATAACGAAAAATCAGCATCAGCGAACAATATGAACACAAGCGAAAGCTTAGCGGCCGATGCGATTAACGAGACAATGATGAATAACAATTCAGATGTGTCTGCGCAAACTACAACAACAAATGTTGGTAGTGCTGGTGTTGGTGGTGGACGCCAACAGGTGCATCAACAGCAACAAACCTCTCCCGAGGATTTTGCGGATGATTACAGCAAGCAACCACAACAGACGTATTCATCAAAAAAGAAATCGGCAAGCAGTACAGGCTCGAGTGGCGGTGGTGGTGGTGGAGGAACAGGATCTGGCGGTAAGCCAACAGCAGATAGAGGCATTGAAAGACGTGGACGTCCACCACCTCCGCCCATTGTGGGTAGTGGAGGTGGCGGTGGTGGTGTTGGCGGAGCAACTGCTACTGGCTCACAACAACAGCAGCAAGGCCAGCAGCCGCCATCACAACAGCAAAATCAACAAAAATTTAAACAACAACAATCTTCTGCTGCAACAATGTCTGCAACAAATCAAATACCCGATTCTAGGTAGTGCTATCGACCCTATCACCATTACTATTATAATAATAAAATTAATCACATCAACAACCACAACAATAACAGAAACACTCAAACAACAACCACTACTACACTAGACACACCATCGGCAACAACAACAGCACAGCAGAAAAAGCGACGGCGACATCATCAACGGCAACGTCAGCAACAACAGCAAAAATAACAAATACATCTAGAAGAACTGAAACCACAGCAACAGCTACAACAACAAAAACAAATATGGTAAAACACAACCAGAAACAAACACACATTATAAATATCGTTTATTAAATATATTATTATAATTATTAAAACAAAACAAGAAACTTATAAAATTATAAAAAAAGAAGTAAACTTATTGTAATCAAATGAATTAATTTATAATTTAAACAAAGAAAAAAGAAAAACCTATGCATCAATGCCTAAAAGAACATACAAAAATACATATTTTCAAAACGACTACTGTGCGTTGTGAGTAACATATTCGCGACGCATTATTGAAATAACCTAAAGCATAAACACATACCAATCATTCTTTCTCTTTGTTTTGGAATGTAGTCGTACGTAGTCGTCGGTCAATTGTTGAAGATTTTTAAACAATTAAACACACCATTTCTTCATCTACATTATTATCCACCAGCAGCAGCAACCATAGCAACGCATAGCAACATAAGAATAGTAGCAAACAATTATGAAATTGCTCTAAATTACTAAAAAATTAAATAAATAAATACATGTGCATATTCAAAACAAAAACAAAAGTTCTTACAACAAATTCGCTGTGAATTCCCACTTTGCTTTAATATATTTTTGCTCTATGCGCTGAAACGCAGAAGATAAGGTTGCAACATTTTTTTTCCTTTAATGCTTATTTTCTTTTTCCTTTATCAAGTTTTTGTTTTGTTTCTTTTTGTAATTTGTTATTTATTAATATACTATACAGGGAAAAGAGTTGTAAAGTCTTCTGTAACTAGAAGAAAGTCATGCATACCAATTGAAAGTAATTGAGAATGTGCATTGCTCTTTATTTCATTGAAAATAAATCGCCACTGTATTCCATATACCAAAGCTGTAAAGTGCTTGAGATATTTTTTCAAGTACGTTGGTACTTTAGTATTGATACTCAGTACTTTAGTACTAGTATTTTGAAAATTCCCTTAATTTGTCTCCTCTTAATGGCACAACACAGTCCATGGAGTCATATTATATTTGTACATGAATGGGATCTACAGTTTTATGCCGAATCCGAACTGCGAAGTGAAAAGTATTTCTTAGGCAGTTTTTACTCTGGTAGGTTTGCCATTGCCTACCCTCTTTTAGAAATATTTGTTTCCCTCTTTTTCATTTTGCAGTACAGTACATTATCAACTTGGGCACGGCGAAGCCACTTACTTAGTTTTTGATCCTAAAATGTTTCAATATGTGTCTAAAGTGTTTTGAAAACTATGTAAATGTAAATAAAAAACATTTAGGAGAGTTGTGAAAATCAAACTGCATGCCAATACTTAAATACTTGGTACTGAATTATATGTTTGTATATTGGATACTTGAAAAACAAATTGCCATAATACTGGAGCACCAGTATTGATATCGGTTTTAGTACTTGACATTTTACAGCACTACTCTACAGTTTGTTTCCGTGATCGAGTCCTTTTACTCTGTGCTAAGTGTAATTTTCTTTTGCATGATTTGAATGATGTTATTTCAACATACATATGTAAATAGTTTATAACTTATATTGCAAAAAAAGAAAAATATTCTACTTCCAGTTTGAAAAAATAATTTGTTTTATTATATTAAAAAATTTTGTTTTCATATTCAGTGAAAGAAAAAAATTAATACCATCATCATCGTCGTAAATTATTGTTCTGTTTTAGAACTTGAGTTTAAGCAAAAACAAGTAAATAAATACATGTATAAAATAAAAGAAAGGCAAAGAAGAAATATAAAAAGAAAAATACTACCAAATACTTTTATGAAATTCAAAAAGAAAAAACAGAAAATATAAAATTTTAGTAATAAATGTCAAAAGAATATACAAAAACAAAGAACTATAAAAGTGAATAAAGTATAACACTAAAACAAATAAATTTTTGATGCTAATGCCAAAACCAAAAATTTGTACATTATTTTTTAATATAGTAGCGCAAAGAATATGCAAAATCCTCGCACTCATTTCTATTAAATTCTGCAGTCTCGTTCCACCTTCTATACACTACACTTTGAGGAGTTTAAAGTTACATACATAAGTTAATTTTGTTAACATTTCGCCAATTTCTATCGTTCTAATGTCCAATTCTCTGTTTCTGCATCTACTTTTATGCACTTTGTTTTAAAATGCATACAATTTTCTGGCACGGCATACGACGGCGGCGAACACATTTTCACCTAAAACATTGTCGAACAAATTTTTGGATACTTACCAACTCAGTTAAAAAAAAATAATTCTTTTGTTTTTCCACGTTCGTTTTGTATGTGTATGTATGTGTGTATACCTAAAAAACAAAATCAAATTCAAAGTATAGGTAAGAGTAAAATAAATATATTTCGCAAAAAATCAATACTATCCTTAATAAATAGGAATTTAATTATTCTCTTTTGTGTGTGAATTTTGTGACAACTTAATGAATAAAACAAAAAACAATTAAAAACAAAACGAAATTTAAACAAAAAAAATCTTATGGCATTCATTTTTGAGAGAAGCATTAAATTCCTTATATATATTTCACACATTTTTTCCAAGAAATTAAATTATTAAAAAAACAAAATCATATTGTTGTGAATTTAAACGAATCGAAATTTGCAAGAGATAAAAGATTTTAATTATTGTATTATTACTATTTGTTTTTTTTTCAATTTTATTTATAATAACTTAACCTGTCATTATTATAACTATTATTATTTAAAATATAAAGTTTATGAATATGAAGATTAAAAATATAAATAAAAAATAAAACTTTATTGTAAATGTAAGAATAATATTAATAAAATTGAATATATTAAAATTAAATTAAGCATTGAATTAATGTCGGTTTGGTTTTTTATTCAATTTGGTTCCCGTACACAGAACTAGGTTCCCAGACAGAAATCTGATAAAGTTTTGTTGTTTCGGAGGTGGCACTTCTGGCAGCTGTTTGGTAACCGACGAGGTGTTCTAGAAACTCCAATAACCCAGTGTTTATGTGTCGTCTATCGGCTATGATAACTTAACAGTCGTTGCTCGGGCTTTAAGGCCGGAGAGGCGAAGAGCTCACATGGATAAGCCCTTAATTTCACTCTACATTCCCCATTTGCGCCAAAAGCCAATTATCAAAAGCTGATTAGGCCAAATCAATGTGGTTTCAGATCCGATAAGCCCTCCATTTATGAGACTGACTGTATACCAAATGCTGGAAAAACTCGAGAAAAACAAATCAACATTCACCAACTATTCGTTGATTACACTGGAAATAAAATTTCAACTTTTGAAAAAACAACGGAAAGCCTCACAAGCCCTCCTTTTTTTAGTTAAATTATATCAGTACAGTGATAAATATAAAGACACTCTAGACCACTTATATGTCGCAATCTCCGCATCATTGATGCCAATTGAGGTTTAAATCTTATAGAGTACAGTCGAACTTCCTAATCGGGACCAGGATCAACCGGTCGCTCGAATATTGTGCCCCAAACAAAAGTGCGAACGTTGAAAACATATTCTGAAACATAAGCCATAACTGTAAAGTTTTAGAAAACATTCAAAATTATGATTGTTTCAGAGCGCTCAGACAAGCCTCTGCAATAAATTAACAATATGATTCTTTTGCGAGTCATTTATTGGAGCGTTCAGTACACACTCAGAAATACGGCTCTTTTATTCATAAAATTAACGAAACATTTGCAAATGAATGGCACTTTACATTGTTCTGCTTTATGTGTATTTTATTTACAATTTAATTTCTAAATAACTACTATATATTTGGAATATCGTCGAGACCTTCAGCTGTGACAACAGCCTGATGCAAGCAAAAGAACTCCTCGACGGCTTGTTTAATAATACGTTCATCTAAAAAGTATAACAACATATCATCAATACCGAAATCTAGTTATTTAATTAAAATAGAAATTTATAATGAAAATGCTTAGACTTATTTAAGGAGAAAGTAAATACTATGGTTTGTTTGTTTATTAAAATTAATTAGACTTTATCAAATATTGATAGAAGCTGTTTCCACGTTTTTTCAGGAGTGGTTAGGTTACGTTGAAAGAAGCAATCAAAGCTACACTTTATTCTGTGTCTTTTCAATATTTATGACTATAACTTTCAATCTTACCTGGATACTGATTTTCCATAATAATACTATACGCTAATTTGCGCGCCAACTTTTTAAATAAATAACGATTTGCTATCAAGCCCTCACGCATCGGTTTCATTAAATGTTTCACCATCCATGGTGATATACGTTTAATACAACTACCAATGAGTATTTCATCAAGGTCAATCGATGGACTGCAAGCAGCAAATTCATCATCGCTATCCTCACCGAATAGCATGGTGAATTTCCATTTGATCAGTTCATGCCAACGAAAATCTTCTTCGATAAGGCGATTTAATGATTCAGTGAGCAGGCGACGCTGATGATATAATTCGCATGGCCACAAGCTATTACGCAGATTTTTCTGTTTGATTGCATTTTGATTTTGTAGTTGTTTCGAAGTGGTTGGAGATGATGATATTGTATTTCGAGGTATTATTTTAACTAGTTTATGTTCGTGTGGATTATGACTATCAATGGTGGGCGATACTAAATTGTAAGTGCTCGGTGTTTGTACTTTTCCAACCGTTCGTACCATGGACGTTGATATTAATTCATGCGGCAATTTAGCATTTTCAATTTCTTTGAGAATGCAACTTATTTGTGGATCATCCGGCTCATCATTTGGATCAGTACCTAATATCTCATCTAACTCAGTTTTTTCTTCACTAAACAACAGTGCCAACTCCTTGGCGATTAAATCATCGTGTTCATCTCCGACATCATCGCTTGCAAAATTATTAGCGTTTGTAGTAGCCGCAGTAGAAGCATCAACAGCATCAACAGCAACATTTGTGTACGTTTCACATGCTCCCGTCTCTGCTACTGGTGCTGGAGTCATTGGTGTTGGACTTCTGGACATTGAGGGCGGTGTGAGTGGCCTTTCAAATTGAGGTGGCACCTCTCCCTTTACTGCATCCGTATACCTACGCTTACGCCTTTTATGCTGGAGTTGATGATGTTGAGTCATTTTCTTTTCATATTCACAGCTGACAAGGTTCATCTTTTTCAATTCTAACATTCTGGCTGCATTCTCTTGATTCAGACGCTTCTGAAACATATCAATTTTTTCCTGCAATGAAAGCGTCGTGAATTCATCGACATCGCTTTCTTTCACATACTTCGGTGACGTTATTGTCTTTACACGCTGCTGATGCGATGTTGTTTGTGTGGGGCATTTAGTTTGTGTCGCTTTTGTTGCTCGTTTAGTGTTGATATTATTCTCTTCATTTGCTGTAATGATTTTTTGCAAATTATTTTCCAAACGACACTCATGTGTACTATGACGAACAGTAGCAATCTAGAAATCCAAAAGAATAAACGGGAAAGGTTTGAATATCGGAACTGTTCTTTCAGTTACACAATGGCGATGGATTTAATTAAGTACAAACTGTAACGGTACATATTTAAATACGATGTACATAAACTAGTTTTTCTGCGCTCTCAACTAAGATTGATTTTTACCAAAAAAAAAAAAAAAAAATTAAGTAAAACTACGTACAATTTCGACCATATTACGTTGATACAATTGCGACATTTGGCAAGCCGCAATCGCTTTGTCTTCCAGTATTTTTGTGCATGTTTGTATATGTTCAACCAGCAATCGCATTGACTTGTCATCGACTTGTCGCCCATCGTTCTTTGCATACCATGCACGTACATTTTCCCACAATTGCCTTTCTAAATAAGCGAAATAGTGCTTCCGTACCTAATTAATCAGAAATATGCACTTATTTCAATTTGTTTATTTACCTTACTACGCAAGCAAGCACACTCACCACTTGGGTTAAACGTGTGAATATAAAACCCGGCTCCAGCTTGACATCTTCTTCTATATTATTTTCCAATTCTTCCTCGTCGTCACCGATGCGGTGCTCCATCATTGCTAAAGTGATTTTGGAGACGAAAAGACACGCAATGCAGTATCGGAATTAATGCAATTAATCTTTCCACCTTTTTCAGGTAAATTTTGCTGAACCTACAAAAATTGTATTTGATATGGTAGCAAATTTCAAAGCAATAATAAACAAAAATTTCCTTTTCTTCTTTTCCTTTTCCTTGGTTACATACATCAGTGTTGCACTTTCATGGCAAACATTTTTATGACTAACAATGAGGGCGAACATTTTCATCCTTAACCTGACAAAGGAATGCACTAATTTACATAATGAAAATTCCTAGAGGATTTCCCATTCTTTTCGTCCATCAATTTCTATTAAGATTAATTCGCAAAGTGTACAAAATATTTACAAATTTGTAACATGCATGTTTGGAACATGTTTTCATTACTTTATTAAAATTTATACAAAAATAAGAAAAGCAGCACTAGCATCAGAGGCAATCGGCTGGGAACATAATTTTAATACTTAACCTATGAAAAGAATGTGAAAACGGCCACAGAAATTGGGTTCTTTTTTAATATAAATTAATATCATAATAATTAATGGTTTTCGTGGTCCGGAGCAATTCAATGGGACGCTAAAAGGAATATTTGCACTATTCATCAAGAACAATTGGATTAGCAGGGAAAAACTATACCTCGAACCCACCTAAATCATTACAAGGACTCTGACTGGACACTCTAGGGTTAACTATTATTACCTTACAAAACCGGTAATTCTTTTAATGAGTCTTGAAGGTTTTACACTAGGGCGCAGTGCCCTGTACTTAGGGTGCTAATCAAATTAATTGCTAATTTGCTTACTTCAAAGGTATCAGAATTATTACAGCCAGAGCTGGGTAAAAAATCATTAATTCGTTAATCAGTATTAACAAATATAATTTCTTGTTAAACTATAACTTAAATTTCGAAAACTGGCCGAAGAGCAACTTCACGTAACTTCAGGGCAGGGCTGCAGTTGAATGCCTGTTACATACAATCATAACATTCTAGTTTTTTGCGTTTTTGGGGAAAAAATATATTTTTGTTTTTCCATAAAAAATTAACGTTAATGTTAACTCCATTATTTTTTTTGAGGAGTTAACGATATCGAAGTTAACTTTTTGGTAAACGGTATTCAGGTTAACGAACGTTACCCAGCCATGCCTACAACCTTTTCAATACGGATTGACAAGAGGAAAAATAACGTTTAGTGGAAATTGATATAATTTTTTGATACTATAGTAAATATTTGATAAATATATTAGTCATATTATCATATATATCATATTAGCAGAAATTCAGTTGTCATTGAGTGGCGAATTAGATTTAAAATCGATTTTCATATCCCAAATTGAGATGTGGTTAGGTTTATAAAAAGAAAGACTTAAAGATGTAGGAGAAAGTATGTATATTTTAGAATATAGTATATTTGAAAAAAATATAATCTGTGTATTGATATCCATCCATCTGCGAAACTTCGTGCTTATAATAATATCCCTTCGTCTCCGTAACTAGGTTCCTTTTTGAAATGTAACCGTTTCTAGAGCTCCCTCTAGTGCTTGAAAAATTCCTTTTAATATTTGAAAATCAACCTATAAATTTATATACTCGTATATTTTTAATAGTTGTACAATTTTTAATAGATTTTGTTATATTCTGGGTATACACACCTAGACAAATTAATAGGTGTGAACCCAAAAATTTTAAAATGAAGCGAAAAAAATTAATTGGAATGGTCTACAATCAGAGCCACAATGGCTGTCTATCTCTTTATCGGTGTCCTGTGTGATTGCATTCCCTCTCTCATTCACCCTCCTTCTCCCTCCCACCTATCAAGCTTCTTTCCATTCAACACAATGATTTGCATTCATAGGGGTACAGCCTGTGTATTAAATATATCAATAAAAAAAGGCAAATTTGGAAGTTTGGTACCACTGTTTTAGAATGAAATGGGGGAATCCCCGCAACAAAAGTTCTTCTCAATAAATATTGCGGCTTGTTTAGGTAAAATTTAAAAGTGAATAAATTTAAAGCGTTATTTTGTTACAGAAGGTAAGATTTCGATGAAAGTGAACTAATAAAGGTTTAATTATAATTTTTAATAATATTAGATGGGTCGTGGAGTTCATTGCAGTACAGAGGAGAGAAGACTTGTTCGTCAGCTCCGAGACAAAGGAAAAACCTGCAAATTCATTGCCAGATCGATGGAACAGTCTCAGAATTTCGTTACAATTGCTCTCAAGCCGGAAAAAGTTATTGAAACGCGTAGAGCACCTAAAAAAACGTCATTAGTGACCGACAATCGAATCGTTACATTAGCTAAACGCGACCCATTCAAGTTGCCCAGAACAATTGCAAGCGAAATTGAGAATGTTGTATCATCCCGAACCGTTCCAACACGATTAGTAAGCGCAAATCTACCCTCTAGGATTGCTCGCAAATTTCCTCTGCTTAGAACTGCAAATTTGAGGAAGAGAAAACCCTTTGCATTGGATCATAAAACGTGGTGCGGTTCACAGGGGGAAAGAAAATGGCGCAATATTCTCTGGAGCGATGAAATAAAAATAAATTTTTTTGGTAACGATGCAGAAAGAAACGTTCTTTGCCCGAAAGGCTAAAAATTCGACGTCTGGTTCACAAAGAAAACAGTGAAGCATGGAGGTGGCAACTTAATGGTATGAGGCTGTATTTCTTGGCAAGGTATTCCGAGGTATTCCGATACATCAAATTAATGGCGTTATGGATAGATTCGTGTATAAGGATTTGTTGGAAACGATAATGTTACCATATACCGAGCGAGGATAATATGCCGCTTTTGTGGAAATTTCAGCAGGACAATGATCCTAAACATTCATCGCGAGTTGTCAAAGCATGGTGCCAAGAGCATAATGTAGACGTCCATGAGTGGCCAAGTCAATCCCCAGATCTAAATCCTATTGAGAACCTCTGGGGAGAATTTAAACGCGGAATTTCAAAGACTTTTTGCCAAAACAAAACGCAGTTATGGGAAAATATTCAAAAAATTTGGTATAACATTCCTGTAGAAACTTATCGGAAGTCGATATCGTGAATGCACAGAAGAATATTCTGCGTATTAATTGCGTTCTTACTAATTCAGTAAAATACGGGGCCATAACTAGCTAAATTTCAATGTTAATTCCTAAGTTTTTTGTGCACTGTCCAATCGAAAATCTGTGTATTTTATGAATTAACCAAAATTTAAGTTATTTTCTAGAGTTTTTAAAACTTTTTATGTTTGTTTATGACGCTGAAGTATGTTTATGTTTAAATCTAATTTAGTTTTTGACGGATAATAAAAAATATATGAAAGCCAAGCTTTTTTGAAAAGAAAATATTTTCACACCTATTATTTTGTCAAGGTGTGTATATGTCGACCAAAATTTTTTTACCGAACGATGGGGCGGGCATGCTACTATCTCAATTTTTTTCATCCTCGTATTTGCAATTTCAACAGTAGTTACTGCTCTTTTCCCGAGAACCCCCAATAGTACAGTCCGCTTTTAGTTATCTATCATTATATCGACACGTGATCTGTATAGTGTTAATTTTTGAAACGTTTTAAACCTTCGTCCATATTTTTCCGACTGACTTTTATTAACCTTTCACGTATATTGTATTCCTTGTGTAGCTATGACGCCAGCCTAAGAAATACTACAGTGATCAGGTATTGATTCGATTCTTATAAACTCAATTGAAACTCAATTAGAGAAAAATAGCTCGAAATTTTCCGGAACTCTTCATATATTTTAGACATTTTATTTTTGAAGTATAAACAAATTACTATGTAATTACAATGGTATTTTCAGATAGTCAACTTATTTGAAAAACAATGAATTTGATTGCGTATATTTGTTATTTAGAAGAAAGAAGATTTCTTGGGAATAGAAAATTGCAAAATAAATTAAACCAGAGAATAATAAAAAAACGACAATCATCATCAACATTCTACATTTTTCCCAAGAATTAGAATTAATCAACTCAAACTATCTAAGAAATCTTATTTTTATACTATTTTGTATTGTATTGTATATTTTTATTGTTTTTTGATGTAGCTGTTACGCGAAATCGCATTTCTAATTGTAATTTATAAATTTATGTTTATTTGTTTAAATTATTTTTAGTAACGCATTTTACATATGTATAAGAATTTTTTTGTTTTGTTTTCTTTCAAAAAGAAATTCAGAATTGCTGTTAATGCGTAATTTACTTTTCTTCTTCGTTTTAATTACAATAATAATAATTTTGTAAGCTTTCTCTTTCTCTTTATATTTATAATTTATACAAATACATATTTAATGTTCATAAATTAATTACAAATTCTCACAGAATTTGGTTGGGTGCTCTTTCTAATTTTCTTTTTCTTTTTTATTTAATAGTTCAAGTAGTTTTAGGTAAGATTCTTATTAGATTACATTTGTTTCTGTTTTCTATTTTATGTATATTGAAATGCAATTTAAGTTTGTATTAAAAGGAGAAGCATATGTATTTTATAATAATTTATTCAAACATTAATTTGCAAACGAACTAGCTACATTGTAAACCACTCAAAGAAAATACGAGGAAAATAGAGGAAATCGAAGGTTTATGTTTTGTATTAATTATAAAATTTGAAAGAATAAGAAAGTTTTGAACGCTTTTTGGCATTTTTATGTGTGCTATGCTGTGTCAAGCTATGACCAGTTGAAAAATAGTACAGGGTAGTACTAACAAACCACTGAAACAAAATACGAGCAAAATAGGGGAAATTTAAGGTTTATGTTTTGCATTAATTATAAAATTTGTAAGAATAAGAAAGTTTTGAACGCTTTACGGCATTGTTATGTGTGCTATTTTATGCCAAGCTATGCCCAGTTGAAAAATAGTACAGGGTAATAGTAATAGTAGCGTTTTCATCAAGTTTGCAAATTGATTAAAAAACTCAAACTGATAACAAAAAAAAAAAAATTACAAATCTTATTAAGAAATTGTGGTGTCTGAAATACTCGTTGAACTCGTTCAATCTAGATCTACATTGCCATCATCGAAACCAAACACATTATTTCTTTGATTTTGTGTTTGTTGACTAGTGTTGGCAGCGCTTCCGCTTCCAGTTCCGGTATTTGTCGATGTTGATGTAGCAGTAGACGATGGGGCTGCCCCTACTACATTTGATGCTGTTCTAAACATTGGACAGTTGGTTCTGTGTTCAGCACCTTCACCTCCAATATTGCTTCCTCCGCCACTATGTGTGTTCGTCAAAGTTCTAAACATTGGACAGTCGGTTCTATGTTCAGCACCTCCGGAACTACCTTCGCCACTATCCATGCTACTATCACCTGCACCTTCCACATCTTCGTCAGTTAGCGATTTACGACATATTGGGCACGTACCGTGCAAGTCCAACCATGGTACGATACAATTTTCATGGTATATATGTGAGCAAGGTAATTTACGCACAATTTCATGCATTTGAAAGTCCTCCCAACACACTGAACACTGCACTTTCCTCTCCACATCTACTGCAGTGACCTCAACTTTAGGTATTTCGGCTATTTTGTCCTTGGCTAACGGTGGCGGCCCCGAAGTCTCCATTTGATTGAGCAGCTGTGTAACTATAGTATCGATGCCTTCACGCCCCCATGCATAATCACCTGGATTTCCAACGAACAACATTTGTGGATTGCCGAAGGGCGTATCAATACCACTATGTGCTGTAAGTGATTGTAGAAAATCCAATAGAGCATTATCGAAGTTGTGCGGGTGTACACGTCCACCGCCAGTACTACCACCACCACCGCCTCCACCAGCGCCACTTGTGCCACTGCCACTGCTCATTAGAACACTACGCTGATTACCGGGATCAATTGAGATCTCAACACTTGGGCCATTTCGCGACATCAGCAACGTTGCAATTTCCCCACGTATGGCATCCAAATCGCTGAGTCGATTAAAACCGAGCGCATCACTACCACTACTACTGCCGTCATTGATGCTAGTTGCACTTGTGCTGCCGCTAGCAACACCGCTGTTACTGCCCGGTGGCAATGCCGGCAACTCTTCAACAAAACCGCCGGCACAGAGAGGGCAAGTGTAATCCGTTGTATTTGGAATGTTTATTTCGACACTGCACATGTGACAGTAGAAACGTGTCGGCATTGGTGTCCTTTCGTCAACTACCGCTTCGGCCATATCTATGTCTGCTGTTTCTGTTCCCTCTGTTGCTGTTGTGTTATTGTTGGGTGGTGACGCGATCTCGTTGCTCGGATTATATTCCGGCTTGCGATTACTTATTTTTGAAGTTTTTTTTCGACAGGAAGGATAACAAATCTAATTACAAATATTTGCACACTTTTCGTAGGTGTTGTGTCTTATTCTTTTTTCCTCTTTGCTTCGGTGCTGTTGTTCCTTTGACGTCTGTCTATTTGCCTGTCTGTCTGACGCAAATGTCAATTGAATTCGATTCCCCCTGCCCGTTCGTTACTGACAAAGTGATGAAATTTTCCTTCGGCTTTGCAATTTTTACGTTACTCTTTTACAAAAGTAATATTTTTGATTAATTTTTGTTGTTACAGCGACATTAGCTTATAAGTTAGGCGAACAACACAAAACTCTTAATAATTTTGCAAAATTTATATTATAAAATATTTTCGTAATGAATCTGAAGAAACTACAAATGGGCAAAAGCCCATTCAATGTTGCCAGGCAAGAAAAATGTATGCCGTTTTCAAGAATAATTACTATTATTACATTTCTGTAAAGTCATAATCTATGTTCCTATGCAACGCTGTGTTTAGACCGCCCGAACGAATTCTTTCGCGTAGAAATTGTTACTAATACATTTTCATTCACGCAACTTTTTACACCAGCCGAAGTACCTTATTATCACGGTTGCCACTATGGTACAATTCTACCAAAACTTTTTCAAAATACTTTTTGTTGAAAAAAGTAAATTTATATGGTTTTATACTAAAAAAGGCGTCACTGGCTGAGCTCAAAACATACAATGCTAAAGATTCCTTATTAATATACATAGATATGTCAAAGTTTGAAAGGCCATTGTTTTAGCGCGAAATTACAGCATTACATTTTTGGTTTATTTATTTGCTGTGTGTTTAATACAGTTTCCTATATTTCAAAAAGTTGAAAATTATTATACATATGCACATGAAAAAGAATTATTATTATTTATTGTTTTGTTCTTCTTTTTTTATTTAAATGAATGGTGTTTTATATAATAAAATGTCAAAAAGTATTTAATAATGATATTTATTCTCTATAAAGATATTCGTAAATTTTTTTCCCATTTGATATATTTTTTTTTGTAAATATTAGAACAAAATAAAATAAGTAAGTGGCAACCGTGCTTCTTATGCAGACGGTCACGGTCACATGAGATCAAATATGAAGATCTGGGCTGCCAGTTAATTTCGTAATTTTGTTACATATACGGTTTGGTCGTATTTTAAGCGACGTGGACGGTCTGTCGTAAATATTCTTTGAATCAATTGCATTTTATACGGAAGCAAATCATCCTTCAAAAAGAGCCGTAAGGTGGACCATTGCAACCTTTTTACACGAAAATATGTGATGAATTGGTATTCCATACAACTGCAAATATAAAATCATCAGGTTATTCGTTTTATTATAAAAAGTAAGTTGGTTTTGATGTTCCAAAGAATCAGTAATGCTAAATAGATTATAATTTTCATTAAAGTCTCCACATATTCCACGAAAAGGATAATTTTGAACATAGTTTGTTCGGCATGAGATTTTTCTTCTGCTTATTAATGTCGGTAGATTAATAACTTTTGATCATACAGTGGAAAATCCAAAAAAGGATTCTAACAAAAACTCCTCAGTGAAAAATTAAGTAATTTTTTAACCGACTCTATTTTTCTTATGTAGCAATTATATTGAGGATTCCAGACAGGGTCTAACTAGCGAAGTGCGTTTTGGTTGTGTAAGTGTCGTTAAATTCTTTTTACACTAAAGAACTTTTAACTGTATGCAAACACAAGTTGATATGCAAGTCATATCTTCATTTGAAGTCCATGGTCACACCCGAATCAACAAATAACAATACATGATTCAGAGAGTGACCCTGTAAATTTGTACATATACATATAAATAGCTTAAATTAGCACAGAAAGTATAAAACGAACAAATAAACAATAGTACTTCACGTTGTAGAGTAAAATGCTGGGTAACAGGTTAATAAAGTACAAAACAGAAGTTATAAAAGAGTACATTTCGAAGGTTTATTTTACTTTTCAAACCTATTACTCAGCATTTTAGTGATTTGTCGGTTTCATTTACAGTGGAAAAAATACTCAATAACCTTTAACCTACAGGTTTTTTTATTCCTAGTCTGTTGAAATAGATTCAAGACATCTCTTTTTTGCATAAATATAATATTTTTGATTCCAAAATGGTCAAAATTTTGATATTTGCAGTAAATTTGATGCTTAAAAAAGCAAAATACTTGTGATACTCAAATACTACAAATATCAAAAACACAACGGCAAAATGCTATGTAATTTTTGTGTTTGCCAATCACCTGACGAGAAAATGTAATGTTGCGATATTATTTAATTTCTGATAGATCTTGAAGACTTAACAGTAAAATTATATTGGATCATATAAAAAGTATTAGAGTGGGTATTGGAGCTCATGTTGGAAAGGTGGATTGGATTTCACACTACATTTTGTGTGAAGACAGTTGTGTAATTCGTCGCCAGTGTAAAAAGTTACATTGATTTGAAAATGAGTGCAATATCTTATGGTGAGGATGCTGTGAGTCGTCCAATGGTCTAATATTTTGTTCAATACAACACTGCAAAGAGAAATCAGAAATTCCTGAATTCCGTTAATATTCCATCAGTCATCATTTTTTACCTTACACGATCATTAAAAATGTTATTATTATTGACCGTGTAAGGTCCGCTGTAGAATTGTTGTGGGTAGGCTTCGCTTTCATATATTCTTTTTCTGCTTCATAATTTTTTCGCATTCAAAAAGTGACAAAATGGCTAATGCGACGGTCAAGTTTCTACTGGTGACACAACAAGAAAAAAAGATAACTCGGTCTCGCAGACCGCATCAATTAAAGGTAACTGACAAATTATATCAAAGTGAAATCAATAGATTTTTGTTATTTTCTAATTTTTTAAATGGTGAGACTTTAACATATTGTCGTCACTAGCCATAATTCAGAGCAAGGTTCATGTGTTGCCATCAATGATTTTTGCTATCAACCCCAACATGAATTTGAAATTTCATTCGATTTTGACGTTTATCTATTTAAAAATGGGTCAATTTTAATTTAATAAACGGGAAATAATTAATAACATAGCTTGGAATTATAATGATGAAAAACTTGCATATTTTCAGAAAGAATGAAATTTCTAAACATTATTTGCCCACTTTGTATATTGGCAGCCGTCATCTGCTCTGACATGAACTTGCATATTTTCATGAATTATGGCTAGTTTAGACGTTATAAGAAAGAACTTTAAAACAAATGTCAACTGAACTTAACCTCAATATTCACATATTTCAGTTGTTTTTAATCTTATCTACCATGCAGCCCCGACATTTCTCATACGTCTAAAATTTCATTCGAACACCACAATACTATTACTCAAATCATGCGTACTCTTTCTTACACTGTCAGCATATACCAAACTTGTTCAGTTATATTCGCTATTGTTTTCACTCACATATATCAAACTGACAGTTTTGTCAGTTATGCGTAGTGGTAAGTGTAGTTAGAAGTTTGTTGCAGTTATTTCCATAAAAGTGTAACCATCACTTGCTGTTCTGTGCGTGATATTTTGCAAGTAATAAAATAGAAAATGGGTTTTTCTGCAACTTCGCCGTATATAAATAGTTTTTCATTCGCTTTTTTATAAAGGGCGCTGCCCATTATTTCCGTGACAATTTCCGTTGCAACGATCAGCTTTACCCCCGGCGTAAATATAAAAACGATTTTAAAGAAGTAAACTACAAAAATTGTTTGGATTTGTTTTTTGATATAGCAGCACTTAAAATTCATAGCAAATAAACATGCGACAAATCAAAGTGTAGTTAATAAACTGAAATAAATGGAAGTAACACTCTCGTAGTAGTTCCCTGACATCGGCTAAATCTTAAAATTGCTCTCTATTTTCTCCAAAAATTATTATATTTTTGTCATTTCAAAATAAATAAATTAATTCGTTAGAACCAGAAAAATATAAAGAAAAAAATAGAAAAATGCAAGGTAATAACTGCTGCCTCTGCAGTAGTACATTGGGTAAGGATACCTCCATGTTGTCTATTCCTAGTGCTTAAAGCCTAAAGAGAAAATGGGAAGCGCAATACGTATTGCGGCGATTGATTTTAGGTCGCTCTAGGATGGCAAACTAAGACGGCTGCTGCAATCATATTCAGTACCATCGCAAAAACTATTGTCCTTGCCATTTCCTGACAAAAATTTGGTATGTTCCTCACAACAGTAAGTGTCGGTGATCGGAAAAACAGCATGGATTAAATACGAAATAAAAAGTTTTTTCTTTGTACCACTCATTCCTTTCTATAAATGTATATAACAAGTAAACTGGTAAAAGCAAAAATATGTTTGTAAGTGGGTCTTTATCTTGAAACGGCTTTGATTTCAGTTTTAAAGATACATACATATGTAAGAGAAAAGTTTTAAGAGATGTAATTATAGAACTGCAATTTTGTTAATAGACAACAAGAATTACAGAGTTACGCTTCAGTGGTTCTATCCACAGATCACAATACCTACTAAGTATTTGCAATGTGGGTATTGCAGTGAAAAGTTTTTACTTTGGTCATGTAAAAGAAATGCATACGCATGAAGCAGAAATACAGTGAGTTATTATTGAGAAACATTGCTATTAGAACATTGATATTGTTGAGAATGACATTTTAGTATTTTACTGAAATAGAACCTTATGTAGATTTGAGTAATAGTATATTAAATATGTTCTCGTAGGCATGAAATAATTGAAGGTACAACATGGCGCTTCAGCATAAAATAAGCTCCATGAAATGTATATACATGCATTGGGAATGATTTTTACTGAGGGGGAAATTTGGAAGCAATACATGCTGCCGGCCCTAGAACTTATAGGCACTTATCGCACAAAGACTTTTCACTGCCATCTGTTTCTACGTTTAATAATTAATTGTGTTAGTTCGGTAAAACTTGATGAGGGCATTTTGGAAAATATAATCCACATAATGCAACACAATCAACTCACAAAAGAGGAGAAGTTGCGCATTCTTTGTTTCGACGAGATGAAAATAGCAACTAACTATGAGTACGATCACCTTAACAAGGCAGTGAGAAAGTCCAATACCTATGCTCAGGTAGCAAAAAAGTTTAATATTGGCAAGTCAATGTATTTGTTTGTACTAAATGGCACCAATTATCTTATTGTGAGTGTGGAAACAAGTGTTTGTATAAGATTTTTGAAGTTTACTTCTTTAAAATCGTTTTTTATATTTACGCCGGGGGTAAAAGATGATCCTCGCAACGAAAATTGTCACGGAAATGATAGAGAGCGCCCTCTATCAATAGCACATAAAAAAAGAGGATACATGTGTTTATACACATAAATTATGGACGGCGCCCTCTATCAAAAATGGAAAAGTTTCTCGTCAAATATTTGTTGGTTGAGTTTCTAGTGAAATTTGATATTTCAAATAAAACTCGTTAAAAATTTAAACGCAAACGTTCTGAATTTTTTTTATAATTTAAACATTTTATTTTAACGAAAATATTTATTTATATATAATATAAAAAAAGTTCGCTAAAATTGGTTTCATGCTGGGTTACTTGTATTCTTATAGAATATGCTCAAAACTAATAAATAGTATGGTAGCATCAAAACTCTTTTGCATCTGTCATTCCAGAAACTAACCTTAAAATAATTATCTGACAGCTATTTGGCAGTCAGAGAAGAAACAAAAAGTCATCATCAGAGTAAATCACAATCGGCTGCATTTATTTCGTTTTTAGCAAAGTTTTTGTGTAAAATTGAATGCTTTAAAATAGTTTTCAAATACGAGAAACCTAGTAACTTGAACTATAATATGTCTATTTTGGCTTATAATGGAGGAAGCGTTGTTGCAATGCGCGGCAAAGACTGTGTTGCAATTGCTACCGATCACCGTTTTGGTATCCAAGCACAGACCATTGATACCGATTTCAAGAAGGTGTTCCAGATGAATCCCCGTATGTTTCTCGGTTTGGTGGGACTGCAAACAGATATATTGACGGTGCATGATCGTCTTAATTTTCGTAAGAATTTATACGAGAAGCGTGAAAATCGTGAAATGGTGCCTGCCCGTTTTTCAGCGATGCTCTCAAGTTTCCTTTACGAACATCGCTTTGGTCCCTATTTCGTTGAACCTGTAATTGCGGGTATCGACCCAACGACTTTGGAACCATTTATTTGCAACATGGACTTGATTGGATGTCCAAATGTTCCCGATGATTTCGTGGTGGCCGGTACTTGTGGAGAGCAATTGTATGGTATGTGTGAAACTTTGTGGAAACCCGATCTGGAGCCAAATCAATTGTTCGAAGTGATATCACAGGCGTTGATTAATGCATTCGATAGAGATGCCATCAGCGGTTGGGGTGCTTCTGTGTACATCATCGAAAAGGATAAGATTACTGTCAAGACATTGAAGACGCGCATGGATTGAAAAGCTCAAAGCGTATGGGCTGCGATTTTCATTTTTTTTTTCTCCATTTCTTTTTGTAACACAATAAAAACAAATAATATAAAGGTACAAGGATGGCATTAAAATTAATTTGAAAAAATTTATTTATTTATTGTTAAATTTCATAATTCATTTAATTAATTGTTCATCTTTCCATTCTACACTTTTTATTGCCATTTTCAGTGCTGATTCTTTGTTACTAGCACCACCTATAAATCCAGTATGATGCACAAATGTCAAATTCGGTATACCAGCTATTTCCGATAGTTTTTCATCTCTGAGTCCACGCCATGACTTGGGTAGAAATTTTCGCCCCAAGAAACTTGTCGATGTCAGCGGGACTCCGTTAACTCTCCAACTTTCGCCATCACTAAACAAAATTAATTTTGGTATACCTACCACGTTGTACTCCTTTTCTAAGTCCGCCAAGTGCGCTTTCCATGGACAGAAACGTTCTAATATTAAAATTTCACCAGTCTTGTAGACTGACGTTGCATTATTCAATGCAACGCGAACATAATCTCGTGCTTTAATCCATGAGCTACCAATCGAGACAACGTTTTGCACAAACTCTTGGCCGACAACAGTCATTGCCTGCTCAAAGCGTTTTTGAATGTCAACATTATCCTCATACCATGAAGGATTTAGTTTTCCAATGCGTGCTGAGACATGAGTATATATCTTATAGACGGGTTCTTCACCGCTCTCAAGAAGCGGAATACCATTGTCTATGGCATCAATTTCGCTAATGAAATTTGTATAGATTTGTACAAAGATTAATTTAAGATTGGCTGGTGAGAGAGTAACCTTAGCATGGCGTTGCAAAATATTTTCCAATATACGTTCCCCATAGAATGTGTAAATAAGACCAGCGGAGCTAAGCCTGATGAAAGAGGATGTTAGATTTTTATTAAATATTCAATTATTTTTATTTACTTACTTTAATTTGAATTCATCGCCCAATTCCGGTCGCAGTGAGCTTAAGGTCTCCTTAAAATTTTTATGATGATGATCGTACCTTAAGATATTTATAATATATTACCGCATGTCTATATTGAGATGCGTTTATGTGCTTACCATTTATTCTCATGGCAGAATTCATCACCAACATCTAATACAATATCGCATTTTTCACGCAATTCCGAAATGTTGCGGCTCCGAAATATTTTCGCATTTTCATATTCTGGCAATTGCCGTAACATGAAACAAGCCAAAACTTCATCACAGTGAAATGTCCCACTGTGCGTTCCAATTGTTGGCGCCTCATTCTCACATCTCATACGTTTGGTTGAAGCTTCCTCATTAGCACTATTAATCATTGTAGCAATGTGTTGAAAGGTATAGTTTTGAATAATTAAACCTAAAATTTAAATAATATATTGTTTTAATTTGTAAATTATAATTTTTTGCCTTGTGAGAAAATGTTACCCAAATTTAGCCGCGTTGTCGAAAAAAATCGACATGTCTGAGAGAATACAACTGTCATTTCGCTACATATGAAAATAGTGTTGCCATATTGTAAAATGATTGGAATTGACGCAAATAGATAATATGTAATATATTACATTCGATAAATTAAGAGTTCTCCATATAAAAGTTGGCTCGTATGCATATAGATGGAGTTCGCCATTTTGTAGCTAATTTAGCTTCTTTTTACTCATTTAGATACCGAGTTTGTGTTTCAGAATGTAGCTACTTTTACTACTTTTTTTTTTTTTTTTTTTTTTTTTTAATGGCACAACAGCCAATGGAGGGCCTAGGCCGAGCTTTTCGCATCCAGTCATGTTGTGCGTGTTATATTTGTACATGAATGGAAGGGACCTACAGTTTAATGCCGAATCCGAACGGCGAAGTGAAAAGCTTTTCATAACAATTTTTACTCTTGTAGGTTTGCCATTGCCTGCCAAGAGGTGGTACCGTGTAGAAAAATTATTTGTTTCTTTAATTTTTTTTTTGATTTTGCCTGTGCCGAGATTCGAACCCCGGACACTCTGCGTAGCAGTCCAACGCACTACCACTACGCCACATCGACCACCTTTTACTACTTTACTAAAATTAATTAGGAGATCAGTATTATGCATATGTCAGCGCTTTCAACTCCAAAGTGTTTAAAAAAGTTTTATTGAAATATGTCGCAAAAGACTTTTCAAAATAAAAGTCTCCAAAATAAAGACTTTTCAAAATATATTTTTTAAATACAAGGTTTGAAGTGCTTTTAAATGTTCTGTTTTTTTTTATAAGAGTCATTAAAGAACATTTATTTTTAAATTTATAAGTTTACTCTCTACTTCTATATAACTTTAATCTTTAAATCTGATATATTACAGTCCCCGAGTTAACTGAATTTTCACAAGAGTTGCAAGAATTTTCGCAATTATTTTTAAGATTTTTTATTTGATTTATATAAGGTTATTGTCTATATGTTATTTGTTTAAAATACAACCAATTATCTGAAACAAATAAAAATAGCGACTTATATGTATACTGCATATGAAATTTATCTACATAAGTATGTATGTAAAATTGAAAAATTTATTATTATGTATATGTAAGTAGTGCAGATGTATGTATGTTTATGAAAATATATTGCCATAAACAATTAACAAATCACAGCTAATTTGAAATCAAAGCATTTGATGACGCGACATGTCATAAGTGGATCAGCGATATGATGATATTTGTCAGATATTTTGCAGAAATATGAATGTTTCTATGAAGTAAGATTAAACAGATACATTTTAGTAAATGTGAATTAGTCTAAATGTAGATACGGCGCCGAAAACATACAGCAACTTCGACGTGTTACGAAATTGGATTACCGCAATTACTTTTATCTACATACATATAACGCTATAAAATGAAAATACATTTTGAGTAGAAAATAACAAGTGATTTCAAAATGGCCGAAGCAAGGCTTAGAAGAAATGTTAGCCGCCATATACCAACAATGTAAGCGTTATTTTTCAATATTTTTTGTTTGTTGTAAAAAGAATATTCACAATTACGATAAATTTCAAAAAACGTAATAAAAATTTAGTGCTTTGTTAAGGGTTATCAAAAGTTTATTCAAATTTTTAACCCATCCATCAATCAAAATCAAAATATCACACACTTTTAGTACATTTAATTACTTTAAAAAATAAAATGGCAATAGTAAGACTAATGAAACCAAAGTAATAATTTTGGGATCGATGATCACGTGTAGTGTAAGCTTTTTGTGCGATTTGTTTACATATCTCATTGTTTGCAAAGATTCTCACGGCCTTCCTGCATGTGAATAAAAACGATAAAATGAGAAATTATAAACGTTATATACATATATACATACATACATACATATGTATGCATCCCAAATTCAACAACAGAAAAACACAAATAACAAAACATCATTGCATTAAATTTGACAATAATAAAAACAACAACAACAACAACAACAGAAACAGAAACTGAAACAATAATATAACAAAAACGGTGAATGCAATGCAAAGTGAACATGTTTTATTGCATAAATTACAACCACCAACAACCAAATGAATGAAGTAGTTACTCACATCATTCACATGACTACTACCCAGTAGAAAGTGCAAGGAGTAAAAAGCAATGCTTGAAGTGTCTCTCTAGGATGTAGGAGGCCTTACTTACGCGATGATTTCTTCAATTATTTTTTATACGAAATGGATTTTTTTTAAAGCAATACTCCTTACACTCTCTCTTATGAAAGAAGAAGATATAGAAGCAGTTATTAGAACAGAAGCGTTCAGCGCTTCAGAAATAACAGAAAAAACATTTTTTATATATTTAAAATTTTTTTTTTTATAACAATGAATAAATTTTACGTAGTAAGTGTAGATTATGGAATAAAGGTGTAACCAACTGAACCATTTAAGCATAATGTGAATGAACCAATATATTATATAACACCATGTAGCTGCTTTGCTGCTTGCTGATGACTAACGCTTTCGTACGCAAGAATATAATTTATATGCATCGAGCAGTCAAAGGTCCGAATCTCGTCGGCATTATTAATTTTTTTTTATTTAATAAGAACTTTTCTTTCATATAAAGAAATGTATGAAACAAATATTTGTCAAATGTTTTTGCACTTTTAATTGTTTACAAGCATGTAAGACAACAGGTGAGGGTAAATGTTTGAGTTTGTTAGTATAAATTTTTCGCTTATAAGCACAGAAGTTGCATTACACATTGCCTGTTCACTTCTCCAGGAAGGATGGGCATTGCGTTTGCCCAAGAAGCTGTTCTATAATGTTATCTGATAAGACGGCCTTTGCTACTGGGTAGTTAGTAGTACATATATGTAAGTACGTATTTTGTAGTTGTTGTATTGAGTGGTGATGAAAAGTGAAGCAATTGTTTTGTTTTAAACTTCACACATACACTGCACAATAAACTTTAATGCGCACATATACTTGTTCATATGTTGGTAGTATGTATGAATGCCCAACACAACTTGTATAGTAAAACAGAATTATAACTTAAATGTAAACGTCAATAACGCAGCAGCAACAAGAAAACTAAAAAAATAAATTTTTTTAATGGAAAATTAAGTTTGTTACATTAGGTGGATTTTACTATATATCACTTAACGTTGTGTAACTTCATGTAACTAAATACTTATAGTATAATGTATGGAATAAAAAGCAAAAATAATAATTAAACAGAAATTATTATAAATACGTAGTATTTATTATTATTTATTTACCAAAAATTTTAATTAAATTTTAGACTGAAGATACGTGGACTTGGTTAAGCTTTTAAATTAGTATATGTATATGTGTGGTATTTAGGTCCTAAATGTGAATATTCATCGGAGAAAAGTTGAGATCGGTATGAATGAAATGGTATCGATTGAAAGCATTACTTTTCGACATCATTTGCAGTGGAGTTTTGAAACAGAAATAAACCGACATCCAATTGAGTTTAAAGAAGATTCATTTGCCGGTACTGGGTCGATTAATTGATTGTTATGTACTTCTGAGCTTAACAAGTATTAAAATATTAGAATATTATAGGAAGCTTTTGTTGTTACAATACCAAGTCTGAAACTGTAGTACAAGTATTTAGGGCTGGATCGGTTGAATCACCTTTACTTGACCATCGCTCCGTGTGGCATGTGCGATTATCTATGTTGGTTCTGAATGTACGTATCATATAAATGCAATTGCATATCACTATTTAACATGCAGAATTCCTTCGGCATATGAAGCTAAAAAGAGGAAAGAAAGCCACTGGAAGTGATATCCGCTCGATAGCAGTGATGTCAGCTCGATATCTATAGAGGACATCTAGCAGTTGGATATAAGCACCTTCCCTGCAAAGAGTTCGGATATTACCGGTTCATCACCATAAATATTTATCCTTTATACGTTTGCGAGGATCGTCAACCGAGCGGTATACACATTATAAAGTAGCAGATAAATCGCAAAGATAGTAATTATTTTTTATAAGGTGTAATCGTAATTGCTGTAAATCACCGAGAAAAACAAGTAATATACAAAAATATGCGCTCATCCAATAGGTCATATTTTTTTGTTAATGAAAATCAGTCGAAAACCCGTTTACTGAAATAAAAAAGAAAATATTAAATAAAAGCTTAACGGTTATTGATCAAGACGTTCGTCTGCATGATGGTGATGACGGAAACGAATTCATAATTCAAACTTTCTTTTCTATTTTAAATATACACACATGCACACAATAAATACAACTATTTCAATTACCGATTAAAATCGTTAGGTACACTCTAACTGCCTACATACATATTTTAATGCAGCTGGGTCAAACGAAGACGTTAACTGGCTTTCAAAGTAGAGGAAATGCCTGCACTTAATTACAACAAAATCGATGCCTGTACTTAACAAAACCAAAATCGAAAATACTAAATTGTAAATATTAGTTATAAATCTTTTTTCATTGAGTGTATTTGTGTATTGTGTATTTACCTATTTTGATCATGAATTTCTATGCAGCAGGAATTAAAAATCTCAGTTTTACTTCACCTTAATGATTTGTAACTATGAATAAAACAGAGAAAAAGTAATACTATGTATGTACCTACTAGGGTCCGACCGAAACTAGTTTTTTGACCGAAGCCACGGCCGAACATCAGTTTCTTTCAATCTTTGGCGCAGACGAAATTCGGCCACATTTTGTCGATGGCGAAATCGAAGTCAAATATGATTTTTTAGCCCGAATAGCCAGTAGTACCTACTACATGTACTATGTACATATACAAGAAAAAAGTAGTAGCAAAAACAAAATCAAGAAAAAAGTGAAACACAAACAAAGTTTTGCCGTTTATTGGCAGAATTTTTAACCAGAAATTAGTATAATTTGAACCGCGAAAGTGCGAAGATGTTTTTATAAATTTTTAAATCGTCGTCTAGAGTTGGCTAACTCGTTTTGTGTTTAGCTTGCGAGCTTCAACTTTAATTTAATGTGTATTTTGGTTTTCCTTGTTTTTTTTTGTGTGTGTGATATTTCTCCGTTTTTCTGATTTATTGAAAAAATATAAAAAAACTATGCAAATTCAATAATAAAAATTTGACAAATTATGAATTCAGTTCATGAACAAGAGATGTAATATTGTTTTTTAAATAAATAAGTGTATTAAGAAGAAGGAATTAATTATAATTTAAATTTAATTTTATAATTTGATTAATATTTATACAATTAAAAACATCGGAAGGTGTCAACCGCTCGTGGTTTAGGCTCAATTGGAAAATGTAAAACGTAAAACTTTGATGAAGTTCATAAATAATAAGTAAAATATTAAGCGTAATTCCAACAAGCTCTAACTTAGATTTTAGTTGTTTGTGGAGTGAGAGTAGAGCGCATGGTAGATTTTGTAGATACATTCATACATTCATATTGTATGTAGGTATATATATATATGTATGTGTGTATAAATGTGAATCATGCATTCACACTTTTAGTAACAGTGTTTAATGCCTATAGTTATTCTAGTCGCACATTATAATAAGCACAAGGAGTGCTAGTGGAATTCTTTCGGACAGTAAACTGATCTACAGATTCTTTCTCGCTGCTGTCGTAATAGGTTATAACCTCTGGCAGTGTTGTAGGAGAGCCAGAATTCTTTACTTCGATAAATCTGCCCTTCGATAAATGGGCAAATGTTTTCTGATTTCACTCTGCTCCCAATTTAACTATACCACCTATTTTTAATAGATAAAATGCTTCAAATTGTTACAGCATCGACTTCGACCTTTATTATGCGATTTATGGAATCGCATTTTATACAAATATTGCCGCAATATTACAAGAAGTGAAACTATTCTGATTTTGTACGACTTTTGAAATAACATCGTTCATCATATCTATAAATTAATTTTTCTTTCACGATTTTTAAATAAATCTAGGAATAACTTTTGGAAGGAAGTGTAATGTTATTAACATTCCATATACATACATGGACCATTTATAATTTGGAATTTGATTTTTGTGCAAATAAGAAACGAATAACTTTTTTCAATGTGGTTCTTATTATTCAAAAGTAGAATTTTTTTCCGGTTAATTGTGGAACACAATTTAATTAAAATGACTTCCTCGGCTGGCCTTGCAGTAAGTAGCCCATACGATCAATCCAATTTTAGAGTACAATTTTGACTGTATGGAGCTGTACTTGACCGATGGCTGCACCTACTTCATCCTTAAGATGCTGGATGGTTAGCGTAACACTTATCTACAAATAATAGTCCAACGGAGTCAATTCGGAACTGCGTGGTGGCCAATTTCATCTTTCATACCTTAATATTCATGCATTTGCTAATAGTAAAGCAACATCTTCAATTCGATTAGATAAAGCAGTTAATATCCCAGCATTATAAGATTTTACATTTTGAAAATAAATAACTAAACAATAAGAAACTAATCCTAATCCATCTCATCCTAAAATAATACTGATCAATTAGGACTAATAATTAATAACGGTATTTAAATTTTAACCCTTTTAAATAATCCAATAGAATAAAAAGTCAAGAAATTCAGAAAAATATTCTTTGAAATAAACAAAGAAATCAGTTATATAAAAACAATAAAAAAATAATCCTTTAGTAACTTTTAGAATATGATTTTATTGATAAATTAAAATTTTTCTGAATGAGCATTGCAACAAAATAAGATTTGCAAAACGAATATTGGAAAAGTTTCTCCTAACCTAAGTATATCGCTTGTCGTCGCTGTGGCGTAGTGGTAGTGCGTTGGACTGTTACGAAGAGTGTCCGGGGTTCGAATCTTGGCACAGGCAATAGCAAAAAGTAGAAATAAAAAATTTTTGTACACGGGACCACCTCTTGGCAGGCAATAGCAAACCTACAAGAGTAAAAATTGCCTATGAAAACTTTTCACTTCGCCGTTCGGATTCGGCATTAAACCATTCATGTAACAAATATATAACACGCACAACATGAGTGGATGCGAAAAGCTCGGCCTAGACCATCAATGGGCTGTTGTGTCATTAAAAGAAAGAAAAAGAAGAAGTATATCGCTTGGTCAGAATTTTTTGAGGTTCTCCCAAAGCTATTTGGTCTGTTACTTCATGTTTTATATATGTTGTTTATGTCGATATTATGTATTTCCAGAAAAAGTGTAAGCAAACCTTTTGTTTTAAAAGTTTTCTTCCTCCTTTTAAAGTGCGCTGTATCACTCCACTTTTGTCAACTCAAAAATAAATCCAATCAGAATACCTTGCGTTTGCTTTGTTTTTGTGTGGACCATATCGAAGAACCATACGCCTGGGAGCTCGTACTTGGGAAGCCTAAAATATACAATATTACAACTAAAAATATATATAGGTAGGTATATAGTAAACATTGAATTATTGAATTTTACTTTCCAATCCCGTGAATTTTGAGCTTAATTTTTTAACTAACCTCGGAAAACCGGAATCGCGGGATTGGCATTCCTTGTGGAAATGGTTTTAACATGTTCTTAACATAATGTTTGAAGTTCATTTGAACCTTGCCATTAACTGAATTCCGGCATTAAAATACTTACATAGTCACCATAAAGCAAAGTCATAACTACTTATATACATACATACATGCATACATAGATAATTGCAAATGCTAATAATGTTTAGTAATTTAAATATGTATGTATGTATATGTGAATGTTATTACATTACATAAAACAATACACGTTAATATAATTTGTGTCAACCATGACTTTGTTGTTATTGCTGCTAAATCCAACAAACAAACAAAATTATAATAAATAAATTTTGTATAAAGCGTGACCAGTAATATTATTTCTTAAATGTATGCTTAAGATACGCGTAGGGTAAATGATTGGAATATGTTAATATTTTATAATATTTCAAATAAAAATTAAAATTAAATTAAATTATTGCACGTTGGCAGAATTAGCCGGTTACAACGATAACGAAAACATACGTCGTTTATGTTTTTATGTTTTAACATTTAAGTTACTTTCAGGCATAGGCATGGGAGTGATCTTTCATTACTACACTACACATATAATTACAATTACAAGTAATTATAATTATTTAATTTTCAATTACAATAACATACTTGGAATTGAATACCAGACAATTACATTTTTAATAAACAGCAATTAACATTTTTCAATTACAGTTACATACTTTTGGTAATTACAATTACTTGTAATATGTAAATTTTCATATGTTCTATTGCAAACATGTAGATGTAAATTTAATTGAATAATTCACAATTACAAAAAGCAGTAATTGTAATTGTAATTGTAATTTTCCCAATTGGTATTTAATACAACAAGAAAGTTGCTTTTGGTGTGTTCCAAGAAACTTATTCCAATGTTGAAAAAACGTTTAATAGATTGTAGTGTTAATTGAAATTTCAAAATATTCCACGTAGAGCACCATGTTACATTGTTTCGGTTATTCGGCACGCTTGTGGAAGTATTCTAAGTAGGGGGAAAACCGGTTCTGAACCAAACCATTTCTAAAACAAACCATCCACAGTTTGAGTTACTTGAATCGTACCCATGAACCAAACCAGAACAAACCCAGTTTTACTCGGAAAAATGGTTTGGTGCCTACAATTAAAATTTTTTTCTTTTGTCTTGATTAAGTAAATCTCTAAATTCCAAAAGTGGTAGTGAGGATGCAATTAAATTGAGGAAATAATTCAGTTCCAACAGAAAATATATACGGTTTTATGGATTAATTCGATGGATTTGCGGGTTTTCGAACCTAACCATAATATTTTTTAATCTAACCAACCTAATCAAAGGTGTGGAACACTCGGTTTTTGAACCAGATAGACCTTGAAACACGGTACCGAACCATATTAATAAGTATTAATTTTGTTGGTTTACCCCTGGTTCTTCTGTCAATTAACATTTGGTGTGTTTCACTAATACTATTGGAATAATAAAACATGCAAAAACAACACATTTGCCGAATTTCCGAATTGATTTTTCGTTCTCTATGACTCTTTATATTCAAAAATTTATCGATGTAATTTCTTTACATATTTTCTATTTGCATTTTTGTAGCTATCGATATTTTAATCTTTAAAAGAATTGAAAATATACAAATGATTGTATTGATCGATATTTTCACAAAAAATTTGTCCACTTCTAAGTCCAGTCCACAATGGATAGTTTACAACAGATACACTACTATGTGTGATAAATTCTGTCTATAAAAAACGATAACCATCTTATTAATGTCAAAAAGTGCGCACTTTTCGATTTTATCAATATGGTTTTCGTTGTAATAGTCAGCTTTTTGAAAAACAGAGTTCTTTTTGCAGAATTTTGTTAAACAGAATTTTGAAAAGCAGAATAATGTGGTCAGAATTTATTGCAGAATGTTGAAAAACCGAATTTTGATCAGTCAGAATATTGACCACAATTAATTAAAAGCAAGTCAATTGCTATTACATGTAAAAAGTTTTCACAACTTTAAAGCGCTTGCAGACAGGCTATGTGTGTACGATAGAAGAGCTCATGAATAATATCGAACGCGAAATTGCCAACGTTCCGGCCATATGTATGGAAGAGTGTCTTAAAATTAGGTCCAAAGAATCGATAGCTGCAAACGTGTTCGCGGTGGTCATATGAGTGATCTCGAATTTCATACGTAAATATAACATACGAACTACACATGGAATAAATTTCAATCAGATATTTCAATTACTCCGATTTGTATTTAAATACACAGTTGTTATGTGCCTATTGAAAACCCTTTGTTTGCAATTGGGAACTGGTCAATTACAATAACATGCAATAGTAATTGAGTTTGCCCATGTCTGGTTACTTAATATATTCGGAACTTAACAAGGGCATCCCGCAGGCATGTATCTGTCATGTCTCGTCATACTCCTTTACTCTTGGGATGCAAGTTATAAAAATCTTAAAATCCCATAAGCTAGATTGTTGTTAGCTGTTGTTGTTTAGACTGTATTTATTTTGTCCAAATGCTTTGTTTTATCTAGTCTGCTTAAGACTTAAATCTGTAGTCGTATGTCGTTAGATACGCGGTTATAAAGACTAATGTCATAAATTAAATGATTTACCTTATGAAATCGGCATACATATGTTTGTATATACGAACAAAAAGGGTGGTCCATCTAACATTTGGAATTTGAACTAATAGGTATTTTGAGTTTTGCAACTCTAATGTCAACTTTACGATAACTGAAAATTAGTTTTATATTTGTGGTTAACGAGCTGGGTCGATATACTTTTCAACAACGTTGGGAATAACTACAAATTTACTTGCAAAATGGTGAATCTTCTACCGAAAGTGGAAGTAAATGATTACGTTCAAAAGTGCCTTGCACGCAATTTGTGGATCAATTTGTGAAACGTGTGCGTGACACTGGATCTTTATTGGGTAAAACACCACGTTCTCGTAATCCTACAGTTTAAGAAGAAGTTACAGTGAATTGTGTCCGCTACTGCACAATGATAACTGGTTATCTGTGGCCTATTTTAAAGGATTTGGACTTAGACAAACAAGCTGCGCACAATCGATCTTTTGCGTGGGAAGTTTGAAAACCGCGATATTTGCCGTTTTGTTGATGTGTATTGGCCACCTCGCGTTCCGTTTTTACTCCGTTGGTCTATTATTTGTGGGGAGTCGTTAAAGATAAGTTTTACGCTAACCATCCAGCAACAATTGACGTTCTTAAGGACGAAATTGGTGCAGCCATCGATCAAGTACAGCTCCATACAGTCGAAAATGTACTGAAAAATGGGGTTGATCGAATAGGCTACTGCAAGGCCAGCCGAGGATGTCATTTGAATGAAATTGTGGTCCACAATTAACCGGAAAGAGATTGTACTTTCGAATAATAAAAATTACAGTTCAAAAAATTATTCATTTCTTATGTACGCCAAGATCAAATTCCTAATTGTAAATAGCCCACCCTGTATTTATGACATACACAAATGCATATTGGTTTTTATAATAACTTTTACAAAATATACAAAAAATAAAAGTTAATTTGCAGAAAAATGTATTGTTTCGCGGTTTTAGTTTTTATACATAAGAACTCATGTTTTGCGACGTAATGTGGTATCACTTACCATAATTATGTATCAACCCATAATGTATGCATGTATTAACATAATGTATTTAAATTTCTAGCTTTAACAATAAATATATCAATACAAAAAAAAACTTGAAATAATAAGCAACAAAAATGTGTATATAAATCAGCTATAATATTATATAACAGATAAATTATTTTAAAATAATAAGTATATAATGGCAGATTCCCGCAAAGCAATTAACGAGAAAAATGGGTAAATATTACACGAATATACATACGCAAATGTATGTATGTATACTAACACATTTTGACCAGTGCTTTAGAAAACTTAAAATTAATTTGAGAAGTATTTCAAATAAATTTCAAACTAATCCATTTTCACTTCAGTTTATCCATTGGTGTACTCGCTCACTCCACACGCAGAACGTGAATGGTTCCGAAAAGCTCGGCCCAGACCTTCCATGGGCTGCCAATTAAAGAAGAAGACTTTTGATAACCAAACAAAAAGTTTCAAGCTCAACCAAATGTACTTTAGAATTTTTAAATTAACTACAATATCTCTCTATCTCACTCGGAATAACCAAACTTACTTCGTAAAACTTCAACTTGATTTATTTTAGACTATTTCAAATTTAATTGAGTGTAAACAATCCAATGAGCTTCAGTAATTTTAGCTCGAATTGAGTTTATTTCAATTGTACTTCAGAATAACTTCAGAAATTATGTAGTTGTTTGTTATTTAATTTTAAACAGTAATCACCACGCTGGGGTGTACTCCTGTGAATGCAAATCATTGTGTTGATTGAGAAAGGATGCTGAGTAAAAGAGAGAGAGTGTATCGGTGAACATTCACTTTAAACTTGGTCAGGGCAAAACTGTCAGAAAAAATATTTATAGGGAACTTATTGCGACAGAAAAAAGACCCATCTCTGTAATGCGCGGGGATTTGTTGCTTCGTATCTACGTGGAATGTAGTTCTATGGAACACACTAAATAGTGGCATCAAATTGTGCATCTCCGTTTAACATTTACAATATTACATTTCTACAATGTTCCAAGGAGTTAATAGAGCTGGAAACCCTTCAGCTTTATCGATCGGTATTGGATACACCAGATATTCCCACTACGCCAAATCCTGGAAAAGACCCGAGAAAAACATATCGACACCCATTATGCCGCATTCGCATATACGTATCCCTGCAAATCCCATTCGTCTTCGCAAAATGCCACCGACCGACCAGCGTCACGGTGGTCGCAGCGGCGTAATTGGTAGTGCGTTGGTCTGCTACACAGAGTATCAGGGGTCAAATCTCGGCACAGGCAAAATCAATAATTAGGAAAAACAAATTTTCTACACCACCTCTTGGTAAGCAATGGCAAACCTACAAGAGTAAAAATTGCCTAAGAAAAATCTTTTCGAATCGACTTTTGGATTCGTCATAAAAACTCTAGGTCCCTACCATTCATGTACAAATATATAACACGAACAGGCTCTCCATGGGCTTTTGAGCCATTAAAAAAAAAGAAGAAGACACTACGAGGCCAGTGCAAATTGGGATGTACCTCTCCGCGTCATTTGATACCAAAAGAGGTTTCAGACAAGGCAATTCGCTATCCTTTGTCTTCTTCAACCTTATGCTGGAGAAAATAATTCAAGCTGTGAACATCGACATCTCTGGCACCATTTTCTAAAAGGAAGGAAGTCTCGTCGAGAGAGTCTAGTGGTGAACGAGGACAAAACGAAATACCTTGTGTCAACAAACAAAGAGTTGAGGCGTTTTGGACAACATGCCAATGTTTCTTTTGAACATGCCGATTCTTTTGAAGTCGTCAAGCATTTCATTTACCTAAGATACAGCATTAACACTAATAATAATGTTAGCCTTGAGATAAAACGGATATTAACAGATGTTACTACAGGCTTCGTAGGCAATTGACAAGCAGAGCCCTCTCTCGGCCGACGAAAATAAATAACGCTCCTACCCGTCCTAATGTATAGTGCTGAGATGTGGACATTGACCACCAATGATGAGAGGATGTTCGGAGCGTTCGAAAGGAAGATACTCCGTAATATCCAATTTGCGTGGACAACGTGCATATTAATATGGAACCAAGAGCTGACCGACGACACTGACATAGTCAAGCGCATAAAAATCCAGCGGGTTCGCTAGCTGGGTCATGTTGAGCGAAAGGTAGAAGGTGCTTCAGCTAGAAAGAAGTTTTATTCGAGCAACGGTGAAGGAACGTGCAGAAGAGGACGTCCTAATTTCCTTTCGAAAGACCAGGTACAGGGAGGTCCGACTGCACTTGGCCCTGCCAACTGGAGCCAGCGCGCACATAGCAAGGCAGCAAAAAGAGTTGGAATAGCCTCTTTTTTTCAAATGGAATTATTTATTCATTTCTTTTGCTGAAGTGCAATTGAAATAATCTGAAATCAATAAGTACAAAGTACAAATGTACATTTTGTTATTGTAAGTACAAACAGAATATTCTGAATTCAATATGGAGTTTTACTGTAGCAGCAGTTTTTTGTTTGGAAAATTCAAATTATTTTAATAAGAATTTGCCTTAAAATGTTTTTGGAAATTTTGCGAAGCTAATAAGAAAAATTGGAGTAAAATGAATTTAAAATACTATGGTAATTTCGTTAAAATTAGGAACTAAGCAAATTGATTTCAGTAGTAATTTGTTTCTGTTTTGTTTCCTTTTTTGTAGAGCGGTTAATGATCGGCCAGTATTTATGCAAAATGGTGACAGGCGTTTCTCAGCCTCTAACTCCACCAACGTTAATGATGCACAGGAAATAAGCAATTTCCGAAGTGCATTGCCGCAATTTTTAGCTGTTAGCGTGAAAAACATTTTATTATTTGGTAGGTCATTTTCAAAAAAATATGGGAAATTAATTAAACTATATCATTTAAAATATATAAATTTTAGTTTATGGTATGACACTTGGATTTCCAACTATTGTTATACCAGCCATACAAGGTGGAGATGGTCGTGAACCCAGTGATATAGTATTAAATAGAGATGAAATATCATGGTTTAGTAAGTCAAGAATTTAAATATATCTATTTGTATTAGAGGTGGGTGCGTGACTCGATTAAATGTGAAATAATTTACACGTGGGCATGCGTGAGCTTGTTATTGTTTCCATAATTTCCACGTGAACATTCATGAGGGTAGTGTAATTTTCACGTAGACACGCATGAGTTCTAGTTCACATTTTCTTTAAGAAGTTAATTTTGGTAGTTTTAAAAGGAATGCGGTGTTTTTCTTAAGCTTCCAAATCCGAGATCTGTGATCGCTGTGGATCATATGTGTTGTTCTTTAATTTTGAACATGCCTGAACATGCGTAATGATATTTTTGGAAAAATGTCAACGTGCGTGAACATGCGTGAGTAGTAATTTCAGAGCCGAGCGTGGCGTGAGTCAAAAATAATTCGCGTGCCTATCTCTAATTTGAATTGAATGCATTATTATTTATTACTACGATATTCTTCTATTTATCATAGGTTCTATTAATTTAATTTGCGTTCCAATGGGTTGCATTTTCTCTGGATTACTCACACAACCGATTGGCAAACGAAGAGCAATGCAGGTAGATATTTCTTTAATAAGTTATATACTTATATGTAGATTTGTGTATGTACATAATATATAAATTCCAGAGCTGGATACTTGTGATTACTTAATTCCAACTTTCACGTAATTTTAATTGGGGGGTGAACTCTTTAACTTTTCCACTTGAAATACTTATAATTAATAATATCAAATATTTTTTTTTTTGTTATTTAGTATTGAATAATTACAATTATTATTAATTAAAATTAATAATTGGTTATATACAATATTAAGCAAAGAGAAATAGCTGCCAGAGCTTTTGTCTCGTTTTTTACAATATCTTTAGTATGTTTAAATTACATGGAGAAGATTCCTTTTTTTAAGAATTTTTCAGTTCTGATTTGTTTTTTAATTTTCATCTCGTGATATTACATCTAGTGTATTAAATAGGCTTGATGAACGTTAGGTTTGCCATATAGGGAATAACAACAACGTATATAGTAGAACTGGCTTATCAGACGATGGTTTTGGAACCAGCCATGGTTCCTGATCAGTGATCTTATTGATTAATCTTTGTGTTTATCTTAAACCATATAAGTTAATCATATTTGAAAGGTAACCGAGAATTACCATTTCAAGAATTTTTCAAATAATTTCACTGAATGGTATTACCACCATGTTCTATATAAGTACTTATATTTCTTTTTATTCTCTTTTCACTACTCATCACATAGCGGTCAGAATACATTGGAAAACTGTTCGATAACTTTTTTAATCACTTATGTAGATGGTTCAATACCATTACAGATGGTACCTGCTGATACTTTAATATTTTGTTCATTCGTTAGTCTCGGATTCCACAGGTAAATTTTACTTTGCAAACTTTTATTTGTGTCCTTTTGCTTTTTGCGTACGCGTTTTACCTGTGGAAACCGGGACTTGGGAATGTGGTTCAATGTGACGGTTCGAGGCATTAAAACACATATTAACTAAATAGATATGTTGCAGAACAAAATTATGACCCTAAAAATATATTCTTGAAAAAAAAAAAAATAGATACATATCTTTAACAAATTATATTGTCGAATTATTTAATATCTTTGAAAAAATTTATAATAACCGTATTATTTTTATTAATTTTTATTTTTCTTATTTTTATTAAAGCGAGTGAAGCTTATGTTTTATGCGAAGTAAAATTTAGATTATACACGAATTGGTTGTTCAGCTCCATCTTTGGTTGAATAATCGAAACCTTAACTTATGTTCTGGATTTTTTTTTCAGTTTTATCAGTTATAATTTTAAGTGTAGATATTAATAATTTATCTACCGCTTTTCTCCTTGCAGTTTGTTAATTTACCAATATTAGCCTCATGGCTACTCTTTCATTTCTCCACCAAAACCGAGCATCTTTATGGTGCTTTGTGCTTGAGTGGTCTTGGAGGTGGTCTCATGGAAGCTCCAGTGAGTGATATAACTCTCAATTAAAGCTGTTTGGTAAAAATAATTAGAAAGTTTCTCTTATTAAATTTCCCTCTTATATTATTTAAGGTTCTGACGTATGTGGCAGAAATTTCAGAACCAAAATATCGTGGTATATTATCTGCATTAGGTTCGACTTGTGTCATCACAGGTGTTTTCATTCAATTCATTATGGGCTCCATAATGGATTGGCGTACAATCGCCGCTGTAAGTTCTGCTTTTCCAGTTATTTCAATTATAGCTTTGTGCTTTGTACCTGAAAGTCCCACATGGTTAATACGTGAACATCGATTTCGTGAAGCGGTCAAAGCGCTACAATGGCTGCGTGGTTGGGTACCAGAACATAAAATTGAAAGTGAATTTAATCGACTATATGAAGAGCTAATAACGCAGCCGGCTTTGGAGGAGGCTGTTGAAAATCATGGTGAAAAACCTTCAAAATGCGCAAGCCGCATGCGAATGTTTAGAAAGAGGTCGTTTTTGGTACCATTTCTTCTGGTGACATTCACTTTCTTCACGGGACACTTCTCGGGTAAAACAACTTTACAAACGTATGCAGTACAGGTAAATTTGGAAAAATTCGTACATTGAGCAGGTAAATTCTTCACAATATCTTTCTTGTTATCTGTAGATTTTTCATACTTTGAAAGCGCCTATTAATAAATACCATGCTACTATTTTACTTGGAGTAGCCGAAATGATTGCCACAATAATAGGTGTATGTTTGATACATTTTACTGGAAAGCGACCTTTGGTTTTAGTATCGACAATTGGTGTTGGAGTGTGCTTCTTCGGGACGGCCACATATGCACACTATCTTAAAGAAGTACCAGGTTATACAGTGAATAATGTTGTCGTGAATGCATCATCGACACTTTCTAAAGAGTATATCATATCGCAAGATAATATTACGAAAATTTTCGAGGCTGAAGGAAAAGCACTAATGCTTGCGGCAGCAGCAGCAGCAGCCGAAACGGAAAATTATAAGCTTATGGATACAACAACAACTTATTCAACCTTAGATGATGCAGAGATTAATACTGCAACAACAATATTACCGGAGGAGGAAATATATAATCGTGTAAAACGAGAAGGAGCAGAGCTTTCTTTGGATAGTAATGAATTCAATACTGACGATAACTTAACATTTGTGGATTTATCAACATTGGACTATCGAGATTCAAATGAAACCGAAAATGATTTAACAACTGCATTGTTGGATCTGTTCGATTCTGATGAAGAATTGCTAAAAGCAACCACAATAACACCGGTGCATGTTAAAGACGAATTAATTGGTGCTTCGGAAGCTGAATCGAAAAGAAAGGACGGCAAAGACAAATTTCCAACGACAAAGGAAGTAGTCAGTAAAATATTACTACCTGTACCGAAACAAAAACAAAATTATTTAGTATGGGTGCCACTGATTTTGTTATTGGGATCCGCTTTCTTTGCACATATTGGCATACGTATGATCCCATGGATTTTAATCGGCGAGGTGTTTCCAGCACAAGTTCGAAGTACTGCTTCCGGTTTAGTAAGCGGATTAGGCTACATCTTTGGATTTTTGGCAAATAAATTATTTTTGCAAATGTTATCAACGCTCACGCTTCCGGGTACATTTTGGTTCTATTCAGTTGTGGCATTAGTCGGCGCATTTGTTCTGTATTTTGTTTTGCCAGAAACTGAAGGTCGAACATTGGCTGTGAGTATACATACTAGTCGTAGTTGAAGATAAATCAATTCATTTATGCTATATTTAATTGCATGTTGTATTTACAGGAAATCGAAGCTCATTTCTCCAAAAAATCCAAAACTAATTTATTAAAAAAATCCCCAGAATCGAGGCCAGACAAATCGTCTATGCAATTAGATACTCTACAAAATTTACACATTCCACTCGATTCCCAGACCGAAGCTAAAATCATAAAATTGCAACAAAGTGATTTTCTACCAAATCGAAACATAACTAACGGAGCAACTAATTTAGCTTTTGAAGAAAATAATACAACACATTTATAAAAGCAGACATAAATATTCATAGACAACAATTTGTAAATACATAGTTACTAAAGACAAGTCAGTATTTCAAATTTATACGTACTGGTACTGTATATTATATGTTGTATGTATGTATGTCTATTATCTTAATACATATACTACATACATAGTTTAAAGCTTTGCCATATGCTGAGAAATATATTCGAGATTAAATAACAATATTTAATTTTCATGGGGGCGGATCGAAATTCTGTATGATAAAATTCTTTTTGGACCAAATACTGTGTCTGGATAAGACATGTTAAAAATAATTTTTTTCTTAATTTTGTTTTTCGAAATCATATTTTTTGTATTTCTTTTAATGGAAAAACAGCCCATGGAGGGCCACGCCCTCCACATAATTCTGCAAATGTAAAATTTTGTTTAAAAAATTATGCTTTTAAGTATTTTAACTTATTTTGCATGGCAATTCAAACACATAAAAAATATTTTCTAGAGAGTTTTTACTTATTTCAGGTACCAAATAAAAAGTAAAAAACATAAAAATACACCTATACATAATATTGTAATCTATCTAAAAAATCTAAAGAAAAACAAAAATTATAAGTACAGCAAATTTACAGAAATTCATGACTAACAACTTAACACTTTTCCCAATTGGTATTCAATACCGCTTAGAATATAAATTCATCAGTTTCATACTAAGCATTTATCTCTATAGTATAATAAAAGTTGCTTTTGGTGTGTTCTAGGAAATCAATAAAGTTGAATAGATTATAATGTTAATAAAAATGTCTAGATATTCCACGAAAAGAATCATCTTGAGCATAGATGTTCTGCACATGCTAAGTTTAATAGTTTACAATTGAATAAGTCATTTCTAAAACCGCACATGTTAAATTTCTTCAGTCTTTGTAAAAAGCACACGTGTGGCAGTATTGTAATCTGGGATGCAAACCTGTTTTGAACCAAATATTTTTAAAGCCGAAACATCCTCAGTTTGAGTTACTTGAACCGAACCGTGACCATTTTTGGTGTGGTTCAGAGGGACATTGTGTTGGTTCACATTCCTAATTCTAAGTGCTTCAGGTAGTCAACTTGACAAGTTTAATCTACTGATTTCCTTTTTTAATGTCTGTAGTTTTAGACAGTTAAAACACTGTTTTGTGTATTAATATTTTGGGGTTTTCACTAAACCTATTGGAATAAGTCGATACATGTGCTGAATTTTCCAATTTAGTTTTCGTTCTCTCACATAATCACATTTATATTCAAAAATTTATCGGGTATAGTCTTATATTTTGATTTGAGAATAATGTGACCAGAATTTTTTGCAACCAGAATTTTGAAAAACAGAAAAAAATTTTTTCAAATTAAAACCTAAAATAAAATTATAAAGGAGAGACCTCGCATCAAAAACAAAAAAAAATTTTCAATATAATTCTTGTACAACAAAACACTGACTACACACAAGAACGCTAGATCAGAAATAATTTTGACCGTTATGGGCTGAGTTGTAAAAAGAGAATATTATTATTATTTGAAAAATTCTTGTAATGGTAATTCTCGGTTACCTTTTGAAATATGAGTATTGAAACACAAATATTTACCACTAAGAAACTATTGTCTGATCAGCCTGTTCCATATTCCTTGCTGTTATTCTCTCTGCGGCAAACCTAACGTTCATTAATACACTAGATATAATCTAACAAGATGACAAATCCGGAAAAATAATTTTCCAAATTAAAACATAAAACAAAACCGAGTTTGGACCAGTCAGAATATCGATCTCAACCCAACTTTTACATTAAAAATACAAAATAGAGTTTCACAGTAGATTACTTTTTTTATATTTTTATTGATACATTCAACACACAGGGTGTACCCTTATGAATGCAGAGCATTGTGTTGAATGGAAGGAAGATTGAAAGGTGGGAGGAAGAAGGAGGGAGAATGAAAGAGGGAATGCAATCACACAGGACAGCGATAAATAGATAGACAGCCATTGTGGCAAGTGTTATGCCTTTCCCACAAAGAACTTCAGTTTATCAGTGCCCCTATGTGACCGCATGTTACGCCGCAGATTCCACGTTGCTACAAAAACAACAACAACAACAACGGTTGTTTGAAAATGTAAACTTTATAATTGAAATACCATATTACGAGGGCAAGGAATTCCATGTATCCATGTATTGTCGACGGTTCTTTACGAATCATGAAATTTCCTTTAACCCATTTCGGTCTGCCATTGCGTTTTCGCAACACCGGTTTTGAAAAATACTTCAGCTTTTCCTATTGCAGCCACCGACTTCCTTTTATTTCAATGAAAACACATATTTCTGCTTTATTCACCTGAACACAGTGATAATACCTTTATTAGACCGTCGATCAAAAAATCGATGAAACAATTTTAGAAAACCCAAATGCCCGCGACAGATTAGCTAACCAAAAGACAAAACTAAAATTCTACATATTCACATACAAAGATAATTAGTGTCTGCTACCTACCAGGTGTGCTTGAAAGGTTAGTATTGCGAAAAAATCAACTATTTTCAGTTATGGACAAGAAAAGGGTTTAGTTTTGTCGCTGAATTATATTATTGCGATTTATTGAAGGAAAATGTCAGTGAGACAATGACCAAAAAGTAATTGGAATATTCAAATAATGTACTATATAGTATGTATGTATAAGCACTATATGTATGATGACTGCATTACACTTCTCACTACCAGTAAATCTTAAGTGGTAGTGGATGCTAAATCCCACTGTCACTAAATGTTTAGTGGTAGTGGACACCAAACCCAATTACCACTAAAAGTTTAGTGGCAGTGGAAATTTAGTGGTAAAACCTGGTTCACGAATCTGGCGTTGAAAATGCTGGATTACCTCTTATTTCCGAAATATTTAGATGAACTGTTCCTTGTGTGTAATAACCTAATTTTTAAATCGATTTTCAAAAATTGATTTTTTGAATACTATAATAAAAAGCCATTGCCATGAATTACAAATCTTTTAAACCAAAAAGTAAAAATGTTGTAATTATTGCCGAAAACATGAAGCATCCCCAAATTTTTGTGAGTATTTTTCATTTTTAGTAGCTATATTATATTATATAAGTACAGTACTTACCGCTTAAAGCGAACTTCAAGGGACTGGGCTATAAGTAAGCGATTGGCGTATATATTTATAAATTTCTTCATATTGGCTAAGTGCGGTTTTAATTTTTTGTACGAACAATTGAGAACCATCATATTAAACCGAGCAAATCGAAATATTTGAAGACTTTATCCAATGAAAACGCAATTTTTGCAAATAATAATGAGATATTCCTACATAAAAGTAATGCTACTATTATGGCCCAAAGTTGCGTTTTGGCAACACCTTGCCTGAAAATGCAGTCATCTAAATACATGTTTCTGAATATTTTGCAATAAAATCATGTTTTTTTCATATTTTCGGAATTGCAAAAATCACTTGGCAGGCAATGACAAACCTACAATAGTAAAAATTGCATAAAGCTTTTCACTTCGCCGTTCGGATTCGGCATAAAACTGTAGGTCTTTTCCTGTAATGTACAAATATAACACGCACACAAGTCTTGGTCTTTGCCTTCCATGGGCGGTTGCGCCATTAAAGAAGACATACATATAATACATATCGCTCGTTTTCTGCAAAGTGATATGTTCTAATGTATTTAAATTTTGTATGAACTATAATGGGGGCTAGTTCACGAAGGACAATTATTCATTTACCAAGGAAAAAGAAAGAAAGTTACAAACTCTTTATTTTATTTGGGAGCACAAAGATATATACTTAGCACCTACATTCAAACACCAAAACAATTCAGTCGAAAAATATAAACACACGAAGCAAAAACTTGAACGATGTATGCTAGCTTCAGGTATTTTACTTTTTTTTCTATGGCAAAGAATGTCGGCGCACCATTTCCTAATATAAATTTCGAATGACCTACGTAGCCAAAAGTAGTAATATATAAATCAGTTAGCAAGTCGCTAAGTATAAAATACTTGGTAGCTTTATATTTTTTATCACATTTGTACATATGATTGCATTCTATAGCATTCAAAGAGACAGCTGATTTTTGTTTTGATTGTAAATCAAAGAATTTGCTTTAAAAAAACCTGTTTTGACATTTTCTTTTCAATGCTATTCGTGTAATGATATTAACAATGTTGCTGTTTTGCTCTTTTTTTAAACAAATTTGGTAGTTTTATTTTCACTTTTTAGGTTGTTAGGTTCTATTAAAAATTATTATTTTTTATCGGTATAAAATAAATAATCTGTGGAAAATGTGAATATTAGAATTAAAGCCATTTTATTGTTGCCGCGTTCATTGTGTTCCAGTCGTGAAAAACATGACAACATTTGCTGCAGTAACCATATTTTTGTGATGAAGCAATGATGCTATCCCAACCATTGTGTACGTACCTATAATTGTGAACACTATTTACTAGCAAAGCAATTGGTTTCTTCTTTATATATTTTACTTGGGGTTTTTCGTACATATACAGTGGCGAGCATCAATGGATACATGCTGGTCATATTTGACTTTGAGTATCTGTAAAACCTTTAAAATACACCAATCGAATTGGAGCTTTCGCCGTTAATTTCTTGATTTATATTTAAAAAAGGAAAATTATAAACTATTTTCAAAATTATAAAGTTAATGTAACTTTTAGTGCTTGCAATGAAAAAAGACAATGAAAAGGCTTTTGCACTAATTTTTTAAACAAAAGCAAATGAAATTTAGGGATTCCCTACGAATGAAGTTACCGTTTTCTAAAATATTGTTGAACTTGCCACAGAAAACATTGCGCGACACGTTTTGATTGATCCAGTAACTCGTTTTTTCATTTTTTATGAGAATCTCCATTTTCGAGCAAAAATTAAGAAAAATCTAAAAACTTGGAAAACAAAATTGCTGAAATGACAAAAACAATGATTCAGCACGAAAAATTGCTAAATCACTAGATATTTGCTACCGTACAATGATTCAAGATAAAAAAAGACGCAATATAAGCCCACCTGAAACCGAAAAATCGCGACCACAATTGCTTACCGATAGGGATGCTCGAAATCTGCCAGACTTTATGGATGAATGCGCTTACTCTGAAGATGAAGTAATTTTTCAACAGGAGGGAGACACGAAGCACATGGCAAAAAATGTTAAAAATGGGCTCAATAACCAAAAATTTCAAACAGTGAAGTTGCCTGCCCAAAGCCCAGGCCTAAATCCTATTATTGAACATTTATGGGCTCTGCTAAAAAAGCGATTGGCACGGTACGACAATGCGCCAACAAATTTGATCGGTCCTGAGTTCAGACTAAGTGGAGCAGTATTCCACGCCATCGTCGAAAAATTTGTTGAAAGTATGCCTAAACGAGTAAAGAGTGTTATTAAAGCCAAGGGCCTTTGGACTAAATACTGAAAATATTATTTATTTTATTATTTTTTATATTTTCTAAACGTGCAAAAGTGGATACATTGGATTTTTTCATTGCAAGCTCTAAGTTACATCAACTTTATAATTTTGAAAATAGTTTATAATTTTCCTTTTTTAAATATAAATTAAGAAATTAACGGCGAAAGCTCCAATTCGATTGTTGTATTTTTATAGGTTTTCCAGATACTCAAAGTCAAATATGACCAGCATGTATCCATTAATGCTCGCCACTGTAAATATCCGCTCTGCTCATTACACAGCGTGATACGGACTATTCTATCACTATTGCTATAAAAATTAAAATGTTTATACTTAAAATAACTCTTTTTTTAAGAAAAGATATAATTTTAAATCGTTGTCGCTGTGGCGTAATGGTAGTGCGTTGGACTGTTACGCAGAGTGTCCGGGGTTCGAATCTCGGCACAGGTAAAATCAAAAAGTAAAAAAAAATATTTTTCTACAACGCACCACCTTTTGGCAGGCAATGGCAAACCTACAAGAGTAAAAATTACCTATGAAAAGTTTTTCACTTCGCCGTTCGGATTCGGCATTAAACTGTAGGTCCCTTCCACTCATGTACAAATATAACACGCACAACATGAGTGGATGCGAAAAGGTCGGCCTAAGTCCTCTAAGGGCTGTTGTGCCATTAAAAGTAAAGTAAGTATAACTTTAAATTAAGATTAAATTTAATATAAGACGTTAAGACTTAATCAATCAATGTTGTTTTTTTAGATTGACTTGAGGAAATAGTGTTTCTACAGAATCAAAAATAAAATTTTACAAAGTATTCTGTAATCTTCTTAAGTTTCCCGGATTCGCCTCACTAAACAAAATTCCCCACAAGTTGACAACGCTGTTTACCTTAATATGTGATGGCATGGTGTAAACTTTAAAATGGTGGTAAACTTCAGAACCCAGATAGATATGAAATTTTACTAAATATTCCGCACATTTTTCATAAGTAATAAAATACCGAAAGTCTGGCAACAATTCAGATTGATTTCATATTTTAGCTTCTTTGGCTTTTGTCGAATGTCAGGCGTAGAAAGTTCGTACAGAGCGTTGAATTGTTGTATTGTCAAAAAAAAAAAATAATTAGTAAATAATTAAAATATCAATATTGGCAAACGTTTATTAAAAATTATGGCAACAGACACAAAATTAGTGGAATGCTTTGAAGCTTGCCGTACTTGCGGAATTTGCTTTCTGGCAAGCTCCAATTTCTTGCGCCAAATGTTCGCAACCGCCATTGATGATCCCGAAATGTTGCTGATTCGTATAGAATTATCTCAATGGAATATTGAGGTGAGATGAGTCTCAATAATACAAAATCTTTGCGTAAATCCTTTTTTTCATATAGGTGAACGAAAACGATGGTTTTCCACAGTTTGTATGCATATCTTGCATTCATGAATTTCAAAAGCTTTTTAAATTTCGGCGTTCCTGTATGGATGTGCAGCAACAATTTCGTCATTTTTACGCTCAACGACAGGGTAATTTAAAGATGCATATTAAAAGTGAATTCCCGGACCCACCGGAAGAAGAGGAAGAAAATAATTGTGACTTTATTTATGTTGATGATTTGAGCGATAGTGAATATGATGGTGGAAGTATTACACCGTTCAAAATTCCACATGTTCCCATTAAAGAGGAACTAATTGAAGCAGCAATACCAAATGAAAATATTAATGATGCTTCAGCTACTGATAAAGCGGAAAGAGAATCGTTCGAAGCAACTCAACTGCCAGAAGAGGCACATGAAGTTGTAGAGACTGCTGCACCGGTGACTGTGATTGTATCACCACTACCAGAAGTACCAAGCAATGTGCATGTCACCACGACCTCAAAACCAATTCTACAACCACTTCCCTTGGCACAGGAAGAAGTCGAAAAAAATCTTTTGGTTAAGAGTTCCGGGAATATTGAATGCAAGTCATGCCTTCACGTATCAACAGGTATGGTGCAGCATCGACTTCACATGAAGCGTATCCATGAAATTAAAGACTCTGAATGTTATATATGCGGTAAGAAGTTCAAAAATTCTACTCCAACACGTTTAAAATTTCATTTAAAATGGCATAAAATCGGTAAGCACATTAAATGCGTACAGTGTGGCTTTTATTGCGATTCGCAGAGCACGCTAAAGGAACATGTTCGTGCTGCCCATACAAAAATCGAATGCAATATTTGTAGAAAATGTGAGTTTACAAATTTTTTTACAAATAGATCGATGTTAACAGAAATGTTTTTTCCTTAGTGATACCATCAAAAAGAATGAAGTCGCATATGCGTATGCATCTCAATAAAACTGAGTGGTTATGTTCCTCTTGCAATCAAGGTAAATACATTTTCCAACTCTGTTAACAAAATTCAATAATGATTTATATTTGTATACATTCAGTTTTCAATACAGAAAATGAACGCGAGCAACACAATCGGCAGACACATATATTAAAAGATAATGCTATTCAAGAAGAAATAAATTCTCAAAATATTGTTGAGCAACAGCATCTGCCTAATAGTAATACTAACTTTGACGAATCTAATGAAACATTGATAAATATATTTTGCGAAGAAAAAATAGAAGATCAGCTCTACTATAGACACGATTTGGAAACTCGAATTGATTCCGTCGATAGTAATTGTAACAATACACAAACCTCATTTAATGATCAAGAAATTAACACAAACTCGTACGGTGCCAACCTTAGTAATGAAAATATGCCTATCGGTACTGATGAAACCAGTGATCCGGAAAGAGATGGAATAGTATTCCCCCACATAGAAAATATAATGATTGAGGTGGGCCATCAATTCGTTTGTGCCCAATGTACGCAAACATTTGCGAGCGTCGAGGAATTATGTATACATCATAAAGAACATACGATCAAATCTAAATTTAGTTGCCACATTTGCGGTAAATCCTTTGATTTAAAGTTTACACTTAATCGTCATTTAAGAAAACACAAGAAAGCACCATTTTAATACATTAAAATAAAAGTTTAGCTGCAATTAATAATTAATTTATTGTGGCACTTTAAAAGCTCTGTTGCCTCTGTAAAAAAAAATATTTTATTAATACATTTTAATTTTGAATAGAAACGGTCCTAGATTTATTTTCATGAAACAGAATTGGGTTAGTTTTTACGGTCTTTGGCTGAACGCCCCAACGATAACTGAAACTGTCATTTTGGGTGTGTTTAGTACGAACAGTTGAGATGAAAAAACATGTTTTGACAATCGCTTAAATATGAACAGAATTGCAGCGTAATGACAAATTAAAATGCTCACGATCATATGAGATGGCACGGAATTACAGCAGCCGACGAACTTACTTCGACCTAGATCTATTTATCTTTTTGTGTTCATAAAATATTTTAATAAATTAGTGATGGGAAGTATCGAGTATTCGGTATTGATACTTTTAAGAATCGGGTCTTTTTTGAAAGAATCGTAATGTTTTTAACATTAAGCTGCTCATGGTCCAATGCCACCAAGATTTTGATCAAAAAAGCTTGTTTTTTGAATGGCAAACGGCGAATTAGGGTAAGCAATACCATCTTGTTTTTGGTTTAAGAAAGTGTACAAAGTGTAACTTCTTTTTAAATTAGGCTTGCAAAATTAATAAGTATGATTGTAAAGAATCATTTCTGATGGCTAAGGGAGGTTACCAAAATAGAAGGAGATGGACCTTTAAAAATTCGTTTAACTAGTTAGATTTGAATAGTTCGCTCTTAATAAAATATATGCGAACTGATAGTGCAAAGAAACAGATAAACGCCTTTGTGTGTGCTCCTACAGTGTGTTGTGGCCCCGTAACGAGATAAACTATTACGGGACAGACAGTACATCACATTTCAATTGTAAAAGCTGTGGTCGCTGTGGCGTAGTGGTAGTGCGTTGGACTGCTACGCAGAGTGTCCGGGGTTCGAATCTCGGCACAGGCAAAATCAAAAAAAAAAAGTAGAAAAAATAATTTTTCTACACGGCACCACCTCTTGTCAGGCAATGGCAAACCTACAAGAGTAAAAATTGCTATGAAAAGCTTTTCCTTCGCCGTTCGGATTCGGCTTTAAACTGTAGGTCCCTTCCATTCATGTACAAATATAACACGCACAACATGAGTGGATGCGAAAAGCTCGGCCTAGGCCCTCCATGGGCTGTTGTGCCATCAAAAGTAAGTAAAGTAAGTAAAGGATACTCTGTTTTTTGATAAAATTAACCAAATGAAGCCCATACCGCCTAAAAAAAAGAATATTCTATTTATTTAATACACGTAAAATAAACAATGCATTTCAGTTTTCATGAAAAATTCTGGATCAGTAGTATAGTTTAAAAAAGCTTATCCATATGAGACAGAGAAAGGCGCTTTCCCCTTTCAGCATCCATGTACATATGGTTCCTGCTTTAAAGAATAGATGCTCGCATGGCACAAATGGCCTCCACACAAAGAAAACTTCGTGCTATTTTGTAGAAAATTGGAAAACTCGTCTTCATCTCCATCAAGAAACACACGCGACGATCAAAATGCAAAGGCCTTGCCTAGTTCAGTTTGATGATACTATATCAGTTTGTGCTACATCGTTATTTACTTCATTCTGATCGTTTGCATTTCCAATGCATGCAATGCCCTCTGTAAAATCATCATCTCTATCAAAATATTTATACTCAAAGCATTGGAATTTATTTGCTATATCATGATAATTATAGTCTTACCATCATCATCATTATTATCATCATTGTCATCGAAATATTCAAAATTTGCCACTTGCCGGTCTGAGAACTCGCGAATGTTATGAGGTTGACCAGAAACTTGACAAATCTCGTATTGTTTTGTTGTGCTGCTGCGAGTGGTTTTCTTTCCACGGAGAAGTTGGGAATTCAGACACCTCAATGACTGCCTGGTGCTGTATAATCTGAGGTCATTCGTCGGGGCTCAATGACATGAGTGTTGATGCAATTATTGCTCTAATGAACTCATTTGTCATTCATGCTGTCTATCCGCATTAGTTGTTTTTCAATGGAATTTGAATTTTTTGTGCCTCAAGTTGCTTGGGAGGTCTACACTCTCGCAATCTGTCGGTGCTGGTTTTTGGGTTTTTTTTTCACGATTTACACGAAGTTTACATTCTCGTATCACAATTGTCATTTCTTTGTGTCTAGCGATTGTGTTTTTCAGTTAATACTCGCTCATTCTTTCGGCTCTAGATATTTCTAAATGTTTCGTTTTAAAATTTCAAATTTGACGAGAAACCGATGAACAGCGCCATCTATCCAGTATGAAAAAAATTTAACAAGAAACTGATTGAAAAAACAAGTAGGAAACAAAATTGATTGATTAAGGACGCTGTCCATCATTTCCGAAACAATTTGCGACGATCATCACTTAAATTAAAAAAATATTTTGTTTCTCCAAAAATACTTAAACAAAAGTGTTACTACTGCATACAGACCAGACGTTCAATTGCAGCACTGTGGATAGCTGTGTTGGCTTTGATAAACAAGTTCACCAACAGTTTCTCGCTCGAAAAGGAAGCATCTGTTACCAATTCCGTGGAGTTATCTTCAGCCAGTCATCAACCAAATCGTGAATGAATTAAAAATTATCACCATGGTTGTTACGCCTGTGCTGCGCGAAATATTTATGTGTCTAGTTTTTCATCGAGATCATAGCTTCCTTGATCATGGAGGGCAGCAGCTACTTGACATTCCTAGTTGTAGTAAACGTACTTGAGTTAACCAATAAACCAAAATAAAAACAAACAAAAGATAACCAAACATTTTACGATTAACGATTTTCTGCCCAGCTCCGATAACTAAGCTAAGCACTATTAAACACAAGCAAGATTTTCAGGATCCACCTGCCAGCGTGGAGCATTACACTCCAATAGCTTTAGATCCGAATAAAGGAGCAAATGCAGTGCCTTCGCAGCTTACAAACTATTTGAGGTATATGATGCTAGTTCCCGGCAGTACCAGGCAGTGCCGACATAAGGAATATGGACGCAGAAGCGGCAGATTAGGTCCTGTTGTCATTCAAAGTAATTATAGCCGTAGTGGTAGTGCGTTGGACTGTTACGCAGACTGTCCGGGAATCGGCACTAACAAAAAAAAAACATTATTCTACATGGCACCATCTCTTGGCAGACAATGCAAAACCTACAAGAGTAAAAATTGCCTATGAATAGCTTTTCACTCCCCGTTCGCGAACACGCACAACATGAATGGATGCGAAAAGCTCGGCCTAGGCCCTCCATGAGCTGTTGTGTCATTAAAAGGAGAAGTAGAAGACTTTACCTATGCCGATAACAGGCCAGATTCCCTCACCATAATGCAGCTTGACGGAAAACACCACTCATAGAATCTCTTAGCCAAAAGAGGCAGGACGCCCAGCGAACATTTCTGGCTTGAGGAAACCTATGTGCGATATGCTACCTTCCGTCCGTCCAAAAGACATGCCAAGTACCCTTGCATTAGCCGAAGAGCTAAAGTCCAATTACGAACGATACACGTTTGCTAACTCCTTTGCAGGTAGACACGAGGGTATAGGTATAGTAGGAAATCCTCGTAATCGGACTTGCGAAGTCTATTCGCCTGATTACCGACAGGCTGGTCAGGTTTCAAAGTTAAGACCTACGCATATGGACGTGGACCAATTCAGCCGCACTAGGAAAACTAGACCTGGACTACCCCAGCAGCCAAATCCAAGGAATTATACCCAAGACCCTCGACACCAACTGAGACCAATCCAAGTCCATAGGCCACCTCAGATATTCTTTCAGTCCACTACAGATGGGCCCAATGTCCGACAATAGGGAAAGAGCCAAAATAGGCAAAAACAGAATCGGAAATCCGGGTTCCATTAAATCAGGTTGGCAGAACGACACAGAAAACAGCTTTCACTCTGCCATTAACGGGAAATATGATTTCTGTAGACTTCCCTTCGGACTAAAAATGTCCTCAGTATCTTGCAGCAGGCGATTGACGCCATCCTTAGGGACAAGTCGTCAAACACTGTCATCTTTACATAGACGATGTCATTATATTATCCGATGATGAGGATCAGCACATCCAGCATATCCAGGACAGGAACGGCTCTATGCAGCGAATATGAGAGTGTCACTGAACAAAGCGAAGTTCATGAGACTGGAAATGGAGCTTCTCGGATTTGTCGTCCCTAAGTACATTGTTAATTTCCTAACAATATGGTACCTTCAGAAACTAAGAAATTATCTTTACGCTGTCAGGAACCTTAACATCTATACAGCCATCAGCCACTTACCTTCGTTATATCGGATAAAACCCCGAACTCTAATCGCTCCGAAATTCTTCTACCAGCCAGATAAGAAAAATGTTGTGGCAAATTCATTATCATTAAAATGTTAAAACGTTTGTTTTTCTTTTTTTTTACTCAAAGACGACTTGAGAACGAAATATGTTAATGCATTGGACGATATAAGATCCTCTTCCGTTACAGCGCATGGCGCGGAATCCTCAACAAATGTCATCCTCACAGTAAGCAATCCCATCAACTGTTTTAGAAATCAATTTATTCTGACGGAAATCCAAGACAAAATACTTGCAATGTTTCCAGCGTTAAATTCCTCCACATCACGAAGCAAGTGATGGACGTTTTTAACAAGAAAAATCAGCTCGCGAGAACATAGAGCTGGTACTGGAAAAATATTATTTTCCTAATAAGCGCAAGAGTTTGAAGGAGATAGCTTCCGCTGTAAAATTTATTACGAAGCAAAGTACAAACGTCAGCCTCCAAGACCGGCAATAGGAATTTTCCCATTTCTTAACCTGCATAGATAAATTCACCAAGTTCGCAATAGTCTCTCCAATTAAATCTAGATCAATAGTTCATGTTAATGAACCCATTAAGCGAACCGGAATGTGAACGATTGTCTGTGACAATGACAATGTCTCAATTCACAGACAACTGAATCGCTACCACGCCATCACACCATAGTACCACTGATGGTTAGGTTAAACAATTCCATAGCACACTCTCGGAATTACAAGGTGTACCAAGTTGACTCACTGACGGTTTAAATAATACTACAGACTTGATACTACTCACTACGTTGAAAAGGTTTTAAAAGAAATCGGGGACGAGCTCGTTTCTAGAGGGGGAGTACTTAGCACAACACCTAACACCAGCGCATAAAGTTACACGCGCATCCGCTCGAGCATTATATTTTATATGGAATTGTTAACACCACAGCAACAACAATAGGCATGATAGGAGTGGCTCGCAATAAAAACAACAACTGCACCAGAATTAGATCGCAAGCAATAATAACAACGTGGTCGCTGTAGCGTAGCGGTAGTGCGTTGGCGAAATAAAAAAACAACACCAACAAAATTTCTACACGGCACCACCTCCTGGCAGGCAATGGCAAACCTATAAGAGTACCATAAAAATTGCATATGAAAAGCTTTTCACTTCGCCGTCCATTCATGTACAAACATAATACGCACAACATGAGTGGATGCGAAAAATCTCGGTCTTTGGCGCTACATGCGGTCATAGTCGGCACTGATAAACTGAAGTTCTTTGTGGAGAAGGCATAACACTTGCCACAATGGCTGTCTATCTCTTTATCGGCGTCCTGTGTGATTGCATTCCCTTTCTCATTCTCCCTCCTTCTTCCTAACGCCTATCAATCCTCCATCCATTCAACACAATGCTCTGCATTCATAGGGGTATATCCTGTGTGTTGAATGTATAAATAAAAAAATAAAAAGAAAACAGCAACAGATAAGACGTTAACTGACTGCAACAATAGGAGCAACTGAACCTGAATGCAATAATGCAAAGGTAACGTTGGCAGAGGTATTGCGGCGGCTCTTAGCTTAGCTCTTAGAACTTTAGCTTAGCTTATAATTATGGCAGCTTTATTTTATGTTCTTTTGGTTACTAGATAGTCTTCTTTTTTGTGTTGATCTACTTATGTAGAGGAAATAAAATATTCACATAGGGAGCAAAAAAGTTGTTCCGTTTTTTATTGAATTTTATTTTATGTAATTTTTTATTAGTGATGACACTATGCATAAATATAGCACACTTCTCCCATAAAATGTTTTCCAAAAGCATCGAGTATGCGATACTGATCTTTTTTCCGATACCTAGTAAAGTACATACGATGTGGTATCAAGTAAAAAAACTAGAATCGAATCAAAAGGATTGAGTATTTACTTGTATCGAAGTGTCACTATTTGCGTTCAGAAGACTAGTGCGCGTCTGTTCCGCCTCTGCAACATGAGCCTTTTATGAACACAAATTAATCACTTTCTGGTCAACAAAAATGATATTGCGAGGTAGCCATTTAATTGAACATCTTTTTCTAATACCTCAGGTCAACATAATATTCGTTTCCTGAATGGGGCCAATCTTTAAAAACCTCCAACTACCTGCTTTTCACACTAAAATCAATTTCTTCTTTAATATAAAAAATACGAATATATGATTTTCAATATAAAAGAAAAAGTGTTTGTAGCAGCTTTTCCAATTAATAATAAAAAAAAAAACTGATAGTTGTAGGAACTAAATTAGTACTTATGTCATGAGACTATACCTATAAAATACCTATACCTTCGCACTACCTATAAAATGAAGTGCATAGAATTAAACAATTTGAAAAATGCGAGTTAGGGCTTTAGGAAATAAAGGTAGCGATATACATAAATGGATATACATAAATGGCGACTATTAAATCATTCATATTTATCCTCGAAGTGTGTATATAAAACGGAACTTGTTTTTGTAAAGTATCGAATACAAAAACCCAACACAGTCAACGCAGAAAGTTACTGCGATTTGCGTTTCAAAAAATTCTAATCTGGAATCGCAATGACTAAACTGATGAATATAAAAACAGAACACAGGCAACAACAAGAAGCTGCTGATGTTTGCGTTGTACATAATTCGGGAGTTGAATCAATGAACAATAATTAGTTGAATCAAGGGTGAATTTTGTGGTAGCGGCATTGTACTATAAAATAGTACGATGCCAGAAGTCGTTTTCTCTAAATACAACCTTACATCATACACCTTGCTGTATTGTTTCACTAATTTCCCATTTTGTTCCGCTCTGTAATTTTGATTTCAACAACGTTGCTAACTTACTGACCAAAAATTAATATGTTGAGAAAAAGAATTGAACATTTCAAAGCAAAATGTTCGAATTACATCAAGTTGGTGACAGCGAGTGAAAAAAACACATTGCTCACCAACACATTGCCAGCGAAAACGAATGATTTTTGCGAGAAGAAAAGTAAAAAATGTTAATAAGTTGGCAATAAAAAGAACTTGCAAAGAGTAAAGCGTCGTGAAAATAAAGAAAATTATCAAGAGTCCTCCTGGTAAAAATAGGATTTTGTGGAAAAGGTAATTATTGTTATCGAGAGTGGCGGCAGCGTCGCGCGATGATGCAACGGCGACGACAATGAAAAAACACGAGTATAGAGAAAAATTTAATTTTACTTTTTACGATTTGTGTTTTTCTACATTTTCAGCAAAAAAGAAAATATAATTTGTGTGAAGCGCGCGTTGGGCTAAACATTTAACAACAATAAGATGAACCACTCCCAATCGACGAACTCTGAATTGAGTGAACCATTTGATGTAGAGGAAGAAAGTAAGTCCAGTTCGAGCAGTTCCGATTCCAGTGACAGCTGCTCTTCAACTTCCACATCAGATGACGACGGAGACGATTCGCAATTAGATGCACTGGAGCTGGCCAAGATCACGAATGATGTATTGCGTTTGCCTCGTGGCCTTTGCGAGAATGTAACTGTTTTTAGTGAGTTTTTCTCATTGGAAACTTGGTGTATAATACCGGAAGAATTGCAGGCACAATTACAAGTGCATTTGCCGCGATTTTCGCATTTACTCGATCCAAATGATGCTCTGCGCGAGCATCAACGTACCATATCCATGCTATTCAATGGCGATTTACAACGTTTCGGGCACACACCACTCTCCGACTTGCAGCGTAATTTGGAAGAGGGTAATTGTCGTCCGGATGTGCTGCAGTTGCGCAAGAGTATAGCGAAATCGCGTCGGCGTGAACTACGTTTTCAGAAGTGTGAAAGGCTCAGTCAGTTGGCAAAGCAAATGTTTGTATCACGTGAGAACCTACTGAGCTGCGCAAGGAAATCAGCACCTGATGCTCCATTAAGACCAGATGGTAAGCTACGTCGCCAACAGATGTCATTGTTATATGCAGATACCAAATTATGTGCGGTTCGTGCACGCAAACGTTTCTTCATGGAAGTGGATCAGATAGTCCAACAATTGGATTTCAAGAGTGAAAAGTTCAGTGCTGACGAAGAAGATGAAGATGATGGTGGCATTGTAGATGCAGCAAGGGCAGAGCAATTGCAACTTGAAACAAAAACGCTGAATAATTCTGCTGATGATGCGAATGCGTTGGCTCCTTCCAAAACTACAAATACGCCCATTGATAAATGCATTTATGGCACATTCTTCGAGCGTCGTCAAGATATCTCTGATGAGGAAACCGTACGCTTTGAGCAACAGTTCAAACAGCGGCGACTTTGCAATCGAAATTTCCGAGAGTATTTGCTCGAGCACAAGAGACGGAAACTCACGGAACCTGTGAGTGTCAAGTTATTCTTTATAAATTCATTTTCTTAACGTAAATTAAAGTAAACAGTTCGTTTAGGGAATATTTAGTCTATTGATATCAACATAAAGAATTGCCTTAAAGAAAGCATTGCTGCCTTCTATACTGAAGTGTCCGTTTGCCTTTTCAGTTCTTACCTAGACCATGAAAAAATTTAATTTTTATTAATGTATTTTCCTTGCAGAATATTCCTGATTTTGAGACATTCGATATACGTTTACGTGATGTTTGTGCCCGCGCACAAATGGGCGGAAATTTCAAGCGCATTTTTGCAACGGGAAAAACGCCGGGTCGTAAACCAAAAGCCAAAATGAATGAACCTCCTGCATTGGTACCCATACAACAACCATTTAAACAACAAAGTGAATCAAAGAAAATTCAAACAGATCGCTATCAGCAGGGGCTAGCTACGATGGAGCCTTCAAATCTTCATAAAGGCGCAGAAGCAGGGAGATATAGTCCAGATGTATTTGCTCATGAGTTAAATAGAGCACAGCAGCAAAATCTAGAACAACTCACTGAAGTTACTTTTAGACATGAAGAAAACGATCAGTTTCATTCCATAATTGATGGCGGTGAAGTTGAATTGCAACAAGAAGAAGTGGAAACTTATGGAACGTGCGAGGAAACAATACCAACCTTTTTGATTGCCAATGAAGTTGGCTTGCCTCATACAGTTCAGCAGGTGGCGCGAAACGAAAAACTTCCACAAAATGTTTTCCAAACGCAGAACAAGGACAATACAAATCTGTCAATGCAAGACTTGTGCAATCATATGACCATGGAAAATATACCGAAATTGGAACCTATTTCTTCAGCAGCATCACATAAACTAAATAAAGATAAACCCAAAACCATTACCGCATTTAATGTGGCGTCTCAAGTTATCGCAACGACGGCAACGCCCACCCTCCCAAACAGCGGCAGTAACATTGCAACATTGACGCCTATACGTAAGCAGTTGTCTTTGTCATCGTCGTCTTCGCACATTGGTAGTAGCAGTAAACCCACCACAGCTTCTAATTCCTTTACTGCCAGTACAGAGCTTATACAGGAGACGCACGCCTGTTTCTTTTCGTTGATACGAGATTTTTTTTGCGCCACCCCCAATCATCGCATGAAATTCGATGATCTCAAAGAGAAGATTGACGTTTGGCTTTGCAATCCGATTACCGCACTTAACGATTGGTATTCTCAAGCTGAAAGTTGGTCATCGCTGCTTACCTCGGCAATTAACTTTTTGGCGGGCGATATTATCGACCAACCCGATGAATATGTTCCTTATATAGAGTATAAATCGCAGTTGAATATTTTTCAATGGATTGGTGCAGGGCGCGATTCAGATACGCGACTATCTACGCTTTGTGAGTATTGGATGCAACATCGCAATGAATTCTCCAGCGATAGTAAAGCCATCGAAAGCCAGCGTGAGCAATCGTTGGCGCCATTATTGCGACGCCGCTCAACTGAAATCGAAGAGGCAGTAAGTAACTATGATAATGGTGGTGGCGGCATTTCAGCACCACCTCCTCCACAACCTCGCTGCCCGACCACATGGACAGTGCGTGCAGCTACCGCTAATGAGGTGAATGAATTTCAGCGTCAAGAGCGCGAACGTTTTGAAAATCCACACCGTGCGTACACGTATCGAATGCACGGGTACGAAAGTGTTGTGGGACCGGTGAAAGGTATTTATTCGCAAATACTTGCCTTGACAAAGGCACGCGGGCATAGCATGATGATTGGCGATCGCCCTAACTTTGTGACCATACTGACATTGGTGCGAGATGCTACCGCTCGCTTGCCAAACGGCGAGGGCACACGGGCCGACATCTCAGAGTTGCTCAAGTGCTCGCAGTATATAAATCGCGATGCCGCTGAAAATGTGCTGCAAACAATTGTAAGTGGCGCGTTGGATCGCATGCATACAGAGCATGATCCATGTGTGCGTTACGATCCCAAACGGAAGATTTGGATATATTTGCATCGCAATCGTACCGAAGACGAATTCGAGCGTATGCATCAGCAGTATCAGGGCCTCGGTAAGAATAAAAAGCCTCCAAATCGCAAGCAAAAGTCTAAAACATTGAACAAGTTGGGTCAAAGTGCGAGTGGTGATGTGGACGCAACAATGACAGGTGTGCTCTCTGAAAGTGTAGTCAGCACCAGCCCTATTGTTACTACACCAACAGGCAGTGTATCTGCTGCAAATACTTTTACATTGCCCGCTTTGGTGCCAGCCAATCCGTTAATTGTTTCGGCAAACAATCAAAGCATGGTCAACCAGAAGCATCAACAATTTCATAATTATCAGCAGCCGCAGCCTATGAAACAGTCACCACTGCCAAAAAGTCTACCTGTGCCACCCCTCAAGTACAATATACCAAACCAGCAACAGAAATCGCTGCTCAAAACAACGCTGCAGGCGCAACGGCAACAACAAGAGCACAAACAGTCGTCGCCGTCGTTATCGGATATTACCGATAATGCAACGCGCTTGAATTCGAACCAAAGAATGGTACAAATGCGCACGTCGACTTCCATCAACAGCAACCACAACAACACAATTGCGGTTAGCGCCAAACAATTCAGTTTTTCAATGCCACAAGCAAAGTCCGCCACCCCCACCGGTGCAAACTCAACAACACCGATTATTGTTGCGACGCCTGCTGGTCTGCAAACGGTGCATGTCTCGAATGCCACAGCGGTAACGGGTCCATCATCATCATCATCTTCAGCTGCAGCGGCATCGCAATTGCAAGCAATGCAGCTACAAAGCGCCACAGTTGGTGGTAAAAAAGTTGCGCTCAATAAACCTATAATTATAAATCAAATTACAACCACACAACATCCATCAGCATCTAAAACAAAACCTTCACAGATTTCGACAAAACAACAGCAGCAGCAGCATTCAGCTTCTGTTGCTACCAATACTCAACAACAACAAGTTCAACATAGTTTCATCATACCCATCAGCATGGCAGCAACAGTTACCACCTCATCCAACGATAACAACCAAGCGCATACCAGGAGCACCACAGCCACTACACACCACAGCATACCAACAATATTCATGGACAATTCACAGCTTATTGCCAACGACGTCAAATCATCTCAACAGCAGCAGCTTCAGCAACAACAACAACAACAAACACAACCTAAGAACATAATACGCCTTGTGCCCGCAACTATGGGTGGCAGCGGTGGCGGCGGCGGTATTGTTAAGTCGTCGACCATGGTCACTTCTTTGCAGCAACAACAACAGCAGCAAAATATTAAACAACCAGTTCAAATAATTGGGCAACGTGTTATTGCAAATACTACAGTGCGCCCCCAACATATTTTGCCACAAAAATCAATTGGTGGAGGTATTTCGTTAATATCCAGCGGTGGCAATGCACCAGGTGCAAAGAATTCTGGCGCTATTGTTAAAATGTCTCCGCAAGCATTTGCTCAGCTGCAACAGAAGCATGGTCAGCATATATTGGTAAAGCAAGCTGTAGCATCGCAACAACAACAACCACAACAACGTGTAGTTGTGGGTATGTATAACAAAATCTTTACTCATTTATGAATAGGTTGAATGAATCAACTTTTTGTTTGTTTTACTTTTACTAGGCAATACCGCTATTGTTGGTCAACCCACGCAGTCTATTAACAAGAATATAGTGGTACAACATATGCCAACGAAATCAGCTACATCGAACAATTCCAGCACAGCTTCTTCGGTTGGCTCACAAACCTCAACTGGCGGATTAAACATATCTTCAACTCCGACGACAAATAGAATACAAACAATCAATGCATCCAATCTTACACCGCAACAACAACGTGTGTTGTTGCAGAATTTAAAACAACAACAACAGCAAATCCAATTCAAGACAGTACAAGTTGTAGCCAATACTCAGCAGCAGCAGCAACAAGTCGAACACAGTCAGCAAGGGCAGCAAGCGCTACGAAATCAGTCAATCACTGTTGTACCCCAGCGTACAGCGGCTGCTATGCAAACATCACAACAGCAGCAACAACCACATCAGGGTAAAACTGTTGCTGTTGTTGTGTCGCAGCCCCAAGGACTCACTCGAATTTTGAAAACTACGACAAATGCCCAGCAACAACAGCTGCAGCAGCAACAACTACAGCACATAGCCACTTCAAATGAGTCCACCGGTGGTACGCGGGTACTAACAAGTTCGACTGGTCAAATTATATCATTGGAAAGCCTATTACAAAAACAAGGTGGAGCATTAAAAATCACCGGGGCCAAATCTGGGCACACAACCAATTTAATACAATTGGCATCGAATGCCACACAAGGTGGCGGCTCAGTGGCCTCTACGCAGTATGCAGTTGTGTCACAAGGCAGGAATATTGTATCGCTTGGAACGCCGCATCGTCTAATCACCACACAGGCGGGTAATACAGCGGTGCTAACATCATCAGTAACACATGTTTCAACGGCCTCAGCCGTGTCGAAAGGGAATGCAGGCACAGCCAGATTTATAACAACAACGGCAGGAACTACGACGCGCGTGTTAGGAAAAGCAACAACAGGTGGTGGTGCTGGTGGTACTGCAACTACTAATTCCGGCACTGCCGTTACATCAGCGGGCAATATTCGTGTGATTAATGCAACGGGTACGCCCACTAGTTTCAATATAGCAAATATTCAAGGCAAACAGGTTGTATTCGCTACCACTAAACCGACACAGGGAGGGTCTAACATTAAGAACGTCGCGACCATAAGTGCTAGTCAAGCGCAACAGCTGCAAAATGCGGGAGTGGTCATTGGAGGTCAAACGGTTAAAATTCAAGGAAATGTAAGTTATAACACAAAAACAAAATATATATATAAATATATATATATTATTGGATAAAAAGTAGAATGCGCATCCGAGGGGGAAAACGTAAGTACCTAACGGTAGTACCAAAGTTATTAAGTGTCTTCATTAAAACGTGTAGTATGTAAACCTCGTAATTTTGCGAGGCCAGTTACATGAAGGCTCCATGTGACCAACCTATAAACTGTATAGAAATTGTCTCTTTGCCAGTTTAATTATGGTTTCATTTTTGTATTAGCAATTATGGTAAATTTTTCAAATAAACTTTTATTGGCAACAATTTGCTGACACGAAGCCGGATGCAGTAGTTGATGCCGATTTCCATGATGCCGACAGCGAGCGAAAAAGTGAAATTAATAAATTTTATAAAAGCAAAATCCAAGAATGATTTATTAATGTGTACAACAGCTAATTTATACCTCAAAATTTGCAGAAAATGCTCATGAAACGGTGTATACAAACTTGCGGGAATATGCAAGATTGCGAGATTTAATGAAGACCACATTGCATTTGAAATAAAATTTTTTAACACGGTAACATAAAAGCAATCATAAAGTTACGAGGTGCGTGTAAACTAATGTAATGGGAAAATTACGAGGCTGACACGAAATAATGATAATGATGACAGCAAAGTGAGAGTGCGGGCAAAATTCGTAGCGATCCTCTCTCATTATGGCGTTATAGGGTTGGTTGAAATGTTACGTCCCGTCGTTCAAAAATTTTCTTTATAACGAATGCGCGCATTTTTTAAGTTTTATATTTAATGTTACTTGTAGAATTATATATTTATAAATTGTTACAGACCAATTTACAGCAACTAAGCAAAAATATTGGCGGCGTCGATGGCGGTGCTGGTGGCGGCATAATGACAACACAACATCAACAGTCAACCACACAAATGCAAACTGTGATTATGGGCAATCAAATATTACGATTGCAGCAGATACCGCAACCGGAAAAGAAGAATTCAACTCAACAGCAACAGCGTGTTGTTGTCTCCCCTGCCTCTAGTGGCGGCGGTGGTGCCATTCCTGCGAATGCAATAGTAAATACAAGTGCCGGTACAATTGTAGTGAACAGCAATGAGGCTATTTTAAATTCCAACAACTCCAATGTCGGTGGTCCAAAGACTTTGGTTTTGGGTTCGACTGGGACAGCGATACGTCTGCAGCCTACAACCACACAACAGACACAAGTACACCACAAAACAGGAAAAAATATTGTTTTAGGTACAACGCAGCAACAGGTGAACTAAACATAATAATACATTGTTGCATTTTAATTAAATGCTGCTTTAAATTTGTTCATCAACAGAGTTCCGCTGTAAAATCATCACCTACAAGTCGCGTCGTTTTAGCCGTTCAAGGTGGTGGTCAAATATTCCTTTCACCCAGTTTTCATCAAGGTAGCTCAGTTAATTTGAAATCTTTACAAAGTATGAAAGTGGTTTCTGTGGCGCAAACATCACCAACAACATCTAAAGACGGTCATCAGCAGCAATTGCAGATGCAACAACAACAACAACAAGAGAAAACGACAACACATAAACTGAACACACAGCAACAACAATCAATATTAAAAAGTAGCAGCAGCGGAAACAGCGGTGCTGGTTAAATTATTTCTGTAATTGCTATGCTGGCTTATTGACTGTTGTGCAGCGTATTCATAAAGATTACAATGAAGTTTTAATGCTGCTAAAACTTTCCATGTAAATAAATTAATAATGCATTGTAAATAATGCTTTCAATTACTACTACTCTAAACGTCTATGTACTTTTATATACCACACTCTCTTTTTGTTTCTTAATAATTATAATAGTGTAAAAACAGTAAAAAAAAAAATAAATTTATTACTTAAATTATTAATAATGAATGTATAATAACGAAGACAACACATTTAATGTAATTTGTTTAATAAGAAAACATACTTGAATAAAAAAAATACACTAAATGGTAAAGTTAATGAAAATTGAGATATAAGGTTTCTTACTGATTAATGGATTTAGTAAGGAGTGAAAGGAGTGAAAATGTGTTGCGACCAGTTGAGTTTATTGTGCTTAGTAATATGCAAGAGAAAAAATGGGCCTGGGGGCGTAGGACACAAGGTAAAGTTCGTGACAGTCGCAGGTGCGTCCATGTTCTATCCTTGCGCTTCTATGTCTCAAGTCGACACACAGCCTCTTTGTTGCGTCGCCTGAGTGCGGCGGGCTTCTCCTTGGCCTTGAATAAATGGTTGTGCGTCGGGCTTGGAACCCACCACATTAAAATATTCCCCAATGAAGCCTCGGATAAGGAACCCCCATAATGTTGACGAATTCCGCAAACACCCAAAGGGCAACGATTTACGGATATGCACCTGGAATGTCCGAACCCTCTACAGGGAAGGGGCCTCATCCAGCTGGTGGATGTCCTCTAAAGATATAAAGTTGACATCACTGCTATACAGGAAATGCGATGGACGGAACAGGGTTGTTCCAGAAGAGCATCCTGTGATATCTGTTACAGCTGTCATGGATCGAGACACGAATTTGGTGTTGGATTTTTGGTTGGGAAGAGCCTGCGTCATCTAGTCTTGAGGTTCACGCCTGTGAACGAGCGCCTAGCCACTATCCGCATCAAGGCAAAATTCTTCAAACTCCGTCTAATTTGTGTCCGTGTTCCGACGGATGAGAAAGACGACACGACCAAAGATGACTTCTACGAGCTCCTCGACAAAACTTGTGAACATTGCCCTTGATACGACCAAGAGTGTCGCGATGCTACTAAAGCGAAAAACGCAGTTTATAGAGTCACCCTGCAGTTAGTTGCAACGCGACCTGCTAAGGAGCGATACAGAGAGTTGAAGAGGGAGGGAGAAACGTATTTTTAGGCTCAAGAAAAGACTGGACTGGAACGAGGTCCGAAAATGCTTTGAAACAATGAGACGCCTGACTGAAGGTTTGAAGACCGGGGCCTCTTCCTGCAAAGATGAAGACGGAAATCTGGTAACAGATGTCCAGGGCATAATGAGATAATGAAGCGAGCACTTTTCGCGGCCGCCACTGCGGAATCTACCAATCTGCCAATCACTGACGGCGTTGAAGTACCGCCGCCCGACGATGAGGAGGTGTTAACAGCCATGGCTGCATGGGCAGATGTCCTGCCTGCTGAGTTGTTTTATACTGTCGTCGAAGAGCTCACAAAACGCATATATGAGCTTCTATGCATAATATGGTCGGATGAAAGCATATCAAGTGATTGGATCTTAGCGTACTTTGCCCAATCCATAAGGAAGTTGATTCCAAAATCTGCACCAACTACCATGGGATGAGGCTTCTTAATATTGCATAAAAGATTCTATCGAGCGTACTGTTAAAAAGACTGAAGCCTATCGTCATCTAACTGATTGGACCTTATCAGTGTGGCTTCAGGCCTGGTAAATCCACCATCGACCAGATATTCACGCTACGCCACTACTATCCTGGAAAAGACCCGAGAAACACAGATCGACACCCACCATCTATTCGTCGATTATAAAGCCGCCTTCGTTGCAAAATGACACTGACCGACACCACCATCGCAGTGAAAATTGGGACAGACCTCTTCGCGCCATTTGATACCAAAAGAGGTTTCAGACAAGGTGACTCCCTATCATGGTCACTGTGGCGTAGTGGTAGTGCGTTGGACTGCTACGCAGAGTGTCCGGGGTTCGAATCTCGGCACAGGCAAAATCAAAAAGAAAAAATATTTTTTCTAGACGGCACCACCTCTTGGCAGGCAATGGCAAACCTACAAGAGTATAAATTGCTATGAAAAGCTTTTCACTTCGCCATTCGGATTCGGCATTAAACTGTAGGTCCCTTCCATTCATGTACAAATATAACACGCACAACATGAGTGGATGCGAAAAGCTCGGCCTAGGCCCTCCATGGGCTGTTGTGCCATTAAAAGTAAGTAAAAAAAGACTCCCTATCGTGCGACTTCTTTAACCTTATGCTGGAGAAAATAATTCGAGCTGCGAACATCGACATCTCTGGCACTATTTTCTACAAGAGTATCATGCTGCTAGCTGATGATATCGAAATCATTGGCAGCAACGTGAACGAGGGCAAAACGAAATACCTTGTGTCAACAAACAACGAGTCACGGCGTCTTGGACAAAATATTACTGTTGACAATTATACTTTTGAAGTCGTCAAGGATTTCGTTTACCTAGGATCCAGCATTAATATCAACAATAATGTCAGCCTTGAGATCAAGCGGAGATTAACTCTTGCCAACAGGTGTTACTACGAGCTCAGTTCGCTGGCTGGGTCATGTTGAGGGAATGGAAGAAAGCGCTCTGGCTAGAAGGATGTTTTATTCGAGCCATGGTGGAGGAACACGCAGAAGAGGACGCCCTAATATCCGTTGAAAAGACATAGTACAGGGTGACCTGACGGCACTTGACCTTATCAACAAGCGCGCGCACAGCAGAGGCGACTAACGAAGCTTTGTAGAGGCGGCCAAGACTGATCATCGGTTGTAGTGCCAGCTAGAAAAGCTTTTCACTTCGCCATTCGTATTCTTCATAGAACTTTAGGTCCCTTCCACTCGTGTAGGATAGTGGTACCTGTTATGTCACAGCACCCGTTACGTCACATCACCATTTTTTTTTGTACCGAAGTAGCTGTCACAACTTACATATTTTTTGATGCCACAGTTTTTAAGTGGCAACCGTGCACCGTGTTAAAAACACGTACTCTCCATATAAGTTGTGAACACCGTATTCATATTTGATATTCTAAAGTTAATTTTTCAAAGTGCGGTAATTCTTAATTAAACAACCGAAGAAGGTAAGTAAAATGCATATAAACTCAGTATTTGCAATTGAGACCAACGGCACGCGCTCATAACTTGTGCTATAATTTGTTGAAACGTCACTCGGCCAAAGTGATAGATCGATTTGGTGATTTGGAACGCGTTTCGAATGAGGATTTATTGAAATTTCTGCGTCAAAGTAACATACACGTTCTATTAAATATGGTATATTTCGCGCAAATCTATGTACATTTTATAATTTGACTTAATTTTTAAATTTTATTTATTATTTATTATTTTATTTTATGATTTATGCTCAGTTTGGTTTGCCATTTCATAATGAATAGACTTACGCCTGAACAATGTTTGCAAATTATTGATATTTTTAATCAAAATTCATGCTCTGTGAACAATGTGTGTTATCGCAAAATTGTCTTCAGCGACGATGTTCATTTTTGGCTCAATGGATTCGTGAATAAGCAGAATTGCCGTATTTGGAGTGAAGACCAGCCAGAGCCATTAAGCAGCTACCAATGCAACCTAGAAAATGAGAGGGCGGCATCATTGGGCTGTACTTCTTCAAAGAAGATGAAGGCCGCAACGTTACGGTCAATGGATAAAGGTACCATGCATCAATTGAGAGGTGAATTTGGTGAGCAGTTAAACTCACGTTATGGTTTAGTCAATTGGTTTCCAAGATCGTGTGATTTGACCCCGTTAGACTATTTCTTGTGGGCCTATGTTAAGTCTCTTGTCTATAGGGACAATCCAACCACGATTGCTGCTTTGGAAACCAACATTGAACGCGTCATTTGCGAGATTCCGGCCGAAATGTGTAAAAATGTGCCAAATTGGACCTTCAGAATGGACCACTTGAAGCGTAGCCGCGGGCAACATTTAAGTGAAATTATATTTAAAAAGTAAATGGCAGGAATTGATTTTTCGATCCAAATAAAAATTTCATTCTCTTTTGTAAAATTTCTGTTTTTGTTTTCATTTTCAAGAACTAAACTCTTATAAAAATCACCCTTTCCATAGGTATTCACTTCCGAAGAGGAGAAAGAATTATGAATTAAAGGTTTTGGCGTGTGAATTAGCGAATTAGCTGTCAAGCTTGAAAAGTCTCCAGAAAATTGGATCGAGCTTAAAATCGCCGGATCTTATTATTATGAATCGCCATCCCACTTTAACTTTAATTAATGGAAAAAAGCCTTTAAAACTGCGTTATATTGCTGATCTCGCTAACGTAGCCTCAAAGGCAATGAATTTATTTAGTCAGTCGAAGCGATTACCAAAACTGTTTCCGTTGATGCTGGTGTTCCTGAGGATGAGTCTCCTGAGGAGTCTCACAGAAATGAAGTCGATACACACGAACATGTTTCAACTTCTGAAGCATCATCGTCAAGGCGATCTACAATCATTTCCTGTGTTTCAAGTGTTGTTTCTTTTTTAGACGAGCTTTGCCCTTTACATGCATATTTTTTTGGACGAAAATTCAAATTTTATTTATTCGAAACTAACCAAATGGTTTGGACTAATATTGTACAAATGTCATGCAACAAAATGTAAAAAAATTCATCGAAAATCGCGCACATCTAACACTCGACGTAAAACGCAAATCATAGTAAAAATAAATAAAAGCATTAAATGGTGTAAAAATATATCTGTGGACCAATTATTTCTGATGTTATAAAGTAATCTGCAGGCCTCCCTTATTACAAGTAATTCAGCCTGGAATACACTGGCTACGTTGGGGAGGCGTTTGAATGAGGATAGTTGGAGGATACTCAGTAGACGCCAGCATATACCCAGCAGCATATTTTGGACCCGTCCGCTCTGAATGCGCAGAATACAGAAAGTCTTTCCTGAAGTTTAGGGTAGGTGTAATGTAGTCAGTGTTCATGTTATGTAGCAATAGAAACTGTAGGAGTATCTTGCTGTGGCCAGTATCTTGCTAGTAGCCCATTTACTAAGTGATCCCAAGGCTCTCTCCATAATTTCACTAATTGCAGTTGGACTTATGTGGCAAACATACAAGCGTAGAAATTGTCTATGAAAAGCTCTTCATTTTGCCGTTCGGATTTGGCATTAAACTGTAGGTCCCTTCCATTCATGTACAAATATAACACGCACAACATGAGTGGATGCGAAAAGCTCGGCCTAGGCCCTCCAGGAGCTGTTGTGCCATTGAAATTAAAGTAAGTAAAGTAAAGACATATGACTGACACTAGTATCACAATTTTATCGGCGTACGCAAACAGAAATAGAGCTTTTCACTTCGCCGTTCGGATTCGGCATAAAACTGTAGGTCCCTTCCATTCATGTACAAATATAACACGCACAACATGAGTGGATGCGAAAAGCTCGGCCTAGGCCCTCCAAGAGCTGTTGTGCCATTGAAAGTAAAGTAAGTGAAGTAAAGACATATGCCTGACACTAGTATCACAATTTTATCGGCGTACGCAAACAGAAATAGAGCTTTTCACTTCGCCGTTCGGATTCGGCATAAAACTGTAGGTCCCTTCCATTCATGTGCAAATATAACACGCACAACATGAGTGGATGCGAAAAGCTCGGCCTAGGCCCTCCAAGAGCTGTTGTGCCATTGAAAGTAAAGTAAGTAAAGTAAAGACATATGCCTGACAATAGTATCACAATTTTATCGGCGTACGCAAACAGAAATAGAGCTTTTCACTTCGCCGTTCGGATTCGGCATAAAACTGTAGGTCCCTTCCAATCATGTACAAATATAACACGCACAACATGAGTGGATGCGAAAAGCTCGGCTTTAGGCGATACATGCGGTCTTATTCAACACTGATAAACTGAAGTTCATTGTGGGAAAGGCATAACACTTGTCACAATGGCTGTTTATCTCTTTATCGGCGTCCTGTGTGATTGCATTCCCTCATTCATCCTCCCTCCTTCTTCCTTCCATTCAACACAATGCTCTGCATTCATAGGGGTACACCCTTTGTGTTGAATATAAAATAAAATAAAAACGTTGTTGTCTTTGACCATATCGCTGAATGGATGTTGTTTAGATGATAGTTTGTTAGTGATGCTTTTTGGTGCCTTGTCGATCACATCCTCTGACTGATTTCTCTTCGCCGTGCTTTTTTGTGTTCTATTTTGACTTCAGCATCTCGCTGTTGCACTGCTCCAGCTTCCTCATTCTTAGCAATCTTGCTTATAATGAAGCGAGCTATCGAGAAATACGATTTCAAAATACCGCTTTCGGACTTTTTCATTTTTGTTGGCAACTTGCCTCCACTGTATTTTTTTTGATATTGATGTTTTATTATTGGCCGGTGCAGACCTTACTTCTCACTGACACAGCCGACTCTTGGGTGGATGCCAGTAATATGTCCTCCTCCGTGGAAGGATTTACTATGCCCCTCATACTCGTAAGTATGATAGGCTTCTCTCCATCCGATTTTTGGGTTTGACATCACCTGTTTCGTACGATTGCTTCGCCAGACAAGCTCGGCAATCCATGAGGAATAAGGGGAAATAACGGCGCCCCATAACATGAGAAGGTCAAAGTTACTCTCTAAGGCGGCCAGGTATCAGAGAGCGAAACTTCGTTCTCGATGCACATTTTTTAGTTCCCTGCACCATTCAGATCTCGGCACGATTCCAAGTTACACTTTAATTTGGGAATTGTTGGCTATTTGTTTTCGAAATCTCCTTAGAAACCTTTACAGAATGGTTTAACCTGGGCTGTTATAGGTCCCTGGATCACTGACCCAACATAAGTCCCCTCACCACGTCAAGATACATCAACGGGAGGGAGACGAGTTTGGGTGCAACGGAATGTGGTTTCTGAGATTAAAATAATACCTGTTTTCTTGTTTGCGCAGTTTTCCACTATTTTCCATTATATTATCATGTATATAATATAACTTTACTAAATTTCATCAAATTCAAATCTTTTTCGGCATCGTCGATCTCAAAAATGGAAATTGAGAAATGTGGACGTAAATTCGTCGGCTACTGTAGTTCTATGCCATCTGCAACGGCTATGAGCGTAGCAATTTTGACAGCGAATATAAGCCGCTTATATTCGTCGCTAGATTGAAATTTTGTTTATATACTGAGCTACGTAAACAGTGTTGCCACATTGAAAAAAAAACTGAAATTAAAACAATGTACTGAAGAAGAACCACTGTCACAAGTGAAACATTTTAGACGTTTTTTTAAATACCAGAATGGTTGAAAACGTTTTGATTTGGCAGCTATTGTGAATAATTTTGCAAATGTCAAAACGTAAGTTGGCATTTGTCGAATAAACACATCTTGTGTGTATACCTGAAAATTAAAATTTTTAGCGGACTTGTGGCAAATTTTTTCAATAACTTTTTGATTACTTCTCTTAGTAATTGACGAAAAAACTAAGTTAAAAAAGTTTCAATATGCTTTAAAGTGCATTTATTTCATAAATTAGTAAATGAAATCTTTAAAAATGATAAACAAATGTGGTGCAAAGCTGAATTTGTTAAGTAAGGAAAATAAAAAGTGAAACCAAGCGAAACGGCAAGCTCAATTCTTACGAACTTTAGGGAGCATCCGTCGAAGGTAAGTTTGATCTTAATGAAAAATGCAAAGGAAGAAGTAATCAAAGTAATTGGAATCCACAAGAGGAAAATTAAAAAAGGTCCTCAAGAATTAACAATAGACTTGAGAATGGGTGGCGGGAGAAAAGGGGTGAAATTAAATGCATTAAATTAGACACATCAATGCAATAGCAAAAAACAAAAAAAAAAAAAAACAAAAAAAACTTTGAGGACAACTACTGAGAAAAATTCGAGACAACGGTGAACGACATGAAAACGCAAAATCACAACATATCGCCCAATGGAGCAAAAAAAAAACAGAAAACCCTAGCAGTGAAAAAGAACTAACAATCAAACAGAAATCGTCTACAGCAAAAATGGGGGGAAAGAAAGGAATAGCAAATCAAAGAAGACAATTAAGATAGTTTTTGTTGCGAAGGAGCAAGAGTACTCAACGGACGGACAAAAGGTAGAGTGCTTAGTTGCCAATTTTGTTGGGAGAGCAAGTAGAAATTTGTTGGAAAAAGTGGTGGAAATTGCGTTTTCTCTTACAGGATGCTAAGTCCTTTTTCCACACGTCAAGTTTTCTTAACAGCTTTTTCACGCAGTAAGATTTGGTGATCAATTCTGCTTTTACTTTGTCTGATATGTCAAAGAACGAACAGCACGAAAGAAAACTCGCCGGTACGAGCAAGTCTGTACCCGACTTCTCGTCTTTCCCCTTTCGCCTACAAACATAATTTGCTTTCAAGAAAAATTGCCTATGATATTGGCTATTGAAATAATTTCTTATATTTCAGAATACAAGCATATGCAGCATTTGAAACTCGTCGATACTAAATTTGTGTAAAATAGTTCCAACCAGGAAACTATAGACATACGTAAGTCACAAAAGTTAAAACGTTCTCGCGGCAAAAACTATATCCATGGGCAAAGAAATAGTAATCTCAGACTCTGAAAAAAGTTCAGCGGACGAAAGCAGCAACACTATAACAAAAAATAATACAAAAAAAAAGTTTATTGGGTCGGAACAGATATTTGCCCATTCCAAAGACGATGGCAATAGCAATCATAGTGCAAGCAACAGCAGCACCACAAGCGGCGTAATCAATAAAAACGGCGGTGAAGCTGAGGATAACAAAGTGCTGGAAGAGAAGCCAAAGCTTTGTGTGGCACCAACAAACAATCAATTTAAATTGCGTATTGTTCCGCTAGAGAGATTGCTCGAGAGACCGCTTTCAGCCACAGCTAAAACAGCATCTGAGCCAGAATCAAAGACTGCCTCAGAGCCTGAGCCTAAAAGACAAAAATATAATCGCAGAGGTGTACGAAGTGAAGATATTTCTACGGTGCAAGTTGAAGAGGAAATACAGCGGAAAATATTGCCTGAACGTTCGAAGCGTAAAAATTATTCAATAGCTGAAATAAGCAGCGATTCCAGCGACATAGAAGAAGTACAACAACCTTCAGCGACAAATAAAAATAACGTTACACGTATAGAAAAAGTGACTGAGAAAACAAAAGTTGTAGCAAGCACCTCAAAAACTGCTATCACTGCTACTGTTGCCCTTACAACGACTGCTGTTGTAACTTCAACTGGTATAACTGCTACGCAAAAGAGTAATAAAACCAAACAAGCACCTAAAATAAAAAGGTGCGTTGTGCGTTTGAAGCGTATAACATTCGTAACAACAACAGCTGGAAAGAGTAACAGCAAAAGTTCTAAAGAAGCGCCTACGACGTCTATATCAAATCGCAGAATGAATAGTAGCAGCAAATCAGCAACAATGACGCAAATAGGCCCTCAGAAATCTAAACGCAGTGCAGTCGTGTCTTCTGATTCGGATGAATCTGATTTTGTGGTTGGAAATAATTTAGCTGGCGCAGCTTTATCAGACAACGATTCCGAGTCGAAGAGTAGCGACAGCGAAATTATGCCAAAGCGAAAAAAACGTGTCTTTAATAAACGAAAAAATAGTTCCTCAGATGATTCCGATTTCGCACCGAAAAAACCGGCGAAAAAGCGCAGCCGCATTAAGAAGAACAACAACACCAGCGACAATACAAGTGGCAAATCCGACGACGACGATGATGAAAATAACAAGAATAAACGTAAGCATATCCGGAAGATAATCAAGACAAAAGATTTGGATATAAGCACCAAAACCGCCACCAAGGAGGAGGAAGACCGACGCAAACGCATCGAAGAACGTCAAAAGCTTTATAATCAAATCTATGAGAAACCCGATAGTGTTGAGGTTACCGAATTGGTATTGGACTTTGATGAGGAGTCGAAACAACCGCTGCTCGAGGTAGACAAGGGTTTGCTAAAGAAACTCAAGCCGCACCAAGTTGCGGGTGTGAAATTCATGTGGGACGCTTGCTTCGAAACATTGAAAGAAGCCTACGAGAATCCAGGCTCTGGTTGCATTCTTGCACATTGTATGGGTCTCGGCAAGACGCTGCAAATAGTAACATTGACGCATACATTACTTGTGAATTCGAGCAAAACGAACATGGAACGTGTATTGATCATATCACCGTTGAGCACATTAAACAATTGGGCGCGTGAATTCAGACATTGGATGGGGTTTGCACGTAAAAAGAATATCGAGATATACGATATGTCCAAGTATAAGGATAAGGCTACGCGCATCTTTAAGCTGCACGAATGGTTTGTGGAGGGGGGCGTCTGCATACTCGGCTATGATATGTATCGCATATTGGCAAACGAGAAGGCTAAAGGATTACGCAAAAAACAGCGTGAAACGCTACAGGAATCTTTAGTGGATCCCGGTCCAGATCTAGTGGTATGCGATGAGGGTCATTTGCTAAAAAATGAAAAGACATCGATCAGCAAGGCCGTGACAAAAATGCGCACTAAGCGACGCATTGTACTGACCGGTACGCCACTACAAAATAATCTCAAAGAATGTAAGTAAAGCAATAATTAATGAATCATTGAATAATGCATTTGTTACTAAATTTATTTCCCCCAAACAGATTACTGCATGATTCAATTCATCAAACCCAATCTACTCGGAACCTACAAGGAATACTTGAATCGCTTCGTCAATCCCATCTGTAATGGTCAATATACAGATTCGACGGAGCGTGACATACGCCTGATGAAACATCGTTCACATATACTTCACAAATTGCTCGAGGGTTGCATTCAACGTCGTGACTATTCAGTTTTGGCACCATATCTGCCACCCAAGCATGAATACGTTGTCTACACCACACTGTCTACGCAGCAGCAGTACCTCTATGACTATTATATGACCGAACAGCGTGATATCAGCAGCTCCGATATTACTGGCAAGGGTGCACGCTTATTTCAAGATTTCCAAGATTTGCGTCGCATATGGACACATCCTATGAATTTGCGTATGAACAGCAACACAGTTATACGGAAACGTTTGTTGGTCAATGATTCTGACTCGATGGAAGATTTTATTGACGATGACGATGATGAGGACGAGGAATCGAACGGTGGTGGTACATGTTCCGATTCATCTGCCGATTCATCCAAGTCGTTTGCAAGTGGCGGCGGCGGTCGTAAAGGCAATGGCAAAGGAGGCTCAAAACAGCGTAAAACGCGTAATAATTTAAATGTTAATGGTGGCGATAGTGAACCCGAAGAACTACCAGCTCCGCTTGTCGAAAAGGATGATCCATCAGAGTGGTGGAAACGTTTCGTTGCAGATAAGGAGCTTAGCAATATAAATCATTCCCCCAAATTGGTGATACTCATGAGTTTGTTGCAGCAGTGCGAAGCAATTGGCGATAAATTGTTGGTGTTTTCGCAATCACTGCAATCGCTGGATGTGATTGAACATTTTTTGGCGCTAATCGATAGTGCGACAAAAGGGCAAGAAATTGAGGGTAAGTGGAATAAGAGAGTAGTTTTAACATTATTTTCCTAAATATTTAATTCTTATTACTCATTTAAAAATCGACTGTGAGTTGCACGTTGTCATTGCTAAGGGGGCAAGTAAGATTAAACGAAAAATCGCTCTTTAATCGCACTGACGATTTGTCGTTCAAGAATATTCCAATAGTTTATTAATTTTTATTTATTTATTTATTTTAATTTTATTTGTATATATGGTATGTATACCTTTTTCGTTATGACTAACCGTGTATCTCTAGATAATTCCATTGTTAATTTATACATTCACCGTAAAGCTTTTGTTTTGTTATTTTCCCCCGCTTTTAAGGTGATATTGGCGATTTTAAGGGTCTCTGGAAACCTGGCATTGACTACTTCCGCCTCGACGGTTCATCGTCCGTCGAGCAACGTGAATCGATGTGCAAAAAATTCAATGACGTATCCAACTTGCGCGCCCGTCTCTTTCTTATCTCTACACGTGCTGGTGGCCTGGGCATTAATCTGGTCGCTGCCAATCGTGTCGTTATCTTCGATGTCTCTTGGAATCCCTCGCACGACACACAAAGTATCTTCCGTGTCTATCGTTTCGGACAAGAGAAACCCTGCTACATTTATCGTCTTATCGCTATGGGTACCATGGAGCAGAAAGTGTATGAGCGACAGGTAGCCAAACAGGCCACTGCTAAACGTGTTATTGATGAACAGCAAATAACACGTCATTACAATCAAAATGATCTTCAAGAACTCTACACGTACGAGCTGCAACCAAGTGCCGAACGTGAAATACCAATTCTGCCCAAGGATCGTCTATTCGCTGAACTGTTGACCAAGCACGAGGAAATACTGTTCAAGTATCATGAACACGATTCATTACTGGAAAATGAGGAGAGCGAACATTTAAGCGAGGAGGACCGCAAAGCAGCTTGGGATGAATACGAAGCAGAGAAGACACGCACCGTACAAACTGCACAGTACATCTCGTATGATCGTGGTGCTTTCGGTGCTCAGTTTGGCAATGCTTCCGGCAGCGTGACCTCCAACAAAATCTTTGGTTTCCGTTCGGATGTGCTGTTGCATTTGCTTAACAAGAAAATTGAAAAGGATATGCCCGATCTTACACAAAATCAGGTCATACAAATGGTTCCAAGTTATCTGCAACGTTTATATAGTGAAATGAATAATGGCGATCCGACTATATACAAAGATTTGCTGCTGTTGCATGCAACATTGGAACATCCAAGTGGCATGTACATGAATCCATTGCTGTATGCAAATCAGAATCCTTCAGCAGCTGGATATTATCAAGCACCTTTGGCCCAGCAGCAGGGAGGAATGGCACCGCCACCGCCACAACATGCAGTGCCAGCAGCTGGATTCATTCCTGATGAAGTATACGAAATTGATTAGATTTGGTGGAAAGAAAGCTGCTTCTGTTGCTGTTGCTGACTATATTTACAACATCAGCAACAACAATCACTTACATTTTAAATATCCTTTATATTCATTCAGCAACTATCATTATGGTAATATTATTATAGAATTTAGTAGTGTGTGCTTGATCGCGATTGCTCGCTCACACTGTTAACGTCGTTTAACGAGGTAGTTGGAGAAACATAACACATCATACTAATGAATATGCATAGTAGATACTATTATTTTAATTAGGTTTTTCATTGCTCCTTGTTTTTTCATGTTCTACTTTACATTATAAAAATTAAATAACAGCAACAAATATTCACTCATGCCCCCCATACACGTACATAAATTAATATTTTTGTTTTAAGAGAGTTTTTTTTTTAAGTTAATTTCCAATTGAAATATTTAAAATGACCTAATGGTTATTATTAAACTTAAAAGCATCTATAAATGAGATACAAAAACAAACACACGTAATTAACGTACATTTATGTATATGTAATTTAAATAAAATTATTGAAAATTGAAGAAATAGTTATTTTATTTTGGACATGACCAACGTCAGATTTCGCTTTGAAAAGGCGAATGGAAATGCAGTAAAATTTGATTAAATGAATACTCATGGTCTAGCTCTAGAAGTCAAAATTGAATCTGAATGTTAACTAGGAGTCAATAGGTTGTTCTTTTAGTGCCCCTGGACCAGTGCTATCCAAAACAAAAACAACCAAATTTTACGTGTCGAACAAGGAAAATTGCGATAAATGATGATTTTTATTAAGAAATACAAATTTTTGTTGTGCGTCCAATTTCTCAGGGAATCAATACATAAAAATAATTGTTAATTGCCTCAGACTGCTCTTAATTGCCTCATACTGCTCTTAATTCCTCAGACTGCTCTTAATTGCCTCAGACTGCTCTTCATTGCCTCAGACTGCTCTTAATAGCCTCAGACTGCTCTTAATTACCTCAGACTGCTCTTAATTACCTCAGATTACTTTGAAGTTGCTTAAAAATAATACAGAAGCGCTCCTTCAGAGACGTTCCGAACAGCGGTAGTGCTTTTTTTTTATTTGATATACTTCAGTTCGTCGTCGAAGAGACGAAGGGAGAAATTACACCCTAACAAAAATAATACCGAATACTAATAAATACGGATTGAGAATTTAATCGACGTTAATGAGCATTTTCAACTTTTATGAGCTTAGCCGGATGTAGAGTGACAAAACATTGTTGTAAAAAGAATGTCTCCATTGACTACCCATCATTTTAAAGCCATCTGTATTTCTTTTTGCTTCCATTACGGTGGAATCTTTTTTGCTGTCAATAGTATACAAGTTTCAGACGCTTCTTTAAATTTTTCTAAAATATTTACACTTTCATTACCTGCTGAATCCATTTCTGTTATATTCTTAAGTTGAGAACTTTTTGTAAATTAATATGTAGTTTACAAATGGATAAGAATTATGAAAAATCAGAAAAGAAAATGTATTTTAGGAATCATGTGTTGATATTTGTTGGTTTGGGTGGGACAGTGGACTCGAAATTAAGTTTTAACTTGCATATCAACTTGTGTGTGAACAAGGCTAAAAGTTCTTTAGGGTTTGTTAAACACTGGTCAAAGGAGTTTAACGACCCGTATACAACAAAAACACTATTCACTTCACTTATTCAGTAAAATTGAGTTGGTTCAAAAACAATTTCTTATTTTTGCACTGAGGAGCTTTTGTTGGAATCATCTTTTGAATCTTTCACTGTATGAACATCGATTAAAACTTATTAATCTACCGACATTAAAAGCACAGCTTTTGAATGGCATTTTATCATTTTCGTATTTACTACACGAAATAAACTTTAATATACCCTGTATGGAGAAGCTCACGTTATTTTATTCCTATTAAACTAGGCATATGCAGAGCAAACTATGCCCAAATTATTGCTTTTCGTAGCTGACGATTTTATATCTGCTCGTTACATATTTTCGTGTAAAGCTTGCATCGGTTGGGATTCTTGAATATAAAAAAAAAATTGTAAATCTTATGACTTCATAATCATAACTGCTTTAAAGTCACTTGAAGTTAATTGGAATTTGAATTCAATTGGAGTTATTTAGAGTCAAATGAGGCCTTGAAGTCAATTGACATCTTTTGGAGTCAATTGGGATATCAAGTCGATTGAGGGTTGGAAGTCAATTGGAGACACTTGAAGTGTTAAAAGAGTGTGGAAAATTTATTGAAGAATCTTGAAACGTTGTCAAAAGAATAGCTAACAATAGAATAAGATGGCAATGTTTTGTTGAAGCCCTATGTTCCCAAGTGGAATAAAACGGGGGGAAAAAAAATAAAAATAATAATTTAAATTTTTAAAATTTTAATACATAAAATGCAAATTTATTTGTTTTAAACAAAACAAAAAAGTCGCTAAATATGATTTTATACTTCTTTAACAATAACTATTTCGTTTAACTAAATTTGATGTTTAGACATACCTATTCAAATGTCTAAATATGAACTTATGTAAGTATGTACGAGTATAGTTAAGTTTATTTTAATGTTATGAAAAATATGTTTTTGGATTGAAAACGCTTCATTAAGGTGTACGAAATATTATAGTAAACATTGTATGTGAGCGTGGGAAAAGTAGTAGATGTTTTTTGGCATCGTAAGGATTGCTGGAAAAATTATGTACTAATGTACTATGTATCTGTGAGACATGTAATTTCCCATAGAGATACTTACTTACTTAACTGGCACTCCAACCGATGATCGGTCTTGGCCGCCTCTACAAAGCCAGTTGATAAGGCCAAGTGCAGTCAGGTTGCCCTGCACCTGAGAGGCGTGGGGCGTAGGAAACAAGGTAAAGTTCGTGACAGTCGCAGGTGCGTCCATGGTCGATCCTTGCGCTTCTACGTTTCAAGTCGACACACAGCCTCCTCGTGGCGTCCCCTGGATAGCGATCTGGCAACCGTCAGTGAGTTAACTAATGTGTGCGGCGGGCTCCTCCATGGCGTTGAATGGGCTTGGAACCCACCACGTCAAAATACTTCACCAATGAATCCTTAAACGAAGCCTCGGATTCCCATAGAGATGCATGCATTAAAAATGGTCATGCCCATGACTTTTAGTTGTGGTAGAGCAATTTGCTGTATATGATTATTTGGAATCTTGAATTATTTGGAGTCTGGGGGAATTCGTAACAAGCTCAATAATTTGAAAAACAGGTTTCTCATGTGCCCATTTGTATTAGTAACAACGTTACATTTCAACGTTCATGATTAGATATCATGTTAAACCTTTCGGAGAAAACTTCGTGATATTTGCGGGCCAACTCTTGGAATTCCTAAGAAAGTCTTTGTAAAAATGTGGAATGAACTGAAGTTGTTAACAGAAAACAAGATGAATCGGCTTTGTGAGATAATGAGCCAGTGATAATGATCATACATCAAAAAATTGTACCTTGTAAACTGTTTTCACTGAAATACTTACTATACTTACTACCTATAAGATTTTTAGCATTAAAACAAAACATTTTTTCTGTTGTTTTTAAGTTGATATATGCAACTTTATTAGTAATTCTGAAAATATGATGTATAATATATATGTATAATATTTTTCTTTTTTAACAAATACAGTAAATTATTTTAAATTTTTTCCAACAAAATTTAAAATAATTTTTAATAATTTTTCGCTTGGCAAATGTCTATGAAGACTGTAACAAAATTATTATACAAAATTATAAAAAACTTATAAAAAAAAATGTATAATTGTTAATCACAGTTTTCTATGAAGTATGTTAGCTTAAATAATTTTTATTTTTATTAAAATCTTTATTCCTTTTGTTTTATTTGTAGAGGTTTTTTGAGGAGCGGGCCATTATGTAGTGGAATCATTGTTTTCACTTTTTGTTTGTTTATTATTTTTTTGTATACCTGTTTCATTATTTCGAATTTATACAATTGGCAAATATTTAAATTTAGTTTTGCTATTTATGTATGTGCTGTCTACATATATACATATACATATACATATATATATATACATACATATATACATATATATATATATATACAAAAATATAAGTTTTTTCGTATGTTTATATAAATTAAAAAGATCTTCGTATACAATTTTGCAAGTTAATCAAACAAAAACCAAATTGTTGTTAGACAACAAATATAGGTATACATAAGTATTATTGTGCTATGATCTTTATTTTCCTAATGACAATTTTTTTTTACTTTCATTAAAGTCGGCCATACGTAGAAGTTCTTAAAATTAAAGTGAGGTGCTTTTCGCTTATATTTTCATAATTATTCTTTATAGCTTGTGTAATTAAATAAATCTGCAACAGGTTCGTATATAAATCATCAAAAATTTATGTTGTCGTATATAGAAAATAGCATTGTTAAAGTCTGCATATATGTACCAATATTTTCAAGAGTAAGAATAATTTTTGCATTAATGTCGTTGATTTCCTTTTTTGTGCTACAATTTACTTTAGTGATTTAAATGAAGAAAAGTACGTAAGTTATTCACTGGAGTGTGATTTTGCATGCTGTGCCGAGAAATCAATTAAATTTTCGAAACGAAAACAAAATACTGCGCGACAAGACGCTGAAACTAAAGTTGAAGAAATATTCACTCTTCTTTTTATATACCTACTACTTATGTGACTAAAGTAAGCAAGACACAATAATTCTACAGTATACATACATACATACTTATACATAGCTTCTGTACAATATCTAATTTGTGAAAAATTACAGACATCAATCAACAGCAGTAATGTAAGATCATGAAGAACATTGATCATGAAGAATTGCATTGCATTTTCTCACTCTCCAAACACATCAAACTTACATTTAGTACCTGTTTAAATGTTTGAATTTTGTATATTAAATTAGCTTTTAACAAGTTTCGGCTGTAGCTTCTATTAGTGTTATTTATAATTTTATAATTTATTATATTAAATACTAAAAGTTAAAGCACACACAGTGACGACGACGATAAAGTTGATATAAATATTTTGTTTCTTTAACTTTTTTCCACTACTACGTACTAACTATGTATGTATAGATAAGATTAAATTTCATTTGATATACATATGTACAGTGTATGTATGTGTATGAGTTTGTATGTATGCATGTAAGTTGATTTATTTTTTATACATAGAAAAGCATTATGTTCAATTAAGTAACAGCAAACAACTAATAATAGAATAAACTATGGTTTTTAACAACGCCTCAAGTGCCCTACATTCAAATGCATAAAATGTACGAGATTTGTTAAGTTCTTTGAAATTATAAATGATTTTCATTTAATGACAAGCTGAGTAGGAATACATATAGGATAGGAGGGTACTTAATGTCTCTTAAACTTCTTTACTTACTTACTTTTAATGGCACAACAGCCCATGGAGGGCCTAGGCCGAGCTTTTCGCATCCACTCATGTTGTGCGTGTTATATTTGTACATGAATGGAAGGGACCTACAGTTTAATGCCTAATCCGAACGGCGAAGTGAAAAGCTTTTCATAGGCAATTTTTACTCTTGTAGGTTTGCCATTGCCTGCCAAGAGGTGGTGCCGCGTAGAAAAATTATATTTTCTACTTTTTGATTTGGCCTGTGCCGAGATTCGAACCCCGGACACTCTTCGCAGCAGTCCAACGCACTACCACTACGCCACAGCGACCACTTAAACTTCTTTATCTTGCCAAAATAACTAAAAATAATTTAAATTCAATCAAAAAATAATTTAAATTAGTCAATTAGTTTACCTTTGTTGTCGAAGCCTGACACTGGGTGAAAAGAATAAAGGCACTATTCCCCTTTTTTACCAAGCAAGAAAAATCTTCTTACCTACTAACTAATTAAAAGTTCAATAGCTATAATCATCACTTAAATGGGTTCAAGGTAAATAATTTTTCGATTGAAATAAAATTGTCTGGAAAATTATAATCTGTAGTAAGTAGAAGTGTGTATACTTATAGAAAGCAGCGCATACAATTAAAACCAGGTTAGATTACACACATGTGCTGACTTCATTGCAAAATTGAATGAAGTGAAGCATGAGCGCTCCCTCATTCTTCGTACTCTGCAGATTTAACCTCCTTTAATACTATTCCTTTTTCACATTAAAAAAATAAAATTGTTTGAATTTTTAATTAATTAACATTGAAGTCACAACCTTTTTTCTTTCATATATGCACTCGTTTGTAATCTTATTCATAAATAATTACATAAGAAATATACGGCCACAAATCCTTCTTTTTAAAACTGTCGGGCTCGCTTATGACGTGAAGAGTTATTTCCAGAATAAACGCAGCTTCTAAGTTGTTGAATGCATATTGATTGTGCACATACAAACACACAACATGAATGTAGGGTACTTAATAAATTGAATACATATACCATAATACATATGTCAAATCTAAATTATATATCGTGAACATATATTTTTACATTTTTCTAGTTTCGCATGCAATTTGTATTAGTTAAAGCTGTAATTACTACCTACTCAAATATTAAGCACATCCAGCTGAGAGATGTGGCGTAAACAAATTAATTGCCGATCTGGTACATTTCTAGTATTGGGTTAGAAGTACTATGTATAGGTATACTTAGTATATTTATGTGAATGAATTTATTTGAATTTGGTGATCTGTGCTTGCTAGGTAAGTGCTTACCTTATAGGTACTTTGTTGTAAGCTGCTACGTTAATTGTACAATAAGTAATAAACATACATACAATAGTTTTTAATATTACTTTTCTATAGTATATTAATTTTTTTCTCTCATTTACGTACACATATTACACATATAATTTCGTGTTTAATTTTTAGTTTCACTGTAATGAATTAAATTGTTTATTCGTTTTCGTTTAGTTATTTCTTTCATTCATAGATATTTTTATTGTTTATGCCCGTTATTTACTGTATATATTGTTAATAGATATTAATAGATTTATTATTTTCAAAATAAAACTACAAATAGTATTATTTTTGCAAAAGTTCAACATTTCGTTATCTCTCAGTTTCACTGAAATTAATTTCAACTGACATCATATTTTTTTATTAGGTTTTCTTTGTTTTGTTCATATGCGAGCATCACACGTCTATAACTTGAACACATATGCAGATACATGCAGATATATGCAGATAAGTATAGACGAGTGGTGTATATGTAATTGCAATTGCTCATTTTCCCCCCTTTCCTTCATCTTAGGTATAACGTACATACGTACCATGTAATATAAAAAAATGGAACAGAGCAGCAAAAATATTAGAATATTTCAATGGCAAAATAATATGTAAAATAAAAAGAATATTTGAAAACTATAAGAAAGTGATTTAAAAACAAATCGAAGCAAGAATAACAACAGCAACAACATCAACAACATCATCGACATCCAACGTGTACAGTAGAATTATTTTTAGCACTTCGTTTGGAATATAAATTAGGCAAAAGCGTAAACAAATCGGAAGAAACAGCGCATTTAAAAATGTTGAAATTGAATTGTATTAATGGGTGAGCTGATCATATTTTGCTCTTTGTATTATGTATTATTTAATTTGATTTTTGCATTGATAAAATTCAAATGGTAAGAAATAAATGTTTATACATAATAATAATAATAATAATAATAATAATGATTATGGAGAGTGGGCAGACAGCAAACGGCGCAGCGAGCTTTAAGCTTTTTCGTGAGATGCTCAAAAATCGTTATGTACGTGTGAAAGTGAATGCCCAAGCAACCTTGACGGAAAGCTATGGAATAAAGGCAAAACGTACCTCTGCCGGCGAACATAGCAACTGCTATCAGTTGAGGGAAGGGCGATAGCAGCGTAGCTTCGAACGCATAGGTTAAAGCACAGAGTTTGTGGAAGTACTCAAAAAGATGTGAGTGTCTACGGGGGCCAAATTGGTCCTGTATGATGTCCCTATATGGCTGGGTTTAGTCCACTGTGGGCGGTGGACTGAACGGCCCAAATTGATACCACATTATCACATGGTGGGACATTCAGATTAACGACGGTTCCGCATTAATAGTTAATCTGAGGAATTTGGAGTTTATTGTTGTTTATTTTGATATTTTTATGTTAAAGTGAATTACTAATATTCAATTCTCTAACTCGTACAGTAGAAATTACTAGAATTACTGGGAAAATTGGGTTATTTTCATAACTAACCGGCTTATTTAGTATCAATCTGTTGTAGATAGTCCGGAAGAGCTACACTGATAATAACATAAAAATCAAATATATTATATACATACATATACATACATATATGTTGACATATGTACTTTAACCGCCTCAGAAGTGTGCTAACGCGAATTAGTACAATTACCTAAATAAGGCAGCTAAAAAAATTCGGTTAAGTGCATAAAATTTTCTGGAAAATAATTAGACGCAGCTAAGCGAATTATACTGTACTTATGTATGTGCATTGAGGGTACAATCTAAAGTTAGCAAAATTAGTATGAAATTTAGGATTCCTCTGATTAGTCATCAGTATAAATTTTAGTTAAATAAATATCTCTAGACAAATTTCGAAACTATAATTCAAATGATTTCGAAAAAGTAATAGTTTCTATATAAGTAAATATTATATTGCAACCAAAAATTTAATAAAAATGAGGCTGCCCAAAAGGAGTTAACGTTTAATTTTGATACGAGAAAATGCTAATCATTGTTAGTTATGCGCTCCAAATTTACTATACCTATTGTAAATAAAATGGTAAATACTTTATGTTGTTTAGATCAGTTGTTAATAATTGTACTTCTGAAACGTAATGAAAAAGTTAAGCAAGCTCCAAGTTTTTCAAAAAATTTAATGGCAGTTAAAATGTAACAATTTGTTTATTTCCTTCAAGCTAAAACCAAAAAGTAGTGTGACCTTTACTATATACATACATACAATTCAAAAGCTTTTAGTGATATGAATGCTACGTTTGAATGATTCAAAGTCTCGGCTGTTATCATTTCTTAACGACACACATACAAATTAATTCAATTGAGTTATATACATAATAAATAAATGATCTATTGTATACCTATCAATAAAATGCTACACTCCTGTGATTATTCTATACAAATGTCCAGCATAAAGTCGTAAATTGCTATTAACCTTGGTCAGAGTTGACATGCAAATGGATGATGGGGATAGTAGCCATGTTGAACTTTTGCGCAAATTAGGCAATATTTTATTTAAACATGTGCACGGACACCTAAATATATATATATACACTTTCACACACTCACACACATGCTTACAGGACGCACACACCCTATTTCCATGTCCGTATTACAGCAGAAATGATACCCTCTTCCTTCGTTGTTGGTTGGGCTGATGTCCCCCGATTATGACACTGTTGCTGGTGTTGGCCTGTTCTCAAAGCACATAGTTACGTTGTTTCTCAGTTGGGAGCGTTTTATTGACAAACGAGACAATAGCCGATGCCGGTTGATTAGTTGCCAAATCACAAAACACGTGACACTGGTTGTCCTTCGAGCTGGATGAGCGTCTAGCTACAAAAGCGAAAATGGTTTTCTTGAGAACCCCAATTTCCGTGCTCTTGCCATTCTCATTTAGTTCGTCTTGGGTCCACAGACGATTATCTGGATCGATGGCACAGCAGGATATAATTTCTGCTGCATAATGCTTACGGAAGAATTTCTTGCGTGTATTATCAGTGAGCGTGATACCATGTTGTGATACTTTGAAGTGCACCTCGGTGGGCGGTGGCAAAGGTTTCTGTGTATATAACTGGCGTATTGCTTTGCGGATGGCTTCCTCGCCGGTGAGACTTTCCGTTTCACATGAAAATAGCCAGAGCACGTTACAGGCGGCTCCCTGTGTTATTAGTTGCTTCTGCTCTGGTGTCGGTTCAAGTAGCGGCGGCGCTAAATCATGCTCTGGAATGCGCAATAGACATGGCAAGGCTAATTGATTTATCGAATGCTCGTAGACGAGCGCTGACAGAGACGTAAAGACAGGCTCATTTGCGCATCCCTTCAAGCGCACCCCGCGTGTTGTGGGTTCGATAAGGAAATGACGCACTAACTCATCTTGCTTGCCCGATGAACTGCCTGGTGGTGGTTGCGCTACGCGCAGAACCAACCCATACGCATTTTTATATGTGGTAGAGTCACGTACGACGAATGTGCCGGGCGCAGCATTGAGCAGCAATGATATGGCTTCTTCGCGTGACAGATTTGGTTTGTACCAGAATTTCGAAGAATCTTTGGCAAATTTCACCAGATGAGCGGCAACCACTTGCGGCTCACTGTTCGCCATTGATATTGATAGGCTGGAGTTGAGCCGTGGTCTATTTGTATTATAGTTATTCGTTTGATAAATGATTTCTGATGAGAAATTTTGCATCTCAGCTGGTGTTTGACCATTGGAGTAGTCCAAACGTTGTGGCACGGTACTGTGCAGATAGCCCACAGAACTGTTATAGCCATTATTTGTACCATATGGTGTGCGTGGCGTAACAGGAAACGCAGGCGTTTCAGGGCGTGAGACATGCGACGAAGCCGAAGGTGAAACCATACCAGCAGCAGCAGCAGCAGTAGCAGTATATGGGAAATCAACAATTGACAATTCTGGTTCGATTGCGTTGCGTTGTTGTTGATTTGTTGTTGTGCTGCTGTTGCTGTTGCTGCTTCGTGCTATTTGCTTTGTGGTAGTGGCATAAATGGGCGATGACAAGTCGATGCGACTGCGCGGTGCACCTCTCAATGTACTGGTGCGACTGCTACCATAGTCATCCATATAACTGCTGCCGTTGCCACCACCATAACCAGACGCATTTCCATTACCATATGTGGTGGTGGTGCTGGTGGTAGTGATATAGTCGGGTCTCAGTAGCTGCTGCTGTTGTTGTAGCTGCTGCGATTGAAAACGTCGCTGATATGCCGCTTCCAATGGAGGTCGATCACGTTCTTGTTGTTGCAGTTTAAACTGTTGATTTGGAGTTTCTCTAATGGCATTCGATGAGCTAATTGTATGATAATTACGTTCCACATGCATTGCCTCGCGCGCCACTGGAATATCGCGAGTGTTATACTGCTGAAATGACGAACGTTCCATTGTACTAGCGCGTCGTGGCGGAGCTGGCACATCATCATCCAAATTCAAATGAAACTCAAAGTCATAATTGTAATTGCGATGAGCTTGATTTAGCTGCCCATTTCCATTTACGAAGCGCGCCGCTGAACCAGAAGCAGACGACAGATGGTGCTGACGCAGTGGAGGTTCAGGTAATTTTCTAAGCGACGATGTTGAATATGCTGGAATATCGTGCGTAGTAGAGCGGTGATATTCATTGAAAACTTTTTCACGACGTTCACGTAACAATTCCTCAAAGTCATTGCGTGTTGGTGTTTTACGTAGTGTACTGCTGTTGCTGTTGCTGCTGCTATATATGTTTTTGTTGTTGTTATTTCCATTTAAACCACCACTATACCCGCTGCCGTTGCTGCTGCCGTTGCCATAGTTGTAGTGATATGTGTTTGCGATTGTATTGGTTGTAGCGCTATTGCTGTTGCTGTTATTTCGCGTAGGTGATCTACTATTCAATGTTTTTCGCACTAGTATAGGACTGGTAAGACGTGGTTGTGCCTTGATCATATTTGCATCCGTTCCACTTCCCGATATTGTTGTTGATGCCGCTACACTATTATATTTATTATTATTGTGATTGTTATTAGTATATCCGTAATTGCGATCACCACCACTGTTCAAATTATAACTCGCATCCGACTTTAGTGTATTCGAATCAAAATCGAATCCACCAATAGCGCTACGATATGATCCACACCCACCACTAGTTCCCGCACCACCACCAACAGCACCGCTACCGTTTTTCAGTGGCGTTGATGTTTTATTTATTTGACCGTAACTGAATGGCAACGAATTTTCACGGGCGTGATACGGTATGGCACTGTTTTTAGTTTCTTCGTTATCCGAAACGGTGACAAAATCCTCATACAGCGACCTCATAGTTCGCGAATATTCACAAGACTAGTCTCGCTTGCTCACAGCCTACTTGTAGTTAGCCAAAAAACAATACCTAATGCGCTCGGTCATCTATCTGTTAGTTAGAGCTCGTCTGTTCGTCTGTATATGTTACTGCTGTTGAAGCGTTTATACAAAACGTCGACAACGATAAAGTGAAGTCTACCGATATACAGATACAAATTTGTGTATGTAGATAATCGCTTCGTCGTTTGCCATACTCTCATTTACGCTCACTATTCGTCGCTCATAATCGGTCATATACTGCTGCTGCCACTGCCTCTTTAACACCCTCTTTTCCAATATCTGTAATACATGCATATTTCATATTTAGCTGTATGTGTCGTATCTGTGTGTCTCTAGTTGTGGGCTTGTATGCAAAGGTGTTGATTTTGTTGTTTTCTTTTCTCGTCGGCTATGCATGTATGCTCTGTCAGTGATGTCATCCCGGGCTGCTACCGTGCCGACGCCGCCGCTTCATATAGGCACATCACAATTTTGTTCATTAACGTTAAAAATCGTATGCTCGCTTACCGCTGTTCACATGCATACTTACACACACATGCATGCGTTTATTAATGCAGCGCTGATTATAGCAAATTGTATAAGATGCTCTTTCTCTCTGTTCTACCTATAGAGAGAGATATATCTTCTACAAATGTATGTATATACCTCTTTGGAATTGTTTGTATGTATGTATGTACATACATATGTATGCCTCTTTGGTCCCATATCAAGTGGACTGCAATGAAATGCATTAAAGCAGTGGTGGCCACCCACACATGCACAGCTAATCAGCTGAACTCTTTTTCTATGAAATAGGCCTGGGACGTGTGAATGAATGTTTAAAATGCTCCCGCGCACGTGTACTGTGTAGTGGCCACCACTGCATTAAAGTCCGGAGTCGGATGCTCTTTTTGATGCTTTTTGCTGCTTTGTTTGCTCATCTGGAGTATTTCAATGGGTTATTTCTATACATACACATGTAAATACATGCTAGCATATGTATCTACTCGAATTCGTATTATGTCGATATAGTCGATTTCTGGCGGCATTTATTTTCACAATTAATTGAAATTTTACAGTAGAGAAATTGAATGAGCTTCAATTGTTTGTGCTTTTGAGCTTGGTGCTTATTATTTTTCCTTTTCCCCCTTTGATTTATATCAAAAATAATCGAACAGAAATAATTAGTTAAGTTTTCTAGATAAATTTGTCCATATATGTATGTAGGTTCTTACGCAGCTGCAGCTATTTATTTATGTGGTCTAACGGTTTTAAGTCAAACAATATACAAAATGACGTGATACTTTTCACCCCATTTCAATCATTCAAGTTGAATTTCCTTGTAGTAAATATACAAATTAGACTATCATATTTTACAAAAAAAAAATAAAAAAAATTTAAGAATGAAGGATAAACATAGCAAGTACGATATGAGAGGTTTTAGGTATCAAATTAATACTTTCGATACTAATTAGGTCGCGGTAGGAACAGGTCAAGTCTGTTTATAATAATACAGAAAACTTTGCATATTGTTAGGCACACATATTTGAAATACTGAAGAAAATTTGACGGTAAGGAGATGGTATCCCTAGTCAACTTTTGTTGGGACATGAGTAAAGAAGCGAAGAGAACTGCCAAACACGTAGAGTCTAATTCAGTAGTTCGGTGGGAAGTACATTCGGTGTGACAGACATACATATCTCAATGGTGACCTCAATGCCTTTATATGTATTATAACTCGTGACCAACATTTTGAAAGTGCAAATTGAGATTTATTGAGAAATATTTACTGAATGAGAGCAAGGTTAAGAATTCGATATTACCTTCCAAACGATTTGATAACTCTGTGTAAAATCACACATAACCTAGTCACATTCCAGTTAATCAAAACAAAAAACAGCACTAGGTGTAGATGTAATTAAAGAAGCTCGTGAATATTAGAAATTTCATGAACATCTGGCAAGTGAAGTGCATACGAAATAAATTTAATACATACAAAGTATATATAGAGTAAACCACGGTTAAGTACCTCAGCTAAAGATATCAGGCTTGAGGTACTTAAGCGGCGAAAGCACTTAAAAGGGAAAGTTTCTATGGATAATCGTAAAAAAGGCGTGAAGGTATTTAACCGGGGCTTACCGAATGTATGTTTTCATAAATATTCTAGAATTTCAACACTCTATCAATGAATTTAAAAAGCGATTAACATCAACAATTTATAGTTTGTGTTCCCTCAAAAATAATAAAATTTTTTGCTTAGATCAGCAAAATCACGAGTACCTACGACTGAGATCATTTACATTATTACCGCCGCACAGTGGATCGAAGAATAGGAAAAACTTTTTTCCACAAGATAAACCTCTAAATAACAGTTATTTCTGTATAATTAACATATTTATTTTATATATTTGTGACAGTCTTGCAGCAAACGAGCAATATAACTTTATTAATTCATTTCATGGATTTGCGGTTTTTGAACTGGAAGATGCGGAAGTACCCGTTTTTGAACCAAGCCAATGGTTCAGAAAGACATTGAATTAATGAAGCGAACCATATTGCGAAATTTTGCAAGTTTACATCCCCGGTTTTTAGGATCGCTGAGTTCAAATTCGCATATTGCAAACACGGTTAAGTATATAAACATACCACGTACAGATTTGGTGGCCAAATCAGCTTCAATGCGGATTGTTCTGATTGCAGGGATTAAATTTAAATATGGGTTTCTTTACAGCTACAGGTTATTAGTAATCATCAGTTGTTTAGCGATTGCAAAAATTCAACAAAGTTGTCTTTATATACTGAGAAAGTCGGAAATGTCAAAAATGCCCTAAAGAGAATTAAAATCGTTACAAAAAAAACAAAAAGGATATTTTGAGCATAGTTTGTTGTTTGTTTAATAGGTATAGAATATCTATAATAGCGATTTGGAACATTAATTTAAATCTCATTAAGTAAAACCAAAGAATGAATATTATTTAAAAATTTAGACGCAAACATCACGTTTAACATAACTTGTCTGTTCAGAAGAGTTTTCATCGTTGTTCATCAGGAGAAAGGTGCTGTAGCGGATCCCAATGTAACAAACGGAGAGTAAACAAGAGGAACTGTTTTGGCACAGATTCCAGCCTACATACATACATAGCTACATAACAGTTGTACTGAGGGGGCCAAACAGTAGAAGGATATTCCACAACTGATCTTATAGGTGCAGTATAAAGAGATTTTGTAACATATGGATCGTTAAATTCTTTTGATGATCTCTTAACAAACCCGAGTAAAATGAGAGTAAACAAAAAATACTCTTCATGAGAGACAAGAAAGTAGAAAAGCACGGCATCGCAAAAAAACACATTTTTGCCCGAAACAAATCGTCAAATGAAAGCGTCAAGTTTTCTTTTGAACATTTTCTTTTCTAAATAAAACTTATTTTTTTTTAGAAATTCTTAGTTATTTCTTAATTTCAATATTGTATTGGCTATTTCGTGCAAGAAGAACAAGACAATTACTCAAGTCAAGTTTCTTGATTGATAACTCGTAGTTCACCTCATCAAATGCCTTATTAAAATCAGTATAAGTATATTACGTCAGTTTATAGGTTCCAGTTATGACAATAATCGAGAAATCAAGAAGAATAGTGCAGGTTGATCTTTAAAAAGTCGTGCTGAAATGACGAAATAAATGAATTTATTGAATGACATATTTACAATGATATAATTGTTTCGGATAATTTGTTGAATTGTTTGTATTGCGTTAAGTTTAGCAAAAATGAAAGTTCACAACTTTTAGGGAAATATCCGTTACGTAAAGAGTCATTAAAAGTTTTATAAAGCGCCTCAAACCACAACTTTTTAAATAAATATCGTTAAGCTCCGAGTTTAGAACAAGGGATTCATACAATATAAACTCACAAATGTCTCGGAAACCGTATAAACTTACAAACTCGTAAGAAACATATCAAATTTCATACAAATTTCGACCAGTTTATACAATTATAAACCTATGAGACATTTATGAGTTTTTAGTATTAATATATAATGAAATATAATACATAATTTAAATACATAACTTTAACATAGTTAGAAGAGATACATTAACATTAATGAAAAACAATTCATAAGTCGTTTGTATTTGGCTGGTTGACTGAATATTAGTGATAGTGTGATGTTTACATTTGAAACATCTGTTGTTTGTAATACGGCATTGTTGGTGTTTTACGTCATTTGCATTCGATGGCAGAATCAGCTATGTATGTGTGTAGATATGTATACAGATTTTGATCTCTCAGAGTACATTTTTAAAATCTCAAATTATGTTCATATGTATCTCAGCAATGCACACGTATTGGTATTATATGAGAGAAAACAAATAAACAGAAGGAAAAGAGAATATATGATACATTATATACCATACATATGCTCATATCTATGAAGATATAGGGAGAACTAGAGAGGAGAGCTTGAATAGTGAATTTGATCTTCATATTTTGCTGCTTGGGCGACGGTAGAAAATGAAATGAATGTCGTTCTTGACTGACGACATAAGCACAAGCGGCGCATGTGTGGAATTTTCAGAATATTTGGTTAATTTTCGATTCTGTGATCTGTGTGTGTGTGTTAATATGTGTGAGCAGGGGCAACAATTCTTGGCCAACAAAATTAAGCAGAAAAAATAACATTTTATGGCATCATAAATTGTTTTTTTTACTCAACTCTACTTTGTTTATGTACGATTTTTGTTAATTGTTTGCTTTGAGAATCTCAGTACGAGTACTTATGTGAGAAGTCTTAAACCTTTGTAGTGTAACAAAATTTAAATTTATGTCTGCATACATACATATATGTATATACAAACTTATGTGCTTGCATACATACATACGTATGAACATAAGTAATTTTGTTTTCAGATATTAAATGTATACATATATTCTTTTTTTAGGTTTAGAACCTTCCTCCCTAACTCTTTGAAATTGGTTTACAGCGCAGTAAATCGTTTTATTTTTTTCTAAATAAAATTAAATCAAATCTACACTGACTCTGACCATATAAATATGTATACATACCTACATACACACACTTACACAAACAACATAGATTATTTTCCCATTTCGTTTTAACTTCCGGCCAAGTGCGAAAATCCATTACCATATTCGTTTTTCTTTTATTTTATTATACTGATTCTTTAAATTGGCAAATGATTCTATTTTCGGCATTTGTTTGGCTTTGTTTTATATGCTAGCACGCTTAATAACGTAAAATCACGCAAACTTCTGCAGTTTTGCGCGCAGAAATATGCAGAATTGACTTGCGAAAAAATTAATTTGCAAATGGATTGAAGAATGCGGTCATTATGACACTTAGAGAATTTCAAGAATGACTATGACGTTAGAGTATATAGTTTATTGAAAGAGAATTTACTGATACCCTATACTATATAATACCTTGTAAGAATAAATACTTAAAAAAAAAAGAAAATAATAATGGGATTAATATGTACAATAAAGTACATATGAATTGTTATCATTTGAAAATCCCAGAAGATCCGACGGTAAATAAAGAATATTATCTGGGCGTTATTCGGCGTTTGAGAGAGCAAATTCGTCGAAAAAGGCCAATTTTGTGGAAATAAAATCAATGGGCAACGCACCATCTTACAAGGTTATCATTGTGAACGAATTTCTGGCCAAAAAATCAATAAATATCATCGAACAACCGCCGTATTCACCTGATATACCGGCTGACTTTTTCCTCTTACGAAAACTCAAATTACCACTTCGAGACACCCGTTTTCAGTCGATGGGAAACATATGTAAAAGAAAAACTAAAGCCGATTCCGGAGAATGGGTTTGAAAAATGTTTTAATGCTCGGATTGAAGACTTTTTTGGTAGCGGAATTATAGTTGCGATTTTCCATGCACTTGGAAACCTAGAAGTAGTAAAACAATGGTTGATAATATGAGTGAGAGAACCAGAAATAAACGGCAGAATTATCTGAAGGAAATTAATGGGAAGGCCGTCCTAACCCATTGCCTTAGACTCAATTTTTAAATTTCAATTTTTTCTAACTACATCACATTCAGATTCAGAAAAAAAAAACTATTTAATGCTAAGGACTTCAAAGGAATTACTTCCAAAAAGTGTACAGATGTTGTGCCTTTTGCCTTATTAGCTCTTTCGGTTTCTCTCCTCAATAACATGAATGCAATAAACTTAATCTCTGAATAAATTATATTATATTAACAATACATTCTGAAATATAAAAGCCGTATAACTAGCAGCATAACCTTTATTTTGTGGTGAAAAATACCGATTGTTATAATTTTTGTTTACGTTTAATTGTTTACTTTTTCTCTGGCTTTTTATTTTCCTCAGCTGATTTTGACATACACCGACTTCCGCTGTTATGGCCACAACAACAAAGATGAGTTGTTATTTTTGTTTTGTACTTTTTGATCTGCTACTTTCATTAGTTGATTTTGACACATGGACTGCACGATAAGCGGCCTTTGCACGGCACATTATGCAAATTGCCGCTGTTGTCGACTATATATTTCTATTTTGACATGCGCTGAACTTTTTTTTTTAAATTAATGAAGTGTTCTGTTAAATATTATTGTTTTTATCGGAATAAAATAAATAATCTATGAAAATTGTGAATTAAATTCTTGAATTAAAGTAGTTTTGCTGTTGCCGCGTTCATTGTGTTCCAGAAAATATGATGAAATTTGCTGCTTGTTTTCATGATGCAATGACGCCTTGTTTAGTGGTACCTAAAGTGTAATTGCTTGAGTGCGAATGATTATTTCGAACTTGCAGGTGCCTGTGTGGACAGGGTGTTACTTTGCTATAGCAAGTTCGAACATTCGAAGTTTGCATTTAGCATCTGACTTCAAACGTTATTTCAAAAATATGTTTATGTCAAGCGCGCATGTTTAAAAATCTTATTTATGTCAAATGGGCTCACCAGATTTGTTTGAATTGGTTGGGGAAATTAATATATAATATTTGATGGTAAAATGGATTATATATGTATGTACATACAAATATTATATATATATATGTTATTAATTTTGTTATAAGCTTCTGCTTAATCAGGCCAGCAGATACATTTGTTTAAAGTTTATATCGGCTCCAATTGTCCTTGGCTTATATTACTCTTTTCCACGAACGTTGCTTCTAACCATATCATATGTAAGCTCATTTGTATTTCTTTATTTGTTTTTTTTATGTAATCAATTCATTAAATCAAATCAAAAGGGTGATGTATGTAAATGCTTTTACATTTAGTATGATTTTATATGCATACCATACCAATCAAAGCAAGTGCCACTTTGCCAAATTGACATTGAGTCAATTTCTATAGCTTTCTGAATACCGTCAATATTCCAGGTAATGAAGGGGTATCAAAATTTGAATACAGTATTTCAAATGACGTAAAAACCATGTACATAAATACTTACCGATGATCGAAATGAAATTTGCTGTGCAGCGTCACAGCTGTCACCATTCAAAACAAAATTTCCCATTGAGAATAAAATGTCTCTGTCATAAATACACATATGTATAGTGTTGCATTGACTGCAATAAAATTGTACGAACTTCAAAATAAAAACGTACCTTAAAAAGAACAGTATTGTCGTTTTTATTTTATATTTATTTATTTCCTTATTTATTTTTTCTACAAGCAACAAAAAAATGGAATGTCTTCTCGTTTTTCTTCAATTCATATTTTTTTCAATAAAAATATGTATAGGTATATATTGTATAAATGTATATATATCCGTTATATAGTGCATATTCTCTACGATACGCTATTTATGAATTGTCAACCAAAAATCAGTACGCAAATGTACTGATTTCTTAAGATTTGTACTAATTTCTACTGATTTTTATACAATTTTGTATACAACGAAAGTGAAAAAACAATAAATATTATTTTCAAAGTGAGTGTCGCGGCATGCGAACAGGCCAAAATAAGCCCTGATTATAATTTTTTAGTTCTTCAGCAGCAAAAGCATTCTACGGAAAACGAACTCACGAACATGTTATGAGGTTGACTAGATACTTGGCAAATCTCGTCTATGTATGTTTTGTTGTGCTGATGCGAATTTTTTCCTTCCACGGAGGAAATATATTCAGGCAAATTTTCAAGTAAATCTTCTTTCTCCCCTTTCGTTGAGAAGCTGGGAATTTGGTCACCTCAATGGCTGCCTGGTGCTGCATAATCTGAGCACCCAGCTTCTCAAAGAAAGAGAAGGGCAGAAGATTTACTTGTCAGCACTGACTGACAAACAATAATTTTTGCAAATTAAAAATATCCAACAGTGACAGCTGATTTTCGACGTTGCGTTATACGCCACCACCATGCAGTGATTTTATTGTGATAGCGAATATACGCCGGAATTCTGTTCATACCTTTATACTCATGCTGCCAACATTTGAAATACTCACATCAACCAATTCGTATCTTTTGAACGAACCGAACCGAACCCTAACGTAATGGCGGCAAGTAGGCGTCGTAAAAGTCGAAAACGAAATGTATAAATACGAGTGCCGAACGGTTTTTCACTCATTCAACATCAGTTTGGAAAGCTTCATAGCCGGCTGCTCCGAACAACGATAGCAAATAGAAAAAATATTTCTCAACTTTTGTGAATTTGTGTAATTAAACTAAAAACTCAAAATGGTAAGCAAAAGTTAAAAATAAAGATTTATTGAAGTAAATTGTCTAAAGGATGTGCAATGTGATTTGGAAGGAAATAATATGTGTGTTTTGTATGAAGCAAAACAAATTGGTGACGTAAAAAAAATTTTGAGAATATTTTCCGTGAGAAAAAAAATTATTCCAGAAAATTTTAAATGAAATTGAATTTTTTTCCCCATAATTTTGTGTGTGATGATGGATTTGGTTTTTTTTTTTTTTTTTTTTTTTTTTTAAATATTTTCACTATTTGCTTTCATTACACGACGCATGCCGGTGCGACGATGACCGCACCCTATGAAGTCAGCGTCGTTTTCGGCCTCTTTTTTTTTTTTTGTTTTTTCTTGTCACATTTTTCGTCGAAAAAGCGATAAACTCTTTAAAAGTTCTAATTATTATTTTTTTAAAAAATTTATTTTTTTTTTTTTTTTCCCATTACAGCGTGAATGTATCTCCATCCATGTCGGTCAGGCTGGCGTTCAAATCGGTAACGCTTGCTGGGAGTTGTACTGCTTGGAACATGGCATCCAACCTGATGGTCAGATGCCGTCCGATAAGACTGTCGGTGGTGGTGATGATTCGTTCAACACCTTCTTTAGCGAAACTGGAGCTGGCAAGCATGTGCCACGTGCGGTCTTCGTCGACTTGGAACCCACTGTCGTAGATGAGGTACGTACCGGTACCTATCGTCAATTGTTCCATCCCGAACAATTGATTACCGGCAAGGAAGATGCTGCCAATAACTACGCTCGCGGCCACTACACCATTGGCAAGGAGATTGTCGACTTGGTGCTCGATCGCATTCGTAAGTTGGCCGATCAATGTACTGGCCTCCAGGGTTTCCTCATCTTCCACTCATTCGGCGGTGGTACCGGCTCTGGCTTCACTTCATTGTTAATGGAACGCTTGTCTGTCGATTATGGCAAGAAATCGAAATTGGAATTCGCCATCTACCCAGCACCTCAAGTGTCGACCGCTGTCGTTGAACCCTATAACTCGATATTGACCACTCACACTACCCTGGAACACTCTGACTGCGCCTTCATGGTCGACAACGAGGCTATCTATGATATTTGCCGCCGTAACTTGGATATTGAGCGTCCCACATACACCAACTTGAATCGTTTGATAGGTCAGATTGTATCTTCGATCACCGCTTCTCTCCGTTTCGATGGCGCCCTCAATGTCGATTTGACTGAATTCCAGACCAATTTGGTGCCCTACCCACGTATTCATTTCCCCTTGGTCACCTATGCCCCAGTCATCTCAGCCGAGAAGGCCTACCATGAGCAATTGTCGGTTGCCGAAATCACCAATGCTTGTTTCGAGCCCGCTAACCAGATGGTGAAGTGCGATCCTCGTCACGGCAAGTACATGGCCTGCTGCATGTTGTATCGTGGTGATGTTGTGCCCAAAGATGTCAACGCTGCTATTGCTACCATCAAGACCAAGCGTACCATTCAGTTCGTCGATTGGTGTCCAACTGGTTTCAAGGTCGGCATCAACTATCAGCCACCAACTGTGGTACCTGGCGGTGACTTGGCCAAGGTACAGCGTGCAGTCTGCATGTTGTCCAACACCACGGCCATCGCTGAGGCATGGGCCCGTTTGGATCACAAGTTCGATTTGATGTATGCCAAGCGTGCTTTCGTGCACTGGTACGTCGGTGAAGGTATGGAGGAAGGTGAGTTCTCAGAGGCACGTGAAGATTTGGCTGCTCTTGAGAAGGATTACGAGGAAGTCGGTATGGATTCGGGTGATGGTGAAGGCGAGGGAGCTGAAGAGTATTAAACAAATAGAAGAGAGTATTGAAAAGAAGCATTACCCGCTGCTGAAACAACGTTTTTTTTTATAAAAATAAAATGGAAGAATCAGAAATGAATGGAAAATAAAATATTTGATGAAAAAAGAAAAAAATATAAATTTTAAAATTGAAAAATTCACAAGACAACAAAATGAGTAATTTATTGGGTAAACAAATTAAATGAAGAATTGCATTTGAAAATCAAAAACAAAATGGTATTTTTAATACACGAGAGGTGTGGTTGGTTGTGTAGGAACAGGGAAGAGAAGGGAAGCGGCAAGATAGTTTAGTTAAATGGGCTGACGAAGTTCGTGAAGTCTCTATGAAAATAATTGTTTCCATGCGTCGCAGCCACCCATGATTCATCATTTCGTGCATGTGTTGCCTTTCTTTTCGCATTTTCCAGGTGAATGGACTTTTCCTCTTTAATAATAGCAGGGCCTATTTCTTCAAATGTATTTTTCTCTCAGCGCTGCATTGTAATTAAATTGCCGCAGCATGATTGCTTAAATGCATTTCTCTGTGCTGTAGGGGGAAAATGATTGCTCTGACTATAAATAGAAATCTAAAATTAGTGGAATTTTTTTCGGAGTTCCCGAGTGTTCCAATGAATTTTGTAAAGAGAGAAAAGTGGAGAAGCAGATGCCTAATTTAAGTGTAACTTGCGTTGTTGGCCTGCGGAAACTATTGATTTTTGTTTGTTTGTTGTATGCTTTCATGAGTCATCGTTATTGTAGGCATTTCATGGCTACATACAGGCCACGTCGACGCTTTCGCGTCACAGCTATGCCGACTTTAACAACTATCAAAACCACTACACAAGCTTAGCTATCAGCGAGCAGGCTAAAGTAATTTTATATTTTCCTCTGATTTACTTTAAGTAAATGATGACTTCATGATTCGCTTTATTTTGTTGTTGTCATTAAATTCGATTGCTTGATGTCATTTATTATTGTTGTACCTAGCACATCTATGTCGTTGTTGTTGTTGTTGTTGTTATGCGATAGCATATGCCTATAAGTATACATAAATCGCAGGCGATGTACTATATACATATAATATGTACATATTTCAATCGATAACTTTGTCGCATTCTCTGGTACACTCATGCAAAATGGGATATCCTTTTCAATTCATACATACATACATACATACATACATATCCATTCGCGTACATATGTATTGCTTGGTTTTCAAAGGGTGGTTTCCTGTTATGTGTATCACTGTTGTTGTTGTGAAAGGTTACGTTCAATTGCGCCGTAATGCAGATGGTTTCTTTGGGTCGCATGGCGTTAAACAAAAACGGGCTTTCTTCTAGAGTATCCTTAGGTAGGTAGTAATAGCTGATGTACCCTATAGTTTGTTGCTTTCTTATAATTTACACACGCATGCTCATTAAATGGTTCATTCATTGCTATTATGCAGGAGTATAATAGACCTAACAGGTCGTTTACTCAAATATAAAAATATGTCGCCAATAATTGGCAGTTTATAAATAAAATGTGCGGCCTGATTCTATTGATTTATTTTTTAATTTAATTTAATAATTTTCAGGTGGTCACAAGATTAAAATCACGTGCCGACTGTTGGCGTAACTGATTCCGGTTGATTTGCGTGCAAGATGAAGGTGCAGATGCAATGCTCTTGCCTGACTCAGAACCTTGCCATCCTAGAGATCTACTCGTAGTTAAATGAAAGCGAATGGAGAATTATTCATTAGTTGTTCTTTTATAATTGGGCTATAAAAGCATTTAGGGTTTAATTGTATCAAGTACTTCAAATTTCATTAAAAAAATTTAACATAGCAAATGAAATTTTCCTAAAATTAAGTAAAACATTAACATCTGTTGGTGTTGTTCCACAAAGAGTTAGATGAGCTCAGCCATTAATATTTACATACGTATATATGTACATATTAGCCACATCAACTTTTGTGAAAATTAAGTTATACATACATACATACATACATACATATGTACATATGTTTACGTAAGCTTTAACATTCATTGGAATACTCATTTATTCGCTACCCACATTTCTCACAGATTGAAAGCAACGTAGATGTGAGAAACCTGTTTCCATAACCGGTGCGTTACACCGGTGCGCTACACCGGTGCGCTACGCCGGTGCGCTACATCGATGCACAAGTATGTATAAGTAATTAGACTACAATAACCAAATGGCGACGTTAACCAGTAAGCAAAACTCTGCTTGCTTACTGGCTAACGTCGGGGATGACGTTATGGTTGTGATTTTTCAGCATGAGTGCGTCTCTGTCTGCAGCGGGTGATTCAATTCATCAATCCATATTTAAAAATGAGCAAATTGAATGAATGTGGAGGCTGAATGGAAGAATACTGCTTTAAAAGGCGACCTTTTCACTTCACAGAGCAGCAAAAGAATACATACATACACTATATATGTACATATGTGTGTATGAACAAATATCGATTTCTTTCTTTCAGTAATGTTCTAAGAAGAAAGTTTTCATTTTTATTATTTTTATTTGTATAACTAATATTTATACATTGCGATTTTGTGAGTGTTCATTTCGGGAAAGATTTTAGACTGTGTAGAGCATAGAAATTGTTTTCAGGGTGTTTCAAGGTTTAACAAAGACAAAAATATCAAAAACTGAAAAACCTCTTGTCTGAATTTTATCCTTTTGCTTTCTAATTTTCCCTCTACTCCCATAGTTGAAGAGGTTATCCTGGTAAAAAGTTTGAAAAGTTTTTTGAGCCTGCTCTTTCATGCTGAAGCCGGCAAGCATGTACAACCATCACGTACTTTTTGCAAAGGTGGAATTAAAATTTTGGCATTTCATCTTCATTTTCTTCTAATGCTCGCGTAGACATGTTGTTGTCTGCTGTGATAAATAAAGACAACATGCATACATCAATTGATTGAAAAAAATGCAGTACCATAAATATTTGTTAATTTTATTTTTTCTGGTATTTTTTGGTTGTTCGACCAATTCAACATTCTGCTCTTTGATGTTATAGAAATTTATGAGAAAAACTGCAAATTTGTACAATATGACCATATCAATGCACATTTATCAATGCACAGGCCCATCCTTTCCATCTCTTTCTTATTACCTAATGTTCTCTTTCCGACAGCCTATCATGCTTGCACTATTGTGAGCAGCCTCTCTGTGATAACGCCTCCCACCTTAGTGTATATCCAAATATTTAAAAAAGATAAAAATGCCTACAATTTTATCAATCGATACCAGTAAATATCGAATACTTTTTGTCAGTTTTCGAATGGGTATCGCATACTCAGCCCTCATTATCTTGAAGTTTCGGCACATACCTAATTAAAACTTTGTTTAGCTAATAGCTAACGCTATTACCATCTTTTAGATGAAAGTACTAGTAACAATTACATAGTAGTATGTTCAATACTGTCCTATGCAACCTTGTACGAACCGGCTGCGCACTGCCTTATCGACCGACCTGTCAAATTATTGAGTGTAAACAAAAAAGAATACGAAGGGAACGTAGAAAACTGAAATATCCAATACATTAAATTGGACTAACCGCCTGTTTCTTTGGCACTGTTGATTAAAAGGAGGTACTATCTAGAATTGAAAATAAGTAATTTATAAAAACCAATTAGGAAATCTCCAAGAATAAAGGAATGACTTTGACAAAAACTGTAGACCAAGCAACTATTCTGAGTGGCGATCGTTCCAAGTATGTTCAGCGTCAGCCAGTTCATTGTCTGAATTTCTAATTGTTTCTCTGATAATTAAATAGACTTAAGGATCTGCTATGTAATCGCCTCGCTGAATGTGGTTGGCGTGATGAAGTGCGTCTGATGTGTCGAAACATTATCAAAGAGAAGGGTAGCAATATCAAGGTAGAGCAGCTTATTGCCGATGTAACGCCAAAAGCGCGTGCCATCGTTCCGGACACAGTCAAGAAGGAGTTACTCATGAAAATCAAAGCAATATTAGCTGCACAGGAAGGAATTGACATGTGAAAAGAGTGATGAGTGCTCATAAAAAATTACAAATATTAATACACATTTTTTGTGTTGGCACTACATGGAGCAGTATATTGATGCTAAAAGAAATACCATAGTGAATAAATTAATTTCTGAATATTTTGTAAATTAAAAATCTGTAAATTGTTTTTATGATTTGTCTTTATGTTTATGAATACGGAATTTTTTTCATTTATCGCTAGCCTAGCTTTAACAGTAGTGCATATTTCATTAAACATGAAATGAAGTTGAAAACTGCGTTAATTATGCAACGATAGGATTGACGTGTAACAGCATTAGGAGAATGACGCGTCGTTAGAACCCAAACAAAAAACATGTGACCGTCCAAAAATTGCTATACTTTACGAAGCGTGAGAAAAAATTGCATGAGGCAACGCAAAAACCAAAGAAAAGCACCCTCACAAACAATCAGGTGGAAATGGCTGTATAAATGGCCTGTTTTCAACCGGTTTTTTTTCCTTGGTTTAAACTAGTGATGGGAAGTATTGAGCACTTTTAAGTATCGAGTATCGGTTTATACTAACTTGCTTTAAAATATTTTCGCGTTCCAGATAGCTAACAAAATAGGCTTAGATAGGCTTAAGCCAATCGCCTAAGCACTTATGTACATTTCGGGAAATAATTCCCGAACTATAATTAATGCACTATGAATAGCTTAAATAAGCTTGGAAAGTATAAAACGAACGAATAAACAATGTCCCCCCCTATTCACGCTGTAGAGCAAAATGCTGGGTAAAGGTCATTAAAGTACAAAACAGAAATTACAAAATATACATTTTAAAGGTCGAATCTGTTGCACACCGCCGCGGCGTAGTTGGTAGTGCGCTGGCCTACTACGCAGAGTGTCCAGGATTCAAATCTCGGAACAGGCAAAATCAAAAAGCCTCTTGGCAGGCAATGGCAAACCTACAAACAAGGGTAAAAATTGCCTAAAAAAGTTCTTCATTTCGCCGTTCGGATTCGGCATAAAACTATAAGTCCATCCATTAATGTACAAATATAACATGCACAACATGAGTGATACGAAAAGCTCGACCTAGGTCCTCCATGGGCTGTTGCGATTATGAGAATGTGACCTAATGCGCAAGTTCTGCATTTTAAATCAACGGAATCTCATCAGTGCACAGAGCTGATTTGTTTTGTTTCTTTCTTATTCTTTGAAATTACATGCCTTCGAAGGTGTTGAAATCTATTTTCCCCATAAATGTAACGTGCATGTAGTGGTAAAACCTTTAAAAACTTAAAAATTGCAGCAAATATTGCACTATTGTTATTAATTAATAAATTACTTAAAATCTAAATTTGCCGTTAAGAAAAGAAAACATTACAAGTAACCATTCATTCTGTTTCATTTGGAAAAAGATAGATTCATTAACAAATTAACCAATGAGATTTTTCTTGTATCAGTATTTTCTTCTTCAAAGTACAGAACTACAAAGTCCACAATTACTGACGGGGCACATTTTCATTTGTATATCTTCACCGACTCGTACCACCGATGCCATGCCACTTTCCGAGTGTGTCGATATGTGGCAATGCAGTATCCAGTAGCCAGGATTATCGGTGTAAAAACGTATAATTGTATAGCCAAAGGCAGGCACTTGCACCGAATCCTTAAGTGGAGCTCCACGTCTACGACGAGGCAACGGCGTCTCCCGGTCAATTTCTTCGATCTACAATAAGAAATCCAGATAAATATCATATTTAATTGATTGCCAGCTGTTTACGAAATATTAAACGAGTTCGCCTCATCACTCTCGGCTTATCATAGAATTCCTTTGAGAATACTCGCTATGACTACCGAGCATGAATCGGACGCTCCTAATGTTTCCATATTTTAATTACTTTATCTATTCGATGTTCGCCTAATACGCCCATGCCTACAACACGAAATGTATAACCATGCAAGTGAATCGGATGGGCTGAGGACGAAGTACTTGAGATGACAAATTCTACGTTCTTAAATGCGGGCACTTGGATGACATTGGTGCATTTGCAGTGCCTGTTGCGGCAATTAAACCCTAATTCAGCCTGTTGCGTCTTATTGCAAAAGAATCTTCCAATTCCTAAATTGCGGGTCTGCATAAGGGATACTAAGAAAATAAAACGATTATTTAAGTAGCAAGAATTTCATTAATTTAATCCACATGCTTTAATATCTGTTTGCTGGAACACGAAATGCTGGGTGTTGGCCGTGCAAAATTCTCAATATATCCGCGGCCTAAGCGAGCAGAGAATGGCCCCGTTTCGCAGACGCAAGTGCTCAAGCTGTGCTGCACCGCTGCTGCATGAGTGTCACAGGAACGCAACTTGCGCAGTTTGTGCTCAAATAAAATTTGCTTGAGCGGTCGTTATTTTTTCGAGCGTATTGTTTTTCTGCTACTTTAACTGACGACAATTTTAACTTTCACAAATGCAGATGGCAAAAACGGAAACGCGACCATAGCTGAATCAAAAAAGCTTATTATACGAACACATAGCTACCTTTTGGCATTGTGAATGTTATATCGTCCATTTGAAACAGGAAACCGTTCCGTGTTGTCACTGACATGCTGGTGTAATATGTGCGGAACGGTGTAGGAGTTGGTGGTTCTGGACGTAATTGTAAGGTATTCAATTCCACGATGGAAATATGGTTTCCATCACCTTCTGGTCCCTTGTCTATCGGATTCAATTCGATGCCTTCCCGTTCAAAAGCATAAGATAAATCGCCCGGGGGCATAGCATGTTGACTGGCGCCAGTGTAGTGTAAAATCGCTTCTTGATGTACCTTATTAACAGCACAGAAGTTGTAACCTTTCACTCGAAGCCAATAGTTGTCTGTTTCCTGATTTGCATGCAATACAAAATCAAAACGCTCTCCTATAAATATAAAATATTGTTACTAATGCGTATAACATTAGGAAACACTCTGATTGAATAACCAACCTCCATTCAGTAAAATCTTTTGAACTGTAATTGGTTCGACATCATTGCCATCACTTGCTATCACTACAAGATTATGCTGATCTATACTCAGGCTGATGGGACAATTGGCGATACCTGGGAAAGGCAAAATAATATTCACTTCCTTGTATGAGCTTAGCGCCTGAACATTTACCATTGAATATAACACGGAAGCGATAACGTCCCCCCCGTACAACGGAGAATGTTTCGTAAAGTATCGGATTGGCGCCATCACCCTGCACACTTCTTCCCAGACCATTTATAACTATACTCTGCGGAACAGTCTCATCGAAATTATACATCCAATCTTGTATTAGTATCGTATGCTCGGAATAATCAAAATTATACATGTTGACATGAACGTTATCTATGGACGGTTGACGCACGACCATTGCTCCAGCCAAGCCAAAAGCACGCTGATGATCAGTGTGACTGTGCCACCAATGTGTTCCGGCATGATCTGCTTCGAAGCGATAACGAAAAGCTTGTCCAGGCTCTATGGGATATTGGGTTATATGCGGCACACCGTCCATGTGCGGTGAGGTTCTCTGGTGTATACCATGCCAATGGATTGTAGTCGTCTCATGCATACTATTTATTATATCCGCTACAATTGTATCGCCTGCACATACCTCAATTGGCGGTCCAGGCAATCGTCCGTTAACAACCATAATCTCAGATTTCACACCATCTGCATATTTGCAATCATCGTAACCGTTAAAATCGTGCACCGTGTAGCCGTCAATATATTCCTTGCCTCCAAACCAGAAGCGATAACTTTGATCCAAGTAACGTTCACAACTGGCGCCGAAAGTCTCATCGTAATGTGCTATGAAGTAATAGTAGCAGGTCATCGGTTGATTGCCTGTGCATTTACGCTTACAGGGGTGAAGCTTGAAGTCATCATTAGAGGCCATACGCCAGTGACCTGCTTCTATGTTGGAAACTTTCGGAAAAAGTTGACGCATCTCGGTATATTTACAAGGTGTGTGGTCGTCATCATATTGGGCTTGACACATGAGTTTCGGTCATAAAACAAGAGATAAATCGATTATTGATACATATTATTGTGGTTCCTTGTTATGGATAAAAAGCATTACATAATCTGCCTATCTATCTATGTAATACTGCAGTATGGCATTGTCAACTAATGCACTTGTACATATTGAATCATATCCGAATTTCATGTAAAAAGTCGCACCCGTTACAATGAGCTGATGTGAGCTGACGCGTGCCCCAAGCACGCGTGACTTTTTAAATTTGATACTTTTGAAATGTTACACTTAAGATAAAAGTAGTTTTGCTGTTTATAGTATTCAGTATTTTTCCTGTATTTAGTTTTTATAAAATATATTATTACATATTTATTATGCATTTTTAATTTAATTTACATTTATATAAGTCTGCTTATAACTGTCGCACCCGTTACAATGAAATGACCCTAATAAGACCTCATTCTTTTTTAATTTATATGTAATTATATATTTTTGAAATAAAGAAAAAAAATAAAGACAGTATATATCGTCGGCTGAGAATTACAGGGTAACATTTAAGTTTTTGTTGCACCCTGTTGTTGTGCTTAATATCGACCTATTTATGATAGAATGATAAGAAAAAATGTTTTTCTTTAATCTAAGATTACATATTTTTTAAAGTTCTATAAGCCAATCCAAACCATGTACCTGTACTACTGTGGGCAAAAAGTAGTAAGACTTCTTAATTTAAATTTCGCGCGGAAACCCATTCATCAAAATATTATTTTTTTAAGGTTGGTATGACTGTCGGCACAGATGTATCTGTGCCAAATGTCACATCAAAATAATCATTAATGTTTAGTATACGCTTGTCTTTCTGAAGTACAAAAAGTGCATTCGGCGATTTTCACAATGAGTGAAATTATTCAACAAAGAAGTTCCATTAAATTTTGTGTGCGGAATCAAATTTCTGGTGCCGAAACGTTCAGCAAAAGGCCTTCGGTGATAATTGTATGTCGCGAGCAAGTGTTTTTGATTGGTACAAATTGTTCAAAGATGGTCGAGAAAGCGTTGACGAAAAGCCACGTCCAGGACGGCCATCAACATCAACTGATGATCAACACGTCAATAAAATCAAGGAATTGGTGCTCGAAAATCGACGATTAACAGTCAGAGACCTTACTGGCATCGTTGGCATATCGGAAGGATCAGTGAAAACCATTTTAAAACATCATTTGGGCCTAAGAAGAGTGAATGCACGATTGGTTCCAAAATCACTGCATTGGTTTTACGAGACCATTTTGCCAAAAATTCGACTGATATCGTTCCGCAACCACCCTATTCGCCTGACTTAGCACCTTGTGACTTTTGGCTATTTTCTAAACTCAAAAAACCGCTTCGTGGACACCGTTTTGAGTCAATGAGTCAATTGAAGACATTAAACATGAATCGCTAAGAGCATTGAAGGCTATTCCGGAAATTGACTTTAACAACTGTTTCGAGAATTGGAAAAAACGTTGGCACAAGTGTATTGGGGCACCGGGGGGATTACTTTGAAGGGGACGAAATAGATTTGGAAGAATGAATAAAAAAATTTGAAATTATGAACAAAGTCTTACTAACTTTTGCCCACAGTAGTATGTACTTCATACAACGATAAAGTTTGTATGAAGACTAAAAGAAATGTTTAGTTTGACTGTTAAAAATATCTGTGGGATTCAACATAATTTCGCAAATTTATTCGATAAAAAATATGTTTTTTCCGGCAATCTCATTACAATTATAAAGTTGAAATTAATAAACACAAAGTTTTAGGTCAATAGTAGTGAATAGAACCAAAAAAGTTCTATCTCTGGTATTGCTACATGGAACCTTGCAGTTCTTAGTCTGAACTACATTTTGGCTGATATGTAGAATCTTGAAACAAATAGCCCATAGAACCCTGTAATTCTAAGCCGACGATATTGTTTCAAAATGAGTCTTTCAAAATCCAGTTTCTAAGTACCTTAAGTACCTTCACTAAATCCACTCTGCGCGATTAATACACCGAATATGAAAAGTGATTTTACTAATTTCCCCAATTCAAGTGGCATTTTTCATTGTTCCAATACGGCAAATGTGCTGTAGTTATTTTTTTTTGTATCCGGTAAAACAACGTGATTTTTTTTTAATTTAAACGATATTATAACCGGTTCGCCGTTCACTTTATTATTCACGAATTCAAAATTCAAACTGCCTGTGTAGATTTTCATAGTGCCACTTTTATAGCAGACGGTACAAAAAATTGTGCAATTTTATCAAACAAAGAAAGAATCTTAATTGTATGTATGTATTTCTGCCAGAATATGTATTTAAAATTAAAATACAATTTTAATTATTATGAAACTGAAGTTTAATGGAGATAATGTATCCTTACATTGTGTTTGATAATATGTTGAAACTTATCAGCAAAAGAGCAAATTAGGTGATGAGGCATAATTCACGTGCCAAGCAAACATTTTGTCGGCATTAAGTTGGAACCTTCCAGAATCAATAATTTAAAGTTACAAGTTATCATTGCTTTAAAGTTCCAGTTTGAGAACTACCATAATTAAGTATTGAGAAATATAGACACATTTTCAGTTACTTTATGTATTGAAAGTATTTCATCTACATGTCAATCTATGCACTTACAAATATTCATTTAGATTAAGTTATCCTAGATTACTATCTAGATTCTAGAATCTTTTACAGCATGCAACTACCTGCTAAAGATAAGATAATACATAGTAAAGATAAGGATTATTCTACTTACGCTCCAATTTCCTTTCATATTCATAATCAGGTTGGTATTACACGCGAGGTTTGATTTGTTGCTTTCGTCAAGTTTCATACGCATGCACACAAGTTTTAAGTAGAATAGATAAACACTTACATACTTAGCCATGTAGCTTTTTTTCCATCACAAATAGTTTATTATTTTGTTATTGCCTTGAACTTCCTAAACTCCAACATGCATGTTAATTTTTTTTAAAAACATTTCTCAATCATTTCTTATGAAGTGACGTTATTTTTGCGTGTAGTTGTTTGTTTCTTTTTCGGTAATCAAAATGTGAAACTCTTTATATTTATTTAAGTTTTTAGTTTATGGAATACTAGCGTGAATGTTAAACACAAATGGTTATAAGAAATATGTACTTGTCGATGATGCATTTGCAGCGCAGAGTGTACGGGGTTCAAATCTCGGCACAGGCAAACTAAAAAACTATATAGATCCATTCCATTTGTGTACAAAATATGACACAACATGAGTGGAAGCGAAAAACTCGCCTAGGCCCTCATGGGCTGTTGTGCCATTAAAAGAAGAAGAAGTCCTACAGTAACTGAAGAATAAAACTTAATGTTCCATTTGGTCATCATGATGAGCTTTTTCTTTTTCAATAAATGGAGTAAAATAAAGGGTGTTTTTTTCTAGAAGTGTGGTTTTCAATCTGGCAATACTTTTTTCGGTGTTGGTCTTTTGGACAGCTGCTGTCACATGATTTATGCTCAGTTTGGTTTGCCATTTCATAATGAATAGACTTACGCCTGAACAATGTTTGCAAATTATTGAAATTTATAATCAAGATTCATGCTCTGTGAAAAATGTGTGTTATCGCAAAATTGTCTTCAGCTACACGATGGATTCGTGAATAAGCAGAATTGCCGTATTTGGAGTGCAGACCAGCCAGAGCCATTCAGCAGCTACCAATGCAACCTAGAAAAATGCAATGTTTGGTGCGGTTTATGAGAGGGCGGCATCATTGGGCTGTACTTCTTCAAAGACGATGAAGGCCGCAACGTTGCGGTCAATACTAAGTTCTTATCCCTTTAGTTATACTTTTATACTTTTTTGGTGTAGTCAATTGGTTTCCAAGATCGTGTGATTTGACAACGTTAGACTATTTTTTGTGGAGCTATGTTAACTCTCTTGTCTATAGGGACAATCCAAACACGATTGCTGCTTTGGAAGCCAACATTGAACGCGTCATTTGTGAGATTCCGGCCGAAATGTGTGAAAAATGTGCCAAATTAGGCCTTCAGAATGGACCACTTGAAGCGGAGCCGTCGGCAATATTTAAGTGAGATTTTCTTTAAAAAGTAAATGGTAGAAATTGATTTATCAATCCAAATAAAAATTTCGTTCACTTTTGTAAAATTTCTGTGTTTTTTTTCATTTTCAAAACTCGTATAAAAATCACCCTTTATAAACTATCAGATGCTGTATGAAACTAAAAGGAAAGCTAAGTTTAACAGCACAATTTTAAAGTTCCAGTAAATCTCTCCAGTTTCAATGCACTCACAATTGCTTCACATCAACAGCCCGATTCTAAAAACAAAACTCCCGGGAGAAAAGTGTACTTCCAGCCCTGTATTTTTTTCTCCGTTTTCTCCTATATTTTTTGAGAAAAAAGTAGGTAATCTAAATTTTTTATTAGAGATAAAAGTTTAATTTATTGATAGTCTTTTTTTTAATTAACATAATAATTAAACTACCCTTTATGTTATAGTACGAATGTTTATTCTCAGAAGGAGCTACAATATAACACCTGGTATTCCGTGTTTCCCATAAAAATAAAGTTATTTTTCTTCTCTCTTCTGTTGTCTTGCACATAGTACATACATATTAATCCATTATGAACATAACTTAAGTTGGAAAATGCCGAAAACCTCAGACAAAACTTTGTTGAAAGCACTTGGCGCCAGCCCAACAGCCAAACATTTTCCACCGTTGTTAGGGGGAAAGTCCAACATGTATTGGAAAGCAGCTTTATTGACTCGGTAACAAAATTGATCCATATTTGTATGTATGTATATGTAGGAACATACCAACCGTTAAGAAAATAATAAATAAAATCAAGTTTACAGTGATTGTGTGAATTCCAACAGATTGGACTCCTCGTAAAATTCTTCTTGTAGTCCTTGGCTGTGACACCTGAAATGCATTCTCTTCCTAAGCCAGAACCCTAGTGCAATGCTATGCATTTTTTTTTTTTGAATTTCATAAAACTTTAGTTTTTTTCAATTTGTTTTTGGTTTATTTCAAAAAATGCCGATTTTCTTTAAAAAATTACAGCAAAAAAGTTAACTTCTAATTTGTAATTTCCGCATCGAAAGGGAGATTCTGTTCCCTGCAGATTTAGAATAGCAGAATTAGGTATCTTCCCGAGGAAAATAAAATTCTCGGGCACAGAAATGTCCGGGAATATTTAGAATCGGGCTGCAGCATAAGTTTTTGAGCGGAAACATTCTTACTGGGGTTACATAGACCTAGTAACGAAAAATATTATTTGATATTAACTCTGCGATTCACTTATTAAAAATGTTCCAAACAGCTGGCAAATAGCATTCGATAAATAAATTAATCACTTATCATCTTCGATTTATAGCAGAAGGTCGAATTGGTTGCGCTTAAAAAAGAAAACCACATTTCATTTAGATTATACATAATTTAAATTTTTATTTTACTTTCGAAACTTCTGCATTTGTATTTGTTTTTTGTTGTGGTTTTTGCAATTGTTTACTTGGCTATTTACAAACTTTCTATTAATAATTAATGTTACCATACTTATTCTTTATTGTAAAATAATTAAAAATAACAAACTATTATGTATAATATACTTGGCGTTTTTATGCTAGCATACTACAGGAGACACATAAGTATGTATTTGATTACTTAGGTTGAAAATAAAATGAAAATCTAAAAATGTTGTACATGAAAAGTTATTCTACAGATACTATTTCATTTACATACATTACATTTTATTTTTGCTTAATGCTGTTTTATTTAAACATTAATAAATACCATTCACTATGCAATGATTCCCTTGGAAGAGAATCTATAAACTTATAATTAATGATTTTGTTGTCACGTATGTATGTATGTATTTTGCGCTAAATTTCGTTTGCATTACTTTTGCATTACTGTTTTTGTATGTGTATGTGTATGTGTTCATGTGAGAAACAGGATGTTAATGATATTATATTCACTGTTTATGTGGTATTTATTCTTAAGAATTGGTGAAAGATATATGTAACTGAAACATTCAAACATTAATGAGAAAACCTAAAAGAAGAAATAAAAATGGCCTTAACCTAAATATGAGAATACCTACTAATATTTAAACTGAAGTCTTATCTGAAAGGTACAAAGAAGGGAAGATAGGAAAGTGTAGGTGAGTGATAAAAGCGAAATTACAATATTCGAGTTTTGCGTATCGTTTCCCATATTCACAAAGGCCCTAACCAACACTTTTTACGAAATGGCGTTTTCAAAGTGTTGGTGTCAAAAATAGCAGAGCTAAGACATTTTGAAAAAAAAAACCCTATCCGCATGAAGTGACACTCTTGAAAGCAAAGGGCCCTAACTACACGTAAAATTTTTGCATTAACAAGTATCATTACGAATGAATATTCTAATTTTGAACTTAAGTGCCAACTTAGCGTTGAATTTTAAATTTTGTTTTGTTCTGCAATATTTTTTGTTAAACATTTTAGTTTCGCTGTATTCACCGTCGGGTGAGGTTCAGCATTATTCTGATGGCACTGCACCTATTAATAAATGCAAAAGAAAACCCATATCACAAAGAGCGTCGTAAACTTCAAAAAATGAAAGACGATTGTAAGGACGACTTGTATTGGCACATTTCTGCGAAAAAGTTCGCAATTGCTCAGCCTTTGATGAAAACACTCGGAAGGAAAACATTTATTTACTTTAGGAAATGTTGTGGGAGCAGAGAAAACTACATGTTAACTGGATAAAAAACAGTAGAAATCATGGTACCGAATGAAGTCCAGACTTATTAAAAGAAATGGCACTGCAGTCGAAGATATTGCCAACAGCGTACTTAGGAAATATATTGAAAAACCTCGGGGCGGGCAGTGGCAAACCTACAAGAGTAAAAATTGCATAAGAAAAGCTTTTCGCTTCGCCGTTCGGATTCGGCATAAAACAGTAGGTCCCTTCCATTCATGTACAAAAATAGAACACGCACAACATGAGTAGATGCGAAAAGATCGGCCTAGGCCCTCCTTGGGCCATTGCGCCATTAAAAGAAGATAAGATGAATTACCATAATCCCAGTATAACAACAAATAATTTAAATTATAGCATTACACGGTAGGGTATTCCATACAACTACAGATATAAAATCATCAGTTGATTTTGATGTGTTCCAGAGAATCAGAAATGCTGAATAGAACTAAAATAACGGAATAGGGTATATCAGGGTATATCACGAAGCATCGTTTAGGAGAACATGATGCTGAAAATACTAATTCAGGGTTGTGCAAAGTTCTTTGTGTTGATATGCAAGTGGTGAAATTCGTTCTCGAATTAAATGCTAGTGCCGCTTATTATAAAATGAAGTTATGGGATATAGTTACTTTATATCTGATATCTATGTTTGGGACGAAACAAACGGAACCCACGTTGCACCAACTTTTGCGACTATCATTGCAAGACACTTAAAAAATATTCTCACTTTATGCCCTGAAGTGCATCATATAATACTTTACTTAGATGGCTGCTTCTATTAGAATAAAAATACTGTACTATCGAATGTTTTGCTTTCATTTTATATTGAAAATGATGTAACGATAGAATGACGCGCAGGGCAAATATTTTACAAAACAGATATAGCATCTGCGTACCAACCTCCAAAAAATGTTCAACTATTTTCTTATTCACCTCTCATTTTCAAATAGAGAGAATTTTAAAAAATTTTTCATTTTATAATTTTTTTGGTTCTCATGTAAAAAAGCGAAACGGTTGGTTAGGGCCTTTGTGAATTAAGGTAACGATTTCATATTAAATTTGGAAACTTAAAATAGGAAACAGAATAGTTAATTCATTTATTAAGCAAAGATTCGATGGAGAAATCTCTAAATTTGGCATTGGAGTCATCGAAAGTTTGATGTGGTTGCTGCTGCTGATGTTGGTAAACGTTTGCTGCTATTAACTTTGTTGCAGTTTCATTTGATTTTGCCGTAGGGGCAATATTCGATATTTTCAATTTATTGCGTGGCTTATGCAAAAATTTCGTAGATATTGTAAATTTTGTCGGCTTGGTTGCTGTGGCTGCTGCTGTCAGCATTGTTGTGGCTATTGTTGCAGTTGCAAGTGTTGCATCATTAGTCTTTTTAATTTTGTTCAGAATGTGTGTGTCAGCATTCATCATCATCAATACATTATTATAATCCGTCATGAGGAATCGATTGTCCACATCACCAGCACTGCCACCGCTGCTACTCGACGCTGTTGCTAAATTTGTTTCACGACTTCCAGATGGACAATATGGTGCTTTTCTTGTTGTTTCTGTTGTAGTATTCTTGTTGCTGTTGCCAAAGCAATTCAAAAAATTCTGCGCATGCAATAAATTTTCATTGCCACGTGGCTTTTTGTTGGCACGCTGCGCTTCTTCACATTCATTTTCATCTTCTTCGTCAGTTTCAGCTTCATAAGAATCACAGTCGTCGTTATTAAATGAAAGCTGCGATGAAGAAAGTGTTGAGGATGAAGTTTCTTCGGTGTTGTTGCTATCGCTGTCGGCGATGTCGTCGTCTGCTGTTACAGTGATTATACGCGAAGAGGCTGAAGTGGAGACAGTGGAGGAGTTCCCGGTGGTAGTGGTGCTGACATTTTCATCCTCATCCGAGGTGATCGCTATAATTTCGCTACCATCATTCCTTTTCCGTTGTTGGTGTTTTAGTTTATTAGCGTTTTTGAAATGTAAAAATGTTGACGATCGTTGCAATTTCCGTTTCCTTTTATTTTTTGTTGGTAATATGATTTGACTTAGATCCAATTCCTTATTGCAATTACTGCCACGCTGTAACTTTTTGTTCGTTGCTGCTGTTGTAATTGTTGTTGCTGCTGCTGTTGTTATTGCAGCCACTGCTTCTGCTCTATTTTCATTGTCGGTGCTGGTCTTTAAGATTTGCTTTTGTTTCCGTTTCTGTTGTTGCTGCTGTTGCTCATCACTGTCACGATATATCGCCCCTGACATCGATGAGTTTCAGCTGTGCTTTGCTAGGTTATCGTCGCGTCTTAGTTGGGACTGTGTTTTTAATCGACAGATGGGTAAATAAATAAAGAAGAAACATTTATATAATTTTATTAATTATAAATATCCAACTTAACTTAAACTATTTACTTATATTTAACATAGAATTGCATGTAGACAGACATGGGCAAACCCAATTACATAATATTTAATTAATAAATAATTTTCATAATTAAAGGTCTATCAATTATGTACAATTAGGTGTATTTGTAATTGGGAATTATTCAATTGAAATTAGATGTAATTTCGGTCTAGGCCCTCCATGGGCTGTTGTGCCATTAAAAGAAATAAGAATAAAAGTAATTAAACACAAAAGGTCCGATTATAATTACAAGTACATAATTGTAATTGAAAAATGTCAATTATGTCAAAATTGTCATTTATTAAAATTGTAATTGTCTGGAATTCAGTTGCAATTACAACTGATTGTAATTCAACTTAATGTCAATTACAATAATTGAAAGTTACACAATTAGGTATAATTACTTGCTTACTTAATTGTATATGTAATTAGTTACGAAATGTAATTGATTATTCCCATGTCTGGTTGGCGATATTGCGATTCTGAATTTGCACTAATTTCTGGTTGTTTTTAATTTTGGGTACACCGGTTTCAGATTAATATTACTTAAGGATGGGGTTGTGGATCTTAATGTGGTCTGTGGGATGTTGATGACTTTGATGATAAAATCAGTGTAAAATTGATTGTTCAAATAAAAGCGGGTTTTCAATGTTTTTAATGTAAGTATTTAAGCAGGCGGGAGTTATATATGTAGAATAGACCTGTTGATTGGAATATACTTTGATATTATTCTCTCGGGCAAACACCTAACGTTTATTAAGCCGCACTTGGCAAGTTCATATTGTTAGGCTTAATGAACGTTGGGTTGCCAGAGAGAATAGAATAACAACAAAGTATTTAGAACAGGCCAATCAGCCACGGTTTATAAACAGCGATCTTAGTGGTAGTTCTTAGTGTTTTCATAATCAATATAGGCTACTCATAATTTGAGAATTACAGACATATCCCACTCTTTTATTACTTGCATTCGTTATACTCTCGTTTTCACTAATCTATGTACACATATCGGTCAGAATTTTTCTGAACCATCGTTTGTGTGTAGTATCAGTTTGGTTTGTATAAGTATGTATTACATAGAAAAATGTGTTTGGTATACTTATTGAAAAGTGCCCTTTTCTTTATATTTAAAATTTATTTATGTTTAATTTGGAAAATTATTCCCGCACTTGGCAAGTTCATATTGTTAGAGTATATCTACATAATGTACTTATTTAAACAGGCTTCATGAACGTTAGGTTTGCAGAGGGTATAAAAAAATGACGCTTTTATACTGCCTGCAGAAAGAACCTACAAATTAATTCTGAAAAGGCCAAAAGGAATTCACAATAACTGATTCAGAGAGGATCAAAATTAACTTAAAATACATCAAACATAACCCAAAATAGCCAAATTGTTTTCAAAAGAGAATTCAATTCAGAAAGCTTTACATTTAATTCAAAACACGTTAAACTGAATTCGATAAGCAACGAAATGGAGTTAAAAAAAAGTCAAACAGAATTCAGAGCAGTCAAATTGAACTTTGAATGCGTCACACTGAATTCAGAAAGCATCAAACTTAATTCAGAATGCAACAAACTGGACTTAGGATAGCGAAAATGACTTCAAAAGCCCACAATTACATTCAAAAGACATGAAACTAAATTCAAATAGCTACAAATTGAATTCAGAGAGCTAAATGGAACTTAGAATAGTGAAACTTAAGAAATTAAGAAAATCTAAACCAAATTTGCACTGCATTCAAAATGTGTTAATTTGATAACACCTATAAAAGCTACAAATTGAAATTACCATAGATATTGCATTCAGAAATCATCGTTCGTCTTTTTCTGAACACAAACACAATTAAAAATTAGTTGGCGCACTTTACTTTTTGCTACTAAAGTCTTAAGTACTTAAGAAATCGTAAATATATTCTATAAGGAAACACTTTTAAAACTATACACAATTAATGCGAGAGTTTCACAAGGAAGTGTTGTTAAACCAGTTTATGTTCAGCCAGTTGATGTTCGGCCAGTTCACATAATCGAACTTTGCAGATGATACGGCCATAATTGCATCAAGTGTAACGCCAGCAGAAGCATCTATCCAACTTCAAAACGAACTTAATGAAATAAAGCATTGGTTAAACAGATGGAAAATTAAAGTTGATTCGGAAAAGTCTGTACAACTCAGAGGTACCCGCCCCATAGCGATAATGTGAAATAAATTGGACTACATCTAGATCGTAGACTTACCTGGCAAAAACATTTTAAAGCTAAACAAAAACAGCTAAACATAAATATAAAGAAAAAGTACTCTCCACTAAATTTTAATTTTCAGCTTAGTTTAGAGAAAAAGCCCAGATTGTATCAAGCCATACTAAAACCAGTAGTCTGGACCTTCAGAATTCAAATATTCAGATACTGCAACGATACCAATCAAAGACTTTAAGAATGACTGTTAATGCAAATGGACCAAGTACATAAGGACTTAAACATTCCATTTGTTGAATCAGAAATTGTTGAATATAGTGAAAGCTACATTAATCGTCTTCTTAACCACAGAAAAATACTGGCTGTAGGTATTTTAGACAACACGAAGACTTAAACGCTTCCACGTTTGGATTTGCCTTATCCAATTTGCCAATAAAATATTTTATTATTTTTTTTTTAAATTTTGCAAAATAATTTGTCGGTTACTTTTTGTTTGTTGCTTTCGAACAAAAAAACCGATTTAAATCAAACTACTGGCACATTGAAGGAGATGAAACATTATAAAACAATTTTTTTTTAATTGGTTTTGACAAATTAAATTGTTTAAAAATTTAAAAAAACGATTGTTTTTTTTATTTTTTTTTCTGGAGCTTTGGAAAATCTGAAAAAATATTTCTATACATTCAAACCGTTTAAAAAATTTAGGAGCCTCGATAAATCGTTAGAATTTGAAAGACCCTAAATTTTTGTCGAGTTATTACGATGGGATGCAAATGTTCGTCACGGTTGTTAGTTTGCTCATCGATCATTTACGAATGTAATCAATACACGCTTGTTCGCTGATTGTTCCGTAAACGAATTCATGTCTGCTATATTGCTATAAATATCGGGTGTTTTTTAGAGGCGGAGAACTTTAAATTGAAATAAGCACAGAAAAATGTTTTCACTATGCATGAATTAAAGATCATTTAAATTATTTTAAAGATCATTTTTTGATTTTAATGTTCTAGCTAGCGCGAACACGTTCTTCGCTTTATTTCGGCAATAACGCATCGAATGTTGGTTTCCAAGTGCTAAATTATTTCTGGTTTATCGGCGTAGATATGCAACTTTACATATCCCCAAAGAAAATAATGTAGTGGCGTCAAATCGCACGAACGAGATGGCTAGTGAACAGGCCCTTTTCGTGAAATTAATCGTTCGTCAAATGTTTCTTTCAGTAAATTACTTGTATCGCGCGCTGTGTGGCATGTAGCGCCGTTCTGCAGCAATCACATGTCTGCAACATTAATGCTTTAGTAATCATGTCTCTGTACCGCTCACCTTAGACTGTAACGTTCTGACAATCATAATTTTTTAAGGCATGTGGACTAATGATTTCACCGTCCATAAAGCGCACCTATGTAATGGTGTTTCGAGAATGCTTTGTGGATTATCATCGTGCTCAATAATTAAACTTGTATCCATCCACTTTATGGACAAATTTGAGTGCTTACAAGATTCAAATTGAGTGAAAATTTTAACTTTAGATTACGCCAAGTACCAGCCAGCCGCGGCGGTCACTTGCCCGAAATCATATTCAAACATGAATGTCAAAAAATTAACTTTAAACTCATGCATATTAAAAACATATTTCTGTGTTTTATTTAAATTTAAAGTTCTCCGCCTCTAAAAAAACATGCGATAGAATGTTTTAATGGTTTACACACTCTGGTTTAAAAGCATCACATAACAAAATCATAAAATCAAATATGTAGATAATTTTTAATGAGCGGTGTGTAATGGCGACAGCATTAATTATGTTATTAATTTTACGAAAACAACATTTAACAAAATGTATGCATGTCAGTATGTATGTAAATTGATGATTGAATGGATATAGATGATATGCTTGCAACATTTAAAACATTTAGCCCACCCCACAACAAGCAAAATGGAAATCAAACTCCCACCACTACTACCTGATGATGAGTATAGAGCGAGTGATACGCGATTGATGGGGTGCTCTCCGCGATTGGTGCTGTGAGGACACCAACACAACCACCACCTCGGTTACTACCACCAACACCACCAATTATATTTCCACCACCACCACCACCACCACCACCACCACTACCGACTGTGATAATTGATGATGACGACCCACCTCGTCCAACGTTGCTGCTTGCACTCATGATGCCGCCACCGCCACCGCCGCCGCCGCCACCGATACGTATCGCTGTTAGCGGATGTTGCTGTTGCTGATGCTGATGTTGTTGTTGCAATGCATGCGATTGCTCATGGTGTTGTTGCTGTTGTGCTGATGACGAATGTTGCGAATGATGTGAAGAGTGCGCCGAGTGCCCCGAATGTGTTGTATGTGCAGAGTGCATGTGATGCTGTTGCTGTTGGTGCTGATGTTGATGATGATGTTGTTGCTGCTGCTGCAACGATGAATGTGCAGCAACAGCAGCATGCTGCTGCATGGCATTAGCAGCAGCCGACGACGATGATGGAGCAGCATGTTGCTGTTGCATATGATGCTGTATTTGATGAAGCTGCTGTTGTTGCGCCATGCGATTTGTAGCAGCTGCTGCTGCCGATATTGGTAGCATTGTTGATGTCGTCGATGATGCTGCTGAGTTACTACTATGAATACTCATATTGCTGTTGCTATTTGGATTATGTGATGTGTTTGCTGATGATGATAAGTTCGCAGTTGTTGTTATTGAGGAAGTATAATTCGCATGAGGAGCGGATGAAGAGTGTCTACGCACATACACACACATACGTGTTACATATATAAAAGAGAGAATGTTAAAAACAATAAAATGTGAGAAATGCATACGAAATACGAACGAACGGAAATAATAAAGCATCAAAAAAATGGGCGGAACAATTTACATTTGATTTCTAGGAGAGAAGTGCGCTCTAATCGAGTATTTGATATTAAATGAAAACTTACCTTAAACTCAATGGTGCTGCTGTAGTAGCAGCTGATTGCTGAGACATTGCTGCTGCTGATGTTGGTATAGAATTAGCAATAGATACTGCTGCTAATGTTGGTGTAGATTGGCGAAAATCAATGCCATTCTCCATGGTGGATAATGCCGATATATGTTGTTGCTGCTGTTGTGTTGCAGCTGTTGCTGCTGCTGTATTTATACGTGACGTCGCCGTTGATGTTGGCAGCCTCGAATTGTTTGTTGTTGTCGATGACGATAACGAGGAAGATGATGACATTGATGTTGTTGCCGCATTGGCTAATGATGCAGCTGTTGCAACTGTTGTTGCTGAATTAATGCCACTAACATTAGATGTTGTCGCTGCTGTGCCTGCGGTTGAAGTTGTTGATGCTGTAGACCCCGTTGATGATAAGCTTGTCGCTGTAACATCGTGAGGGTTGCATTTCAAATTTTTGTTTGGTTTCTTGGCTTTTATGCTATATGGTGTTTTCATTATTTATTATATTTATTTGATCTGTAAGTGCGACATCCACACGATCCTTCAACCCCCCTAATGACTTCAACTAGAATGGTGTACTAAGGAAATCGCTCATGTGGCAAATGAAATTTTTTTGTAACAAAAATTATTTTCCTAAAGTGTGGACTCCCTTCATCGCATTCACTATATTCTCATACAATTTAAAAATCAGTTCTTAAGTTCAACAATATACAATATTTAAGTAAGTTTAGGCACAAGAGTCTTTTCACAGAACAAGCAGAACCCAAACTAAGGATTGCTTAAGATAAATCAACTCGCAGTTTGTAGAGCAGCTGTTAATTTTACGCAGTTAACGTTGAGGCAGTCCAATCACATAGGGGTCGATTCTGATTTTATGAACAGATGAAGTGGAAAATATTTTATCATTCTCACTGGCAATTTGATCACTAAACTTTTCATTTTAAGCGAAACACGTAATTGTCTTGCGAATAAATTTATATTAGTTGGTATACAAAAAATAGCTGAGTTGGACACAGGGAAATTGGATGCAGTATTACAAAAACAAAACAAGAATACCAATCACCTCACATCTAGATTCCACATTTAGTTTCTATTCTAGAGCTATTAATAAATTTGTTTTCGATAAAAGTGAACCAAAAATGATCGGATTATCAAAATTAAAAAACCATTTCGTAGGTTTTGGCGATTAAAAAATCCATTTCCAAGGTTTTTTTTTGCTGATATTGCAATATTTTCCGTCTTTTTAAAAATTTGATAATTTTTGAGAGTTTGGATGTGTGGTTTTTCTTTTCTGTAACTTTTTCTGCTTATCTTCTTTAATTTTCACAGACGAAGTGCCGAATGATAAATAAGCTAAGAAATTAAAACAAATTTGACTTTGAAACAGAATGGAAAATTCTAACCCGCCTCTTTTGCTTTCGTAAGAAAATTTGAATCGTCAGAAACTTGGGAGTTACTCGATATGCGAAAGATCAAGTGGGCATGAACCACATTTGATTAATCGCCTTGTAGTCTTAGATTTGATAATTCTTCCACCTGTTCTCATTCTGCAGGCAAAATTACACACAGCATCCATTTTCGTATTAACTTTCCAATAACGGGTCAAAATTATATGATTTTTTGTAAATCATAAAATATTGAATTTTGAATTTTATTTATTTGTTGTTTTGTTTTTAATTTACACTTTTGTTCTCTCTTCTTACTTCTTTTTCCATTCACAATTGAAATTGGAAATCTCTTGCAACATTTCTTGATAATATTGGACAAAAATGATCGCACGTCCGCTTTTCATAGTGCGAAGCGAATTGAACTTGAAAAAGCGGAAAATGTACGATTCGCCACGCTTTGCATATTTGGCCGGCGTACTCGGTGTACATTTCACCCAGCATATCGTGTTCGTTGTGAGAGTGAGTAAAACCTCTATCTTCGTGTTCGGTACAACACAAATTTCATGGTGTTCGCCAAGAAAAATCTGAACATAATCAGGGCTTTACAGAATCGACCCCCTGCTCAGATAATAAAAAATCACAGATTAACAAAACTACTAGGCACAAATGCGTTGTAGAAGCCTAAAGCTCCCTAGAGTAGTAGACACATGAAACAAAAATTTTTACGATTACTGTGAACGCGCTTCTTTCTCTCGCTCGCTTCTTTTGAGCTCATACGTGGTAAATAAAGAGACGAACATGTCAGATGAATCAATTCTTTTGGGTTGGTGAAAATTCTCATTTTATCATGATTGAAAGATTTGAATCAGATATTTTTCAACTATTTATAGTAGAGAACTTGATCACAACATTGATCCATTCATTTAATATTAGAAAAAACATAACGCCATCTCTTCGGCCATATACAGTAATAGAAATTCACATAAAACCGCGCTATTGTTGATTGAAAAATGTGTCTTTGTGCTATTCGTACATACGAGTACATATGTATATTATATGTAGTTGGAAACATATACCTTTCCATGCAAATCTGCACATTGTATATAAAAAAATTTATCATTAGTTTAATAGGAGAATCAATCAAAGCCGAAATATTCATACAATATTCGCACAATTCCATAATAAAGGGAAAATACGAAAAATAGATTTTAAAAGTGTGTGTGGGAGTGTGTGTGTGAGTGTGTGAGCTTGTGTGTGAGAGAGAAATTTGAAAGAATTTCTTGTTTTAGATAATGTAGTAAAAAAAAAACAAACACCATTTAGATTTAAATTTCAAAAGTAGCAATTATATTCAAATAAAATCAATTAAACAAACTGTGTACTGTAGGTATAAATTATTGGGCATATAAACATATACATATAAAGTAGTAAGTAAATAAATAACTATGAATTATTGCATGTATAAATGTGTATAAAAAAGCCGCAGATGCATGAAAACTTAAAAAATATAAGCATTTATAGTACAACGTTGGCTGACTAATTAGTACACCCCAACGAAAATTTCCTATACTACCTAATTTGAATCACAAAATATTTTTAAATTAATTTTCGTAATAATAATAATAATAATAATTTTGAAAATATACGATATTTACCATCACTTATAACCGTCACTTATAAAAATAAATATTTAGCCACGTTTTACTGATGTATAAATATATGTATATTCCATTTTCGTCGGGATTTTAATTGACCATTCTATTGTTCAGGGCATATTTAAATTAAATTTATAAATTTTTGGAGCGCTTTATTGAGGTGTCGAGTGTTTTTAATTACGATTTAAAAAAGAAATTGTCATGGGACGAGAAAAAAGTTCGGCTTTTCGCCTAAAGAAACCTAAACAGCCTAAAGGGTGACAAATGGTAACAGAAAGAAGCGTATATAATATGAATAGTTCGCAAAAGGCAATAATGGTTCTTCATCTTTTTGGAATTCGATAATCAGGAGCTATGAATCGAAGTTTAATTTATGTGGACTTGATGGTAGAACTTACGTACGGCGGTCTCTAAACAAAGAGTTAGATGCTAAGTACTGAAGAAGGAAGACTGTGAAGTTTGGAGGAGGTAGAGTAATGGTATGGAGCTGTTTTAGTGTTCACTGGGTTGAACTTTTAGTCCTTATAAAAGGTAATCTCGATGCATTAACATTCCGCACTATGATATTAGAGCAACTCACACTCCATATCTCAAGTCAAGAGCTACAATGCAGTGGTTTCACGACTAGCAAATACCAGTGATGGTTATTTGCAATTATTAAAACACGCAATAAAACCAACCACTGTAAATCAGTAATGGGAAACCATCCACCAAGACCTCAGATTCTCCATGAATAGAAAATGTGCCGCCTTTTAAATCTCAAAGACAGTGCCCAACAAAATATTTGGTAAGTTACATACATTTTTTTTCATTTACATATTATACATATTATGTTTTATAGTTAATTAAATTTTTTCAGATAAATTGTAAGAAACATCTGCTTAATGGAATCGTCTTATTTGAAAATTTATTACTTTTGTTTTGTTATTTGTATTTTTCTCAAATGCAAAAATTAATTTGATAAATTAATGAATTATTTATATTAACAAATAAAAATATTTAAGTTCCTAATTGAAGTTTGCATAGCTGAATAAGATGGAGTGTGCTAATTAGTGTGCCACCCCTGTAGTGACCCTATATATTTGTGTGTGTACAAGTGTGGTTACGTATTTTTAGTGAAATGAAAGGAACGAGAAATTATTAACAGATGAACTATTGTATTTTTCATATGCATATTCATATTTCTTTAAGTAATACATATATTCAAGACAGAAAATTCAGAAAAAAAGACACAAGTCATTAAAAGTAAAATTTGTAATATTAGTCGTGTGTGTATGTATAAGTGTATGAGCTTCAACCGAGTGAAAATCATAAAAATTAAGATTTTAATATGTTTACATACAAAATACAAACATAAATATAATAATAATTACTATAGAATAGAAGTTTAGGTATAAATTTTGAAAGAAGTTCTTATGTACAATGACGCGTCTTAACAAATAAATCAGTATAAAAAGAAGATTGAAATTAAAGGAAAAAATCATTAAACTCATTTTATAAGTATTTTTATGCAGAGGATGACAGACCGAAAAAAACAAGTAAATTTTGTACAAATAAATTAAATACTGTGTGCCAAAATATACCATATATATATAAATTTTAAAAATTAATTCCAAATTTGGAAGTAATTATATAAAAGAAATTTAATTTTCGTTTGCTTTTTTTGTTTGTGCTTATATAATTTTAAGTATAATGCAAATAAATTTGAATTTGTTTAATTTTTGTATCTGATTTTACCATATTCATTAATTCTCTTTGAGCTGTTTTTGCTACTTGAGTCACAAAAGTTAAAATATCTTGGGCCTTCCCAAAAATAAGTATGTGTGGATCAGTGAATCAGTGAGCGAGCGAGCGTGACGAGCGATTAAAAATAAATAAACTATTAAGCGCGTGTGAATTAATAGCAAAAGTCACGTGCATATAGTAGAAGTATGTATGTAGTAGCAGTAAAGTTAAGTTGTGTGCGTTTATTTGGTTTTTTGAGTTTGGATTTGTATTGAATCCTTTGTAGAGCATGTGCAATTGAGATTCAGCATCTTTTTGGCGTTCGTACGTTTGTGATTTCTTCCTCTCGTCTTCTCGTCTTATCATCTCTCTCTATTACTTGCATTCCATTCGACACTTTCTCTCTCTCTCTCTCTCTCTACATATTTCGCTTCTGTTTCTCTCTCTCACTTACCTTGTGGATTCTGTGCGGCACTATTGTTAAGCGGTATTGCCAGACGTGCATTTACCGCCAATAAGTGATCTCGCCGTGCTATTAAATTGGAGACATGATCTTCGAGCCGTCCATTTTCCGATTTCAATTGATGTAAACACGAGAGCAGAGAGGCAACTGTAATAGGAGAGTAAAAAATGTTAGTTTAAAACCAATTGATCATGTGCTGAGTTGTTTTATTCGAACTTACTATCGAAATGCTGCGCTTGTTCCATAAGAAACTGCGAACCTTGCTCCCACTGACGCTCGAGCAATTGCTCCAAACTTTGCGGTATAGCTAAACTACCATTTACTCCACTACCGAACATTGATGCCAGCGAATTAGTACCCGCAGGTGGAGGAGGAGCAGTCGCTGCTGTTATTGCTGCTGTAGATGATGCTGTTATTGAAGATGTGCTACTGGCGACAGTGGAATTGCGCTATGGGTAAAGGAGTATCAATAAACATAAATTTAAGATAATAAATTGAGGGATGATGCAAAATTTTAGCTATTTAAACTGCAATTCTTATTTCTCAACTGCATTCTTATTTCCGAAGATCCAAATGTACTACACTATCATATTATACTATATCAATTTTTCCAAAATTTGAATTTCAAATCAGTTAAGCCAGTTAACTTTCCTAAAATTTTGCTCATTGCTTAAGCGGAAGTAAATAATAAATGAGAGAGAGAAGACATAAGTAACGGCATCTCTCTCCAGCATTATTTAATGAATAGGACAACTAAAAATACACCATAAAAAGTATAGAAAGCACTTAACAAATGCTGTAAATTAAAAAAATGCTCTATTAAATTAAGTTTAAATTTAAACTCTTTAAAAATTTAAAAAAATGTATATTAAAAAAAAATTGGAAAAAAATTACTATTTTAAAAATGTGTTTTAAATTTTTTCTTATATTTTACAACAGTGTAAATTTAAAGTTTTATTATTTAAGATTTCATAAAAAATCTTTGGATATTAGACCGAATTATGTTTTATACTTAGAGAAGCTTCTTTCAACATTCACTGAATGGCAGCATACCTGAAGTTACCAATTTTTTTTAAGTTTGCTGGAAGTTAGAGGTTGCCGCTATGTAAATCAAATCTTTTTAACTCTTCGTGTACAAGGTTTACCTCGAAATTTTTATGGCTGATTAATTTTATACAAAATATACCTAAAAGTATGTTTTAAAATATACTAAAAAGCAAAATAAGCTAGGACTTTAAGATATAAAAGCATTTATAACCAAAATAAGCAAAAATATTTATTTCAAAAGTATTTTATAATAGGACATGTGAAAAACCATTAACTTTCACATTTTTAGTATCTCTACTAATGAATAATCTTCTATGCATTTATCTTTTTTGATGTACCTATATACAAGGTGTGAATTTTTTCCCCAAGATCAATTGAAAGCTTCACTTTATATAAGTATACGATGGGAAAGTTTCTACACTATATGTATAGAGGTCAAAGATTTTTCAACATGATTACTCGGGATCTGTGCAAAACTTCATATTATGTATGCTAGGTTTCTTCGACTAGATATTTTGATCTTGCCCTAATAGTTCCTCAATTCAAACGATATTTGTATTCAAATTTATCTATTTACTCTACAAAAATACTAAACTACAATGCTATTTCTACTACTCACCAATTTCCCCGGGAATGGAACACCGATAAATTGTGGTGTCACCGCTTCCGGAGTGTAAATGCTATGATCTTGTATCTCCATATGCAATTGATCGGACAGCTTCTGTGCGACATTACTATTTGGATTCAATTGATTGCCAAGCATGTGTGCAGCAGCATGAGGCATAACCGATGAAGATGATGATGGTGCCGAAGCACCAACACCACCAGCTGATGTTATGGTAATAGGAACCACCAAAGTTGAAGTAGCAGCAGTTGTTGTTGATGTATTGCCGCCACCATTTTGAAATACTTTAATATCTTTCAAATCATTAACAGAGGAAATATTTGTTGTTGCTGTGGTGCTATTTGCTGCTACTACAGCAGCAGCTGCTGCCGCCGCCACCGCCGCTGTTGTATCTTTTGCTTTGCGCCCACGTTTTCTCCCAGGGACACCTATCCCGCTGGCGATGGCCGCAGCTGTAGCAGCACCACCAACACCGATAATGCTGCCACCCGCACCCAACTCTGAACCAGGCGAACTAGGCGGTGAATCTTTAATGGCTGCAGGCAATAGACTGGCATCACTTATGGGCGGCAATCCAGGTTGTGCTTCGTAGCAGAATTTGAGACCGCCGCCGCTGCTACTTCCACCGCTCCCAACATTATTGCTCAATGACAAAATGCTCGATGGTGTTTGATTGGAGGAGGAAGTGTTACTGCTGTATGGCGATGTCGAATAAATGCCGCTATCGGGTGTTCTGTGTATAGCAGTAGTAGCAGCAGAAGATGATGTTGGGGTTGTTATTAATTTAATTGAGTTGTTATGGTTGTTTTGAGTTGAAGAGTTTGATGTTGATGCATTTATCGGCGATGTTGTTGATGTAGAAGTAGAAGAAGCAGAATTTGTAGGTGTTAATTGCACAATTTCAATTATATCAGTGGTATTGCTAGTTGTGGTAATAGTATGAATAGTTTTAGTAGGTGTATTTGTGTTAGTAGCATTGGCAGAAGTAGAAGAAGAAGAAGCAGAGGATAATGTGGAGGAAGAGTTAGAGGAGGACAATGTTGATGAGGAAGAAGCAGAAAAAGCAGCAGTACTAGTTGCATTTGTTGCTGTTGTTTGCTGTTGCAGCTGCTGATTGGAATTGTGATTTTTATTTGCAACAGCACCACCAGCAGAATTCTTACTACGCTCTGGTGAGTTTTGTACTGTCAATTGCTGTTGCTGATAGTGTGTTTGCTGTGCGCGCAACAACTTCTTATTTAACGGTTTATTTATGCTTGTGGTGCTATTGTTGGTGCTTGTGCTTGCATTGCCGATGGCGCTGTTACCGCCACTGGCGGTGACGTAACTGGTGGGCATGGTTAAAAGACTTGCGTGTGCATCAGTTTTGCTGCTACCACTACTATTATTATTATTATTATTATTGCTACTACTGTTATTACTACTATTATTATTATTGTTATTGCTAGTGTTTTGTTTACTATTATTATTGCTATTGCTGTTATTGTGTTCGTTATTATTGGGAGGCGTTGATGAGCTTGAAATGTTAGTGGAAATATTTGAGTTGCTGTTGTTGTTGCTGCCGATATTGGGCGAAGAAATTTTGATATTATTGTAAGCAGCTGTTGCAGATGCTGCAGTCGTTACAGTAACCGAGGATGACGGAGAAGGAGAAGGCGAAGAGGATATGGCATAGGTTGGGGAATTCAAATTATTTGTGTTGCTGCTGTTGTTTGCGGTCATAGATGCTGCTTTGTGACGCGTTGGCGATGATGCCTTTGTTGTAGCTGCCGCCGCAGACGTTACTGTTGAATGCAACATTACCACCGGCGATGGTGAAGGCGTTGCACGTGGGGTTGCTGTTGGCGTGTGTGTCGGAGTTGGCGTACTGGGCGGTCGCAATGATAGTGGTGAAGGGACAGTGGGCGGAGGAGTGGGTGTGGCAATTTCACTGCGGAAATGTTGCTGTTGGTGTATTGGTGAATTCGTGGTCGCTGATGTTTTCGATACTTTTTCCGCAGGTGATTCCCCTTTGCCGCCGCTATTGCCGCTTGACGTCGACGTCGACGTTGCAGCAGCAGCAGCCGCCGCCGCTGCAGCCGCAGCTGCACGTTTTTTACCCGAACGTGAATTAGATTTTTGTGTTAGAGCTTGTTGTTGCAATTGCTGCTGCTGTTGTTGCGATTGCGCAGCCGCCGACATTCCACTTTCGCCGGAACGCGATCTATTTTTTGATTTGATTTCGAGTTTTTGTTGTTTGCAGTTTATTTTATCATTTGAAGTAAATTTTTGTTTGTTTTTGTTTGTTTTTGCAGTAATTTATGGTGAATAAACATATATTTTTGATTTCATATTTTTTCGTTTCAATTTCATTTAAAAAACGTTTGTGTATGCATTAAGTTGAAAAATAGAGAAACAGAAAAAAATATTTGTTGACAACATTTCAAGCATTGCTCTTATAAAATTTAATTATTTTTAGAGAATTTCGTTTTTAGTTCTTTTCTTATTGGTTAGAAAACATCAACATGTGGTGGTAGTGGTATGTGTTTTTATTTGTAGGTACATATGTATGTATTATGTGAGTTGAAATTGGGTGTGATGAGTTTGTGTGTGTGTGTATCACTTGAAACATATACGAATATGAATAAAAATGCAAATGTAAAAATTATTACCAAAAAATTTGAAAAGTAAAAATTAGAAATTAGAAAAAAAAACAGAAGCGCACAAAGGCATAGATTAGCGCATTTTAGTCGAAGCAACTCAATATTATGACATGGGTGTTACCTCTTGTCTGTCTCTTCACATTTGCAAATTCCACAGCAGCCATTCACAGACGGAGCACCCACTCTAGTGCGTGACTATGGGGCAATAGCGTTTTATAGCCATACCACCTGCTAATTCAGCCATCTCGCAAGTGTCAATTGGAACCCACAGGTAGTATATAAACCAATATATTGCCCATTGGCTTGTAGCAAGCCATCAATACCCACAAGTCAACGAAGCATTTGGGTTTATAACAAAATAATCGTAATCACAAATCAAAAACAACTAGTGATCAGCTCTCATTGAAGCATAGGGCCTTTAAAAGGTATTTCTATATGAAGCTATTTTTTTTGCTGACAACTTGAGTCCATTTCACGTTCCACTGATGGATACTAAATTTAAAATGGCACAGCTCAGGCAGTTTTAAGTTTCAGGACCAAGATATCAAAAACCCGTAGCAATGGAAAAACGCGCTTCTTATTTATAGCAGAGATTTATGCTATAGAGATTTGCGACTCAGAAAGTATACGTAGGCGAGACTGCTGGACTAGACTTAAAGGTCTAGGTCTACAAGCAAGGACTGCACAAAAGATCACTTAGCCTGTCTAATAAGAATTTCACATTTTCCAGAGTCGTTTCTTGTTGAAGCGCTAGTGCCACATGATCTTTGATATTTGCTTTAAGTTTAGGGCTCTAATTAACCCATTTACTGATTTCATTTGAGAGTTACATTTAAAATGAGTTAATATATAATACAATTTCACGAAAAGGATTTAAGTATGCCCACCTATATAAAACATGCCACTTGGAACCAATGATAAAATATAATAAGTTGCCAACATGGAGTTTGATAGGCCAACCGTGCCAAAGAACACAAATGAGGCATTTGTCCTAATTTAAATATTTCTGGCTTAATCAAAACTAGAAACAAGGACTTAATGAAAACGGCCATGTAAAATTAAGTTGGACTTAGCAATATATCAGCGATTTAATCATTTAAATTGGTGCTTGGAAATGCCACTTCTGGATTTGCAACTGTTACTTTTTAAATATTATTCAAATCACAATAAAAAGGCAATGAAAATTTCATTAGATTAGTGTCGATATAAAATTAAAATTTTAAAAAATATATAAAAAATTAAGAGCAATGAACAAATATTTAATTGCGAACAATTCATATTTTTTTTAAGATCAGAGACTAACAACAGCAACAAAACACAATTATTTAAAAAAAATTAAAATTAAATTAAAAAAAGAAATATAAAAAAATAAAACAGAGTTTTAATAAAGTAGTGGATTAGTAAATTCATAAAAGTGGAGTCAGTGAGTCAGTATAAAGCTAAGTTGTGTGAAGAAAAGTGTAATTATTAAATTTTATATGCAAGCATCACAAATCAATAAATACGATGTAATATAAAATAAATAGAACAGGAAGCAACACAAACCTGCTGCGTCGTACTGGCGCTGTTTCCTGTTCCTGTAATTGAGTTACACGTGTCGTTTGTTTCTCATAGCTGATTTTAATGTTACCACTCTCGGTGGTGGTTGCAGTTAAATTGCTGGCTGAGACAATACTAGGTGAGGGTGATTTGCCACTTTGATGAATGACACTCTGCAACGACGAGGCGGAGGAGGAGGAGGACGACGACGATTGCATGGCAGCCGCGACAGAATTGCTAGGATGATAATTGCTATGCTCAGAGAGTGATAGCGCAGGCGATTGATGGTGGATACGCGGCGATTGACGTTCCAACAAACTAGAAACAACACTACCCACCAACATTGAAGACGCTGCGTTGCCTGTAGCTGATAATTGATTTTGTTGACTAGCAGCTGCACCGCGTGTTGATTGCGAGGGGGTAGTATGATGTTCTAGTAAATTTAAAATTTATTATTAAGAAAAATTCAATGAAATTTTCAGTTAACAAACGCACCTGTTGCGCCTACTGTAGTATTTGATGGCAAATTAATCCCAGGTACATTGGCAGTTGACAGCGGCACTGAAACATATAAGCTAGGTGCATTAGCAGCTACTGCTGCTGCTGCTGCAGACGTTGCTGTTTGCTGCGTTAAAGGTCCAATCGTGGAGTTATTCGCTGCTGCTGCAGCTGCGCTAGCTGCCGCATAACGTTCATCACGATGTTGATCTTTTGTTGCCTGCACTGATAAGGCAGACGAAGTTGCGCTTATTCCCGATTTGTGCGCATGTGCAGCTGAAACGCCTAAATTTGCTGCTCCTCCCTTTGCATTGTCTATCAGCAAATGCGTCCCATGTTTATGTGACAAGGAGGAGGACGAAATTGACGATGCACCTGTTCCGGAGGCATTCGCCAATGATGTGGTTGACATTGAGGATGCATTGGGGTTACTACTATGCGTCGCGCTTGAATTGATTGCATCATTATGCAGAGCTTGATGTGTCGGTGGACTCAATTCAGTTCTTTGCTGTAATTTAGAGAAAAAGAAGTTTAACTAATATACCAATTCATTTGTGAAAATTTAAGAAAAGTGGAAACTGATTCTTAAATGAAAGCGCAAAAAATAAAGTAAAATAATAAAACAAATACAAATAGCACTTGTTTTACAATTCATGGCAGATGATGGTTTGTGCAAGCAGTTGCTACACCTTCATCGAACACAAACTGCAATTTTAAAAATGACATAACAAAGACCTGTTTAGCAATTGCTTGCCCAAACTGTCACCTGACATAAATTGTAAGAAACTACTTAGCTTATTGTATTCATATTTTATTTTTTTTGTTTCAATTCAGACATTTATTTACTTCCTCGGCTGGCCAATGCACATCACCAAAACGGCTAATAACGCGATTTTCAACACTCAAAATAACCAGTTGTTCAAATTCCAAATATTAGATGGACTATCCTGTACAACTTGAACTAATAGAGTAACTGTCCTTTTCTCACACTTCTCTTCTGCAAACTATGAATGAATATTTATCACAATTAACTTCAAAAAATCTTCAAAAAGGAATAGTCTTGACACGAAAATTTGGTTCATATAATCGATACGGATTTCTACGAATTTCTTGCCCAATCTCAAATTGAGATAAACTATGATGATCTGGTATCACTGTCTACAATGATTAAGATGAGCGGAACCGAAAAATTATATACAGAGCAATCTGCAATCTTCAATTCCTATTATTCCTGCCTCCGCTGATTTTTAATATGACAAAAGGTTACAGGACAAAAAAGGTAGGTAGATTTGCTCAGAGAAAGAAGTTGACAAATCAAACTCATACTAAAATCAATTAGATATACACAATTTAATGTGTATTACGATACAAAATTGTTTAATCTCTGACATAACAATTAGAATATTTTTGCAACAATAACTACAAAAGAATGCTGCAACATTATCATATCATCATAAAAAGCAACATAAAAATGTTTCTAAGTATTGCGTTGACTCCAAATAAAAATGTACGAAGTGTAGAAATGTAGTTCTAAAATAAAGAAAATACATCCGACTTTAGAATCAATTTCTAATTTGACAGCAGCAAAGCAGAAAAAGAGAGAAGAGAGAGCAAAAATATATAACTGAAGAATGAAGAAAATGAAATGTAGTTTTATCTGTAAATTTCAGTAATGAACACTAAGCAAGAGAGAAAATGAACACACAGTGTTGCCATAATCAAAAAATATTTTATACTTGAACCAAAATCTACCAAAACTGTCTCATACAAACAAAACAAAATTTTATATGAATACGAGAATGAATAATTCTGCTGCTAGCAAACATTTTTCAAATGTGCAAAATTTTAATTCATTTTCTTTTTTCTTCTTTTTTTATCACTATATTGGTATAATAAATATTTCATATTCAGATAGTACCTTGTGCGGAGTAATTATTAACAATAAACTTCAAATCATTGTTATCAAACTCAGATCTCGATTTAGTTTACTGCTCGAAATAAAATGATAAAATGTAAGATTTTATTTTAAATACTTATTTGTGGATTTGTAATTTCGGGATGTTAGAAATATTTTTCAATTTTTTATCCAATAAATATCGGGTGTTTTTTGTAGAGGCGGAGAACTTTAAATCGAAATAATGTTTTTATGTTTAATATCCCTGAAATTGGCCTTATTTTAAAGAAAATTTTTTGAGATTAATGTTTGAATATGATTCCAGGCATGTGATCGCCGCGGAGCGTACAATACGTAATCTGGAGGTCTAATTTTTACACAAGTTGCATCAAGGTAATGTATGGGCACTATATTAGTTATTGAGCACAGAGATAATCCACAAGCCATTCTCGAAACATTATTACATCCAGAAAAAGTTACCGTTATATTCTCCATTGTTATGAAGTTTATTTTTATATGTTTTTAATATGGTTACTACAGATTCTAGAGAAAGACACCTCGTTTGTGATATGCCAAGTAAACTATAGTACTTAGTACTTCTGAAATTCTTTGAGTATTGATTCGACTATTACATCAGTGCTATCAGTGGCGAGGCTGATTAAATTTGAGATTTGAATGTTTTAAGGAAAAAACTTTTAATTGCTAGAAAAACTTATAGCAACACTCATGCAGCTTTGCCACATTTTTTTCTTTTGCCTGAAAGTTTTCTCAAATTAAGGAGTACAAATTAATTTTATTAAAACTATATCAAATCGGAGACAATTCTAACAACAACAAAATTTGTTATAAAATTCACCAAGTTTGGTAGAATTCTACTAAAGCAACACTGATCATAAGAGAAAAATATTACTGAGTCACGAACACAATGTTGTCAAATCGAGAAACAAACACTGCGTTTTATTTTTAAAAATCAACTAGATCTGGTAGAAATAGCACTAATTTGGCAACACTGACAACAGGACTGTAGCATATAAGAGCGTTAAGAATTAAAGAAATGGTGCAAAGTATTTGCACTCCACTTAAATCTCAATTCTCTCCTGTAAACTAAATAATTATATCCTATAATTTAATATTATTATATCCTATAATAATTTACAAGGTTAATTTGGTCTTATTTGTCGCTGGGCTTCTACTTATCAAAATTTTACAACTCATGTTCTATTTCCACGTGTTTCTTTTTTCCTGGCTAGTGTAGTTTGTTGTTGTGTATTTTAAGCAATAAATTTGTGTAATTTTTAGAAGTTGGTATTTACAAGTTACAATGGAAAGAACTCGTTTTATTAGGCTAATTTTGAAACAAATTATTAAAGTACTTTGCATGTTTTCTAATTTTTGATAAAACTATCGAAAAAAGTTAGTGAGTTATTAAGTGAGTAGTTTTCTTTATTTAAAGGTTTATTTTAAGGTACTTTGAAAAGCAAATTCCTAGCAGTCAATGTCAATCATATATGCAAAGAAATGTTGGTTAAAAAAAAAAATAATAAAGAGAAAGAAAAACCAAGAAAATACTGTCAGCATGGGTAATCTAAAGTTTGTAGATACTAAGAAGACTAAGGAAATGCATGCAAGGCGAGGATTTTCTATGAAATGAAGAAAATTGTATTTTGTGCGTACGTGATGCATACTTATTTATATTTACATACATATCTGTATCATAAGAGTGAGTATGCGTTGTGTATTTTTGCATTAGAAAAAAAAATTAAAATTTTGTATAGAAGAAAATAATAAAAAAAAGAAAGTATGTATGGCTGAAAAACTAAAATGCATCAAAAAATAATTTAACTTCACTAGAAGAACTTGTGCGTATGGCTGAGTGAGAGAGAAAGAGAGAAGATTTTGTATACATGTTTGTGTTGGTGTGAGTCAGTGATGGGTTTTTCGATACGATCATACTTTTTTCAATACACTTGAAGGTTGCACTTATTGGTGATTTTCTTTGTTATCGATTACACTGCAATAGTTTACACAAAATAGTACAAAAGTTGATACTTATGTGTTTTTTAATGTAAAATATCGTCTTGAATACGAAACCGGCTACAATATGATATATTGAATAAAACGTAAAACACTACAGTTGAAATGGGGTATCATCGTGAACTAATTATTTAAAAACAAAATTGGAAAGTAAAGATTCTATTATATATACAGATAAATATGCAAGGGTTGCAAATATTGATATATTGATGTATTGTTCATCCAAATCGGACTATCGGGGTTTAGTTACTACCATTACCGCATAAATTCACTCGAAATATCGGTTTTTCCTAAATTTTTTAATTTTTGTTTTTTTCAAGTTAAACAAGTAAGTAAAGTAAGTAAGTATAAAGTGAATTTTTACGTTATTTCATACAAATTTAATTTTACATTTTTCCAAAATATGCAATACATTTCGAGTTAGCTTGTGAACAGTAAAAACTTTTGCTTTTTGCTTTTTTGCTTTTACTTTAAATTTAACATGTTAACACCAGAGTGTTTCTATATACAGAGATATCTCGCCAAAATGGTGATTTCGGCAAGTGTTTTCGTGAGATTTTGTGGTTTGGCGAGTTGGCGCTAAGACGACGAATCCAAATTTATATTGGTGAGATAAATAATTTATATTGAATTGTTATTTGTCTTATTATAGCATTAGCAATATATGTTTTTTTTATACTAAAAAAGCACACATGTGTAGATTTTATTCTAGTGCCTAGTGTCAAAAAATAGCAATTTTCCCGGAAAAATATAATCCACATTATTCTGAATGCATAAAACCGTAACCCCAATCACTGGTGTTGTTTTGAAGCCCACATTCTCTTTGAGAATTCAGAAATACATTTTTATAACATCCAAATGATCAGATATGATCCGTACTTTTTTGACATGGTATGTTCAAAAACTGTGAGTTAGGAGTCTCTAGTGGCCTCCGAGTATCCGCAAATCCCGGACCCTGCCTTCCGTCTCGAGATATCGGAATGGAAGTTCTGGGATCCCAGGTCGTGCTTCATTAATTTTTACTATGAAATTAGTCGCTTTTAAAACTTTATTTTTATTCGTTGATAATGCAACCTTGAATTGGTACATATTGTCATTATTATATATAAGATGGTATATTCCATGATTTTTATATATATTTTATTCTTCATCTTTCTTTTAACGGCACAATAGCCAATGTAGTGCCTAGGCCGAGCTTTTTTCGCATCCACTCATGTTCTGCGTGTTATATTTGTTCATGAGGAAAGGATCTTCAGTTTAAAACTGAATCCGAACAGCGAAAAAAGTTTTAATAGGCAATTTTTACTCTTGTAGGTTTGCCATTGCCTGCGAAGAAGAGGTGCTGTGTAGAAAAATTGTTTTTTCTTCTTTTTGATTTGAACCCCAGACACTCTGCGTAGCAAACCAACGCACTATCAAATAAGCCACGATGATAATTTCAAAATATTGTTATTTAAAATTAAACAAAAAAAAGGACATAAGTTTTCGGTTTATGGCTCCAAAAATTTAAGCAGAGATTTAGAAGGACACACTTAATCATAACCTATCCGAAACTCGGTTTTTAAGAACGTGTTACGGCTTTTGCAAATTAAGACATTTTTTTGAAGTCAATTTGAATAAAACCAAATATAAGTAGAAATCCTTTGGATGATACCTCATAGACGCTATAAATACTTGTTCATGCTATAACTTAATCATTGAGAATGATACGTTGGAAAATTGTAAATAAGATAAGAAATTGTAGATAGATATGTAAATAAAAATATCAGGTACTTTTTTACGTGACGATTTTTTCATGAAAACGACGATTATTTTCTTAAAAGTTTCTGGCTACCCTGGCAACAACAAATGATATTAACCGCACACCACCACCAACGGATGGAGGAAAATAACAACAACACCCGCAGAGTAACAAAAGAATGAAAAAAGTTCAGCACCAACATCGAAGTGCATTCACAAAATGTGTGCACTTTTGCCATTAAAAACAAAAAAAAAACATGTATACACGAACTTTATTGCTTTCGTTGTTGTTGTGGTTTTAGCATGCCATTCTGTTCTTTATTTTGCAAACAAAATTGACAACTACCGAAAAATACAGGATAATATGTAATAACACAAAATAATATACAAACATATTATGTATGCTGCTGCAAGGGAGATAATTATTACCCACATAACCAACATGCAGCAATAATGTGATCATTAAAATAGTAGAGGTCTTCAAGGAAACCTCGCAATTTTGCACTACATATATCAGCGGTTTCTTCAAATAAAAAAAAATGTGCTAGAGTTCGCGAATTTCAGTGTTCGGCCGAGCCTCTTCCTTTCACGTTGAAGCTCGTCATATTTTCCAATTTATCTTAACATACGAATTATAATTTTTATTCAATTCACAGGTTAAACTAAGCAATCTGGTGGTCAGAGAAATTTGATTTATTTGATTTAGTTAGCAGTGCAATTTAGTTGGAGAAATAATTTTTCTGAAAAGGGATTGTACTATAATAATTACTAAAGTAACAAACAGATGAATACTAAAGCTGTCGGAGTTAGTCCCTTACCGTGAAAGTGTAATTAACGCTTAAGAATGTTTTTCCAAAACTAACCTCATGAGAGAAATTATGGTCTAGGAACGTTTTTAACGTTTTAATACACCAAACATTACAAAAAACGAAATTCTGTAAAAAGAGCAGATATTTCTAGTCAGTAGCAGTTTTCTAACTGTTGTATCACAATATCACAATCAAAACTTATCAAATATCAGATACATACATACATACATATGTACTTACATACAGAAACTAACATTGGTAAACCTCAAGGTTATATAAACAAAGATAGAAAAACCAATGACTGTGTGAAGTGCTGCTACATAGAGGATAATTTAGGAGGTTAATGCTGAATGTTTATGTAGCGATAAAACGTACACAAGTTATACTCGTACGATTATTATTTAATTTATTTATTTCTGCTATCGCAACAACAAATTCATGTATACAAATGTGCATTTGTGATGATGCAAGTCCATTTGCATCACATCGTGAATACTGCTAATATCAAGTAATGCAAAAATTATATGCATATGTACATATGGGATGTACTATATGTGTGCAGATGTTGTAAGAAGCAAAAACAGCAGCACGATCAGTTCCAGTAACAATTCTTGGTTGCTGCTATTACTCATGCTGATATTGACAGCGTTGTTCTGCATCAACTGTGGTGGAAAAAGGTTGATGCGAGTATATAAGTAACTATTGTACATACATACATAAATATGTACTCGCACATCTGTATATAGGTAAGAAGTACGAGTATGTAGAAAAATTAGTAGTGGTTGATTTTGTTCGTTTCACCCTTTTTTATTTTAGTATTTATTGTTATTATTGTTATATGTATATAAGTAATTCAATCATTAATTTCGACCGCATGGGCTCATGTAATATAGTGTATTTTTGTATATTGTATGAGGGTCATAGAAAAAGAAAACTTGTGCGCACAATTTTAAACCAATTCAATGCTGAAACTTAAGGTAAGTTTAACTTTTGAGATTCCTGTTTAAAAATGAATAAAACAATTTGTAATGTTCGAGGTTATATGGTATATATGCACATATGTACATAATTGGCACATTTTTGTGGTCTTGACAAGTTGGGATGGTTAAAATAGCATAGTTATAACGAAAGTTCTATGTAATAAACAGAGAAATTGTTTTATTTGTTTTGTAGTATCAGCTCACCTTGCAGCAAACATCAACGAACAAAGAGTACATTTGTGTCGACAAATGTGCTCTTTGATCATGTTTGATCAAGGGATGGTGGGCTAAGATACTTTATGACGAAAATTCTAGAAGACCTAGTTTCTTTTATAGTATCATCTCTCTCACTGCCACTAGCTTTCATATTCTAGCAGGCTTAGAGTTTCCACTATAAAATCACCTGACCTTAGAACCACTACCTACTGCTAATAATATCCCAGAGACTTCTAGTAGACCTCGTTTGTCCTAATGTATCACCTAAACACAAACACTAGACATAAAAAAGAGCATAGATCTTAAAACGAGACAAAACTTCTAGTAGACCTGGAGATGGTTTTTTTTTGTTAATAACGAGCAAATCCGATCCCATCGGAGCGCTTTAGTAGCACTTTATCTTAACAGTTAGTGAGCGCAAAAGTGAGCTGCCACAGCAACAAAACAGTCTGGAAAGACTTTGCTCCTACATTCACTCATATTATTCGTGTTATTCCCATCACTACCTGGAAAGGTAGCTAAGGTATCCTAAGAAGGATTTCTGAATTAGTAGCAAGACCACTTCATGTCCTAAACGTAGATAATGTCTCTTAATATCTGTTTACCTTACAGCAGCTAGCTTCTAAAAACTTATATAAACGTAGGGTCCATAAAGTATAAATTTTTGTCGAATTATTCGGCTGATTGATATATGGTAACTAACTTTAAGCAACCCCTGTATGGAATGAACAATTATTTATTGGACGAAGTAAGGTCTTGAAGTGTGATTACCACCAGGAACATATGAGGTCAGGCTTTCCTAAGTCCTTTCAAAACAATAAAAAAACGAATTGTTTTGGGTTAGTTTATTTTTCAACATAGTCTCCTTTTACTCGATATACATCGTCCAAGTTTGTCCAATTTTTTGATCATATTGACCACTAAATTTGTTGGTTTTTATTTTTAGGAAATATTGTTACGAGTTTTGTGTAACAAACTAAGAGCAGACTGCTCTATGTATATATATATATATATATAAGCATCTGCTGCTCAACAATTAAAAAGCTGGTAGCATTGATCAGGCCTATCCCACTGGTTGATAGAATGAACTTTATGCTGGCGTAACAAAGTATGGAAGCTGTCACGAAAAACAGAGATTAAGTTAGTTTAGCGTCGGGACCGACCGTATATACAATATCAAGAACCTTGAATCACGAAACCTCGGTTTTCCAGATGTTTTATTTAGTAGAATTATTAAATATTGAGATTAAATCAGGGATTGAAACCGAAACGAAGATCAGCAACGAAAACGGTTTCGAAGTGATATCGGAAACGGTATACCGGTTTGTAACTCTTATTTATACCAACACAAATGTTCTATTGAAAAATTAATACCTGTACTTAATTGTGATTACCACTGAAAGTATATATTAAAAAAGTACAAAATATGTATTAAATCTATCTATTATTTATTAATTAATTAAAAACTAATTTACAAAAATTTTCAGTATTTTTTTGTTATTGTTGTTCGCTATTTGCCAACTAGTTCTATGTTGGGAATCTAGTTTCCAGATCTGTATTTTCAAGTAAATGAGAAATTTATGTAACTTTAGTATTGTCTTTAATCTTTTCGTATAACTTCTGAAAATTGCAAATTTGTGGCAAACTATGGCAACTATTGCCATAGATTATTCTCATTCACAAAAAATGCCGCGCCGAGGTGAAATAAAGCAATTTTATAAAAGTGGGATCATGGGATCTAGGTAGCAAAGAAAGGGTCAAATATACCCTTGAGGGACACAGTAAGTATGTATTTATCTATATATGTATGTTTGAAATACATAGTAGAAGAGTAGAAAATAATTTCTTGACGCAAAAATCAACATACCTATTACGATTCATGTGAAACACATTAAAAGGTTATAAAATTGAAAAGACAATAACCAACCACAACAAGAAGCACAGCACTAAAAGAAAACAAAATAAAAAAACATGAATTAAATATCAGATTTCCCGAAATGGAATTTTATATCATGTGACATTTTTATTTCATTTTGGGGAACCCTTCACCAATAGAAATAAACAGAATAATAAAATCGGAATTAATATGCCAACAGAAAATAAAACACATTTCAAGGTAAATATTAAATGCAAATAGATAAACTCCTTTTTCTGGAATATGAGTGGATAATATATTTAAATTCAAATTTTTTACAAGCGCCAGAAAAAACTAGAGTAGACATGTATAAAAAAACAGTTTCTTGATTACTTTTAAAGAGGTTCAAACTAATCCTAAGTGCAGCAGCAAGAAGCAGCAACAGCTGGAGCAGCTGCTGTCGTTGATCTAGGCGCAAAAACATAGTGGATAAGCAAACAAAAAAAACTCACTCAAAGGATCAAGGATACTTAAGGATCGTATTTGTTGTAATCCAGCAGGAAAATAAATCGAGTAAGGAAAATAAAATTAACAGCTGTCCTAAATATTGTATATTGCTAAGGGTCGTCATCGTGGTTGTTCTCGTTTCTGTCAAGAAAACGTCTTCGTCCTGGCTCACAGTATTTTCAGCGGAGTAGTAGCAGCAAGAACATATTTCTTTTGTAAATGGCATTTATCATGTAGATTATACCAAAGAATTGGTAATACTCGTACATTTTACAGAGTAATACATAGGTACATATACACACCAGGTCAAAATAATTGGTACGCACACCAATTTCATATTAGATAAAGTAAAAAAAAAATACAATGCAAACATTTCATCCGTGTACTTCAACATATAAAAAAATACTAATTTGAAAAAGATATAACAATAGTTACAAAACTTGAGATCAAGATACATTTTGTTCATAATACATATGAAGTTGCTCAAAAAAATAAATACACTTCATGTTTCGTGAGTATATAAAGAAAATTATGGCAGATTCGTTTTTTATTCTACACATGGAGTATTATTTAGCAATATACCCTTTTGCTGAACAACTCTTGCCATTCATTTCGGCATGCTGCGGATTAAGGTTTGACAGGTTTCTCTTGGTGTTTCGTAAAACGTTTTTTGGGCAAAATCCCACAATTAATGTTTGTTTGTTAGCAAAGGAATGTTTTACCAAGCGTAGACGTATGCTTTGGATCATTATCCTGCTGATAGCGCTATGGTAAAGACATGTTTTCTTCGGCATAGGGCAGTATTGTCTTTAGAACCGGTAATCTTACTTGCTGTCATCTTCTTTGTGGTTTGGAAATTGGACCAACCCCGCTCCAGGTAAGGTTTTTTTTTTTTTTGTGCTACGGACCTTTTTGCCTTTTGTTAAGGACGCCTTACATTTCTTTCAGAGTCATTTCCGAACAAGTTAATTTTTGTCTCGTCACTCTATAATATGTTTCGCCACTTCGCTTCGTTTTCAGCTCCTGACCAGATGACATGCGACCTTATCTTCTTTAATGTAGAACAAAATTCTTTTGCCAAATTTAACGAAACGCAGATTTATTAAGGTTTTGCATAAACCTATTATTTTGATCAGATGTGTAACTACATACATACTCGTACAGTCGTAGCTATACCACATAATCAATTGTTGAAAAGAAAAAGTAGGACTCATCACACATACGAACATACATGGTGCGTTAGGTATTTGAGCCACTTCTCAGCAACACGTTTTTATATATTTTTTTCTTTTCAGATCATAAATGAAGGAGAAAAAGCTGAAACAGGAAATGGAACCTCACGCTGTTACCGTCACTATGCATTCGATTTCCAGCGATCTTAAAATCTCCCAATGTGGAAAGTGTTGCCAAGCGCAAAAAATATGAGACACGTTCAGACAGTCGTAAAACATCACAGCTTGTGCAGCAAGTCCAGACATTATTGACAAAGTGTCACTCAGTTTGCTGTAAAAATTTCACTAAACTACAATAAGTTTTCTAAAAAGTATACATATTTTAGTTTTAAAGTCAATATGTCCTCAAATACCTGCCGCATCCTGTATGTGCAATGTCTTAAAGTTGTAGTTTGGTTGCAAGGTGTGCAGGCAGCAGGTGTTTACTCTGTTTATATTACGCACTTGTACTATGTATTGTGGCATGCCACATTTGTGCGAAATCTTGCACAAATGCAACGCAGATACCAGGAGATATTCGAATGTAAAAACATCCATCAGGAAATTAAATACATAATTTAACGTCAGTATGCATAAATTATTTACATTTCAGTTTTGTTTAACTAACGGAATCTACTTTCTGATTACTTACTTTTTCTCCCACAGAGAGATATGTAGTATGTGAAATTGAATAATATGTAATTATTGATGAAAAGAGGATCAGATCTAAGAATTTGCTAAGAAATATTTGAAATATAAAAACACGTGGCAGGGATGGATCACTCCATTATATTTCCCATTCCACAAAGTATGGGAAAACATTTTAGTTGAAACTGCAATGAAATTTACTGTTGAACCTTTGATTGATGGTGAGATGTAATCTAGTCTTTTAACATTCTCTTCTTAAACACATAGGTCCGTCCATATTGTAATCTAATATTTTTTGGATTATTTGAAGGAATGCATTACTGGGACTTTCTCTGTAGATAGTAAACAAATCGAGAGAATATCCTATAATTACACAGTCCAAAAAACTAAAACTTTATGTGAGCAATAGAGTAACCATAGTGAAATACTGAAAGAGGCTGTTCTGTTCAAACAAGATGATTCCCTATCGTGCGACTTCTTTAACCTTATGCTGGAGACAATAATTCGAACTGCGAACATCGGCATCTCTGTCACTATTTTCTACAAGAGTGATGATATTGACATCATTGGTACCAACGCGCAAGCAGTCAATGCAGCATTCTGGACAAAATGCCACTGTTCATAATTATACTTTTGAAGTCGTCAAAGATTTCGTTTACCTAATGCACTTCGCTGAATTACTGCCGCTGAAAGCGGACATTTACACCAATGATGATGCTGTTAGCAGCTTTCTGGAGGAAGATACTCCGTAAGATCTTGATCCAATGTGCGTGGTCGACGTGTATCGAATAAGATGGAACCATGAGCTATATGAGCTGTACGCCAACAAGTGCATAGTCAATCGCATAAAAATCCAGCGGCTTCGCTGGCTGGGTCATGTTGAGCGAATGGAAGAAGGCACTGCGGCTAGAAGGGTGTTTTATTCGAGCCACTTTGGAGGAACGCGCAGAAGAGGTCCTAAAGTCCGTTGGAAAAAAAAAGGTACAGGGTGACTTGGCTGCACTTGGCCTTACTAAATAGCGCCAGCGCGCGCATAGCCTGGCAAAGCTTTATCGAGGCGGCCAAGAGCGTACATTGGTTGTAGTGCCAACTAAGTAAGTATTTGAATAAACATCAAGAGCAAGAGATTTGTTGCCTGCGACAAAGTTGTTCCCAATGAAAAGATGAAATTTTTTTGTTTTTAAACTAACCATCTACAATGTAGAGTCTACACCTTACCTTACCTTACCTTACCTCCATTCTTGAAGGTTTTGTCAGTTTTTAAATATGTACACATCATTTCCAAATTTCTGTATTTGTGAAATTTTACAATAACTTGCCATATGGCAGTACGAGTAACTTAGGGTGCAAAACTCCATAAGTTTTATTAGGACTGCGCTGATAAGAAAATGGAACATATCCCGAAAATGCAAGTTAATTTGTCAAAAGTCCACAGGTACTATGTAAAAATAGAGAAATTGTTCAGAAGAGAGCTCTTCGAAAAATCAGGCATTTATCGTCGTTGCGCTGTGTATCAAATTTTAAGTATAAATTATAAAATATGTTTTTGTTGGCAATGAGAGTCTTTTGGCGTCCCGGAAACACTTTCTACGGGACATGCAAATATTACCTCATTCAGTATTATACCACGGTTACTCTTATACTCTTATACTCTATACCAAAATACTGCTGAACTGTGTTTATAAGAGCAATATTGGTCACGTTACTTTGTTGTAGAGAACATAAAGCTGGAGTGCAGTGCAATGAACTGCCAAATGAGTTTATCATTTCGTTTATTTGTATGCAGAACCACGTTTTATCTATGTACTTGTACATAATTAATAAGAGACCTTTTACTTATATATAAAATAAATTAATTATGAATGAATATCTAGTAGCAGCTATATCTATAAATTATTTACTGAGCAGAAAACAGCGTGTAGTTGTGTCACTCACTTACTGTGACGCTATATTTACAGTGGCCTCTAGTTACGTCAAAGTTACAGTGGATCAGAAATTCCAGGTGTAGAACACATGTTACATATAAGTAAGGAATTTAATATCGCTATGACTACCACGAGCACTTTGCAGTGATCGATTTTTAGCAGCTCAATTTCACGTTCGACATTGTTCCTGAGCTCCTCCATCGCTGTTGACATACACCAACGACCCGATAAACATAAATCCGACAACGTGAAAGCGTATGAGCGAGGTGGCTATTCGACCGGACCATTTCTAGAGATTACACGCTAACTGAACTTCACCTTCAATAGCTCAATTGTTTGACCAGCTGTGTGGCATGTTTTTCATATCCATGAAATTGCCTTAATTTAAAGATAGTTTTCTGACATTACATGGCGTAATCAGAAGGTCCAAATCTACATCGGGCTAAATAAAGTTTGACTATTTTTCGAGAGACACTTAATAAAAGTATACAACAGTTTTGGACATAAAAAAATTATTGTATTTAAAACCGTAAAACAAACCGAAGAAACAGATAACATAATGCATGAGTGCAAATATATTCAGATGCGATGAAAACAGTAAAATGAGCCCTGCACCATTCTTGTGTCGTTTTGGCTCTGTGAGCTGGCGCAGAGTCTTGCTGGAACGTCCAATCATTATCGTTAAAGTGCAGCCGGGTATAGGGGAGTACCACATCATCCAAATTTCACGGCGGTACACTACTTGACTTATTTTGGCTCCTTATTCCACAAAAATCAAGGGTGTCTTGCGGATTTCGGCGATATTGAATGGCGAATGATGCCCACGGAGCTTCTGTTGACCAGCTTCTGTTATTGTGGACATTATTTGTCTTTGGAGTCATACGCGCTTGTTTTAATCCGTAAGTAACTGGCCTTTTCGGAGCTTGTAAGCATTGAAACCTAGTTCGTCTTTTGCTATGAGTTGAACTGATTCACGATTGATACCAGTTTCGTGAGCAACTTTTCTCATGGAAACCGTTGAATTACGATGCACCCGCTTTTGAACGATTTTGCGATTCCTGAGATTATTGATGGTGGATTTTCTGCTTCTTCGAATGGACGATCACCTCCTTAAACCGTTTAACTGCACGCGAAATAACAAATAATACAAGAAAGAAGAAAATTGCAGAAAAATTGCAATACTTTTTACCGCGAAAAAGCTGTATACACTTATTAATTGTCACCCTGCAGCTATATCTTATTTGTTTATGAATTGAGAGAGGAATAACAATTAAGAACTAAATGTAGCACTTGGCGAGCCTTTTACAAAAATATATCATTTAAAAAAAGCGAACATCAAATAACAAAGTTATTACAACAAATTAATTTAAAGTGTTTTTAAAGTGGTCCAAAGAAAAAAATATTTTTTTTTGCTGGAACTCCCTGGACTTTTTAAACTTTTTTTTGTACTGGGACCGATCCATAAGTAAAAATTACATATGATTTTTCTCTTGAGATTTGTGTGATGTTGTTTTACAATTGATAAACTTTGTGAAAAAAGAAATTGTATACATTTACGCAGATTGTCCGGGGTTCGAATCTCGGCACAGGCAAAATCAAAAAGTTTAAAAAATAATTTTTCTACACAGCACCACCTCTTGGCAGGCAATGGCAAACCTACAAGAGTAAAAATTGCTATGAAAAGCTTTTCACTTCGCCGTTCGGATTCGGCTTAAAACTGTAGGTCCCTTCCATTCATGTACAAATATAACACGCACAATATGAGTGGATGCGAAAATCTCGGCCTAGGCCCTCCATGGGATGTTGTGCCATTAAAAATAAGTAAGTAAAGTTCACTTGAAATCCAAAGAATTAAGATAACACAGGTTGGCATTAACAAGAACATATTTGGAGTATGGAAAGTTGTATTTAACATTAGATATTTTGGATGCAGAGATTGAAAATTGATAAGTATGCGATGTTTTGGAAGAATGCCATCTATCTATACATAGTATGACTATAGCTTATGCATTGCATCGAAAATTTCCGATTTTCGACACCAAAATATATTTATATCGCTATCACTATAAGCTCACACTTGGAAAAATATTATATGTAGGAAGAAAAGTACATACTATTTTAACCATTTTTTGTTTGGAAATGAGTTTATGTATTTAAAAAAATCATAAGAACACAAGTAGACCATGAATGCTAGAAACAAAGATAACGAAACGCGTAGAACGCACAGAAAGCGATAAGTTGCGATAAGTAAAAGAGCAACTGTAATATACTATTCTGTTTTAGTACTATTCTTACTACTTTTTTAAGCAACTATGAAACATAAAATTGCTCACTTATATTCTTATAAAAGATTAAAAAGGGCAGGAGTTCTTCGTGGAATATTATGTTCATTATAATATGGTTTCTAGTTAATACAAAAAGAAAACATAAAACTATCCGTAACTGTATGTTTATGAAAAGTCGTAGCAATAGCATGGTATCTACTTACATATCGCTGTCTTAATTTGAAAAAGCCCTAACAAACAAAATTTTGTAATCTAAAATTAAAAATAAGACGTAGTAAGTTTTTGGTGTATGGCACTAATTTTAGGCAGAGATGCAGAAGGGTACGCTTAATAATAATCCATAAAAACTCGATTTTTAAATATCTGATGTTAGAGCTTTTCATATTAAGGCAACGTTATATTGGGTTAAATTTTTACCCCGGAAAGCAGGAAACGTATTTTTAAATTGTGGGGATATGTTGTTGCCGTTGTTGTTGTCGCTGTAACAAATGTCGCAGCTGCACTACCACCACCACCATTCAAGCACGTTGATGATGACGTTGACGATGCTGGCGATGCAACAGTAGCATATTCAGTAGAAGCTGACCCTGCTAGCGCCGAAATTGATGAAGCCGATGATGGTGATGATGAAGCTGACGTTGAATTTTGACTATGATGCAATAGTATAGAATGCCGATCACTACGATGATGATGATGTTCTCGCTCACCGCGATCGCTACGATCCCGATGATGTCGCTTCTCACGATGATGATGATCTTTCTCTTTGTCACGCTTATCACGTTTTTTCTTTTTACTTTTACGATGCTCTTTGTATTCCATCATTTCGATGGTATTATTATTATTTTCCAGATTGACAACGGCCGCAGCAAAGGCAACTGCATCATCGTGAATTGCCGCTGTAGTTGTTGGTTGTGCAGGTGTTGTATCCATTGTAGTGATAGCATCTGTGTTGGTAGCAACAATACCAGCAACAGCAACAGTATTGGAATTGTTGGAATCCATCATCATCATTTTGAATTTGACAATTTTGACAATTATACTTGGACACGCGGGAAAACAAAGAGGTACAGTGGTGGAGAGAGAGGAAGGATGCTTCTATTTCTCTCTGTGTCAATTAGGTATATTTACGCTGTTTGGAGAAAATCTGTGGAAGAGAGCTTGAGCTTTCAAAAAAGGCTTCAATCACAGAGTACACGTTTAGCTTATTTCGTTGGTTTTTGTTGTTGGTTTCTTGAGGTGAACGTGAAGCAAGACAAAGAGTGTCGAGAGCATACAGCTTTTTAACAGGTTTTGGTATTTTTCTTGATTCTTTATTTTATCACTTGCTTTAGCGTCAATTATGTTATGCACGCATGTTTTACACTGTTATTATGATTTTGATTTGAGGTGTATCGGTGTATGGTTGGTACAAAAACCTTTAGATATCTTTCTCTTTGCTTTTTGTGTTGCTTTTTTAATTCTTTATTTTTAAGCATCTTTTTCACAGCACTCTACTATTCTTTTAGTTCTTGCACTTTTTTTTGCTTTAAACACGTACTGACCACGCTCTGAGAATCATGCATAGAGAAATTCTCAGACATTCACATATTTCTTTTCTTTTTCTGTTTGTTGTTGTTGTTGAAGATACATAATTATCGCATTGATTACGATCAAGAGATACTCGTTTTCGTTTGGTTTCGTTTGAAATTGATATATTACAAAAACAGCACTAGTATCACTAAATTATTTCAATGGTTTTGCATGCCCCTCAGAAAGCAACACTAGCTTCAGGAGACTGGAGACGGAGCACGAGTCACGATACGTTTTTAGTATGTTTTGAACGACGAGTTGTACTTGGGTTGTATTTGCTGCTTTCATTACTCTCACAAGTAATCACAGTGGCGACAATTTTGGCAGCAGTGTAGCATAGATAGTCTTCGTATACAAATACACTCACACAATTAACTTCAAACACTTAAAAAAGTAGGGGGGAAAAGCGTAGAAATGCCACAAAAATGTTGGAAAAGCAGCAGCAAAACACACAAAAAAAATAATGACAACGAGCATAAAAAAATACACAGCAGCAAAATTATACACGAAGAATATATGGACAATCCGAAATAATCGGAAAAAACTTAAGAAATCGCAGTGCGGCGGCGAAGTGCAGGCGGGACGAGTCGAACCAACAGCAAGCAATTGAAAATAACAAACGAAACGAAAATGAAGAAAACTTATTCAAAATCCCGAAAAAAAAAGAAAAAAATTAAGTTACACCGAGAAAACTCAACGACCGGCCAGACTAAACTAGACACTAACACAAACGACAAAACGGAGTAGTAAGTGAGTGAGTAACAAAAATAAAGAAGCAGGAATACGAGCGACGACGATATATTTTCAGTCAGTCAGTCGAACAAAATGCATTGAAGCCGTGCAGAGTGATACTAAATTGTTATGGGCTGTGAGATTTGTTTAGAAGGCCTCTTGCCTCTTATTGTGTAGTTGTATTCGCTGGTTTTCAGTTCGCTCACCAGTCACTCGCTCGTACGTTCGCTTTGTACATACATATGTACATATATACACACATATAAAAGCCCAAAGAGAGTGCGTTAGGCAGCAGAAGCAGGCAACGAACGAGATTCGCATAGTAATACAAACAACAAACAACAACATCACAAAGAAAATAACCATAACAGCAGGCAAGCAAGCAAGCAAACAGCAGTTGCCGGTTGAGTTTTCTAGATTCGAAAATAAAAACATAATGGAAGTAAAAACAGAAAAAGGAATACAACTATACACCGGGCTGATGGTTGATTGCTGGCTAGCAGGCTGACTGGCACATTCGTTGGATGCATTCACATCCGCACATACATATGTGCATATGTATATATGATTATACATATATATCAATGTATGGATAAAATGTAAGCAAAAACAACAGCAACAACAAAAAAGAGGCAGTAAGGTTTGCAGAAAAAAAAAACACAAAAAAGTAAAAGAAGTGTACAGTTGTGGTAATAAAATGCACGAGAGCAAGAACGTACACACAAAACACACATACACACACAGAGAGAGAGAGAGAGAGTTTAACAAACTCATAGACAGTGATGCCAAATCCTAGATTTCAAAATCCACCAGAACTAAAAACCGGGTTTTTATAAATCCACCAGATTTTTATGTCAGCGTTTTATAACAATTTAAATAAAAAAAATTTAACATATTAACATATTATTTATTAAAAAGTGAAAATTGATAAATTGGGCACTTTCACACGCTACAAAGTTTTTGTCAGTCAAATGAAATTGTTGAACAGAGAAACCTATGATTTAGTTATTTAGTAAATAGTTACCAAATAAAACATGTCTTCAAGTCATTTTTCAAAATATTTAGCAATATAATTTTTAAAATTCGAAGGAAATCCAACACCCACTTCCCATCCCATCATTGTATAATTACATTTTATTTACTCAGTTTTAGAAATTTTTCCCCCTTGATATTTAGCCGGTTTTTGACATTTGGAGCTGGCAACACTGCTAACGAATAATGAAACGACGAGGGAGAAAAAGTGCATTTCCTATATTTATGTTGGTTGGCATGTTTTTGTTGTGTGTGCTATATTGGTGTATTGATGGTGTAATAATACAACAACTACAACAACAACCACATGCGTTATCACACAATACCTACAGTAGAACTTCACATTATTTTTTCACATTTTTTTAGTTACATCCGAATGTTATGAATGAAACGAATTTAAAATGATATTGATGATTAATGACTAAGCTAGTTTTATATAACCAGTATTCAAGAAAAATACAAAATTCGAGTTACTATGTAATGTTACACGTTACATTATGAAAATATTTTGCATTTTCGGTATAAGACCCCCTATATACAATATAATCGTTGCTCCTCAATTAAAAGTTTTTTAAGAAACGAAAAGATTAATCAAAACCATCACTACCAGGGTTGGGAAATGAATTCCGTAAAATGGTATCGAATTTTGTTTTTTCTCACAGTATTTTTTAAACAAAAATAACTTTAATAAGCAAAAAACAAAAGTTTTAAATGGATTTTTGATAATAGGTATTAACATCAAATTCTTTTCTTCAAATAAATGGTGATATATGTAACCTTTACTTGGTTTATTAATTTTTGAAAGGCGTTGGCGTTATTTGAAGACAAGAGTAGACAAGATAATGTTGTACTTTTAAAAGCAAAAGTTACTTGAAAAAATACAAGATACGTACGTTTATCAACACTGATCAGTTAATCATCTTACTTCCAAAATATCTGGTCCCTCAAATGCTTCCATTTATTTATTTAATTTTATTAGACGTAATAGCTAAGTGTTTCTTTTACTACGAACACCCATTTCAATCTTAGTGATCATCCTGCATTCTTTTTTATGGGTTCTAATGTAGCATTACTATATTGAGAAGTAATGAGAGAGATTTACTAAAAAAAAAGCGACATAAATAAGAAAGAGGTGAGAATAATTTCAAATAAGAAAACGATCTTTTCCTACCACATAATATTTGGTTTTGAATGACTAATAAGAAACAAAAAAACAATGTAAACGATAAAAGGGAAAATTAAGGAAATAAAATTAGTGCTCAAAAGATTAATCAATTGAATAATTTGTAAGGGAGAGAGAGAGGGAGAATCTCATGCAAATGAAATTTTAGTTTAATGTACCACAAAAGATTATGAATTTAAAAGTCGTTAGACTGATATTCTTCTTATTCAAATGAGTGCTAAACTGCTATGCACATTTGTTTCTACGCATAAAAATGCATTATTATTTGAGGGCAGGGACGATGTTTGAAAGGTTACTATCAATTTAATAGACAAACTCCACACATTTAGAAAGCAGAGTTTGTAAATATAAGTAATTATTGTTCGGATTCAGACTATAGGTGGATTATGCATACAATTAAATTGAAATCTCGTGAAAGACATAAAAAAAATTTTATTTTGTATGAAATTTGAGGACAAGAAAACTAAAAGAACATCCTAGAGAGCGAGAGAAACGAGTACGGAGCAAAAAAAAAGGCATGAATTTAACGAAAGGTGAAATTCATTATACAATGGATTGAAGATGTTGAACATATATGTATGTGTGTGTGTAGAAAATTCAAACATATTTGTTTGAGCGCGAATTATGGTATTTGGCACGTATGCATGCATATACGTACATATATATATATGTACCATATGTAATACAAGTACAACTACCAAAGTTGTTCTCAAAATAAATAGGAGAAAAAACTACACACATACAAGCGAGTATTACAACAAGAGCACCAAGTATGAAACTTTTCAACTATAAGAGCCAACAATAACAACAACAACAAAAGTCATAAGGGATGAAATTTGATGTGGGAAAAATGGCAATAAATATAAAAGGAAATAAAAGATAACAAGGAAATTGAAAACAATGCAAAATAAAAAAAAAACTTAAAATGCGAGTGAAATTGCACCAAACAAAAAAAAAAAAAAAAGAGAGAAATACAGTTTAGTTACGTACTATACACACAATAAAATCACATGCAACGAGTGGTGATTAAATTCACAAGAAATATTTATGTTTATAGGAAAATGCAAAATACAAGAACAAACACCAAAAATTGCAAGCAAACTTCATGTGTGGCTAAAGGTAAAGGCAGCCAGACAGATAGACAGTAAAATACGAGTAAAAAGTAGACATTAAGTCGTACATATGTACGTAATCATATCTGCATGGAGACAAGACAAGAAGCACTTCTAAAATTGAAACAAAATATTTTGTTTTGTTCGTGAAATGTTTTTTCTTTTCTGTTCAATGTTTCCTGTTTTACTTTAACAGGCTGGCAGGAAGCACTGCCTAGCAGGGGTTGGAAATAATTTAGAAATTTATGCTTTCTTTTTGTTTTGAAAATTGAAATCCAAATAAATAAAATCAACTATAAAATATATTTATCTATCCATCTTTTCTTTTGTCCTTTCTTCTTGTGTGTGGCAGCAAGCAGACAGAGGAAACAAAGAGACATAAAAACAAATAGTACACAGTAAATTTGGAGAGAGAGTATTTGCTTGGGAGCAGTGTGGCCAACATTTTGTTTTCAAAATTTGCTAATATTAAGAAAAAAATCATCTAAAAAGCGGTTTCTTTATGAAACTGTATACAAAAATATTTTTATATACATATACTACTGTGGGCAAAAAGTAGTAAGACTTTGTTCATAATTTCAAATTTTTTTATTCATTCTTCCAAATCTATTTCGTCTCCTTCAAAGTAATCCCCCCGGTGCCCCAATACACTTGTGCCAACGTTTTTTCCAATTCTCGAAACAGTTGTTAAAGTCAATTTCCGGAATAGCCTTCAATGCGCTTAGCGAATCATGTTTAATGTCTTCAATTGACTCAAAACGGTGTTCACGAAGCGGTTTTTTGAGTTTAGAAAATAGCCAAAAGTCACACGGTGCTAAGTCAGGCGAATAGGGTGGTTGCGGAACGATATCAGTCGAATTTTTGGCAAAATGGTCTCGTAAAACCAATGCAGTGTGAGCCGGCGCATTATCGTGATGCAAAAACCATGAGTTGTCTTTCCATAATTCCGGCCTTTTTTTTTGCGAATCCCTTCATGCAAACGACGCATTACACTCAAATAGTATTCCTTGTTGACAGTTTGGCCGGTCGGAACGAATTCGGAGTGCACCACACCTCGATAATCGAAGAAAACTGTCAACATGACCTTGATTTTTGAACTGCTTTGACGGGGTTTTTTCGGTTTCGGCTCACCTTTGGCATGATATTCGGCCGATTGATCGTCTGTTTCCGGGTCGTAAGCATAGATCCAAGGCTCATCGCCAGTTATAATACGTTTCATGACATCCTGGTAGTCGGAAAGCATTGTTTTACAGACGTCAACGCGAAGCTGTTTTTCCATAAAATTTAGTGATTTTGGAACCAATCGTGCATTCACTCTTCTTAGGCCCAAATTATGTTTTAAAATGGTTTTCACTGATCCTTCCGATATTCCAACGATGCCAGTAAGGTCTCGGACTGTTAGTCGTCGATTCTCGAGCACCAATTCCTTGATTTTATTGACGTGTTGATCATCAGTTGATGTTGATGGCCATCCTGGACGTGGTTCGTCGTCAACGCGTTCTCGACCATCTTTGAACAATTTGTACCAATCAAAAACACTTGCTCGCAACATACAATTATCACCGAAGGCCTTTTGCAACATTCTGAACGTTTCGGCACCAGAAATTTCATTCCGCATACAAAATTTAATGGAACTTCTTTGTTGAATAACTTCACTCATTGTGAAAATCGCCGAATGCACTTTTTGTACTTCAGAAAGACAAGCGTATACTAAACACTAATGATTATTTTGATGTGACATTTGGCACAGATGACATCTGTGCCGACAGTCATACCAACCTTAAAAAATAATATTTTCATGAATGGGTTTCCGCTCGAAATTAAAATTAAAAAGTCTTACTACTTTTTGCCCACAGTAGTATATTAAAAATAAATTATTTATTTAAATCAAATATAGTTTTAAAGTTTTTAATTTTTGCAAAGCCTGCACATAGTTGGAGTAAACTACTACTGCTTCTAAAAATAATAACAACAATTGCTAATTTTCACTCAAAAACGTACCTTTATAACTTTAAAATTTAATTGCCTTCTGATATTGTGTGTTTAACTTGAAAATGCGGAACTTTTCTTTTTAAATATTGCTTTACTTCATTCACTAATCGAACGATTACATTATTCAAAGTAGGGTCCATCGGAAGCTATGATATTTTGCCATATTTCTGCCAATTTATGTATTCCTTGCCCAAAAAAAAAAACCATCCATCTCTCTAGGTTATGGACAGATCAATTAAATTTTTGATACTTTCAACGGAAGTAAAACGGATTACAGTAAGAGTATTCTGCATCGATCAAAAAAAAGTGATAGTTAAATGTTAGTTAGGTAAATGATAGTTAAACGAAGCAAGGTTTGATGAATACGGCGGGTACGTCAAAGCTTCCCATATACTATTTTCAAAATAATTTTTAACGGTCTTTTAATTACGGTCTCGTGCCTGGTAGCATATTCGGGTAGTTAATCGGCTTTTGTTTTCTTCAAACCAATCAATTGTTTTCCCCCGTAATAGTTTCGCAACGTTTTAGCAGATCATAAAAGATGACACCCTTCTGATCCCACCAAATACAGAGCATTACTTTGGCGCCAAAATCTACGCTTTCCAAGTGTCGAAATCAGAATTCTCATGCTTTAATCGATGGAGTATATTCACTGCGGACTTCCAACAGCAATCGATTACTTTCAGCAGCTTTTTGTTCGATAAGCTAAATTTCCCGCAAATCCCGTTTATTACACGTATGCTGCCATATTTGCAGCGCAAAAAGGTTATGTTGATTACACTTATGCAAATTAATACATATTCAAAACAAAAGTTACATATTGTAGCTAAAACATGAAAGTAGTTACAGTACTGCCAGATGTGATTACCTCATTTTGAAGTTATACACCCAATAAAACAACCAATCTCTACATACGAGGTTTCGTCTTTTCTTTTTATTTTATAAGTTTTTTCTGCTTTTATCTCCAAACTTGTAGTACATATGTTTAAGATATAACGCTTGACTACAAAAAAACTGAATATAAAATGCTCGTCAAAAATTTTCAATGTCACCACGGCCTAATGCTTTTTCTTTACATGTGCTTTAGAGTTCACAAATTACAATGTTCCGATAAAAAATTTTGTTTGGATTATTAAAAAAATTGTCTTTTAAATTTGAACGAGCTAAAAATGCCGCTGAGCGTAGTATTACTTTTCCCCGAGTTTTGAATTTTTCAAAATCACTAAACTTAGTGGGCCACACTGAGTTGGCCAAATTGGACTAAAGTAAGCAACAACAGTAAAAATGTACAAATATTATTGCAGGTAGGTTGAACGTGGTAATAGCAGGCGTTTCAGATGTAATCGCTTGAAATGTGAGTTTTCTTTTTACTGCCTTGCCGCTACGTTTGTTTTTGCTTAAGTTGCTGTTGTTGCTGTTGAAGCATTATCTGGAATATATTAACTTGTGTGCCCGGATAAAAAAAGCAAATATACATATGTAAATACAAATACTATACCCAAGCACTTCAGACAGCCATTCACACACGAGATTTAAAAGGGTATGCATACGCACATATCGCCACATGAGTACTTCCATGTCGCATGTAGGTTTTTAATTGATTTGTAGGCGGAATCGATATATATAACTATCGAAAGCCACATACAACACTTAATTTCACATACGACACGACATACATATGGTACATATGTAAACATATGGAAGCAGCTAATTTTCTATGTCCAAGGATGTATTATTTGGTATTATGTCAACAGTCAAAGGTTGCGTGTACCATGTAGTAATAGAGCCTTGTACAAGGAAATGGAAATTTAAAATCCCTCTTAAATATACTGCTTTCTTGTCCTAAAAATGCCCAACCACCGGATTCGTTTGTATGGAGGATTTTTGAAGTCGAAATGGTAATTAATTTTTTGAAAGATCTAAAAACAAAAATTTTGACATCAAAAGTGCATGAGTGCATGCCCCGACGAATGAGAAGGATGAAACGACCAAAAATGACTTCTACGAGCTTCTCGACAAAACTTATGAGCATTGCCCCTGCCACGATATTAAAATCGATTTATGCACCACCAGCGCAGTGAAAATTGGGACAGACCTCTTCACGTCATTTGATACCAACAGAGGTTTCAGACAAGGTGATTCCCAATCGTGCGACTTGTAATATGTATAGTATAAACTTCTCACAAATACATAAAAAAAAAATAAACAAAATAGTATGAAAATATTGTATATTCATTTCCTAATTTATATCGATAATTAAGGTAACAGACACAACACTTAACACAGTGCAAATATAAATTTTCACAGGAACACGTTTGCCTCACTTTGTGAAGAGGTCGTCTTTTAAGAACTTAACATCGATTTTAACTGCATCTTACTCTGTTTCGGTTAATCACTTCCGACAACTGCGCTTTGATATGTACTTATTATGTTGAAGGGACATGGAAAACCAATAACAAACTTTGATCCAAAATTTCACTTACCCAAATTGTAAATTTAATAGGTAAAAATGTAAAGTAGTTTTCTACTAATTTTGCATTTATGGTATATTAAGAATATTGGAAGAAAGTGCTCCGGCTAGAAGGGTGTTTTATTCGAACCAAGGTGGAGGAACACGCAGAAGAGAACGTCCTAATCTCCGTTGAAAAGACCAGGTGCAGGGCAACCTGGCTGCACTTGGCCTGCACTGGCGCCAGTGCGCGCATAGCAGAGGTGACTGGCGAAGCTTTGTAGAGGCGGCCAAGACCGATCATCGGTTGTAGTGCCAGTTAAGTAAGTAAGTAACTATATTAATTTTGCAGTTTCATCTTTACCACTTTACAAATATCACAATTCAAGCACTCCGCAATGAGGATGGATAACGATTTTATAAAACACAAAATCATTTAACTACTCGCCACTAGTAAAGTAGCAACCAAGATTCTAAGGCGAGAAGTTTTCGTTCTGCCTCTTTAATCTCCACCTCCTGCAACCAGCGCAAACGATTGTGATACGATTCACATGAACATCACATCTCCAATTCCTTTAACTTTAGGTCCAACTCTAGGCAAGCCACCAGTTCTTTCACATTTAATCGTACTGCACGCTACCTTCAATGATGTTTGAATGTTTTTGGAACAAAATATTTTGATATATATGCCCAATAATGCTCAATATCTGGCACCGTTTTTCTTCTTAAAGCGCGGAATTTTACATTTCACATTTTTGACATTTATACTAATTTATATTATAATCTTGAAATTAAATTGATGAAATTTCAGTATTTGCAAGTAAACTTAAAGTATTGCTGATCAGCTGTTCGGCATAGGGACAACTATGACGTACATGCGCAGAACTCAACTAAAATTTAATAGCATTCAGCGCAATCTTTTGCATGTACATGATCTACATATTATCAATCTGATCATATTAGAGCATAGTGGTGTGCCCGAGTGAGATAAAAGGAAGAATAAAGTTTATGAACGTAAATTGATATACGTAAATATTCAATATTGCAACACTATTAACTTTATACAAAATAAAATACATAAAATCACACATATAGTATTAGGAACTTCTCTAACATTAGAACTTTTTTCAATATTCAATAAGCTACCAGAAAATATAAGAAATGTAAACAATATTTGTTTTTTCAAAAGAAATGTTGAAACGCTACTGATAAGAATAACAGAGAGAGAATAAAAGTGTTGTTTTGTTGCGTTTGTTCAAACCCTCTTTGTGGAAATGATTTTTCTGTTATAAATTAAAACTTCCCCGCCAAGTAACAACAATTTGTTCCGAGTCATCAAAGAAGAGTGTGCCTGGCATTGTTATGATGGAACACAACTCCTTTCCTGTTGGCCAATTCTGGTTGCTTTTCCTTGAATGCTTCGTTCACGCGGTCAAGATGAGAGCAGTAGAGAGCCTAATTAACCTTTGCACCCAGCTGCAGTAGCTCGTTATAGATAATTCCCTTCCAATCCGACCAAAACTCAGCATAACCTTGTTTGCCGTCAATCTAGGCTTGGAATCCGTTTGTGAAGGGTCACAGCGCTTTGACAGTGACAAACGAATAACATGCCTATTTGTCTATTCCCTTAGTCACCCATCTCCCTCTAAATTTATAAATGATATTTAACTGTAGATATTAAATTTTTATTCACCATTTTAAATATTTAAATATGTAAATTTTAAATGTCGACTCAGTTACACCCTACGCCATTTTCTGTGGAACTGTTATGACTGAAATTGGAATTTTAGAAGACCAAGCAAAAATACAACAATAAAAGAAAAAAACAGAAATGTTGTCATATGAAAATTGTGAAACTTGTAAACTTAACTTTTTATTTATTATGTTTTAGGAAGAATTCTACAAGAAAAAAAAATTCTTTCACAGTACAAACGATGCGTAATGTGTTTAAACTATTTTCTGAATTGAAAACATTAAGCTTGACTACCCTGTGTTTACATTACTTGGTTGGGTTGATAAAAAATCAAAAATTAATAAACATCGAGCAATGGCTGCAAACATGACGAATTAAGATAAATGAACTGAAGTGTACGCACGTGACATTCACTCTTAGAAAAGGAAACTGTTCTTCCATTAGAATTAACAACAAAAATATCCCACAGAAACCTGAAGTCATTTACTTAGGGGTACATCTTGGCAAGCGGTTAACATGGCGAAAACCATATTCAAACGAAACGTACGCAAGCTACGCTTAAAATAGCTAACATGAATTGGCTTTTAGGAAGCAATTCAAAATTGTCGCTCGAAAATAAAGTGCTCATATTTAAGACGACCATTAAACTTATTGTTATTTTCCGAATAGGAAAGATTCGATAATAACCATAACCAATAGAAGTGGCATAAACTTTCTATCAACTTTTAGAAGTTCTTCCAAAAAACTACGATACTTGTCGTTTAAAATGAGTGAAAAACATAAATTCTTGGTGCTGCTCATAAAGCACATCTCCCATCGCCGTTCGGATTCGGCTAAAAATTGTAGGTTTCTTTCCATTACAAACTTAATTTAAATGCATTTATGTAGAATACAACAGATGCATACCTTTGAAGCTTCATTGGCAACATAACTTTGCTCGAGTATGTCTTAATTAGCTTAATCGTTTCAACCAGCCCTTTACAACTTGTCTAAACTTCTCCCAACATTTACCTATTTATAAGTAAAACAAACTCACATCGACACAACGCAACGTTATGCTTAATTTTTCAGTAATATTGATTTTCTCTTTATTGCAACAATTATTTTGAGTTATTCCCCTTTTCAGATTCAAACAAAAACATATTCAATCATTCAACAAAAAATGTCAGTGTCCTCGTAATGTGAGTTTTTGTGGCACTTCAACACTTTATTCGCAGACTCTAATTTTTTGTTTTTATTTGCTCTGAAGTTTTTTGTTGGTTTGCAATTTACTGAAATCTTATACATTCACAACAAATAAATTCACTAAAGGAAAGAAAGCAAAATAAAATTGTTGCATCATATATAACATTAACATATATAGTAGCTAGGGGAATGGTTGTAATCCTTATGGCATACAAACACAGAGTCAGACAGACGGACAGACAGAGAGAACTGCAGCCGGCCGAAATAAATCTATTGTTTCACCATTTAAAAACGCCCGGTCACAAGCTTAGGAAAACAATAATGTTTCCAATGTCGGCAGCGTGATACATAATCGTCCAACCGTCAACCATGGTGGTGCTGATACTGATATTTGTGGTGGTTGGTGAATTGCAGTAGCAATTTTCTAATCATGATTTTTTCGTATTTTTTAATTTAAACTTGTTTTTCCAACGGTTACGGAAATTCATTTCATACTTTGGCGGCAGGATACTCAACTCATACCTACTCAAAGAATTGAATTTGTGAATATTTCTATGTAGCTGGAATCTCATGTACTCGTAGCACAAAATTTTACCTTACAAAATGTTTACTTGAATTTTGTTTTGTCTCTCCCGTTGATTTTCATTACTAAGAATTTGCAGTTGGCAAATGTACTGACATCTTTATTTTTCAATTTCGTTGTATTTTGTTTATATTCTTAATTGACTTCCCATATTAAAAAAAAGTGAAATTGTACCAACAATGCACACAAGGCATTTCTATGCCTGTAGACAATAAGGACTGGCCTCCCGGTAACCCGGGATCCCGGACACTTTTCCCGGTATTTACTTTTTTAATTTTTATCATAAAATAAGAAGCGGGAAAAACTTTATATTTACTCGTCCATAGTGCAACCGCTTAGTTTTAACATATTGCATATTACGAAATATGTATGTCAAGATAAATACATACAAAAATTGAAAAGTCGAAGGTCAAAACTTTTTAGCAGAATTTCTTTGTCCGTAAATTTATTTTTAATTAGCTGAATTGGAATAATCTGGCATTCAATATATAGTTATTTTTTGTTATATTACAAAATAATTTATATTATGTCGGCATGTGAATTATTATATAAAATTACAAGCTTGGACTTAAGAAAACTATTTTATTTAAAAACGAAAAACTTACTGAAGGAAAATATAACATATTGCATGAGTAAAAATATATTCAGACGGTTTCAAAGTGGCCACCCTTGGCACGAATACACAGCTTCAAACACTAGTAAAAATTTTTGGATATGGGCCGCAGCTCTCCCACCGTTCCACCGTTATTCGGTCCCATTCACAACGCAACGACTGTTTCAGGGACTGCAAATTTTTATGCCGTTTAGCACAGGTCCTGGGTCTATAATGGACCATATGCTGCAATCCATTAGATCGTGATCCGGCGAATATGGCGGCCATTCTTCAGATGTGATAAAATCGGGAAAATGAGCGAAGTTTAATGATGTTGAATGACGAATGATGGTCCAGGAGCCTCTTCTAACCAACTTCTATCATTCTGACAGTTATGCGCTTGTTCAACAGTAAACAGCTTTTCATCTATGAAGATGATTTTTTCTCATTCAATTCCTGCGGTCCGACGTTGAAGTAGGAGACATCTTTGAAGTCGTACGCGCTGGTTTTAATCCATAAGTAACTGGCATTTTAGGAGATTGTAAGCATTGAGTCCTAGTTTGTTTTTTGCAATGAGTCGAACTGATTCACGATTGATGCCAGTTTCGTAAATTTTCTCACGGAAATCGTTGAATTACGCTGCAGCTGTTTTTGAACGATTTTGTGATTCTTGTTGTTAACGGTGTTAACGATGGGTTTTCTGCCTGGCGATCACCTTCATGACCCAGCTCCTTAAATCGTTTAACTGTACGACAAACTCACAATTGCCTTTGCCTAGCTGGCTCAATATTATAATAGCTGACCGATTATTTGACATCGTAAAATAAATAACTAAATGAAATCAAGACCACACAAAAATTAAATCAAATAACGTAGAATAATACAAGAGTGAAGAAAATTGTAGAAAAATTACAATACTCTTTCTATAGCGTGAAGAAAGTTGTATACACTTATTAAATGTCACCCTGTATTGTAAAAATATGATAAGCCACATGACTTCAGAAATTCGGTTTTCGGATGGGTTCTACCAGTTAACAGCAAAAGATTTCACATTTATTTCAATAAATTTCACATCTGACGTAAAAGTTTGCTTGCACGTATGCTTTATTTTCCATATATTTTTTTTATTTAAAGTACAAGTATATCGACTACTTTACATTGTGGCTTATTATGCTTTTACAATAACCGTATCATATACATAACAATGCTGGTGAAAAAATCTACGTACACATTAAATGCTGAAATAATGTGATTTTCAATTTAAAATTATGTTTCTGATTTAAAGTAAATAAATAAAATACAACATTGATATTTGTAAAATCGTATTGTTTTTTAATTTGTCCATGTATAAAAATCGTTATCCCGAAAAATCTCGAGAGTTTAAAAATTGCTCCGGGACTCCGAACCTTAGTGGACCTTAATCAAGGGCAACATATACTGAAATGTTTTTGTTACATGCCCACCCACATGCGTTATATTGCTTTCTATTTTTCTTAAAATCTAATTTGTTAAAAACCATCGTCACTGTCGTCGTAATGGTCGGTGAAAAATTAAATCTTGCAATGTACAAAGGAAATATTTTGCATTAGTTCATAAAACGTGGTGCGGTTTGCAGGGGGATAAAAAATGGCGCAATATTCTCTGGAGCAATGAAACAAAAATAAATTTATTTGGTAACGATGCGGAAAGAAACGTTCGTCACCGGAAATGCAAAGAATTCGACGTCCGGTTCACAAAGAAAACAGTGAAGCACGGAGGTGGCAGCTTAATGGCATGGGGCTGTTTTTCTTGGCAAGGTATTCCGAGGTAGTCCGATACATCAAATTAATGGCGTTATGGATAGATTCGTGTATAAGGATTTGTTGGAAACGGAAATGTTCCCATATGACGAGCGAGGATAATATACCGCATTTGTGGAAATTTCAGCAGGACAATGATCCTAAACATTCATCGCGAGTTGTCAAAGCATGGTTCCAAGAGCATAATGTAGACGTCCTTGGGTGGCCAAGTCAATACCCAGATCTAAATCCTATTGAGAACCTCTGGGGCGAACTTAAAAGCCAAAACAAAACACAGTTATGGGAAAATATTCAAAAAATTTATACAATTCCTGTAGAAACTTGTCGGAAGTTGATATCGTCAATGCCCAGAAGAATCGAAAATCCATCAAGAATATTGGTGGATATTCTGGGTATTAATGCGTTCTTACTAATTCAGTAAAATACGGGACCATAACTAGCAAAATTTCAATATTTATTCCTAAGTTTTTTGTGCACACCTATTATTCTGTCCAATCGAAAATCTGTGTATTTTTTATGAATTAACCAAAATTTAAGTTATTTTTTTGAGTTTTTAAAACCTTTTATGTTTTGTTATGACGCTGAAGTATGTTTATGTTTAAAACTAATTTAGTTTTTGAAGGATAAAAAAAATATATATAAGCCAAGCTTTTTTGAAAAAAAATATGTTCACACCTATTATTTTGTCCAGGTGTGTTGGTATATTAATTGCGACCCGATTTATATAACTCCGAGTAGGAAGCGTGAGAGATGTAAGCAGATATAAGTTACTAAATAGTACTGATCCGAATTGAAAATGGGTGGATTAGACTGCCATGCCTACCTCACATGTAATCAAAATATTTGACTACTTCGTAAATATGCCCGGTGCTAAAAAGCTTATTTGCTTATTAGTAAAATCTAGAGTACAGCATTACTGAAATTGCCAATTGGCCAGGCTTTCAATTAATTGCGAATAATAAAATATATACCAAAAAGTAAATATAATAAACTAGAAACATTCTAGCGAAAAAAGTATTTTTGTCGTTTAATCTCACTTGGCGGATTTTAAAGAATCAGAAAATTTTTAAATGTTTTCAATACGTAGTTTATTGGTAATAAATAAACTTTAATTTACTCTAAACTAGACATATGCAGAGAAAACTAGGCTCAAAATTATGCCTTTCGTGGAATATGTAAAGATTTTAATGAACATTATAATCTATAAACAACTGATGAATTTATATCCGTAGTTGTAAGAAATATCAAATCGGATATATGCAGTTCATTACATATTTTTTGGTAAAACGGTTACGTCGGTCACCGATCCGATCGTGTTGGGCGGAAGGATGGTCAGTTGAGATTCAATACAAGAAATTAAAAAAAAAAATGGTTGTAGACTTTTCATTTCGATAGAAAAGTATCTGACAAATATTTTAATATTCGATAAACCCATGCGAGAGTTAAACTGACATATAACGGCATGCCCATGGAAGGCCTAGGAGGGCCTTTACCTACAGTTTAATGCCGCATTCAAACCGCGAAGTGAAAAACTTATCTTAACCAATTTCCTTTGATTTATAGCAAAAATAGCTAGTTTATAAAATATTCAAGAAATATGCAAAAAATATGTAAATTATTCGGAAATGCGAATACAAATTATCCTCCCAACTCTAGTATTTGCTATGCTGCCTGCACCATAAGTATAAAATAGTTCACAACATAAGTATATAGTTTTAAATGCAATACTCACTTTTTTGGAACTTTTTTCTATTTCTTTCTCGAAATCAGTTTGTTGCAATGGTGTCAAAGTGACCGTAACATCTTTAATAATATCTCTGAATGAGCTGAGCAATTAGACAACAAAGAAAAAAATCAGTTACAATAATTTCAACATCAACAAATCCAATAAAACATACTTATTGACATCATCTATCATAGAAGCTGATAACTTAGATTCAGCTTTTCGTTTCTTAGCAACTGAACCACTACCGGAACCCTTGCCCGACGAAGACGATGCCGTAGAACTAGATGCGGCCGCTGTTGTGGTAGCCGAAGACAATGCAGTTAACGAATCCACATTGGAGTTACCAAAATTTGATGTATCCGAGTTGGATACATGAGAATCACCACTTCCAAAACCTGATGTAATAGCGGAGGACGATGATGATATTTTTGAAGACTCCTTTGAACCACTTCCACCACTATTGATAACAGTACTGCCACTTGTAGCAGATGAGCATATATTCTGAGCTGATGCAACATTAGCACTGCTATTGTGATCATGTGCAGCTGGCATGATTGACGATGTGGCTGCAGCAGAAGTATTCGCAGCTGCTGATGATGATGAACTGGAGGAGAAATCTTTATTCTTCGATGATTTCGATGATTTTTCACGTGAATCACGGGATGACGACGACGATGAGGACCCATCTTTATCTTTATCCTTATTTGAGCTGGATATCTTATTTAAGGTTTTACTATGTTTCTCTTTTTCCTTATAACTACTTGAACTGCTGGATGAACTCTTTAAATTGGGTGTAGAATTACTGGAACCGCCAACGCCAGCAAGAGCACTGCCTCCACCCAGAAAAGAGCTAATGGTAGGAACACCATTGCCCACACCGCCACCACTACTACCCGGACCACCGCCACTAGTGCTACCTATCCCAGCCATATTGCTGGAACCACTGACTCCCCCACCATTGGCAGAACTGATGCCATGTAAATTGCTAATGCCTGCGTTGGTAGAAAGACCAGCAGCAGATGTAGCTGGCAAATTTCCAGAGGATGATGATGAATTTGATTGCTTTGATGCAGTAGAGGATTTTCGCTGCTTTGTAGATGACACCGAAGAAGAAGTATTTATATTGGTAGTGATTTTAATGCTGGTCGCTGAAGTGGATGAAGCGGTTGCATTCATGGTCGAATCAATTTCCATTTCGGGTGAAGAACCCGAGTCGGACGAAGTATCATGAGTGATTGGTTTATATGGGGGTATTGTTTTTACATTGCCGCCTTTTTTCTGTAAAAAATAAATGAGTTACAGAAAGTTAAGAGATCAAATTTGTTTGTTTGACTTACCAATTTACTATAATGATGTTGACAGTAACCACAATATTTTACATTATCCAAATAATTGCCTGCTTCTTCGCAAAGTAAGCCCAAACTTTGGGCGCAGGTTACGTGAAATTGTTGCTTACAATTCGATTTATTACATTGCATACAAGCGCCAACAGTAGCACGATTCGGTTTGCCAATTTCCTGACAAATATAACAAGCTGCAAAGGAGAATAAGAAAATTGAGAAGAAATTTATAAACTTTTTTTGATTTTTACATACTTTTAGCATATCGTTCCTGAGGTATCAATTGCAATATAATCGGTTCCATTGTGGTAACATTGCCAAATCGCACTTCCGGTATGTATAGCGCACATACAACATGTGCCCATCCTTGATTATCCGTTTTCTTGAGTGCTCCATCTCGTGACGGGCATAACTCACAGCGTACACGTGTCGAACGCTCTTGACTTTCACACTTCCGACAAAACCATGGCCCTGTAGGGACAGTTACAATACCATAACATGCTTGATGCACGGCGACAGTACAATTTTGACCATCACAATAGACGAGCGGATTTTCTGGCCAACCACGCTCGTCCGAACAAACACAACAACCGCCGACCATTTCCTTCATGCTGGGCGTTCAACCTTTTTTCCACACGTGGATATCGGTATAGCACTCACTTCATATCAAGAATTTGATGCAATGTTTGTGGATGGAAAAAATACATACAATAAATTCTTGACTATTATTCCATATGTAGACGATAGTGTCCGGGGAAATTTTACTATTTTTCACTCAGGTTAACTTTATATTTTCGCTGTTTTTGTTGTTGTCTGGCAATTATGCAATATTTAAACTGGAAAGAAATAGAAAATTTATTAAATTTTATATTTTAAGTTAAAAACTTTCGAAGCGTCAACAAATAATAAAAAGTAGGTGTGGTTATTTCCAGGGTCGTGTTTTCACCAATATAAAAAGAATCCGTATTTTTCGTTACAAAATGATGTGGGTACACAAAAATTTTGCAACACTAGTCCGTTTATGTCAAACGAATACATGTTCGAAAGGTGGCATTACAGCTTAGTTGTGTAATTCGTCGCTAGTGTAAAAAGTTACATTCATTTGAAAATGGGAGATATCTGAAGTAATACGCTATGTGATACTTTATTACTATAGAAAAGGTATAACCGCTGCACCTCGATCTGGTCGGCCAGTCACTGAAAAAGCCGATGAAATCTACGCCATCAGGAGGAAATAATTCTGTATTGTTCGTGGCCAAGCTAATTGTTTGTGGCTTTGCTAACTAATGACATAAAGCACAGCATCATCGGGAAACTTCAAAAAGCTCTGGAATGTTCATCAAAGTGACGCCATCTATGGTATAAATACGACAACAGTAGCGAAATAACAGTCTTATTGTAAACACAGTGTGTGAAATATAATTGTGAAGTAATTTTAAGTGGTTGAGTGATGAAAAAATTGTATAAAGATACAATAATTTGCTTTTATACACAATCCAGTCATCGAACCTTTTTATTTGTTGAGAATAAAGAAACAGTAGAAACTAAGTAAATAATCGTAAGAATACAAACTTTAAAGAATTAATGAAAAGAACAACAACAAATGAATAAACTAACGATAAAAACGTACTGCAATGCAAAAAACAAAGCAAAGAAGAACTAAACAACAACACAAATAAAATATCCAACAAGAACAAGAGCCTAAAATAGGTTAGAACAAATAATACTAACAACAACAAGAACAACATAAACCTACATAAATTGGAAAGGTGAACGAACAATGAAAAATGACAGAGAGGAAATTACAAAAAACACAAAACCAAAATAATGAAGCAATTGAAACACATGGAATCGTGAGTGTCCTCATAGAGAGTTCATGTGAAAGAATATAGGAAAAGATGTTTTCATCATTTTTCAAAACTGATATTGAATACGCCAAACAGTTACACACACTTACTTTACTTTTGATGGCACAACAGCCCATGGAGGGCCTAGGCCGAGCTTTTCGCATCCACTCATGTTGTGCGTGTTATATTTGTACATGAATGGAAGGGACCTACAGTTTAAAGCCGAATCCGAACGGCGAAGGAAAAGCTTTTCATAGCAATTTTTACTCTTGTAGGTTTGCCATTGCCTGACAAGAGGTGGTGCCGTGTAGAAAAATTATTTTTTCTACTTTTTTTTTTGATTTTGCCTGTGCCGAGATTCGAACCCCGGACACTCTGCGTAGCAGTCCAACGCACTACCACTACGCCACAGCGACCACAGTTACACACACACGAAACATAAAAAACGGAATGAAAGCAAAAAATTTATTTAACTCACATATCAGAAATATGTTGCTGCTGGGAGAAGGGGAAGCATTAACGCAAATTAGAAGTAATTACTGAATATATTTTGTATAAGCTTTCCTTTCTGCAGCTAAATGTAATCTTCCTTTCTTCTTGTTTTAATGGCACAACACCCCATAGAGGGCCTAGGCCGAGCTTTTCGCATCTATTCATGTTGTGCGTGAATGGAAGGGACCTACAGTTTAATGCCGAATCCGACCGACGAGGTGAAAAGCTTTTCATATGCAATTTTACTCTTGGAGGTTTGACATTGCCTGCCAAGAGGTGGTGCCGTGTAGAAATTGTTTTTTCTGACGTACTACCAACTACGCTACAGCGACCAAAGCTTATTACAATAGTATTTTTTACATATTTTACTTGTATACGAGTACTTTCATATAAACATAATACGTACCATACATAATATATATGCATAAATTGGGACGATATTTCCAGAACAACAGCATTCGCATTCAAGCAAGTATGTATGCAAAAAACAATGGCACATGTTTACGCATATGCGTAGTGATCTGCAGTGGTATAAACACATATGTAGCTGTTTCACATCTGCGCCATCTAGCGAATTCGCAATGTATTGGAATAGAAACGACGAAAAAACTTCGATGTTCCTGAACTTGCTAATGTAGCAGGCAACTTACGCGTCGCAAGCATCAGGTAAACTCGTACAACACCATTACACCCGCAGTCTAATGGTATTGTAGAGGAGTAGCTAAGGAAAGTAGTGGACAAAAATCAGCAAGATTGGGATGAGCAAATACCCATGTCATTAATGGCGTATCGATCAGAGCAGTATGCCAGCCGATTTAAGGTTTGCCGTTAACTATCCAACAAGGAAGCGAAATCATTTGAATGAAGTTCATCGTTTTACCAGGAAGCATATTAAACTTCTGGTAAAATGAAGAAAGGTACGATAAGAAGACAAACTCAGAAGGTTTCGAGGAAGGACAGTTGGTAATGGTGTACAATCCTCTAAATTATAAACACAGTGGGAAGATCTACACAAAATTATTACACAAATAAATGACTATTGACTATAAATAAAGAAAAATTGCAAAAGAAGAGCAAACATGAAGGTTGTGCATTTGGAGAGACTAGCTTCTTATAAGTACGACTGGAATACAGTGAGTCACAGTTCAGCAGTCTTAGTAAAGGTTAAGTGTGTAAGATCCTTGTAAAGTAATTTTAAGTATTGGTGTATTTAGTTGCTACAATTTGCTTTTAACACAATCTAGTTTGTCAAACCTTTTTATTTATTAGGAATAAACAGTAGAAACTTAATAAGCATGACAATATGTAAATAAATGCTTATGTTGCCAAGTTTACTAAATAGTTTATAGATGTATAAATGAAGTTAAAAGCTAGTGAAAAACAAAAAGATGTCTCAGATGGGAGGATGCAGTTAAATGAGAACAGCATATTGTATGAGTATGTGCGAGTATTTTCATTCCCACGTTTGCATACCTATTTGATATATTTATAATTGTTTGAGCTCAGGGGGTAGTGAGGCGTCGTGGGTCAAATTGTACATACGTGATCCAGCTTTGTATTATTACAATAGCTTATTTCTTTAGGAATGAAACTAAAGGTCAAACTCCATAATACGCGTTTCGGAAGCAACGCTTTTCTCGTATACGCGCTTTCTAGGCATTCGGTGGTGTTTTGCAATATTGTTATTAAGGTCGCTAAAAATTAACTAAAAATCGGTTTTGTATTTTTCACCTCCTCTATTATTTTTCTTCCATTATTTTTTTCTCTTCTGAATTATTTGCAGCCAATTTATTATTGATAAGTAAAGCCGACGACAAATAATAGAAGTTTTACTTCGGCGAAAACAAAGTTTAATCTGCCAGAGTATTAAGTTAATTTTTAGTTTTTATTTGTCATCCCAGGTCAAAAACTTAAATACTTATATTTAAAATATTTCTTTATCATGTTCAACAGTTTCTACACCAAATAAATTTTTGAAATCTTTTCGCTATAAATAATTTCGATTATAATAAATTATAACATCTCTAACATGTTATCAGCTGTTTGCGTCGCCACACGTGAAAGCGTGAAAAAAGTTGAAAGTAGTTTAACTTTTGCCGCTTTCTGCACATTTCGACGGCGAGCCCTGGAGTTTGTTTCATGCAAAACACACGAATTCCAGAAAAGCTTAAGCGCCGAAAGAATAAACTGTGGTCGCTGTGGAAAAACAAATTTCTACACGGCTCCACCCTTTGGCAGGCAATGCCAAACCTACAAATGTAAAAATTGCCTATGATTTTTGGCTATGGGACCTCCACCGTTATTCGGTCCCATCTTCATGACCCAACTCCTTAAACCTTTTAACTGCACAATAAACTAACGAACGAGCAATGCGAAGCTGCAGCGCTTTCTCATAATTGCGTTTGCCTAGCTGGGGCAATGGCCGATTATTTGACTTCGTAAACTAAATAACTAAATGAAATCTAGACTAAGTAGAATAATACAAGAGTGAAGAAAATTGCAATACTTTTTCTATAGCGCGAAGAAAGATATATACACTTATTAATTGTCACCATGTATACCATAACAATGATCAGCGTGTATAACGAAGTCGACTTAGCTATGTCCGTCTGTCTGGTGTACACGATAGCTCTGGTATACACTATCTGAATCAAACTTGTTATAAACATTTTGTACACTCAAATAATCAAAAAATCACTTTTGCTAAGAAACAGTTTTTTTCATTCATGAACATAAGAGGTACAGCAAATCCAAGAATGTGCAAATGACTGATTACACTGTTTGACAAAAATACATTTTTCAAAAATAACAAGGTTTTGAAAGTGGATTCTGATTGAACTAGGAAAAAATTATACGTTAATTATACAAATTACGTATAGTGGTCGCTGTGGTGTAGGGGTAGTGTGTTGGACTGCTACGCAGTGTCCGGGGTTCGAATCTCGGCACAGGCAAAATCAAAAAGTAGAAAAAATAATTTTTCTACACGGCACCACCTCTTGGCAGGCAATGGCAAACCTACAAGAGTAAAAATTGCCTATGAAAAGCTTCCCACTTCGCCGTTCGGATTCGGCATTAAACTGTAGGTCCCTTCCATTCATGTACAAATATAACACGCACAACATGAGTGGATGCGAAAAGCTCGGCCTAGGCCCTCCATGGGCTGTTGTGCCATTAAAAGTAAAGTAAGCCATGTCGACGTAAACAAAAAAAACATCAGCTACAGATTTGTGTTCTGCGACTAAAACTTTCCTGATGAAAATTTAAACATTTCCTTCCTTTTGATCCATCCATAACAATCACCACGAACAAGATGGTGATAGCGTTGAGGCATCTGTCCATAGTGGGCAGAAAAGATGATGGGCTATTGCGCCAGAATGTAAATATAAAGAGAATGTAAATATAATATATATGAAAATACAGCCTTGCTCAAATTAATAGTTACACTGAAAGACTTTTTGTTCGAATTGGTTTTTGCAACCATTATCGCGCAATTAACGGTGAATTGAAGTGTGGTTTTAATTAACGCAACATGGCAATGCTATTGCTGGCAAAGTGAAACGTGTGATTTACCTAATTATTGTGAATTGTTGCTTTGCGTGAAAAGTCAAAATCTGCTTGCTCAATATAATAGTTGCACCTACAAGTTCACTAAAGTTTGTTTTTTAAAAAGCATTTTGTCTTAATTTAACAGCTGTATACTCGTATTTTGCTTTAATTAACTTAAAAATAGTGAAATTTGTTTAAATAATTTATAATTTAGATGGGTCGTAAATCACACTGCACTGATGAAGAAGCCCGGTTAGTTTCGAACCTAAGAAAAGAAGAAAAATCACTTCGTGACATTGGCCGATTGATGGGGAGAACCCATAGTTTTGTTAGAAATGTGTTAAAGCGAAAAGCCCAAAACGAGTGTCGAGGAAGGCCCACTTGGTATGGAGTCGCCCCTATACACCAAACTACTAACCAGCCGTATATCAGCAGGTGTGTATACTGTGATGTTTGCCTGTGCCTCTATTTCAAATTGAAAACACATTTGATGACAGCAGCCGAATACAAGGACATTGTGGAAAATAAAATGCTACCCTATGCGGAGAAACACATGCCTTTACGTTGGGTCGATGGTATCAGCAAGATAACGACCAAAGCATACCGCTAAGTTGTTAAAAAAAATGATTCGAAGACCATAATGTCAATGTTTTAGAGTGGCCAAGTCAATCCCCGGATCTAAATCCAATAGAAAACCTGTGGGGAAACTCAAAAATAAAGTTGACGAAAAAAATTTTCTCTAATAGAGAACAATTATGGGAGTATGTTCAGAAAATATGGTTTGAGACACCCATAGACACCTGTCGGGATTTGGTTAATAGTATGCCAAGGAGAGTAGCGAAGGTAATTCAAAATGGTGGTGGGTACACAGGATGTTAGTTAAATGATTCAAAATATCCAATAATTTTTTATTACCACTTTTAATTATTCTTTTTTTTTCCTTCTTTCCGCTTCACAAAACTGTTTACGTAGCTCATTGTTAATTTCTGTAAACAGCATTTTCATTTGACTGACCCAGTTCATTAAATTTCGAATAAAGAATCTGGTGGGTTTTTATAAAAAATTATATATTATAAAAAAAAAAATCTCATATTAAAATCGGTTAAGCTGGTATAAAAACTTGATGGACCTTTTTTTAAAACGATCTTTTTCGGAGTTTTGTTGGATTTTTAAATCCAAGATTTGGCAACACTGATCTCCAAATTTAAATTTGTGACTAGAAAAGTTTCTTGTCGAGAGAACGCAGTAACTTTTTATTTATTAATTTAAGAATATATTTGATCAGTTATTACTATGCACTGACTAAAGTCTCAATAAAATACAAAATATATGGACTTTTGACAAATCTTATCTCTCCATACGAAGTTTCATATTTCCTTTTTAATTCTATGCGCATTTGTTTCTCCCATTTCTATATGCATATCTATTACCTAGAAAAAAATTATTTTCGTATGGAGAAGCAAGTTATTTCATAAAAGGTTACGTTACAGTGGCTGTCCTATATGTAGTAGGTCACACTTTGGCCAGAACATCCCATTGCCATTGCCAAGAGGAATACTTGTCCACTTACTTAGAATGCTCATTCACCTCATATGGGTAGGAATGTAAAAATATTGCCTGAGTGTAATATTAATATATATTATATATATATATCATCAGATAGCAACAATGTACAGACAAGAACACATTTCCTCTGAAACTTCCGCCTGATTTTTGAGAAAAGAACACAAAATTGGACAGCCCTCGTACGAGTCAGACAAAACAAAAAAGTTTTATCGATAAAAGACAACTCTATAAGACGGGAATTGTACTTGAACCCGAACCTCATGGATGAGAGTCGAGTAAGCTACCCACTACAGTATCGAGGTAGTCCTGTTTTATGAAAAGTCTTATGTTGTATATTTTTAAATGTTAAAATTTATTTGGTTATAGTTATAGTTATCTTTTTTGGGTTTAATTGCTTTTTTTAAACTTCAAGCTGTTAGAAAGTAAATTTTAGGGTGCTTGAATTTAGTGTCTCTAATTATTATACTTATGTAAGTAATTTGTTAGAAATAGGAAATCTTTAGACCCGTAATTATGTATACCTCTAAACCGCCGAGACGCGTATACATTTTTCCCCGAGTTCTATCAGAATCCACGTTCAGACCATGTTATGTACTACAGAAACTTTGATCAGGTGTAACTTTTTAGTTCATGAATGAAAAAATCTTATTAAGCAAAAGTTTAAAGATTTTTTGAGAACATTATTAATATTTTTAAAAACCGAGGTTCCGCCATATCTCGGTTAAAAGGTCTAAAAATTGGAAAACTAGTTGAAGGTTATAAAGAGGCCAATAACGCCTAAAGCTCTTCACTTCGCCGATCGGATTCGGCGTAATACTATAGGTCCCTTCCATTCATGTATAAATATAACACGCACAAGATGAGTGGATGCGAAAAGCTCGGCCTAGGCCCTCCATGGGATGTTGGGCCAGTAAAAGGAAGAAAGAATAACACCTAAAGACAAAAGGTTATGCTAGAAGAGAGCTTTCTTGCGATATACTATACTTGACAAATAACAAAGTTAAACAAAAACAAAAAAGAGCAGTACGAGGAAAGATCAATAAGTACCCGTGTTAGGAATGAAGTGGCAAGTTTTTCACAAATTTTTATTTTTTATTTTTAACGTAATCTCCTTTTAGTACAATACACTTTTCCCAACGTTTCTGTCATTTCTTTAACCCTTCCAAAACATACGATTTGTCAAACTCTCCAAAATATGAGCTGAATTTTTTTCAGAAAGAAGTCACAGGGAGCCAAGTCGGGCGAGTACGGTGGTTGCGGCAGCAATTGGTTCATGCAATTTGGCCGTGACAATTCCATATCCGCTTATTGTCCACCGTAAGCAATCGCGGCACCCATAGGGCCGACACCTTTCTCATGCTTAACCTATCATGTAAAATATTAATTACCGTTCCGTACGACATTCCTACGCCCTCTGCTACTTCGCGCACTTTCGTTCGGCGATCAACGAGAATCATGTCGCGGACCTTTTCAACGATTTCCTCGGTAACCACGTCTGCCGGGCGGCCTGAGCGCTCCTCATCAAAAACAGATGTACGACCACGTTTAATTTCGTTGAACTAATATCCTACGGGTACTTATTGATCCTACCCTCGTATTTCAAGACCCCTAGGTGAAACAATTTGTTTTGCCCCTCAAAAATTTGGGGTAATATTTGAAATTAGGTGGTGAGGCATTAAACTTACTCGTTTTCTGCAGGACTGTCGTAACTAAACAAAAAATTTTGATTTAATGTGTTATTTATTGTTTTAAAAAATTGTAAGTGTATCTTATGTATACATATACTTTTGAAGTCGTCAATGATTTCGTATATCTAGGATCCAGCATAAACACCAACAATAATGTCAGCCTTGAGATCAAGCGGAGACTAACTCTTGCCAACAGGTGTTACTACGGGCTCAGTAGGCAATTGAGAAGTAGAGCCCTCTCTCGACCGACGAAAATAACGCTCTATAAGTCCCTCATCCTTCCCGTCCTAATGTATGGCGCAGAGACGTGGACATTGACCATCAATGATGAGAGGCTGTTAGGAGCGTTCGAGAGGAAGATACTCCTTAAGATCTACGGTCCAGTATGCGTGGACGACGTGTATTGAATAAGATGGAACGATGAGCTGTACGCCGACACTGACATAGTCAAGCGTATAAAACTCCAGCGGCTTCGTTGGCTGGGTCATGTTGAGCGAAAGGAAGAAAGCGCTCCGGCTAGAAATGTGTTTTATTCGAACCACGGTGGAGGAACACGCAGAAGGGGACGTCCTAATCTCCGTTGGAAAGACCAGGTGCAGGGCAACCTGACTGCACTTGGCCTTATCAACTGGCGCCAGCGCGCGCATAGCAGAAGTGCCTGGCGAAGCTTTGTGGAGGCGGCCAAGACCGATCATCGGTTGTAGTGCCAGCTAAGTAAGTAAGTGAGTGTATCTTATGAACCCTTTACGTGGAAAGAGTAATTGTCGTTATCAATGTCTTTCGGAATGCGGGATGGAACTCAACGAAATGAGAAATATATATATTTTCCAGTGAATTGCGCTTTCAATAGGTCCACCGGTTTATTTTTGTAAAGTAAACTAAAAACAATTATTCATTTGGTTTACCTAACGGTTTTATTTCATACCTACCTCGTAACCAAATAAATATCATAAATAAATCATAGGTCTTGAAATTCTAAAATTTTTAGTGGAATTATTTCGAAGTCACCAGCTCCGTTACTGCCTTTTATAAATACAAATATAATGCAAAAGAATTTTTCAAATCGAATAATGTGGGGCCTTTAAATATTATCTGATTTCAACTTGTTTTCCTATTTTTACAATGGAATAAGTACAAACTTTTCTGAGCCTTTTCTTTTTGATTTCTCAACATTCTTGACTAGTTACCTTACTTACTTTTACTTTTAATGGCACAACAGCCCATGGAGGGCCTAGGCCGAGCTTTTCACATCCACTCATGTTGTGCGTGTTATATTTGTACATGAATGCAAGCGACCTACAGTTTAATGCCGAATCCGAAAGGCGAAGTGAAAAGCTTTTCATAGCAATTTTTACTCTTGTAGGTTTGCCATTGCATGCTCAGAGGTGGTGCTGTGTAGAAAAATTATTTTTTCAACTTTTTGATTTTGCCTGTGCCGAGATTCGAATCCCGGACACTCTGCGTAGCAGTCCAACGCACTAACCACTACACAGCGACTAGTGACCGTATCCCAAAAATGTTTTCTCATGTATCCGTTTGTGCTCGCCAGTGTATATGACAGTGAATTTGTTTAGCTGTCTTAAATTTCATTTAACGAGTATCGTCAAAGCTCTGGAGAAAAATATAAGCACATTTAAAATAAATGAGGCCAAACGAAAATTTTTTTGTTTACCAAAGAAAAAGAGGAGATACAGTATAAAATAATATAATGATAAAGGGTGTAAGAAGAAGAAAAAATTCAGGTATTTAGGAGTATGTATAAAGATTACGGAATTTCATGAAGATAAGCTACACTCAACGCGGAATTCTTCCATGACTACACAATACCACATAGAACGAATAAGGGAGGGCAGGGCCAGCTCAAGGTATTTGCCGCCATAGGCGAACACATGAAATGCTTTTTCATAACATAGCTTTAATTTTTTTATGAATTATGGATATTTTGTTTACATACATACATTTTTCATATTATATTATATTTTTAAATTAAAGCAAACACAAAAAACAAAACCATTTTGAATAGCAAAACAAAAAATAGACAAAAACACTATCCTACTCTTTTTTACAATATTCTTGCCAATGGTATTTAATTTTTATTGTATTATTTATCGTACCAATTTACTTCATTTTCACACAAATTTATTTAACTTAAGAGTTTATACGTATTAGGCATAAATATTTATTGCACCAAATAACACTTTTAAAGAAAAACAGAATCAAGTTCCGTCTTTCAATGGAGTTATTGTTCATTAATTAATATTCAAGCCACAGAATTCGAATGTGATCATTGCCAAACGAAATTTTTTGATTTCAAAAATAATGGGCTGGCTAAATAGAAATCCCATTAATGTAATAATCGAGGTTGGCAAGATATGTATGTATCAATGATATATGTATATCAGATATCACGATATTTACACCCTTGTGGTTGCCGTGGCGTAGTTGATAGTGCGTTGGCCTACTACGCAGAGTCCGGGGTTCAAATCTCGGCAAAGGCATTATATAAAACGCAAATCGCCGTTTTTCTCTGCATTCCTTTTGTTTTGTATACAAGAATAAAACACAAACAATGCAGAGTCTGGCTATGATATGTGCCAACCTTGTTAACACTTGTACAACACACAAATTTTTGCCGCCTAGATCTCCTATATAACAGAGCCACCCCTGTGAGGGAAGGATGTTATAATTCCTTAGTAAACGAGAAGTACGAGGGGAAGGAGTGGGAAATTAAAAGAAAATAAATACCGCTTGGTTGTCGAAAGAAAAAATAACGGCAGCAATGCAGTAGCGATGAGCGAGAGGGTGGATTCACATCGATTTCCATCTTTCTAAAAGAAAAAGAGACGTGGGCGCTTGCTCGATTTTTTTTTTTTTCGAGTATGTGTATACATACTTAAAGTGTGATGTTTTTTTTTGTACCTTAGAAAATTATTGATTTTTCTATAATGAGAACTTATTACTATTTTAAATATATGAAAAGTTGGATGACATAAGATCTTAAATAGAAGATGTATAATTTGGGTTACTAAGTTCCGAGCTGAGGCACCTTTCAAAAGCTTCATCAAAAACCTAATAAAAACAAACAAAAATCGACTACAAAGAATCTAAATAAATCGTCCGAGATCATGTCTTCTATAGCTTAGCAATAGTTTAAAGATAAATTAAAAACAACAAATGTTTTTTATATGCACTTGAATTCAATACTTGAAACGATGAAGAAAATATTTTAATTTAATAAAATATTTGGGGGGAAAAATAAGGACAGCTGCTGCTACTTTTACCTCATAACTACTTTTGAAGACGAAAATAAATAAATAAGCGAATAGCCATAAGAAGCAAACGAAAAAAGTGCGCGGGTAGACATTATGCTCAAAGCTTCAAAGTGGTCAAGCAACGAAAGAAAAAAGGCTAATATGTCCGTCCATCCGAACGTCGGTCGGTCGCGCCTTGACCAGCGGAGCACCCAAGTGTAAAACTAGTTTAGTTACATTGATTTTCAAGTACACATTTTACAAATTTACAACTACTTTGGTAATCATTTCGTTGTGAAATTCTCACTTTTTTATTAAGTAAAAAGAATATCCGCAAAATAGTTGTAAAAAGCAAACATGAAAATTATTGATTTTCTACACGCACCTTCACAATTTAGCTTATTTCTGCTTTGTCTTAAATTTTGCACTTCTTTTGTTTAAAATTTATTATTGTACTTGATTCCCACATGTTTTTAAAGTTACTTCTTTATAAGATTTAACTAGTTTTTATCATTTTTCCACTTTTTTCGTTTACAAAAATCACCAACAGCACTACAAAAATTTAATGAAGAAGAAGCAGCAACTGCGTGACAACGAATGCGAAAAAGCACAAAAATATTCAATATACAACAACAAGAACAACAATATAAAGCAGCACTAATGAAGAAAAAGAAGAATGACAGAACATACAATAAAAACTATTTTGCCTTTCCGTAAATATCGCCTTGCATGTATTTTATTCGCTTACACCCATGCATTATTGAATTATAAATATTATTATCGTAAACGAGACGGCAGACCGCTATTTTATTCGACGTCTCAATTCTTGCCATTCGCCAGTTTCGATGAAAAGAGCGAATGAAAATTGACGTTGCTGTCAGGGATAAAATCCCAATCTCAAATTCCGGGAATTGATGAAAGATTTCTCTTCGAATTGCCCGACCCATATCAAATTTTACCCACCGATTCCTTATACTTTATATTAATTATGTTAAAAAAAACAAATACCAATGCGACAAATTTCAACCTCATCTCTCGGGCATGGGAGTTTTCACATGTAATGGAAAGGGTACATACCCAGTGACAGTACCCTAGGATTTTTTAGACCACTTATAGACGGGCAATAGCTAAATTTTCAATGAAGGATCCTTGGTCTTTTTGTGCATCAATCTCTGTAAAACATGTTTTAAAAAATATTGCACCTGCTAACTTATTTTTGGTTAAAACGATTTTCTTCTATTAGTGAAGGAAACTACGGAATAAAAAGTATCGAGTTATTCAATAGTAAACAAATTTTCATTCAATCGATAACTTAGCGATATCACTCATGAATGATTTCTTCAACGATTTTTTAATATAAAATATGTAAAAATTTTTGTTCCTTATATAAAAAATTTTGCTCAGCGAACGCCATTAAATTATTGTTGCCCTGAAAATGATATACTGGGTGTATTGTACACGCAGCACAAAGTATTTGCCGAATTAATGAATAATTTGACTGACTAAATTGTTCGATCAAGAAAATCATTCACTTTCTTTTAACTAATTTCAATAAATGAATGAACGAAAATAATCTTTCGATAGTCAAAATCATTCAGTTACTAACTATCGACATTTAAAATCAGTCGATAGTTCCCATCACTGCCTTCTTTTATTCCGAAGTTTTTACCAGTTGAACACAGAATTAAGTATAAAGCTGATGGAAAATTAAAAAACAAAACAAAATTTCTGTGTCTGCTCACATTAGTTAAAGCATGACTTTCATCAGGATGACTATCGTGCACACATTAGTGCAACCATGAGAGTTTTTTTTACAACTGGCGATACAAGTTCAAACGAGCAGAACACATTTGCCCCCGCAGCAACTTTTGCCAGATGATACCGACCATACATAGCACAAATTACATATAGAAGAATACGCATTAAGCATGTTTCCGAAAAACATGACGTAAACTGTGTGTAAACAGTGAAACAATTTCTTAGTGAGACCTTTTTCTTGTGTTTGTGTATAAAGTTTCAAAAAGTGAAAGTCAAAACTGTACAAAGTGTTTATTGAAAAAAGTAAAAACGCGTTGTTCTGTTTTAATGAAAAAAGGAAAGAGTTCATTTAAATTTAAACTTTAAAGCAAATTAATATTTTCTAAGTATTACTTGTAACACAACTTTCGTTTTATTTACAGTGTCCTGAAAAATTTTTTGAATCAGCTGACTGCAAAAAATATTTTTACCAATCAACGTTCGAAATGGTGATGAGATAGACGATGATGTGCAGAACGAATATTTTGTTCAAATCGGAACTCGTAATCTTGTATACGTGATTTGTGGTGGCACAGTATTTTTTTGTAGTACAGTACTCAGCAATTAGTTAAGTTCTACTATGCTCAAAATATTTTCGATAAAATAATTTTAAATAAAACTGCTTAAATGGCATATCAACTATTGCACGGTATAAATACATAAGTTTAAAATACATACAGAAGAATAATATTGCAAAAACATTTTTGATTTTAAAACTAATTCTTACCTTTTATATTTATATTTATTGTGTTTCTTATCCAAATGTGATTGAAAAGTACATATTTACGAGCTGTAAACGTATGACAATCGGTGTTATGTTTAAGCGCCTTTATTAACACTGTTAAAATCAAACTTTAATTTTATGCTTTCGCTAAAACTAGTATTTCATTTTATTTTTCAAACGTAATTTAAAAAATTATAAATGTAACAACACTGTTCACTTTACACATTCATTTTACGTTTTTATGAAAATTGTGTTCAGTGCCACATATTGAAAATAGTTTAAAAAAAAAAGTAGTTAGGCAATTCCTGCAAACACGTAAAGTGCGGCAACGAATTTTTCTGGCAAACGTGTAAATCGCGTAAATAGCATAATGTATTGCAACCATGCGATGACATACAATAATTGTTGAACAAAGTGGCAACGTTCTGATTCCCGCTATGAATTTTAAAGTAATAAAATAATTACTTAAGCTTGTCACTTTATGCAATTTTACTGTTTTTCACTCACAGCAAAGTAAATCAGCTATGTCTTCCACAGGGCTGGATATTCAATTGAGTAAGTTTCCATACAAATTTTGTCAGCTGATTTACGAGCTCATAAGCTTATGCGGTTTACGCGGTTTGCAAGGTCTTTGCACATTTGCAGGAATAAGTAGAAAGTAGTAGTAGCAAAAAGATGAAGATTTTTATTGATATTAAATATGATTTAATTATGCACGTAGTTATTTAATAACGCTTGCTTGCCATTTGCATAAATCATTTCTTAATTCGTTTCTTAGTTTTTTAATGTAAAACAACAGCTATTTCAGTGTTGTGCAAGGTGTTTGATCCAGATTTTAAATCTCGTATCTCCACTTGAACACTAAAGTTTATCGAAGGATGTTTAGTTTTTTTCATTTTCTACATAATGGTACTTTTGGAGTATTGTCTTGGTTAAAGAACAGGAGGTAGCAATATAATTTTGATTTCTTTTTTATTTCCATATATTGAAAACTTGACAAACACTCATCTCAATAAAAACGGTTTTAGCAGAAAAAATAATAGGAAGAATGGTAAAAAGGCGTAGAAAGTATTAGCAGAGCATTGGAGGTGCCACACCTACTAATCCAAGTCCACCTACATTTTTTATAACAATGTCATTAACAAATAATACATTCAGACCAACGCGCTGTACCGTCCTACAAATTATTCCTGAGAATTCAAACTCCACTGTAAGCTCGGCATTTATAAATAATACGTCCATATCGAATCTTAGTGCCGTGATACAAATGGTACCATAATGAATATTCAGGTTATATAAGTATACATTTCTAAGCCTACCCAAATTTTTTTTCAAACAATACCATTGATGACTAATACCTACATACCAATCAGAGACATGTCAATCAGTTCAGTAGTTTTCTAGTTCATGAACTTGTAACAAACGGAAATTAACTTATATATATATATATCACTCTATAAGTCCCTCATCTTAATATATGGCCATCTTAAAATAGACGTGGACATTGACCATCAATGATAAGAGGCTGTTAGGAGCATTCGAGAGAAAGATACTGCGTAAGATCTACGGTCCAATATGCGTGGACGACGTGTATCGAATTAGATGGAACGATGAGCTGTACGCGGTCACTGTCATAGTCAAGCTTACAAAAATGCAGCGCAGCGGTGGAGGAACACGCTAATCTCCGTTGGAAAAACCAGGTACAGCGCGCATAGCAGAAGCGACAGGTGAAGCTGTATAGAGGCTTCCAAGACCGATCATCGGTTGTAGTGCCAGATAAGTAAGTAAGTATACATAAGTATATAGAAGAAATTAGGAAATTCAGCACGTGAAGTGTTTTTGCAAGTATTGGATTATTTCTATAGGTTTAGTAAAGAATTCACAAAAGAGTTTTATTTTTTTGTCGAAAACTACTATTATGGGTATTAAAAAAGGAAATCAGTAAAAGAAATCGGTCAAGTTCACTCCTTTCAATCTTTGTTCTCACTGATGATGTATGTATTTAAAATACAGCTACAAGTGTGGCCTTTACAGTGGTAATCCCTTGGCAGCTGAAGATCGTGGAATTGGCCAATGACCGATAAAATGTAATATGTTGGGTTTAGAAAAGGCTTTAGATGAAAAATAAAATAATTAATTTTTGATCAATTTAGCACGCTTCGGTTGGACAGAACTCCGAAATATGTACCTATGTTTATGTAAAAGTGGATTTGGCTTGCATCTGGTGGCAGTGAGATCGAATTGAGCGTGTGTCGACATTGCCTCATATAATTTGAAGTATAAGTAAGCCATTTAACCATTTAACTTGATTGTAAGGTTTGTGTGGCTTAGGTCACTTTTACACTCAACGCCTCAAATAAATTTGCCAAATCATAATTTGCCGTGTAGAAAAATTGTTTTTTCTACTTTATGATTTTGCGTGTGCCGAGATTTGACGTTGCTCGCCTTTGCGCTTCTGTAAGGTTTACGTTAAGAATTCATACATAATGACGATTCTGAGCCAGAACGAGTTTACATGATAGCCACTCCGCTCTCGTCTAGACATAGTCTTTGAAGTATTCAATCAAAAGTATTTTACTTTTACTTTTAATGGCACAGCAGCCCATGGAGGGCCTAGGCCGAACTTTTCGCATCCACTCATGTTGTGCGTGTTATATTTGTACATGAATGGAAGGGACCTACAGTTTAATGCCGAATCCGAACGGCGAAGTGAAAAGCTTTTCATAGCAATTTTTACTCTTGTAGGTTTGCCATTGCCTGCCAAGAAGTGGTGCCGTGTAGAAAAATTATTTTTTCTACTATTTTTGTTTTTGCCTGTGTCGAGATTCGAACCCCGGACACTCTGCGTAGCAGTCCAACGCACTACCACTACGCCACAGCGTGTGCCGAGATTTGACGTTGCTCGCCTTTGCGCTTCTGTAAGGTTTACGTTAAGAATTCATACATAATGACGATTCTGAGCCAGAACGAGTTTACATGATAGCCACTCCGCTCTCGTCTAGACATAGTCTTTGAAGTATTCAATCAAAAGTATTGGATACTCAAAAGTTTCAACAGAAATGTTGTCTATACCTAAAGATAGTACTTAGCAAAAAAATTTGAGAGTATTATATTTATATTTTTTTTTGAAATATAAAAAATGGCATTTATTTAATATAAGAAAGTCCGGTTTGGAGGGCAAACCGGAGGTAGAGAAAACAAGGTAAAGTTTATTACAGTTTTACAAGCGTGTGAGTCCACGTTCGGTACTTGCGCTTCTGCGTCTCAAGTTGGCACACAGTTTCCCCGTGGCGCTTCCTGGATAGTGATCTGACACCCGTCAGAATACTAACTAATGTGTACGGCGGGTTTTCCCGTGATGTTAAATTGACCATTGTATATTGGTTTTGGAACTCACCACTTCAGAAAAAACATCCAATGAATCCCACAACAAGCCTCGGATAATTAACCCTAATGTTGTAATTGGGGAAGCTATTTCGGAAACTTGTATCAACAAAGAAAGAGTCAGGGCGTTTTGACAAGATGCTACTGTTGATTTGTTTAATATAATCTTGCCAACAGTTGTTAATACGGGCTCAGTAGGCAATTGAGAAACAGAGACTTACTCGACGGATCAAAATAACACTCTATAAGTCATTTATTCTTCTCGTCTTAATGTACAGTATGGCACTAACATGGACAATGACAACATATGGGAAGAAGCTATTGGGAGCATTCGAGAAAAGCTTCGGCCAAGAAGGTATTACATTCAAGCAGAAGAGCAGAAGAGAACCACCTAAACTCCGTTGGAAAGACCAGGTATAGGGGACATGGCTGCATTTAGCCTTACAAACTGGCGCGCGCATAGTAGAAGTGACTGGAGTGGTTTTACTGAGGCGGTCAAGACCGATCATCGGTTGTAGGGTTATCTAAGCTGGCAACCAGAGAGACCAGCGTTGACTGGATACCTACTTAGACTCCCATCGGTCAATTGACCGCATATGAAGTTTCTAACAAAATCGATCAGTTTAAGAAATTCCAAAACTATAACGCAGAAAAGGAATATACATTAATACCTTTTCAATAAACTTGATTACTCAAACCATTTGGAATTTCTTACTTATTTTAGTAGACTGTAATCAACCGGCCCCAGGTCGCATAGGTCATTTAGAAAGTATTGACCTAGTATTTATTTTCTACAGACAGTCATGGCTGGGCAGCATCACAGATACTGCGAAATTGATTCCTCCTCTTCTCCGTCTTTACAGCTTCTTTTCTTTCTTTTTTGACATGACATGAAAAAAATTAGTAACACAAAAATTATTCGTATACAAAATTGCGTATTCGAAACCGAACTTTGGCGAATTATTCGCAAATGCGAATGAAAATTAATCGCAAACCCCTAATATAATCATGTAGTACATACATACATATAAAGTAATATTTTTACAGGCGTAAGAATGAAGAGAAGAGGAATGAAGAGAAAAGAAAAAGGTCTTTAAAAACCAAGGCCAGTTCTGATAAATAATTATCATTTCTCGAGACGACAGCGGATATTTATATGCACGAAAAAAAACGTACAAATATGCAAAAGAAAATTTGTATTAACATATATAGCATTATATAAATGACAATTTAAATTTAATCCCCGATTTATCCAATTGTGATATTTGCCTCAACAAATGCTCTCCAAAAGACCATGTAGAAGGTGTCTTTTAGTTGCACTTGAAATTCCGTTAAGAAAGAAGAGATTTTTAGCAGTGTATACAGTGTATATTCATAAAAAACAAAAGGATACGTTATGGGCTGGCTGAAATATGTATTTACATATGCAAATAGCCGCTCTGCTCACTACCCTTCAAAAAACACCCCATTTATTTTAAATTTGAGTACAGAAAAATTTATAAAATGGCATCCCTGTAATGAATAAGAAAAGCAGGCCCAGGAAGGGCCTTTAAATTTTTCACATTGACATTTCATTGACTGTATTTCTCACGAAAAGTGAAATATCCCACGGCTACTGGGAAAATCATTTTTCCCAAGATTCTCATGGGATTTTTCAGAATAAAGTTGGCAACTGCGATCCCAATTATGTACTTTCTCTTTTTGCTCGTCTTAGGATAGTCGGTCATTATTGAAAAATTCTACTTTATTAAAAATTCAAAAATCTGTACAACTCAAAAAGTTTTTGCTTTTTTCCCCCAAGAAATACCAATGAAAGTGGCATAGTTTTTGCTTCGCAAAAAGTAAATATAGGAAAGCCGGAGATTAGCAATTGTACTCCATTACAAATTTGGTGTCTGGGTGAAAAATCAATCAGTTTGACGATAGACAGACAGCCAGGCTAACAGGCAGACACAGTAATTTATATTAGTTTTATCAATTATTAAAACGTAGAAAAAAATTTAAGCAGAATGTGTTCGAATGGAGAATGCTTTGTAGTATGTCCCCCCCATACTGCTGGTCAAACTGTGATATTTGGTCGTAATGCAACGGTACCGGAAGCAGGAGCAGCAGAGAGTGAGGCACAAGAGGTCCTCTTCTATGAAGCCAGTGAGGCAGTGGAAGGAAAAGTACGCCATAAAGAGGGAGAGAAAGAGTGAAAATAAAATACCAAGGTTAAAATACTAAAAATTGTTTTGTTGTTTTATACAGAGTGATGGTGGCGCTGAACCGACCATTGAATGCGAGGCCTTACGTATGATTCTACAAAAGCCACACCCCGGTGTTTGGGGCAGTGATTATGGTGTGAATGAACGTAATATTTGTGTAAC